>JARZZO010000004.1:25996979-26596979 GCA_030544215.1 Zantedeschia hybrid cultivar | reverse complement strand
CTCAGTTCCATTAGGAAGAAGAATCCCCCAACCTTCCAAGACCTGGTGGCCCAGACACATAAGTACATCAACCGAGATGCGTTGATGTTGTCCAAGCGCAAGGGCGTCGCCGAAGCAGTATCGGCCGCCTCCCTGCCAACAGCGCGCCTTTGAGCCGAAGACCAGGAATCTTCTCGCAAGAGGTACAGGAGGGAGGAAGATTGGGGACGAGACAGGCTTCAGGCTCCTCAACAGCAATACTTGCCGTTACCAGCCCCTCCCTCCCGGATGCTCATAGAGCTGAAAGGCATGCTCGCCCAGCCGGAGCGCATCAAGACTGACCCTCGTCGAAGGGATTCCTGGAAATACTGTGAATACCATCGGGAGACAAGACACTCAACAGATGGGTGCCGACACCTTTGGGAAGAAATTGACCGCCTCATCCGAGAAGGGCACCTGCCGCAATACAATCGGGCACGACCTCCACAGCAGCCTCAGGGCCGAGACCCTCAAGCAACACCCAGGTATATTCAACCTTCAGCTAAGGAGGTATCTCAGCCGAAAGTCTCCTCGGTGGCAGAGGCATCACACCAGCAGCCTAGTGCCAGGTCCGTCATGGTTATATCTGGAGGTTTAGGAGAAGCTTCTCGGCGGCGTCATCGCACCAAAACGTCATTGGACGTAGCGGCAATTGACGAAGAGCCGAAACATTTTCGTCAGGAGGATATCGTCTTCGGCAAGGATGATCTCGAGGACATCCAAGTCCCACACGACGATGCTCTCGTCATAAATGTTGTAATAAGAAACTACGATGTTCATTATATTTTCGTTGATAATGGGAGTGCACCCAATGTGCTTTTTTATGACTGTTTCTTAAAACTCGGTCTGACCGAAGCCGATATGAAGGCCCATCGGAGACCCTTGTTTGGCTTCAATGGAGTCCTGTGCCGAGTAGAAGGCATCGTCCGACTGCCCGTAACCCTCAGTACGGCCCCAAAACAACTGACGATCGAGACCGACTTCGCAGTTGTAAAAATTGACTCGGCCTACAATGCCATCTTCGGCCGAAGGCTGATCGGAGGAATTGGTGTTGTACCCTCATCATACCATCAAAAGCTAAAGTTCCACACCAGCCATAGAGTAGGCGAAGCTAAGGGGAACCAGGAAGCGGCCCGACAATGCTACATGATCTCGATGAAGGGTAAAGCCGCGGCCGAGTCCCTTTCAATTGAGTTTGTAACCGAGGCCTCCCTGGGTGAAGAACTTATAACTATTTCAGTCCCAGGAGGAGAAGGCCGAACATTGTTGATAGGTTTCAGTCTTGAAGCAGCCGAAGCCGAAAGGTTGGTTAGTTTCCTAAAAGAGAATCTCGACGTCTTCGCATGGTCCCCTTCAGACATGCCGGGAGTCAATCCAGAGGTGGCAGAGCACCATTTGCATGTGAGAAAATTCATATAGAAGTCTAGGTCAACCTTAGGTCATTAGGTTAAGATTGTTTGATAATTTGTTTGCATTTATTAAAGAAAAAAAGAGTGAAAGAACAGAAAAATCAAATCCTTCTTCTCTCTCTTTGTCCTAGTGCATGCAAGGTAAGAGATCTCAAAGTCCAAACCTTCTAGGACCGATTGCTTAAATTGAGAGAATTATCCATCAAAGAAACTCACTTCAAGATCAATTGGCCGATAATCAGCAGCTACCGAAGCAAATGAAGGATTATTTCATTCCAAATCAATATCAACCTTCATCTTGTATTCATCTTCCTCAGAATCCGGCCAATCAATATGAGACTAAATCAAGTACCATTTAGATGCTCCCATCTTTTTTATGAGAATACAAATGAAGATCCTTATAAGCATATGGATGAATTTCTGGAAATCTATTCCACGGTGAAAATCTAAAATTTCACTGATGATGCCCTTAAGTTGACCCTATTCCCCTTCTCTCTGAAAGACAAAGCCAAATATTGGTTGGGGACTATAGGTAGGCCCATTAGGATATGGGAAGAAATGCAAAAAAAAATTCTAAAGAAGTTCTATCCCATAGGGCGGACCATGAGAAGGGCCATCACGAGTTTTACCCAAACTCCCGGGGAATTGATCCATGAATCTTAGGAAAGATTAAAAGAATTGCTTAGGAAATGCCCTCATCATGGGCTATCAAAGTGGCAAATTGTCCAAACATTCTATGAAGGATTGTCTGAATAGTTCAAACAAATGGTGGATGCCTCATGTAGAGAGGCATTTATGATGAAAAATGAAGAGGAGGCTTATGATTTATTTGAGATGTTAAGTGAAAATTCTATCAACCATGCCTCATTATCATCCTATGAGAGGTCTGTTGGGCCATATAAGCGGGCCCGAAAGTATGAACTTAAGGCTCGTGGAGAGCCCGAATCCAGAATGGACATCAATTTGATCAATTAGAAATTAGATAAAGTAGACATCTTGGCCCAAAAGTTAGATTAACTCTTACCTTAAACAAGCAAGAACTTACCTATCCAACACCATCTAGTCCATATGAAGGCCTATCTTCCATCTCTCATGACATTTGTGCTTTGTGCGCAAGTCCGACCCATCAAGTGAATGAATGTCCAACTGCGGCTCAACTTCCACCATTCATTCAAAAACAAGTTCAGGATGCCCAGGGATTCTCCAGGCCCAATAATGATCCATTCTCAAATACTTACAATCCGGGCTGGAGAAACCATCCTAATTTTGCATGGAAGAATCAACATGCCTCATTGCAAATACCTAATCCTCCCATGCATCATGCCCAAAAGCCCCAGAACTCATTTCAACATCAGCCCAACTTCTACGAGAATTCGCATGCTAGGAGACCACATGCTCAATTCTCTCAAGCCCAATTCTCTCAACCAGCCCACTATCAATCCTTCCAATCAGGGTAATCCACTCAATATCCTCCTCCACCAACTTATCAACAACCTCCTTAGCCCAATTTTGATGACAAATTCACACAACTCCAACAACTTATCTTGACCCAACAACAGCCTATTTCTAAGTTGGAGAGTCAAATGGGGCCATTAGCTGAAGCCGCTATGAGGAGGGAAATTGGCCAACTTCCAAGTCAACCCATTGCTAATCCGAGAAATCAACCTCTAGGTTTTCCATCCCAATCGGGCCTTTTACCTCAACCTGACCCATTAGCACAACCTAATTGGCCGCAATTTGAGAATGCCAAAGCTATTTCGGCCCTTAGGATTTGGAAGAGTTTGGAGAACCCACAGAAGGATGGGAAGGTAGCAGAAGGTTCCACTAGTGGGCCTTAGGAAATCGAAAGTGAAAGTGATGGTGAGCCCAATATGGAGAAGTTGGGGGGAGATCCAAAAAGAAAAGGAAAGTTGGATGAAGGCCCAAGCGCATATCAACCACAGGTGCCATTCCCAAACGCTTTACTAGCCAAGCCCAATGCCAAGAAGAAACTGGCCCAGAATGAGGAGTTGATAGAATTATTTAAACAAGTTCAGATTAATATTCCACTCATTGATGCTATCAAGCATGTTCCAGCTTATGCTAAGTTCCTGAAGGAATTGTGCACACCGAGAAGGGAATCGAGATTGACTTCTGAAAAGGTTAGACTTTCAGAGGATGTGAGTGCAATTTTAATGAACCATCTACCTAAGAAGCTAAAGGATCCTGGGGTATCTTTGCTTTCATGTGACATAGGTGGAGTCACATTTAATAGAGCATTATTGGATTTGGGCGCTAGTGTGAACTTGTTGCCAACTGCTATTTTTGAAAATTTTGATATTGGGGAACTGAAGCCCACATCCATCATCTTGCAATTGGCAGATAGATCTGTAAAAATTCCATGGGAATTCATTGAGGATGTTATTGTAAAAGTTCATGATTGCTATTTCCCTGTGGATTTTCTCATTCTGGATATGGCCTCACCCGAGGATCTCATTCATACCCCGATCATCCTAGGACGTCCATTTTTGGCCACCGCCAAAACTAACATCAATTGTGAAACTGGCATGATGGACATATCCTTTGGGGGTCAAAAGGTCAAGATTAATGTCTTCAAAGCATCCAAATATCCGGATCACGAAGAAGAATGCCATACTATTCATATCTTGGATAAGTTGGTTGAAGAAAATGTGATGTTCACACATGACCTTTTAGAGGAAGCCAATGCCTTAAAAGATTCTCCCAGCCCATTAACGTCTTGGCCCAAGGTTGAACCTTTACCAGCCTTGCAATCTGAGCCCACTTTGCCATCTTTAGAGGACCCTCCTGAGCTTGAACTCAAGCCATTACCTGAATCTCTCAAGTATATCTTCTTGGGCCCAGAACAAACTCTCCCGGTCATCATACATCGCCGCAGGAGGCCCAATTAACCGAGGTCCTCAAAGACCACAAGGGTGCCATTGGATGGTCGGTGGCCGATTTAAAGGGAATTAGCCCGTCCATTTGCATGCATCACATCTATATGGAAGAGAATTCTAAGCCCAGTCAGGAGATGCAAAGGCGGCTTAACCCAAACATGAAAGAGGTGGTTAAGAAAGAGGTTGTGAAATGGCTGGATGCGGGTATCATTTATCCCATATCGGATAGCAAATGGGTCAGCCCAACCCAAGTGGTACCAAAGAAGTCTGGATTGACGGTTATCAAGAATGATCAGGGTAAGCAGGTACCTACTAGGCCCACCACGGGATGGAGAGTATGCATTGATTACCGAAAGCTAAATCTCATGACTAAGAAGGATCACTTTCCACTCCCGTTTATGGATCATATTCTTGAAAAGTTATCGGACCGGAAGTACTTTTGCTTCCTAGATGGGTACTCTGGGTACAATCAAGTGGCTATTTACTTAGAAGATCAAGAAAAGACCACCTTTACGTGCCCTTATGGCACGTTTGCTTTCAGGAGAATGCCATTTGGATTATGCAATGCACCAGCCATATTTCAACAAAGTATGATGGCTATATTCTCTGATATGGTGGGAGAATTCCTCGAAGTTTTCATAGATGATTTTTTGATTTTTGGAGATTCTTTTGAAAACTGCCTGGAGAATCTTAAACAGGTGCTAGCTAGATGCATAGAAACCAACTTGATACTTAGCTGGGAGAAGAGCCATTTTATGGTTCGAGAGGCATTGTTCTAGGCCACATTGTATCTGAAAGGAGGATAGAGGTAGATAAAGCTAAGATCGATCTCATATCTAATCTTCCTCCTCCCACCTCAGTCAGACAGATCCGTTCATTCTTTGGCCATGCCGATTTTTATCGCTGGTTTATCCACAATTTCTCTCAAATTGCCCGGCCTTTTAACTCTTCTCCTACCTAAGGATGTTCCTTTCCAAATGGATGAATCTTGCATCAAGGCATTCAATTATCTGAAGGAATCTTTGACCAAAGCTCCAATTCCTCAATCCCTAGATTGGTCTTTGCCCTTCGAAATAATGTATGATGCCTCTGATTATGCTATCGGTGCGGTATTGGGACAAAGAATCAACAAGTGTCCCGTGGTGATCTATTATGCAAGTCACACCTTTGCAGATGCTCAAATGAATTATACCACCACAGAAAAAGAATTATTAACTGTGGTTTTTGCCTTAGAAAAATTTAGATCTTATCTTTTAGGGGCAAAAGTCTTAATCTATTCTGATCACTCAGCTCTGAAATACCTTTTGACCAAGAAGGATGTGAAGCCCAGACTTATCAGATGGATCTTACTCCTTCAAGAATTTGATTTGGAAATTCGGGATAAAAAGGGTTCTGAGAATGTTGTAGCTGACCACCTATCCTGAATTCTGATTTCCGAAAGTGCACTAATAACTGATTCATTTCCTAATGAGCATCTGCTAGTCATTTCTCACACTGTTACACCTTGGTATGTTCATTTTGTCAATTACAAGGTGACTAATCAGCTCCCGGAAGGATGGACTAAAAGTGAGAAGGACATATTCTTTTCCCAAGAGAAGTATTATTTCTGGGAGGATCTGGAATTATTCAAATTATGTCCTGATCAAATCATTAGGCGATGTGTTCCTGAAAAAGAACAACAAAGTGTTCTCAACTTCTACCATAATCTAGCATGTGGGGGTCATTTCTCGGGGAAGAAAATTACAGCCAAGGTCCTACAAAGTGGCTTTTACTGACCCACACTCTTCAAAGATGCCCATGAGTTCAGCAAAACTTGTTTGAGATGTCAAGCTGTAGGAAATATGGCAAAAAGGGACATGATGCCACTTAATTCAATCTTGGTAGTTGAAGTCTTTGATGTTTGGGAGATAGACTTTATGGGACCTTTTCCACCTTCTTTTGGACATGCATATATCCTAGTAGCGGTGGATTATGTCTCTAAGTGGATTGAAGCAGTAGCCACCCGAACCAATGATCATAAAGTGGTCATTAAATTTGTCCAGAAAAATATATTTTCTCGGTTCGGGTGGCCTAAAGCTATCATAAGTGATGGGGGAACGCATTTCACGAATTATCAGTTTCAACCTTTGCTTAAGAAATACGGGATTAATCACAAGCTGGCTGCCCCTTATCATCCCCAAACCAGTGGCCAAGTGGAAGTTTACAATAGAGAGATCAAGAATATTCTGCAAAAGTCTGTTAGGCCCGATAGAAAAGATTGGTCTGAAAGGTTAGATGATGCCTTATGGGCCTATCGGACTGCTTACAAAACTCCTATTGGCATGTCTCCTTATCGCCTAATTTTTAGGAAAGCGTGCCACCTTCTAGTGGAATTGGAACATAGGGCGTATTGGGCCATTAAACAAGTCAATCTGAACCTAGCCCAAGCTGGTTCCCACCGAACCTTACAACTGAGTGAGCTAGAAGAATTGCGTAATGAGGCCTATGAGAACTCCATGATCTATAAAGTCAAAACTAAAGCTTTCCATGATAAACATATTGTGAGAAAATCTTTTCTTCCAAATCAAAAAATTTGGCTATTTAACTCTAAGCTTCGCCTATTTCCAAGAAAACTGAAGTCCAGGTAGGATGGACCATTCTTGGTCATTAAAGCCTTTGATCATGGAGCTGTTAAAATCATGAATCCTAACAATGGGAACACTTTCACCGTTTAATGGTCAACGGTTGAAACCATTTATTGAAAACCTTCAAAATGAGCCACCGGAATCCATTGAGCTGAGTGATCCGCATTAACTGAACTGTCGTCTGGCTAAAGACGTTAAACTTAGCGCTTGTCGGGAGGCAACCCAACATTTTAGATTATGTTCTGTTTTTCTTTTCATTTTTAGTTTTTTATGCAGCAGTCGGCTTTGGTAAAGTCGCATCTTCATCATCACAGGTTGTTTCTCTCATTCCCAGTTTTCTTATGGCTAGCATGTGGTTTCATATCTTTTGTGTCATTGAGGACAATGCCATTCAAGTTGGGGGGGGCAATCAATATGCAATTTTTTTGAAAAATCTATTGAAGAAAACTGAGAAAATGGTCCAAAATTTTTCAAAAACTTTTTTTTTTCTTTTGGATTGAATGAAAAGAACGTTATGATTCGTAATAGGGGACCAACTCACTCAGCACTCTAAAGAGGCGGTCATTTAAAAGGGGACATTTGTAAACATTAAATGCCAAATAAAGTGTCAAAAAGAGCTAAAGGAAGGCAGGTGGCAAAAAGTACGCACCTCCCCTCAGGCAATTCGAAGAGAGTGGCAAAAAGTACATACTCTCAAAGGCAAAAGTGCAATTAAATGAAAAAGCCGCGCTAAATGAAAAATTCCCTTGTACTAAAAAGACAACCAAGTCGTGAAAGTGCTGAATCAGGGCGGGAGCTAAAAAACGATCTTCACGGGCTTATCAGAAAATCTCTTTTCTCTTCTCGTCCCTAGGTAGTTCTATCTAAAGGATTAGTAAAGGCGATGATATAACGAAAAGGACAGAAACGAGTTCTAAGCATGCCAACTTACATGCACAATCACCTGTCATGAACCAAAGTGTAGTGGGAAATGAAAACTTTAGCTTAACCAATAAGTTACCATTTAATTGATTATGATAGATAGCTATAAATGAAGCATGATAATTCATTGTTGTCCTAATTTTTCTTCTATTTGCATTGCTAAGGGACTAGTAATGAGTAAATTGGGGGGTGTGATAAATTAGTATTTTCTATTATTAAAAGAACAAATGCATGCACTATATTTATGTTTATGATGTTTAAAATAGCATGAAATGATAGACAACTTCGTACTGATTCCAACAGTACCAATTTCGTCAAATTCTTAGTTAAAAATATCATCATTTCATGTATTTGCAGTTTTCTTAGCAAAACCGTGAGAAATCAATTTATTTAAGCATAAATGTAATTTTATTCATGATAATATCTTAATTTACATTTATTTTATGTGAACAAGATATGAAGAAGATGCAGTGCAATTGGCTAAGTTTCTAGTCGTTTGTGGGAAGGATGGGAGTTCGAATTCTAGCTAAATCGACTTTATTTTGGCAAAAATACTAAAGCGGGGGTAAAAGGGTCTTTTGTTATCCTAAATGGTTGCCCTAATTCTTACCGAAGAAGAGAACAAGAGGAGCCAGCCGCCATCCACTTTCTTCCTTTCTTTATTTTAAAAATTATCTCTCCCTTTTTAAGAAGTCTCTCCTTCCTTCCTTCCCCTCCCCCTACTTTTCATCTCCCTCCTGCCTTTTCTCCCCTTGCTCCCTCACTTTTTCTCCCTCTCTGCTACAGTACCCGTGGGTACTGTAGCTACAGTACCACGGTACTGTACCACTCTTTCTCTCTCTCTCTAGCTTCTTTCCCTCTCGCTCTCTCGCTCTCTCTCTCTCTACATCTCTCTCAAACCGGCGGCTGTCAAGGGCAAGAGGTATACTTAAGGCACTGCAACTGACTACTGGAATGAGTATAGGGTGGCCAAGGATCCACGCGAAGGGCGACGACGGCTGCCAGCACCAGTTTTCTCTCTCCATCGCCTCTCTCTCTAGCTTTTGAGTTCTCCATGTTACACTGTATTTCGAATATTTTATGTAAAAGTTTTATTATAAAAGTTATATTATTTTTTTATTTTCAATATCTCTGTAAAATTTCATATATTTCTATGAACGAATGACAGTGGCTCCTTTGAAACCAGTTATTTTTTCTCCCTCTTTTTGTTCTACAACTTTTATTTTTTCTTATGTTAACATTACTTAAACTTTATATTCTACTTTTAATTAGTATTTTAGAGGTAGTCTTAGTTCAATAGATGGTCTGATTATGCTCGTTTAGGGGTTCTCCTTTTGTGAGTTCATAGTAAGTCCGATTAGTTTCAATTGTTATTTATTAAATCATCATGCTCCATCTTATTTATTCTCTGTTTTTCCTCTAAAAAAAATTAATATTTTAAACTTTAAAAATCTATTTTCCCGTGGATTCGACTCGGACTCACCATTGCTATTGTTAAAGTTTAATTTGAATGAGCCGATTAATTTAGATTGTTAGCTTTGATTTTTAACGACACAATCTTAAGCTATAAGTACCCAAGAAAGACAGTAAGTGGCAGATGTGTGTGGATTTCACTAACTTTAACAAAGCTTGTCCGATGGACAGTTTCCCACTGCCTCGGATAGATCAAATGGTGGATGCCACCTCCGGCCACGAACTACTCAGCTTCTTCGACGCTTACTCGGGGTACCATCAGATTCGGATGCATTCGGAGGACGAAGATAAGACAAGCTTTACAATAGACCTCGGCTTGTACTGCTATACCCAAATGCCCTTTGGCTTGAAGAATGAAGGAGCGACCTATCAGCGCCTCGTCAACAAGATGTTCGCTCTCCAACTAGGCCGAAATATGGAAGTCTACATTGACGATATGTTGGTGAAAAGCCAAGCCGCTATTGACCATTTGGCCGATTTAGCCAAGACCTTCTCCACACTGCGTAGGTACCAAATGAAGCTGAATCCTACGAAATGTGCCTTCGGTGTAGCCTCCGAGAAGTTTCTTAATTATATGGTCACTCGCTGGGGGGTGGAAGCATACCCCGCGAAGGTTTCAACCATACTTCAGATGCATCCGCTAGCAAATATCCGGGATGTTTAAAGGCTAAGCATACGGGTGGCAGTCCTAAGCCGTTTCATGTCCAGAGCCATAGATCATTGTTTTCCCTTCTTCAAGCTACTGAAGAAGCCTAACAACTTCTTATGGACGGATGAGTGTCATTCGGCCTTCGAGCAGTTAAAGGCTTATCTTTCTGAAGTCCCCATACTATCCAAACCTATCGAAGGAGAGCAACTATTTATATATCTTGCTACATCCGAAGCTGCTTTAAGCGTTGTCCTTGTTCGGGAAGAAGACGGTGTCCAGAAATCTGTCTACTATGTTAGCTGAGCGTTTCACAGAACGGAGCTTCGATATCCGACTTTGGAGAAGCTGGCCCTAGCATTAGTCGCATCTGCAAGAAGGCTTCGGCCTTACTTCCTCGCGCATCCTATAAACGTATTCTTTGATAAACCTCTATGACATATTCTCTCTCGGCCAGAGGTATCTGGAAGGCTAGCCAAGTGGGCAATCGAGCTAGGAGAATTCAACATTTCGTATGGGCCGCGGGCTGCGATCAAGGCACAAGCCCTAGACCATTTCATTACGGAGTTAACATCCGAAGGATCCCCGGCTCATCCTATGGAAGAAGCAGCATCTGTCCCCGCACAGACCTGCTCGCAAGCCGAAAAGGCTTCGGCTCAAGCGCCCAATTCAATCAATAAATGGCAACTATTCGTAGATGGGTCCGCCTACTCCTCGGGTAGTGGCGTCGGATGGATCTTGACATCTCCAGATGGGGTAATCGTAGAATATGCTCTCCACTTCTCCCTCCCGGCAACCAACAACGCGGCCAAGTACGAAGTCTTAATATCAAGCCTTTAGGCTGCAAGGAGGCTCAACGCGCTCAAACTAAAGGCATTCAGCGACTCCCAACTAGTCGTCAGCCAAATCACTGGCAAATATGAGACTCAAGACGCCTTGATGATGTCCTATCTACAGGTAACAAGAACTATCATATCTAAATTCAAATTCTCCGGCATGTTTCAAATTCCACGATCTGAGAATACTCAGGCCGATGCCCTCTTCCATCTAGCCTCTACCCATGGTGGAGGAGGGAGCTGAATGATTCTCATCGAGGAAGTTTTTGAACCAAGTATTCATAATTCCGAAGTAATACAAGCTAATACTTCTGGAGATGAGACTTGAATGACTCCAATAGTGACCTTGATTCTCAAGGACAACTCCCATCTGAAGCAGCAGAGGCAAAACGTATCCGACGGCATTCTTCTCAGTTCCTCATTCTAAAAGAAGTATTATATAAAAGGTCTTTCGGCCGGCCACTCCTCAGGTGTCTCGGCCCCGCTGAAGCCAATTATGCCCTTCAAGAAGTCCACGAAGGCATCTACGGAGCACACATAGGGGGGCCGAGCTTGGCATACAAACTCATAAGCCAAGGATACTGGTGGCCAACCCTTCGGGAGGACGCAACCAGTCTCGTCCGCCGCTGCGACCAGTGCCAGAGGTACAACCCTCTTCTTCATCAGTCAACAACCATATTGACGCCTCTATCAGACCCTTAGCCTTTCGCTCAATGGGAATCGATATTCTTGGCCCATTTCCCATGGCCACCGGCCAAAGGAAATTTCTTATCGTAACAGTTGATTATTTTACCAAGTGGGTCGAAGTCGAACCCCTTGCGTCCATAACTGACAATAATGCCTGAAATTTTGTATGGAAGTCTATCATCTGCCGTTTTGGTATCCCTTAGGTCCTTATATCAAACACTGGCAAGCAATTTGATAGTTGCCAATTCAAGGATAACTGCAAAAGCTTCGATATTCTGCATAAGTTTACTTTGGTAGCCCACCCTCAGATGAACAGTCAAGCTGAAGTCACTAACCGAAGCATCTTACAAGGGTTGAAAACCCGTCTCGACGAAGCCAAAGGCCGATGGGTGGAAGCATTGCCAAGTGTGCTATAGGCCTATCGAACGGCGAGCCAAGTTCCTACCAGAGAGACTCCGTTCTGAATGGCCTACGGGGTAGAAGCGGTCATCATGATCGAAATTGGCCTGCCTTCACCAAGGGTCCTCGCCTACAATCCGGAAAGCAATGACGAAGCCATAAGAGATCATCTTGATCTCGTTGAAGAGACAAGAAATCTAGCTCACATCCGGCTAGCAGCATATCAACAACTCATGGCTAAGTATCACAATGTCCGAGTAAAGCCTCGGAACTTTGACACTAGAGATCTTGTGCTGCGGAATGCTCATGTCTCAAAGCCTGCCAAAGCCACAGGAAAGTTATCTCCCAACTGGGAAGGCCCTTACCGAGTAAAAGAAGTCATTCGACGAGGGGCCTATCGGCTGGAAACCCTCTCGGGTCAATCTCTCCCTCGCACCTAGAATGTGGAACGCCTTCGGCGTTATTTTGTGTAAAACTTCCTCCCGGCTTAAATCCGAATATATATCATGAATTGATACAAAGGCATCGATTGAGTACATAATTTTGAAGTACTATATCTAACAATATTCTAAGACCGTGTAAACCATACTAGGAGTGGCTTCGGCCATACAAACTGTATCGGGAGTGGCAATATTCTAAGACCATGTAAACCGTACCGGAAGTGGCTTCGGCCACGCAAACTGTACCGAAAGCGGCAATATTCTAAAGATCATGTAAACCGTATCGGGAGCGGCACTACTCCCCAAGTCTATGCTACCGGGTATACCTTCGCCTTTAGTGGCATAGTAAAATTAGCCTATCACAGATTGATCGGTCGAACATATCGCATTTGAAGGCAGATTACGAAAAAACGATTAGGTTGGTATTTTGGACGAGACTTATGCAGACTTATTTATAAGCAAACAGATGAACAAAAGGTCTTTATATTTCAAAAATGGGATCTAAGAGTCCTAAAGTACAAAAGATATCGGCTAAACTTAAAGCAGCTGAAGTAGTCACCAGCTACAGAGATACAAAAAATTACTATTCAACTAGCTCTCTGTCTGAACCAAGGATAGAGTTGCCCGGAGTCAAAGGAGTTCGTAGCATGCCGGCCGCTCAGGACTGGACACAATCACCTCCGGAGCAGCCGAGGACTTCGCGGCCCCATCCCCTTCCACCACTCCATAATTTCGGTACAAAGTGGCTCCTCCGGGAGCTCGAAGCCGATAAGATCTGCTCCGGGGCAAGCCTTCTGTGCAACCGCTAGCCCAAGGTCGAAGATTGATTCTGAGGCCTCGGCTTGGGCTTTCAGAAGCATCTCGGCAAACTCAGGGCTGGAGTTGAACACCTCAATGGCCAGGCGAGTCCTGTCATCGGCCGCTCTCTCCACTTCTTCAGCCTTAGCCTTAGCAGCAGCAAGAGCATCAACATGTTGCCTTTCTTCCTCCGCATGCTCCTCCTGTAGCCGAGACATAGCTTCGGTCTTCTGACCAAGGGCTGATCGAAGGCTCTCGGACTCCTTACGGAGCTCCTCAGACTCCTTGCGTAGCTCCTCAGATTCCTTGCGGAGCCTTTCCGACTCCCTTTCAGCCCTTTCTTGGGCCTCGGCTGCCAAGCGGGCCACCTCCTTTTGCCTAGTTAGCTTGGCTCCCAGCTGAGCATTCACATCTAGGAGGGCATCGATATTTCCCTCCAAATCCCTCTTGACCGAGGCAACCTTGCCTGAGGCCAAGCGGTCTGCAGCTTATCCACGTCTCGCAGCTTCTCTTGGACGTGAGCGTATCGGCGGATGAGAGCCCCGGAGATAGCTGCGGTCTGACAAAAACAAAGAATAGAACAGTTAGAGGAATAGATGAAAACTAAGCTGAAAGAAGCTAAGTCGAGAACTCTTACATGGACTGCATAGCGCACGCATTGCGCCGTGAGACCCTCGGTAGAGAGGGTTCTGAGCTCGTCTTAGATCAGAGGGAGAGTGTAACCCTGGGCCAACTTCGCGCAAGTCCTGGAGTCATCCAGGGTGTCGTCCGTGAAGACGCCGAGATCTGGGCATCAGGGCTCGTAAGAGTACTCCCTTGACATGTGCGTCCATGCGACCCCGCAGGGGAAGGATAGATCCATAGCTTCCACTGACGCCGAATCTAGGCGAGAGGGCTCAGGAGGCGCTGCTGCCGAGAGGGGTGCGTCCCTCTCAGCCACAGCCCTCTTGTCAGTACGAGACTCCCCTCTGTCAGCTTTCCTCTTCCACTTCTCGACATGGCTACCCCCGCAGGACACCTCCTTCCCCTTCTCCGCTCGGCTTATCTCCATGGTGGCAACAGCGGCGCGGCCTTTTGTCGAGGCCGCAGTTTGTTTAGCCGAAGGCGGGATAACACTAGATGCCGGAGGAGCGACACTCTGCGCCATGGGTTTCTTACGCAGCCGGATCTTCGACACAAGTGATCTGAGTTTGAACGAAATTTTTGCAAGTAGAACGAACAGATAAGCCGAGAGATTATCAGTAATTACCAACAGAAACAAACAATACGATGCTGACTCACCCTCAGCACCGGCGGCGGTATCCTCTTCACTAGACGGGTCATAACTAGTGGTCTCAATGGAGTCATCGGTTACGACCACCATTTTACGAGCCGAGGCAGTCTCGGAGACGCGCCGATCGACACACCCTCCCCGTTCTTGTCCGAGAAGCAAGTAAGGGGCTTCTCGGACCGGTATCTTATCCGGATCCGGCCACACCCCTATGCTTATCAGCCTCTCTTCATCTGCTAATATCTCATTCACGTCTACGGGTGAGTAGTCGATAATCTTCCAGGCCTTGGCCAGTTGGTTGTCATTAAGTTTCGGGGCCTCCGAGACTTCCTTCGGAAGTAACCCCCACTTGACAGGGAAGGACCAGACACTGTTATCCTCCTCCGGGAGGGTAACGAAGAAGAATCCCTCCTTCCAATGGTGAATGGACGAAGGCTTCCCAGAGAAGATGCTTCGGCCAGATCTGGTGGTGAAGCAAAACCAAGAGGAATTTCCTTGAGGTTTAGTTTTGAAGAGGTATCGAAAAATGGGTACCGAAGGGGTAAGTTTCAAAATAGAACAAAAAAAAGGTACCCATAAACTGAACGCAACGAGCTCATAAAGAATTGAGATGGAGCGAGATCGTAGGTAAGGAGAAGATCAATGATAAAAGGATGAAGGGGAAACCGAAACCCTACCCTAAAGCTGTAGTCGTAAATAGAGAAACACCCCGACCGGTAAGTATTGGCCCAAATATTTTCCCGATCCCTGATCAACCGAATCCATTCGGGAATATCATATCTACCCCACATCTCCTCAACTGCCTCCCGGCAAAGGAAGGAAGCCACATCCGAGACTTGCTCGACTGGTTTGCGATTGCGTACCCCCTGTTCCGGGTGGGTCTCGGAAGGTTGAGAAGCGAGAGGAACCGAAACGGCTTCGTCCGCCATATTGGAAGCAAAAGAGTTGATCGAGAAGACCGATGTGAGTGAAAGCTCTAGAGGAGGTGGTTTGGAAGAAGAGCAGGATGAGCTGCTCGAGAAGAGAGAGGAGCTAAGGGACATCAAACAGCAAAGGCCGAAGGGCAAAAGCTTACCCTCTGATAAGTTGAGTATCCTCGATGACAAGACATGCTCATCCGAGTTCCCCTGCTTGACAAGACGCTCTCGGGAAGACTCTGAATACACTCTGATGTCGAGACCTCGAGGGGAAAAGCGAGAAACAGAGTTTCTCTATAGAACGGGAGGGGGGGGGGGTATTTATAGAAACCCCCAGGGAGGCCGGGATTGTCGAACCTTTCGGTACTACCCCTCTCGAATGCTCGCCACGTATCCCGTCCTTTTGAATGATGACCTGAGTGGCGGCAAATTCGAAGCAGAACGATTGGCGATCGAAATCCTTAGACCTTTCAGCTACCACCACAGATGATTGCCATGTGTCCCGGATCTTCGTGCTGCGAGCCGAGTGGCAGAATTCGAAACAGAACGATTGACGGTCAAAATCCTCAAACCTTTCGGCTACCACCTCAGATGATTGCCCCATGTCCCGGATCTTAGTGCAGCGAGCCGAGTGGCGGAATTCGGAACAGAACAATTGATGGTTGAAATCCTCAGACCTTTCAGATGCTTGCCATGTGGCTCGGACTTCTCGCACGGCGAGCCACTCGGTGGGAAATTTAAGATTATTGCCACCCTTGCTTGGCGCCACGGGTTTTAGTTCAAGGAACCCCTCGGTTTTGGACGAAAGTCATCTCTAGTCTGTGAGGATTGGTCACAACCCCTCAGTTTCGGATGAAAGTCTAGTCCGCGAGCATTGGTCACAACCCCTCGGCTTGAGACGAAAGTCATCTCTAGTCTGCGAGGATCGGTCTTAACCCCTCGATTTGGGACGAAAGTCATCTCTAGTCCACGAGGATTGGTTACAACCTCTCGGTTTCATATAAGAATCATCTTCAATCCGCATGCTTTGGTCATATATGCTCGGCTAAGAGCGATTGCTCGTCTTCCCAAGCATTCTTCCAAAGATTGACACATTCAAGTACTTTCCACAAGGATTCAAATGTACTCTCAACATCTTACCTTGTTGGAACATGCCGAAAGTAGGTGGCTAAGTGATGGGGGAAAACTCATTTGGACCCAGAAGTTGGCCTTAATCCCAAATTCAAGAATGGGCCGAACGCCATTCGTCTATACTCGGAGGCCTAGTATCGTATCAAGCCGAGATATATCCGGCCCAATCATCAAACTAAGCCACATTCAGCTAGTATCGTAACAAGTCGACATGGGTCCGACCCAACTCAGTCAGACACTTATGGGCCTCCGGCTTACTGGCGCTTGGGATATACTCGGAATTTCATCTCAAACTCCTAGGAATAGTCCTACATCGACTGCCACTAGAAAGGAACCCTTCATCCCCCACTATAAAAGGAACACTATTCGCTGCAGTAAAGGTACACAAGCTATTAAGCCTCCATCTCTCTCTCTCAATACTAAAGTCTTTCATCAAGTCCATTGCTAATTTAATCGTCGGAGGGGGTTCCCCTGGGCCGAGTCTCGGGACCCTTCCTGACTGGTTCCTTCTTCTTGTAGGAGCTTCTGCCTTCATCTCCAACTCATTCTTGGCTCAAATCCCCCTTGGCTCTCGGTCATCTACTGGTTTTTCGGATTCCAGTTCAGGAGTCCGACAGTGTTTGCCTCGGCAACATCACAACTCCTAGATGAAGAGTGAAGTTAAGCCTAAGACTTCAAGGCGAGTCCCAACTATAATGTTGAATCAAACGTTTGGATTTGTATTTGGACCTCTCCATCAACCTGATGGATGTTAATTAGACCAATAAAGTCACTGGACACCTTTGATTAACCCCTTATATATGATACTGAAACTAACCATGTAATAAACAAAGTTTGTGTAGAATTGACAAATAACATAATACAAGAGTTGTAAAAATGAAGAAACGAACCAATCATTCATTAATCAAAAGTGTAAGATATTACAATGATGCCAATTACAATGAAGGCATTACAATATACCCAAATTCCAAGTATAATAATCAGATTATTTACGAACTCTTGATCAAAATTTCAATCAATTATGACTAAACCATCAAAAGTTGTTACATCACCTCCACTATGATTGGGGTATCATTCTTCTATTGGTGAATGCAATGAAAGTGATTGGATCATCAAAAATAGCATTAATAATCATGATGAACAAGTTAAGACCATAAAATGTGTGTTAACAAACATGATCAATATGATTAGATCATTAAATGTGCATTAACAAACACAATCGACATGATCAAACCATTAGAATTGTAATAACGGTTATGATCAATGTGATCAAACTCTTAAATCGACAATAATGGACACGATCAGTATGATTGAACCGTTTGGGTTTGTAATAACGATCATGATCAATGTAATCAAACCGTTGGATTTTTAATAGCGCACCTGATCTACACGGTCAGACCATTGGATATATAACAACAGACTTGATCAACGCGATCAAACCACTAGATCATGATAAAAGACTTGATCGACACGATCAAACTATTGGATTTATGTTAATGGATCTGATTGAGGCAATCGAAGCGTTGGATTATAATAATGGACTTGATCTCCCGATCAAGCCATTGGATTTTATAACGGACATGATCACCCGATCAGGCCATTGGATTTTATAACGGACATGATCGGCACGATTGGGCTATTGGATTTGATAACGGACCTATTAGGAGCATCAGGGCATTGGATTTAATAAAGGACCTAATTGGTGTGATTAGACTGTTGGATTTATGATAACAGTTACGGTCAATGTGATCGTACCATTAGATTCATAATATTGGTCATGATCGGCCCGATTAGACTTTTAGATTTCGATAATAAACTTAATCTATGTGATCAGACCATTGGATTATGATAATGGACCTAATTGATGCAATCAAACCGTTGGATTTGATAACGGACATGATCGGTGCGATTGGACTGCTGAATATGATAATGGACATGATCGGCGTAAGCGGACCATTAAATTTATCTTTATGGATTTGATCAAAGCGATTGGAATGATCGGTTTGATGACGGACCTGATCGACGCCGACTGGACCGCTATATTTGAAAATGGACCTGATCGGTGCGATCAGACTGTTGGACTTGTGGTAATAGACCTGATCGACATGATGGGATCGTTGGCTTTGTAGTAATAGACCTTATCGACGTGATTAGACTATTGGATTATAATAACATACTTGATTGGCATGATCGGACCATTGGATTTGATAACAAATTTGATCGACGCAATTGTACCGTTAGATTTGTAGTAATGGATCTAATTGACGCGATCAAATTGTTGTATTTGTGGTAACTGACCTGATCGACACGAGCGAATAGTTAGATTTGATAATGGACTTGATCGGTGTGATTAGACTGTTAGATTTATAATTTCAGTCGATACCACTAAAATCTGACCATTAAATTGACATCTACATGCAAGATCGTTAAGATCCAACTATTGGATTTGAGATCTAGTTGAGCTCACTAGGATCCAACCCTTAGATTGACATATGTAATCGAGATCATTAAGATCCAACCGTCAAATTGATGCCTTCGGTCGAGATCGTTAAGATCTAACCATTAAATTTTGATTTACGATAATGATTGACGTAATCAATTATTAGATCAGTGTTCTCATGATCTAGTTTGGCATGATCTCATCATTTGATCGATGTTGATGGACTTTATTGATTAGATCGCTATTAAAACTTATGATCGATATAATCTGACCATTGAACTGATGTTTTGATGGCCTAGATTGATATGGTCCATGTATATGATCAATGTTAGTGGATTTGATTAGGATGATCAGACCATTGGATGGATATTAATAGACATGGTCACAATAACCGGTTGGGGATGGGCCAGAATCAGCCACCAAAAAAAGGGAGGAAATGCCTGGGATCGGTCGGTGATCGGGCAGGATCGGCCATGATCGGCCAAGACTGGGATCGACCAGGATCAGTCGATCCCAGTCCCGACTGATCCTAGCCAATCTCGGCCGATTCCGACCAGTTCCCCCCAGAATCGGATCGGCTGATTTTGCATTCCATGATACACCCAGATAGTACAAAGATGTACATAAATCTACATAAATATTTTTAGTGAAATGGCATGAAGAAAGATATAGCTGAATTTGTTAATAAATGTTTTATATGCCAAGAGGTGAAGACTGAGCATCAAAGGCCAGCAGGGGCCATTACAAATGATGGAGATTCTGCTATGAAAATGGGACCATATTACAATGGATTTTGTTATAGGACTAGAAGGAAACATGATTCTATATAGGTGATTGTTGATAGGCTCACTAAATCAACTTACTTTCTGGCAATTACAAAGAGGCAATCATTGAAGATCTAGATCATTTATATATTAGGAAGATTGTAAGATTGTACGGTGTACCACTATCTATTATTTCAGATCGAGATTCGAGATTCGTAGTAAAATTTTGGAGTGATTTGTAAAAGGCACTTGGCACTGAATTGAGATTTAGTACAACATTTCATCCTCAAACATATGGACAATCAAAGAGACTATCCAGACTTTAAGAGCATAAGTTTAGAATGGTAAGGTACTTGGAATGAACATCTTCCATTAATAGAGTTTACATATAATAACAGTTATCATGCAAGTATAGGGATGGAACCATATGAAGCATTGAATGGTAGACCATGTAGATCACCGGTTTGTTAAGACAAAGTAGGTGAAAGAAAGTTGGACTCAGATTGTACTGGACTATACATCAAAGGTTAATTTGATAGGAAAATGATTACTAACAGCTCAGGATAGACAAAAGAACTATGTTGATCATAGAAAAAGAGATTAGAGTTTAATATAGGAGAGCACGTATTTCTGAAGGTTTCATCAATCAGAGGAGTGATGAGATTTAGTAAGAAAGGAAAGCTTAGTCCAAGATATGTGGGACCATTTGAAATCCTGTAGATGATTGGTGAAGTCGCTTATCAGTTGACTTTACCACCATCACTTTCAGGAATCCACAACATATTTCATGTACTATCGATGCTGAAGAAATAGATACCAAATCTGTCTCACATTATTAATTATAAACCATTGAAAATGTAGTTAGACCTTACATATGAAGAGTAGCCAGTCAGTATCTTAGATTGAAAGGAATAAGTGCTGAGAAAGACAATCCCTATGGTAAACGTATTATAAAGGAGTTATTTAACAGAAGAAGCTACATGAGAAGTCGAGGAAATGAGAAGAAAATATCCTCAATTATTTTGCTACCTATGGAATTTCGATTTCAAAGATGAAATTTCTTTAAGGAGGAGAGGATCTGTAACATCCTCAATTTTAAGAAGCTCAAAACATATTAGATTTTCAGTAAAAGAGTCCAATAAGTCAACCTATTAAGCCCATTAAGTTTTAACTAATTTAATTAAGGGCCAAATGACTTGTAAATTGCAAAACTTTGTGTAGGAAACTCCAAATAAGGTAAAATTTAAGCCCATTGAAAGATAATAAGATTATTTACAACTTTTATGTTGGATACTTTTCCTAATTTAGTCATTTAATGGGTCAAATATGGTAAACAATGAAATTAGCATAAAAGTTTGAAGCTGATGAAAATTATCGGAATGCCATACACCCACCACTTGCCATGTGGCAAGGTGGGAGGCGGTGGGATGCGTTGAAGGTTTGGGATGGTTGGGCGGTGGGCGTTTGAGGCGGTTAATAGGTTGGCTTTTAAAGAAGGATTAATGAGCTTCTTTGCTCATTTTGCACCAAGGAGAAAGAGGGATTTAGAGAGAGAGAAAGAGGGAGAAAGAGAGAGAAAGAAAGAGAAAGAAAGAGAAAGAAAGATTTAGAGAGAGAAAGCAAGAGGAGGCTGCATATGCACATTTGGGTGTGTGCACGTCTTCGGCAGTTGGAAAGCGTCAAAAGAAGATGCAGAAATTGTTAAGGTCAGTCAGAAAGATTTTTAGAGTTTGTTTGAGGACTTCACCTTAAAGGTAAGTGTACGACAAACCGAGTCCATGTTAGTTGTTAACTACATTATTTTAATTTTGTTTTGTTATTTAAACTTTAACTTTAGTATGTGAAAATTATGTAATTTATTTGAGGATATTTTCGTCAAGTTTAAGTTAAAACGACCATATTTTATGGCTCAATTTCGAATGGACCTTAAAACCATTATAGATAGTTAAACCCCAAAATTTGTGCATGAACCAAAGATTTTATTTGATTATTTTTCTTAATTTTTTAAGCTAATCGGATGAAAATTTTAAATGCAATATGATTTAAAACGTCATGTAGACATTTGTTTAATTGTGAACCATGACTAGATAATTAATTACTTATCCATTCATTTAAATTCCAAATTGCACGATGATATGAAATTAAGCTTATAGACAATGCCATCTTAAGGGGATATTTGGACGACCCCGTAGTTAGTATCTTCTGCGGGTAATCAATTTGATATCCTAGGATGACAGATTTTTACGTAAATCCTGAAACTAAACTTTGGTTTGTGAAGGGACTAAAGTTTTGAAGTATGAAACCTTTGATTTAGTGGATAGTGGGGTAATGACCCCCAATCCCCACTGGTTGTATCAAGATCATTAGGTGCCAATCGTCTAGGTGCGAAGGTGTTTGTTTGTTTTGGCCCCTTAACCCATGGTTTGGATGCATGTCCGATTTGATCTATGAAGCTCATACGAATATAATTTGTTTTGCAGGTCATTTGTAAGAATTTGCATTTGGATATGATCTAATCAGTTAGTTGTTAAATTATGATTTGATGTATCATTTGTGAATTTAGATTAATTACTAAATAATTTCATTAGAAAATTTAAAAATTGTATACTTGTGTCAAACATTGCAATAGCTCGTTAGTTATGTTTTCATGACTTATGTGATATGCATAGAACATTCTTATTATGTTTAGATTTATCACGTGGTTTGTCAGATTACTATATGATAAGCATGCTTTTGATTTTGATGTCTACTGACTTTTATACTCGTATATATAATAACTGTTTTTTTTTCAGAAACTTCTAATAAGTAATAGGTGGTTGCTCTGGGAAAGGTGATCTAGGAAAAGTTTTTGAAATCCCGTGTGTATAAAGAACAATGGTAGGTTTAGTTTCTTTTATGTAGAAAATGTAATGAGATTTTTGAGTTAGAGATATGCCATGTAGATGATCTAGGTCATGACAATTAGGTTTGGAGGTGACGTTCCTTGACTCAGAAAGGGATGCCTCAAGTTCGGATCAGGTCAGGCTTAGGGTTAGTCTGGGCAAAACAAGGGGGAGGGGATGGGGCCCTAGTTTGATAGGTGGAGATGTAGTCATAAGGCACACCAACATGCTGGGTGCCAATGTTGTACAACACCTAGCATGCATGTGGCACCAACAGAAGCGTGGTGCCTGCAGTGCTCCCTCACCCACATGCCTAAGCGCAGCCTGGCACACGCGTGTAGATGCGAGGCTTTGACGCATCTCGTATAGTAGGGAGAAGGGGGTCCCTGCATCGTTTATGGAACAATAAGAGAGAGAAGGGGGGTTGCAAGCAGTTGTAGTAGTGGTGACAGCAGGCGCAACGCTCTCCTAGCATCACACCAGAGGCAATAAGGCGTCCCGCCCTCCCCTTCTCAAGGTCTCCTTCTCAAAGGGGATCTCACAAAATTCTCAAAAACTCGTCATTAATTACAGAAGAGGGCCTACATGTATATATATAATAACAAGGGAGTACTTAGACTTCAACTCAACTCTCTAACCCAACTATGAACTAAAATACCCATAACTATACAAATATTTTGAACGTCGCATTAAAAATCTTTAAAAAATATAAAAATGATTAAATGGGCTCTAAATGGGCCGAGTAAAATATCTATGGACTCGTAGTCCAAATCCTATGTATCAAACAAACTCTGGCCATTCTCCAAGCCATAGGGACGCTGATGCAATCCTCCAATAGCGGTAGACATTCTCTAGATCCTTGGAAGGAACTCGACCTCATGAGTAAGAGTCGTTGCTGCTACTTATAGCACTCTAGAAGGTCAATGTAAATCCTCTACTACTCTACTTAAGTAATTCATGTGCTATCTAAAGGCGACCATCTCCTTTAACGAACTACATATCAGTAGCGCACTCCCTCCTTGAATACAACAACGTACTCATCCAATATAATCGATCTATGAACGCTGAATAAGTATAGGTCTGAAGGTGGACACTCCAGTGTGGGATCGCTCACAAGGGGAGGATAAGGTTCAAACGGATCACTGAATATCATTGTTGGGTTCTAGTACGGTACCTAATTAGAGACATTAAATGTGGAGTTAATACTATAATCTTGTGGTAGATCTATAATATACGCATTTGACCCTATTAGTTTCTAGATCTTAAAAGGACCGACTCCCTGATTATACAACTTCTTGATGGTTCATGATAGAAACCATTCTGGTGTGACCCTAATCATGACATAGTCACCCTTCTCAAACTCCTATGCGCGTCAATGCTCATCTGCCAACTCCTTATATCACAAATTGTTCGATCAAACAAAGATTCAGCAACTAAAAGAAAGATTGTTTCTTTGTGATTCTTCCTTTAGTCAAACGGAATGAATAGAAATAGAATCAAATCGATTCCCAAAATACTTCTTTGAATCTTCCTCAATGTCCTGGCTATTCATGGAACGTGACTTCCGAAAGAAATTGAAGAATTTCTTAGGAACCTTACGAGATTAGTTCATTCTTTTTTCTCTGACAAATGGTCAGAACTTCATTTGGGTTCGAATCCTACTGTGAGGTCCACAAGAGATCAGAATGTTTTGAAAAAAAAAAAAGATGTTTCTTTCGTCCCTTCTAGGCAATCAAAAAATTAAATAAATCTTATTGTTGATCTCAATACAATGACGGACACTATGATACAGACTCCTAATGTGCTCCGCTAAAGACCCAATAGACTCTAACCCAGGCATAAATAGGTAAGGAAACTAGATCTACAGGTCTCACAGGTCCAAGGTCAGTGACTATCCTAAAGGGACTCATACTAGTAAACCTATTACCTGAATTATTATAAGCAAACTCTGTATGAGGTAAGATTATATCCCAATTCCCCGCATCTTCTACAACTAAACAATGCAATAGATCCTTTAAACTCCTTTTAACTATTTCTGCCCGACAAGCAGTCAGAGGGTGGAAAGCTGTATAGAACTTGAGCTTCATGCCCATCAGATGCCATAGGGTCTTCCAAAAATAGCTCACTAAATGGGCATGCTTGTCTGATACAATGGTCATAGGCAACCCATGTAAACAGATAAACTTAAAGAGAAACAACTTGGCTATTCTCGATGCATCATCTTCAAATAGGGGATAAAATGAGCCATTTTCGAAAACATGTCGACCACCACGAAGATAAAATCATGCTTGCGGACCGTTTATGCTAAGACTAAAACAAAATCCATACTTGCATCTTGCCACCGGTTGTCCGACACGAGAAGAGGGGTGTAAAAACTAGCATTCTCTTTCTCTACTTTGTTATAGTGCATGTCTAACATTAAGCCACTATGCATACAACATCACGCTACAAGCTAGACTAGAAGAACTAGTGCTCTACCAATAATAATGTAATGATCAAAGTGAACAACAACTAGGCCACATACATGAATCTCCTAAACCAGAAAATCGCGAACTAAAATCCATAGAATACACAACTTGTCCGCCAGAAAAGATAACCCTCCTATAAAATTTTTCACTGAACTCTCTAAAGGGTCCTGAAAAAAGTGCATCATGGATCATACCAAAATCAGGACAACTAGCATACTCCTCTTGGAGCCTCCCAAATCCAGTGACCTTTGCACTAACAAAAGGTAGTAGAGAAGCTCGACAACTCAACACGTTAGCCATATAGTTCTCCACACTCGCTCGATGTTTGAGAACAAACTTGTATGTTTGGAGAAACTCTACCTATCAACTGTACCTAGGATTAAGCTTCTTCTAGGCTTGGAAAAACCTGAAGGCCTCATGATTAGAGTAGAAGATTAACTTATTAGGTAGGATATAGTGCCACTAATACCACAAAGTCTGGAGTAACACATGAAACCCCTTGTCATAGGTAGAATACCTCAGCTTAATATCATTCAATTTCTCATTAAAGTATGTAACAAAGTGGTCGTCCTGACTCAACACTTCAATCTGCCAACACCAAAAGCATCATATGACACCTCAAACACCTTAGATAAATCTAGCAAATAAAAAATAGGTTTCTAGGTTTCCACTCCTTAATGTTGCAAAAGGCTAATATGGCAGCGTTAGTCTAAACGAAGGCTACTTTTTGGATGTAATATGTGATAAGAGCCGTAATCGTGCTGACCCATGTATGAATCGATGTTAGAACATAGCCAAAACATGGAAAGTATAGACATCGTCGATGCTTTGAGGCTCAAGCTACTCTATTATCATCCTGACTTTTTTCGGGTCAGTGGAGACACCCTCACTTGAAACAATGAACCCTAAGAAGACAATTATGTAAGTCATGAATGCACACTTCTTGAGGTTAGCATTTTTGTAGTAGGATTCACTCATTTTGACATCACTCTAACTCCCAAAAGCATATCCTTATATGTTCCCCCTCCTACATCCAAAGAAAAGTTAAATGGTAAACTAGATGCACCCATTCTCACGGGTTCCTAATGCCGCTACTTGAGAAGAGCCCTCATATTAGACCAGAAGGTCTTAGCTTGGCCTAAAAGCTTCATCTTGGCAAATCGGAGCCGACAAGCATTAAACATCTCATACCACTCAAAATAATGGTCCATACTAGCCTCCCAATCAAAATATATATGAGGATCCAGAGATCCATCATAGATAGCCACTTTAACTTTCACATTATTAGGGGCATAATAATCTAGATGATCACGGTAAGGCCTATGCTCATACTCATGCTCTTGACCACTCTTAAAATCAACTCAAGGGACTCTCTGCATGGGTGGAGCTCTCTGAAACCCATCCACCTCCAACTCAAAAGGATCATCCTAATGATCAGGTTGATGACCCCTCCAATCATCAATTCTAGAGGCATGAAATGCCGGTAGGGGAAGTGAGGGTCCCCGACGATCAGTGGCTCTTATAGGATCCTGAGGAGATCCCTATAAAGAGGCAACTTAACTAACTACACCTTAAACCAAACGATCAGTCTTAGTAATCCTATCCTTAACGGCCCTAAGAAACCCTTGATATGATCAAAGCCCCTATAGTGTTGTTCCATCTTATTACTCAATCTATGAGGTCACGTATCATGTGGTTCAAATTGGAATTTTTCTAGGAATTTATATAGGACTCTAACATGGCCACAAATGGATGAAAGTGGGTACCACTATGCAAATGGCTAAAACATCAATTAGGATTCATGACATTGAATGGACATCCTAGACAAGGAAACCTAAAGCTTTGATACCAAAAAGATGATGCGAGATAGCTAACAGAACTGACGAACTCACTAATAGACTCAAAGATCAGTAGCAGGCAAATATAGAAAAAATAGATGCAATCTAAGCACACCAAGTAAAATAGGAAAACCTCATCAAATGACAGAAGCTAGCCGAGTAACCATTTCTCTTGTAAAGAGGGAGTATGGGACCATTTGCTAGTTGAGGAACTCCAAAGTCTCGTTAGAACTCCAAGATTGTGTTAACGCACTCTCAAGCCAGCAACGATGATGAATTATAGGCTAAATGCCCTAAACAAGTCGGCTACAGATGAAAGTAAATACCAAACTAAAGCAAGTTATGGTAGAACAAAAAAGCGCGTACCTTTGTGGAGGTGCATAGGAGAAGAATAACAAGAAATAGGATGGAATTACGGCAGTTGAAAAGCCCATAGATGATGTGTGCAAAGCCTGGATGTTGCCTCAAGAAGTGTGCCGAGAAGATGGGTACGCTTGGAAATGGGCACGTAAATGAAGGCAACTAGCACATGCCTCGGGAAACAAGTGTAGATGTCCTCAGGATACGTGCAGGGACATGATGCAAAATGTAAAAATGTAACATTATGGTGATGCCAGCATGCTGGACAAGGTTGGCTCATTATAAGGATGAGGGCAATGCTACCAGCATGTCGAATGAAGCACGAGGGTGCTCGGAACGAGGGAAGTACACCATCCCTGCTGTTGCACTGCCTTGATGCACAAATGGACCACGGGGATCCGACGTACAGAAGCTAGAGCTTTGGTGTATAAGGAGGATGGGCACGTGGTGGTGTGGTCTAACCACTGGGCTACGACTGGATCGGTTTTGGATTAGGTCAGCTCGAGTGTGGTCTAGGCAAAACAAGATGGAGGAGCTACGACCCTGGTTCAGTGAGTGGAACCCACAGGTGTGCATGAAAAGACTAGCTTGTAAACTTAGAACCTTGAATAGAGAATCAAAGTGTGGGCAACTAAATGGAGGGAAGATTGCTTCAAAGTCAAAAATGAGTTATTGGATTAAACAAGGAAATTGAAATTGGATGAGGAAAACAATTGTCTTGCATTACAGGAAAAGGTACAACTGACCAACTTAAGATTTGCATTTGGAAAACTGAGCATGAAGTAGAGATTAGGTGGACAGAAAGATCTCAGACTCTTTGGCTAAAGGAGGGAGATCTCAGTGCTAGATTGTTCCATATGATTCCAATGCAAGAAACCAAAACTTCAGATCCTTGCTTAAGGTGGATGGTAACTAGATTGAAGAGGAAGGCATTATGCAGAAGAAACCATAACCTTTCTGTAATTAAACAGAGATTGTCAGATAAATAGTGCAGGAAACAACTTTGGTATCGGAACTGAATGAGATGACTGTTGATTGTGTCTTTAGTTTGGGAGGAGATAAAGCCCCAGGGTCGGATTGTTTCCATATGGTCATTTAGAAGAATTTTTGGGATATTCACAAGGACATTATCAGGGTGATTTGGGACTGGTTCCGAAGGTGAATGGGTAGTGAATGTGAAGAGACTTTCGTGTCCTCATAACTAAAGAGGAAGAAGCCATTGAATTGAAGGATTTTAGGCCGAATGCGGCTAACAAGATCTTAACTAAGGTGTTGACAGTGAGTCAGGAAGAGTTACCAGCAAGCTAATTGAAGAGAATAATCAGAATGCTTTTAGTGCAGGTAGGAAGTTGTTTGATGCTTTTATAATGACTCGTGAGGTGCATTATTCAATGAATAAAAGGAAACTACAGTGCTGGTTTGCAAGTTAGATTTTTAAAAGGCCTATGAGAGGGTCTTCTGGTAGTGTGTCTAGAATATTATGCTTCTCCATGATTTTCAAAAGCAGTGGAACAAAATGTTGAAAAATTGTAATGCAAGAGAGCGGCAAGCAATGCAGAGAGTGATGGAGAGGGAGAGGGAGATGGAGTGAATGATGACAACAACAAGAGAGCGGGGAAGACCTAGGATAACAGGTGAGCTGAGGTCTTTGTCTGCAAATCCTTGGAGACCTAGTGTCTACAGCAATAATTGTTTCTGTTGTATAGAGAAAGGGCGTCATGCTTCTGTATGCCGCAATGCTATCGTTTTTTGGAGGTGTAATGCTATCCGCCATGCAAGTTCAATTTGTAACCGTAGGTTTACATCGAATCCGGAAGTAGTCACTTACTTCAAGGGGGAAGCAGAGTTTTCAGATAAGAAGGCTGTCAAAACTGTGGTAGTAGATACATGTGATCATGTCCAACATATATATGATAACAATATTAAGAGGTTAGAGCTTTGTTTGGTGGGTTCGGTTCTCAGTGTTGCTAGGAAGGGCATCATCAGCGCTCTGCAATCATATTCGTCGTCAGGGCAAAGCTGGAGAATTTGGTTCCTTGATATATAGCAAGAGATTTATTGCATGAATCTTACATGTATGCAGTCCATAGCAAACAATTTTTTAAGTTCATATATATATTCAATGGGACGAGTATATATACTTTGGGTTCTAGTTCAAAATCTGCAGACGTAAAGAAAAATTATTTGTGTCCTCTTGTGGAGTCCCTTTGCAGTTATGGAGTGAGGAAATGTTTTACAGCACTGTTGAAGCTTTTGGAAATTTATTAGAAGTTGATGAAGCAACTTCGGAATGGGATAGTTTGGAGTTCGCTCATATATGGGTGTCAATTGATCAATTTTCTGATATTCGGAATAGTATGAAGTTGAGATTGCGTACATTGGATTTTTTAATCCGAATCAGTTGTGAACAAGCATCTTGTTCCAGTTCCATGGACTCGACATACGCAGAAGTTGTGAGATCGTACAAGAGCTACAGAGCCATGCAAGATAGATGATTGGAAGGTCAAATTTGTCTGCTTGAAAAGAGCCAAGTTTAGAGGAAGAAGAAAACCGATTCTGCCAATTTGAACTCAGCCGAGTCAAGTTAACTCGGCATTTGCAGTCTAGTCATGATGAATTTGTTCATTCCACAAATGCCGTTGAGTCAAAGTATACATTTTTATGGAAAATAATAAAGAAAGGGAAAAACTTTTGTCTTCCGCTAATGCTGCATGGAGAGACGCTATTTCCCAATTAGCATCCCAAATTGTAGGAGGTCTCCGTGAATCAAAGGCCGGTACGAGTAGGACACTTCCGATACAAGCACATCAGAGGAAGAAGAAAATGAGCTGGCAATAGATCTTGTGCATCTACATAGAGTCTGAATATCCCCAGCAATCTTTCTGATTTTGGGAATCAAGGAAGGCGAGATGCATTGTCACAGAAGGATCTCTTAGTCACAAGATTATCTAGAGTCGGCTGCAATCTTTGGAAACTTCTTCACAGAAAAACCAGCATAGTGCCAGCAAATCTTCTGGTGCTAACTGTGGTAATCCTTCAATGCTACAAAAGCAGCAAGTGTAGGAGGAGGAAGGATTTATGGCAGATCTTCACTTGAAGAGGGTAAAGTCAAGAATCAAGATACTCACAGACACATGGTTTCAAATTCATAATGCATTCAATTTTCAAATTCAAATTTTCTTATCGATTGGACAACAAGATGCATTATTTAAAGTATACTTAAGTGTTTGTTTAAACTTCTAAATAGTGTGATAGTTTTAATTTTTTGTTTTGGCAATATACTAGAATTTGAAACCACGTGGCCGAATACAAGGCCATGGTTGTTTGCAGCATGTCCAGGACCTGTTACTACTCCATCGTCTATGACCACCTTCTGGCCGATCACGCAGATGGCAAAACTTTGGCGCCTCGCTCGCTCTAGGAGATCATGGCATTTGGGTACGTGCAACATTGCCCCCTTGCCGTAGCAGGCCGTTTGTTGCACCAGCCTATAGAGGCCTAGTAGGCTGGTGCAACATAGGGTGGTAGATGAGGGCGGTGGTGGTAGCTGAGCCCACCCAAGGAAGTGGGGGTTGCTACACAGTGTGTTTCTCTAGCCTGCGAGAGAAGATGAATTTCGTGGCAAAGGACCTCTAAGGCTCCAAACCAACTTGGAGTGGGTCGATGATGTGTGGGTCCATCCTGATGGGAGTACGTAGGCGAGCCTCCTCTCCCTGCACACCCCCCCCCCCCCAAGGTAGGATTCGTATTTTGGCCTTACTCCAACATTGGTTACTTACAAAACTTCACCCCACTTTCTCTTTAAATCTCAAGCCTCCCTCTATTGCACCTTCTCAAGCTTAGCGATTCGAATGTTTCTAGTTGGGTAAACTTAGTTTATTCGCTAAGTTAATAGTGCTTTAATAAGCTGAGCTCGAGCTTAATTCAGTTTCTTTCCCAACGAGCCAAGCTCGAGCAAGTTGTAGCTCGGCTTAGCTCGGCTCGTAGCCACCCCTAGTTGGAGCCAACAAATTAGGGGTAGCTCGACAATATCTTAATAGCAAATCATTCTTTGATGAATCTTCTTTTAGGTAAGGTGATACATGTCTGTTCTTCCTTTAACATTAGATTTGTAGTTCCTAAGTAGGAAGTATCAATTTAGGGGTAGTTCGACTATATCTTAACAACAACTCAGACTTTGAAGAATCTCCTTTTGGGTAAGGTGGTGTATTCTTACTCCTTAGGTTTTGAACTTTAACATAAAAAAAGGTTTACAAGTTTTGGTAAGTAGTTGAAGGCATCAAATCACGAGAAGCTCGACACATCTTAACAGCAACTCAAACTTTGGTGAATCTCTTTTTAGGTAAGATGATACATTCTTACTCCTCATTAGGTTTCTAACTTTGACATGGAAAAGATTTTCAGGTTTTAGTAAGTAGTTGGAAACATCAAATTGGGGGCAATTCGATAATGTCTTAATAGCAACTTAGACTTTGATGAGTCTCCTTTTAGGCAGCTCCTTTGGTGTCTAACTTTAATATAGTTGGGACCATTAAATTAGGGGCAACTCGGTAAAGTCTCAACAGTAACTCAGACTTTGATGAATCTCCTCCTTTTAGGTAAGGTGATACATTTTTGCTCATTTAGTTTTGAGTTTTTGATTAGTTATAAAACCAAGGAATTATCTTATCAATTTAGATGTTAATTTTTTAATAAACTAGAATGGTTAGAGTGTTTGATTCAAATTTAAACAAAAAAGTAGACTGATAGTTTAATAATATGGGGGCCTAGCATATATAATGCATATAAGGTTGATTGTGTTTTTTCGTAGGATATACATAGCACAAAGCAAGAGCATATTTCCATTGATAAACATAGAGACCTTTCCGAGACTTGACCACCTCAATGCCAAGAAAATATTTTAGCTCTCCAAGATCCTTAATGTCAAATTCATGGGCCAAACTATCTTTAAGCCTATTTATCTATGTGGTATGATCTCCAGTGATAATCATGTCATTAACATACACAAGAATTACCACACGACCATCCACCCATTTGGTAAAGAGGGTATGATCAGAGTTGCCTTGTTGATAGCCAAGTTGTACCATGGCTTCTCTGAACCTGTCAAACCAAACCCTTGCAGACTGCTTCAAACCATATAGTGCCTTCTTGAGCCAACACACTCTCCCCCTGGCTTCCAATCCAAGAGAGGGTTGCATATACACCTCTTCTTATAAATCACCATTAAGAAAGGCATTTTTAACATCTACTTGGTGAAGTTCTCAAGAAAACTGGACAACAAGGGAGAATAGAACTCTGATAGATTCGAGCTTGGCCACAAGGGCAAACGTCTCCAGATAATCCACACCTTTGAACAGTACCATCCGAATGGTACTTAATAGTATGCACCCATCTGGATCCAACCAAACTCTTCCCTAGAGGCAAAGTTACTAACTTCCAAGTATTGTTTCTTTGGAGAGCTCGCATGTCTTCCTCCATTGCATGCACTCACTTTTGTTCCTTAACTGTGACAACCCGTCACCCTATAATCGGAGATCTGATTACTACATGGGAACTGAATCATTAAAATTAGGAATCAAACTATGATCTCAAATAAGTCTGAAAAATAAATGATAAACTAAGCTAAACGATCCACACAACATCGAATTGTAAAGAAGGTGCAGGAATTAAAAATTATTACAATTCGACTCAATTCAACAAATAATTACATAATGCAACTGAAAAGAAGTAATTATGCGTACAGGATTGAAAAAGGAAAGTACAACTACGACGAGGCATACCCTGGGACAATGGTTGCTGGCGCGTAACCCAAGATGAAACTCCACAATGCTAGCCTGCTGAGAACCCTCACCTGAAAACCGCAAGGGTTAATCACACCAAAATGGACTCAGTAGGAATCCTCCGATCCCTACCTCCCACACACTCACCCACAGTTGCAACAACACAAGAATATAGCAAGATAAGCACAACAATGTAAAGAAGCCACAGACACAACGACGAGATGTGAAATACATGCATTTGTAAATGCAACAGGCATAGTTTTAAAACAACTCAACACTGCAATTTACAACCAACGTTCCGGTTAAACACACAAACTACACTGCCGAACGCGAAAAACACAGACCCACTCGAATGAAACAGCAACTCTGCAAATAGCGCGCTGGCTACTCCGGCCTGTCTAGCTATAGGTGATTCTGCTTCCTCCCAGCTATGAGTGGTACTCCAAAGTGTACCACCCACATCGGTACTAGCTATTACCACGAGGTACACCAAGTGATCCTTGCCTATTAGGCGTCACCTTGTCACTCCCACACCGAAACAAGGTGTAAAACGCTAACAACTGTCACTCTAAGCCCACAATCGTATAAACACAACACGATGCGATTCCGAATACATGAAAATCACTGCCCCCAATGTATGATTTCAAACATGCATTTAATATGGTTCTCTAACAATATACAAGAATCTAATTTAACAGTTAGCATAATAATCATACATATTAAACACAGAAAATTAAGGGGCTCTAGCTTGAATCGCGTCGTCTGAGTTCGACGCCATTCAAAGTCCTAAAACTGGTTCCCGCAGAAACTGGCTTCAGGAGGGATCTGGGCCTAAATCGCGTCGCCCATGGTCAACACCATTCGAATGGTGTGACTTGGTCGCGACGCCATTTACTGCTCGAAAACCAAATTGCCCTCTAGCACCTGGGCCTAAACCGCATCTTCCATGGCCGATACGATTTGCAAATCGCGTCGCTCTGACCCGATGCCATTGAATGCCCAAACCTGAACTTCCCTCTGGCCTCCCTCGAGCCACAATATAAAAACTCCTCTACCAATACAAGTAAAAATAGCACAAATGGAGATAACGGGAAAAACCATAAATCGCATTAACCATGCTAAACCCATTTTTCAAAATACCCTTTCTCTATCAAGAACTCCTTAGAACCTGCTCAATTCTATACCCAAAATCACCCACATATCCATAGCATGCTCTAAAACGGAAAATCATGGTTTTAAAACAATCGACTACATGTAAGGATCATCACCCTACCGGTTATTTGAACTACCCCTAACTCCTTGCAGTCGATCCACTACACCGCAAGCCGCCGCCAGTACCACCATGGGCGTCGTGAATCCACCGTGACGTCGGCCGCCGTCCGGAGAGCAAGATGCCATGGAGAAGATGGTGGTGGTAGTAGTGAGAGGTGGGAGGGTAGTGGAGTCGTGGAAGAGGAAGAATGGGAAGAGGAAGGGCAGGGAAGGAGGAAGAGAAATGGAGGGATTCAGAGAGAGGGAGGAGAGAGAGGGGAAAGGAGAGAATGAGATAAACGAGGGAGGGCTTGGGGCGTCAAACCGAATGATGGGTTCAAAGAATGACCTGAACTTTCAGCAGCTTCTTGAAATGGTGGATGCATGGAAGGCCTATGATTGTGTCAAGTATGCCCGGAGTAAGTGAGAGTATCCAGTGGAGACTTGTCTGGCAATCCAGATGCAGCACTAGTTGTGTCGGTAAAAAGGGGTAAAGGAGGAGCCATCTCAGGAGGAGAATCACCACAAGAACCATGAACATCCTCCCCTTATCAGAGGTCTGAGGGGCAAAGTAAGACTCTGACTCAAAAAATGTGACATCTTTGAGGACATACTTTTTCTCTCTTTTTGGGTCAAAACATTTGTATCCTTTTTGAGTGGGAGAGTAACCCATAAAGATGCCACGGGTGGCTCGAGGATCTAATTTTGTAGACCCTGGAGTCAGGGAATGAATAAAGCACACACAAGTAAGGACCTTGGGCTCCGAAACAAACAAAGGATGGTCGGGACAAGGTACCCGGATAGGGAACATAAGGTCAAGAGTTCGAGAAGGCATACGGTTGATAACATATGAGACAATTAAAACAACTTCTACCCAGAACTTATTAGGTAGCTAATGTTGCAAAAGGAGTGCTCAAGAGGTCTCAAGTAAATGTCTATTCTTTCTTTCAGCCACCCCATTTTGTTGGGGGGAGTAACCATGTAAGGACTGAGGTTTCGGGTTCAGTTTTCGGGTCGGTTTCGGGCCGGATCCCCTGGGTCGGACCTTGGGGGGGGTCTGGAGAATTTCTTCTGAATGACATCTACACATCACGACGCCTTTCAAATGGCGTCTTGATAGGTGGACGCCATTTAGGCGATTTGCTGTTGCGCCACGTGGGCGCTACGTGGGCGGGTTTCGGGCCGCGAGAGTACGGCCCCTGTCTTGTCGTCTGAACGGCGTCCATGATGGACGACGCGATTCAGACTGCCACCCTGCGATGTCAGAGTACGGTGCCTGACATGTCAGCTGAACGGCGTCCGTGATGGTCGACGAGTTTCAGACAGCTGTCAGTACAGCACGTCCTGTCATCTGATAGGCGTCCTTCTTGCTCGACGCGTTTTAGGTAGTTTCTGATGACCCCCGCGAGCCCTCCTTTCTTTCCCTCATTTCTCACCTCTCACTCTCTCTCCTCTCCCTCTCCGCCTCCTCCGACCCCTCTCTTCCCCTTTTTCCTTCCTCTTCTTCCTCTTCCACCACTCCAACGCCTCCCTACCTCTCACCTCTGCCACCACCACTTCCTTCGCGGCGTTCCATTCTCCGGACGGCGGCCGACGTCCCGGCGGAGTGGCGACGTTCTCGGGGGTACCGACGGCGGTCTGCGGCGTGGCGGTTGGGCGACACGGAGCCAGGAGGAGTTCAAGTATCCGGTAGGGGGACGAACCTTGTTTGTGTTGCTTGTGCTTTCCTAGGCGTGTTTGGATGTGTTTTGGGCTAGATTGAGCATGTTTAGGGGGTGTTCTTGTGGGTATGGCCGTGTTTATGTATGCAGTTTTGTAATAGGGTTGTGGGGGGTGAACTTCTCCTTCTTCCCTTTCTGTTTTGGAGGCTTTTTCGGGGCTTTGGGGTTAAGGGGGAAGCCCTCGGTTCGAACCAGGGAACCAAGTTTCTGACGCTAAACGGCGTCGTGCCTGGTCGACGCCTTTTAGAAGGACATCGGGGCAGTATGACGCGTTTTAGGGCAGAAACCTCCCCTTGTTCGAGGTTTGTCAGGTTAGGGGTTCTAGCGCTAAATGACGTCATGGGTGGACGACGCCTTTCAGAAGGACGTCGGGCCACCATGACGCCATTTAGGCAGGAAATCACCCCGACTGAGGGTCCGTCAACTCGGGATTCTAGGACTAAAAGACGTCATGGGTGGACGACGCGATTTGAATGGCGTCGGGCAACCATGACGCCTTTTAAGGCAGAAATCCCCTGGGTAATGTTTTCCTGAAATTCTGGATTTATCAGCTGAATGGCGTCGGAGGATGTCGACGCCTTTCAAAAGGCGACCTCTGGTGTCGACGCCTTTTAGGCCAGATTTCCGTGGCCTCTGTTTTATGAACCAGTTTAGGGAGCTTGAGTGGCGTCGGCCTTGGGCGACGCGATTCAGGACAGAACAACACTAATTCATGCCAGTAAAATGTATTCATACTGCTAGATAGTTGGTTAGTGCATGCTGTAGTATACTTGGTTTCTTCATGACCAGATGGCACTGCGTTGTGTGTAGTGCGATCGCGGGCTTTTCACGTGACCGGATCGTACCGTGCCGGGTTTTGGTGTTTTGAGTTACTGTGGACCTGGAGTGACATTGTAGCGCTTTATCACCCTGTGCTGGTGGGGGCGTGAGCATAGCGCCAGTGGGGGCGTGGGCGGGGTGACGCCTAGTGAGAGAGGGTCACCTGGTGAACCCCGGGGTCAGCTAATACCGGTGTCGGAGTGGTACATTCGGAGAGTCACTCATGCTGAGGGAAGGAGTAACCACCTGAGCCTGTTTGGCCGGAGTAGCTAGCGTGCTATCCGAGGGGTTACTGTTTGGTCTCAGCGGGTCGGTGTTTCCTACTTGTACTTGTGTGGACGGTGTTTCCCACTTACGGCTGTGTGGTTGGTGTTTCCCACTTTCGGAGGCGTGGTTGGCGTGTTTTGCCGAGACGTGAGTTGTAGGCTCCTTGGTAGAATGATTTCAGAGATATGCATGTTACATTTCGAATGCACTTGGTTCACATCGAGATTTTAGGAGTAGTGTGTTATATCTTTACTTGCCTTATTACCTGTATCTTTGTTGCTGCACTTGTGGGTGTGTGTGTGGGAGGCAAGGGATCGGATGATCCCTACTGAGCCCAATTTTGGTGTGGCTCACTCCCTGTGTTTTCAGGTAGAGATCTTGTGGCGTGTGGCGGCGCGTGGTGTTCTCCTTGGTGTGCGGACCAGCAGCTATCTCAGTTCCCGGGGTATGCCCCGATGTTGTTGTACTTTATTTCTGCCTGTACTTAATTAATTTGTTGGACTTGTAATTATTGTTGGATTGTGTACGGACATTGTTACTTTACTTCCTGCGCACTGTACCCCTTGTAGTCCGTGTGAATGTTATATTTAATCTTGTTTAACGCTTACTCCTCCAGATGTGCGAATAAGATCCTGGTATGAACCTACAGTTAATGGGCCGACATCTATTTAGTGACCGGGTCTCCGGTCATAGGATGGCGGGTCGTTACAGTTGGTATCAGAGCATAGTCTGGTCAAGTAAGTGGTAAACTGGGTTAGATATCGTAGTCCAACAATAAGTATGAGTCTGTACAGGCGATGGCTGCTGGTGTAGAGTAATAGGTTTTGACGTATTTGTGTTGATTTTCGTGTTCGTGAGGTAGTGATGGCGCCGAGGAAGAGAGTTTCGTTGGCTCGTGGTACGAGATCAGGCGATGGTAGTTCGGGGGCAGAAGGGAATAATGTGGATCGCTTCGTAGAGGCTATGATTGGAACTATGGGTAGATACCAGCAGGGAGATGGTAGCGAGGGGTCCAATTCCCGAGGTGACCAGTTTACGGTGTTAGAGCGGTTTTTGAGGTTGGAGACCCCTTCTTTCACAGGTCGACCAGTCTCAGACGAGGCAGCTCGTTGGATTAAGGAGATGGAGAAGGCGTTTGACGTTCTTGAATGTGCTGAGAATGACAAGACCTTGTTGGCAACCTATTTGTTGAAGGATAATGCATATGAATGGTGGGTTACCATCAAGACAAAGATGTTCGCAAATAAATCTTTGAGGGAGATCCCTTGGGAGGCATTTGTGAGAGAGTTTAGTGGACAGTACTTTCCGAGGCATGTCCAGGAGACCAAGGAAAGAGAGTTTATGGAGTTGGTGCAAAATGACATGTCAGTTCTAGATTATCATGCGAAGTTTGTGGCTCTTGGAAGATTCGTTCCGCACTTATCTGAGCAGGAGAGATATAGAACCGAGAGATTTGTAGATGGACTCCGATATGATCTAAGGACAATGGTGACACCTCAGGGTTGTGGAGATCTGGCGACAGCAGTTCGATGCGCGGCAGCGGTGGAAACTCAATTTCAGCATATGGCAAAAGAGTTGGAGCGATCAGTACGAGGGAAGCAGCAAGGCAAGAGCAAATCAACGGTCCCTTCGTCAGGCGGTTCGAGTTCCTTTGAGTTCGGGTCCCAAGGGACGTCACGTGATGAAGATGAGGGCGGTTCGGCCCAACAGATGCAGACTGAGGCTAGAAGGCAGCAGGGGAAGAGTCATGATGCGGCAGAGTATTGTCCTCGTTGTAGTAGGTATCACGGCAACCGGTTGTGTTCTTTGGTCGCTGGTAGTTGTTTTGGCTGTGGCAGGAGAGGACATCTCGCGAGGAACTGTCCTCAGAAGAATAAGACGAGTCAGGGGCCGAGTGGTCAGTAGGAGCCCGGTACCTTGTGTAGTGTTGTGTGTCCCTTTTGTGGAGATCCGAGGTGCGGGGATAGACGAACACTCTTATCTTGTCTTATGAGGTAGTGGTTGTGAACTCTTATGGCACTCTTTATGTATTTTGGGTCGTGGAGATGATTTGATATTGTAATGTGTACCTTGTAAGGTTGTTATATTATGATGTTGATCTATCAATTTTGGTGGAATCATGGCACATAATTAGTTTTAGTATTGATTTGATTGATGGATTGTGTGTGGGGAGCCCCGTGTAAGAGTGTGATCGTTGAGGGCATTAGCAGGATTTTACCGTTGATTGGTCCAGGAGTTTTTCCATAGCAACCCCCCCTTGTTGAGGTTGACTCGTAGGGGAGTTCGTTTCATGTGGACCGAGGAATGTGAGCGGAGTTTCATTAAGTTGAAGACTCGCCTCACTTAGGCTCCAGTGTTGGTACTTCTATCAGGTTCCGATGGATTTGTGGGATATTCAGTTACATCACATCGAGGTTTGGGTGCGTTTCTGATGCGACTTGGTAAAATTGTGGCCTATAGGCAGTTGAAGAAGCTTGAGGAGAACTATCCATCTATGACTTAGAGCTGGCAGCTGTGGCGTTGCACTATAGATTTAGTGGCATTGTTTGTATGGGGATTATTTGAGCAACTGTGGAATCTCCCTTTCGGATTCTACGTGAGGCTGATGGAGCCAGGTTGGCCAGCAGTGTACCATACCGTAATTAAGACTTAGAGGACAGATGCAGAGTTACCGCAGATTCTCCAGAGTTCAGAGGTGGAATTGTGGGGCAGTAGTACAGTCAGGTTTGAGGTAGACTTTATGATTTGACCGTGAAGGACGTGCGCAGGTGTCCCTTTTGGAGGCACACTGTTCTAAATAAATGATGCTTCCCGGATCGAGTAAAGCGTATCATTGTTGAGGTGGTCCAGTAGGAAGAAGGATAGGACTGACTCTGTGGTTGAGTGCTTGAATTGTCGGCAGGTTAGGGTGGAATATCAGAGTGGCGCAGCGGTAGCGTGGTTGCAGTCCTTGCCGATCCCGGTGTGGAGACGGGAGCTTGCGACTTGAGGCATGTATTAGGATTGTTTTATTCCCTGGTGGAGGGAGCGTGATCTGGATTACCATTGAGCAACTGACTATGTCAGTACACTTCCTGGCTATCAGGAAGGACTGGTCAGTCGGTAAGTTGGCTGAGTTGTTTGTGAGTCAGATCATCTCTTTCTGCACGATGTGCCCTTATCCATCATGTCGGATCGGACTTTGAGATTTACTTCTTAATTGTGGGAAGAGTCTTTGGAAGACTTTGAGTACGCGGTTAGCCTTCAACCCGGCCTATCATCCCGAGGCTGATGGGCAGTCAGAAGGGGGCCAATCGGATTTTAGAGGTTTTGCTCGTGGCATGTTGCCTAGACTGAGGAGGTTCTTGGGAGCAGCATTGGTTTTCAGTGGGGTTTTGTGTACTATAGCAGTTACCACTCTAGCATTGGCATGGCGCTTTTTGAGACATTGTTTAGATGGGGGTGTCGATCCTTGTGATCTAGTCTGAGATTGGCAAGAGGCAGTTAGCAGGATCAGGGTTGGTATGACAGTGTGCTTAGGTTGCCAGAGTTGTGCTATCATCGGTAAGAGACCGATTGAGTTTGAAGTTGGAGACATCGTGTTTTTTCCAAGTCTTGCCCTCCATGGGTGTGAAGAGATTTGAGAAGCAAGGTGAGCTGGGTCCGTGCCATGCTGGGCCTCTTCCCGTTCTTGCTCGGATTGAGGAAGATTACCAGCCAGCCTTGCTGTTCAATCTTGCGGGAGTGCACGATGCGTTTCGTGTTTCGTTGCAGAGGAGTGTTCTGGATCCGCCCCAGGTGTTAGAACTTTCAGGACTTGAGGTTGCTGAGGACTTGTCCTTTCCAGAGTGTCTAGTGCGTTTTGAGAATCACTTGTGACAGGTCCTCCGGAACAAGGTTGCATCTGTGGACTGAGTATTTTGACAGTATCGCTCCGGGAGCGAGGCGACCAGGGGGCGCGTGATTGTGATGCTGGGAAGCAGTTCCCTACCCCTTTTGGTAAGTTCCCATGAGAGTTGGCAGTGGAGGCATTTTCGCCCTCGTTACCTGTAGCAGGCAATTTCGAGGACGAAATTCTTTTAAGGGGGGGAGAATGTAAGGACTGAGGTTTCGGGTTCAGTTTTCGGGTCGGTTTCGGGCCGGATCCCCTGGGTCGGACCTTGGGGGGGTCTGGAGAATTTCTTCTGAATGACGTCTACACATCACGACGCCTTTCAAACGGCGTCTTGATAGGTGGACGCCATTTAGGCGATTTGCTGTTGCGCCACGTGGGCACCACGTGGGCGGGTTTCGGGCCGCGAGAGTACGGCCCCTGTCTTGTCGTCTGAACGGCGTCCATGATGGACGACGCGATTCAGACTGCCACCCTGCGATGTCAGAGTACGGTGCCTGACATGTCAGCTGAACGGCGTCCGTGGTGGTCGACACGTTTCAGACAGCTGTCAGTACGGCACGTCCTGTTATCTGATAGGCGTCCTTCTTGCTCGACGCGTTTTAGGTAGTTTCTGATGACCCCCGCGAGCCCTTCTTTCTTTCCCTCATTTCTCACCTCTCACTCTCTCTCCTCTCCCTCTCCGCCTCCTCCGACCCCTCTCTTCCCCTTTTTCCTTCCTCTTCTTCCTCTTCCACCACTCCAACGCCTCCCTACCTCTCACCTCTGCCACCACCACTTCCTTCGCGACGTTCCATTCTCCGGACGGCGGCCGACGTCCCGGTGGAGTGGCGACGTTCTCGGGGGTACCGGCGGCGGTCTGCGGCGCGGCGGTTGGGCGACACGGAGCCAGGAGGAGTTCAAGTATCCAGTAGGGGGACGAACCTTGTTTGTGTTGCTTGTGCTTTCCTAGGCGTGTTTGGATGTGTTTTGGGCTAGATTGAGCATGTTTAGGGGGTGTTCTTGTGGGTATGGCCGTGTTTATGTATGCAGTTTTGTAATAGGGTTGTGGGGGGTGAACTTCTCCTTCTTCCCTTTCTGTTTTGGAGGCTTTTTCGGGGCTTTGGGGTTAAGGGGGAAGCCCTCGGTTCGAACCAGGAAATCAGGTTTCTGGCGCTAAACGGCGTCGTGCCTGGTCGACGCCTTTTAGCAGGACGTCGGGGCAGTACGACGCGTTTTAGGGCAGAAACCTCCCCCTGTTCGAGGTTTGTCAGGTTAGGGGTTCTGGCGCTAAATGACGTCATGGGTGGACGACGCCTTTCAGAAGGACGTCGGGCCACCATGACGCCATTTAGGCAGGAAATCACCCCGACTGAGGGTCCGTCAACTCGGGATTCTGGGACTAAAAGACGTCATGGGTGGACGACGCGATTTGAATGGCGTCGGGCAACCATGACGCCTTTTAAGGCAGAAATCCCCTGAGTAATGTTTTCCTGAAATTCTGGATTTATCAGCTGAATGGCGTCGGAGGATGTCGACGCCTTTCAAAAGGCGACCTCTGGTGTCAACGCCTTTTAGGCCAGATTTCCGTGGCCTCTGTTTTATGAACCAGTTTAGGGAGCTTGAGTGGTGTCGGCCTTGGGCGACGCGATTCAGGACAGAACAACACTAATTCATGCCAGTAAAATATATTCATACTGCTAGATAGTTGGTTAGTGCATGCTGTAGTATACTTGGTTTCTTCATGACCAGATGGCACTGCGTTGTGTGTAGTGCGATCGCGGGCTTTTCACGTGACCGGATCGTACCGTGCCGGGTTTTGGTGTTTTGAGTTACTGTGGACCTGGAGTGACATTGTAGCGCTTTATCACCCTGTGCTGGTGGGGGCGTGAGCACAGCGCCGGTGGAGGCGTGGGCGGGGTGACGCCTAGTGAGAGAGGGTCACCTGGTGAACCCCGGGGTCAGCTAGTACCGGTGTCGGAGTGGTACATTCGGAGAGTCACTCATGCTGAGGGAAGGAGTAACCACCTGAGCCTGTTTGGCCGGAGTAGCTAGCGTGCTATCCGAGGGGTTACTGTTTGGTCTCAGCGGGTCGGTGTTTCCTACTTGTGCTTGTGTGGACGGTGTTTCCCACTTACGGCTGTGTGGTTGGTGTTTCCCACTTTCAGAGACGTGGTTGGCGTGTTTTGCCGAGACGTGAGTTGTAGGCTCCTTGGTAGAATGATTTCAGAGATATGCATGTTACATTTCGAATGCACTTGGTTCACATCGAGATTTTAGGAGTAGTGTGTTATATCTTTACTTGCCTTATTACCTGTATCTTTGTTGCTGCACTTGTGGGTGTGTGTGTGGGAGGCAAGGGATCGGATGATCCCTACTGAGCCCAATTTTGGTGTGGCTCACTCCCTGCGTTTTCAGGTAGAGATCTTGTGGCGTGTGGCGGCGCGTGGTGTTCTCCTTGGTGTGCGGACCAGCAGCTATCTCAGTTCCCGGAGTATGCCCCGATGTTGTTGTACTTTATTTCTGCCTGTACTTAATTAATTTGTTGGACTTGTAATTATTGTTGGACTGTGTACGGACATTGTTACTTTTCTTCCTGCGCACTGTACCCCTTGTAGTCCGTGTGAATGTTATATGTAATCTTGTTTCACGCTTACTCCTCCAGATGTGCGAATAAGATCCTGGTATGAACCTACAGTTAATGGGCCGACATCTATTTAGTGACCGGGTCTCCGGTCATAGGATGGCGGGTCGTTACAAACCACAAGAGGACTCATGGATGATGCCCTCATTTTTCATAAAAATATTGAGTGTCCTCTCAAAGTACTCCTTTGCATTGTCAGATCTGAACACCTTAACCCGCCTTTCAAATTAGTTCTCAACCATTTTGTAAAACACTTGAATAATCTAGGGTACCTTTTCACGGGATTTCATGAGGTAAACCCAGCAATAGTGGGAAAAGTCATCAATAAAACTGACAAAATAACGATGACCATCTACAGAGAGAATATGAGATGGCCCCCAAACATCAGAGTGAACAAGTTGGAAGGGAAAAACACTTTTATTCATAGAAACTTAAAAATTGGTTCTACAATGCTTGGCAAGTTGGCAGACTTGATACTGAAGGATGTCAACTCTAATTGACTTAAACAATGAAGGAAACAAGACCTTTAAAGACCTAAAAGACAAATGACCTAAACGACAGTACCACAAATAGATCACGTCATGTTTATTTTCCATGCCACCAACACTGGATTGAAATGCAGCTCGACCACCAGGCTCCAAATGATATAGGCCTGCCTCTTCACAACCAGTCTCAATCATTTGCTTGAGTTTTAGGTCCTGAAAAACACAATGAGTGGGAAAGAAAGTTATTGAGCATTGAAGTGATTTGGTTAAGCTGTTAACAGATAAAAGTTTAATGGGTAAGGCAGGAACATAAAGTACAGAGGACAGAGGTAAGTCATTACTAAGAGTTATGGAGCCTTTACCCACCATTGTGGTACGGCACCATATACAATGGTCACCTTCTCTTGTCCAGAACTTAAGGAATATGAATTAAAAAGAGAAGAGGTAACAGTCATGTGATCTGTAGCACCTGAGTCAATGACCCAGGGGTTATTAGGGAAAGCAGAGTGAGTTACACTCAAGGCTGCCCTAACAGTACCTGGTGTGGAGTGTTGGGATCCGGGCGGGGTACGACGAACGCAGCGGAAATAAAAATGAAATTCCGCCCGATGCCCGCTGATCTGTTTCGGAACGAAACATCGAAAATCAAAAAACTGGTCGTGATCATATCACCATGCGTGGATTCGAATCCGCGACCGTTTCGGTTCCGTCGAGGTGATGCCGCTAGCCACACAAGCGTCCAGCCTCCAGCAGTATCCACGCGATCCTCCGCAGTGGTTCATCCTCGATCCCTCGTCCAGATCAGCACGCTCGTTGAAGAATCCTTGCCGCAACGATGTCCGGATCATCCGGATGGGAATTCCCAACTCTCAGGAAATACGTGCGGCGGAGACAGGAAGTCTCCGAGCACCTTGAACGGGGCGCCTAAAGGAGGAGGAGAGAGAGGGGGGACGGCCATCCTTGAGAGCTCTTGGAGCTTGGCCCAGGATTTTTCAACAGCCCATACATATATTAAGTCGGCGCGACTTTTCACAAAAGTCCCCGAGTTAATATAATTTCCACTTTAGTGTCACCGACTGAGAATTAGTTTGTGTGTGACCCTCTAGACCCATTAACCAGTCCGATTTTCAGCCCATTAAGTCTAATAACATTTTATTGACTTATTGTAATTAATTAATATCTAATATTTAATTAATTACTTAATCGAATTAACATTTCATGTAAATTCGACCGGACTTCCGATCAAGTTGGGTGCCAAGCAACACCGCATGATCCCAGAAGGTAATGGGGTTCAGCAACCCACTCAGAGCCAGGTTGCACTATGTTCTTCGTTGTTTCGGTCTCCAGATCTATTGTTCTATATATTATTTCGTGCGTGTAATTGATTTTAATTGTTAGAGCGTCGTTCATGAGATGAACACGATTAATTATATATTAATTTCTGCATTAAAATCTTTTTTTTTTTTTGCATTTTCATGTTCCTCGTGGGACGAAGAACGGTTTATTGTTCATCCCATTTTTTACACTCCAATTGTTAAGGGAGGCTCGTCGGCACCCGGATCGTCATAAGGTGGCCGCCAGCCACTACCGGGCCTTCCGCCGATGCTGGACGAGCTGGCTGGTTGTCTCCTTCTCCTCTTCCATCTTCCCTGCCAGTTAGAGAAAAAGGGGGGGGGGGGGGGGGGGGGGGGGTGTCGGTTTTCACACACACATAGGGAGAGAAGGGGGCGGGACCGCCGGCAACCAGGGGTCACCGACGTCGTCACTAGCGCCCCTGGCCGCCGGGCGATCCCCTGCTTAGTAGGGACCTGCCGTCCAGTGCCTGCTGGGCAGGTCGCCGGCGGCGGGATGTCACCATCCCCACCCTACGCGCAGCTAGGGTTTCCTAGTTGCACGCGGGTGAGGGTAGGCCGAGCCGGGCCTTGGGCCTGAGCCAGCCCAGCATCGGACTCGGACCATGCCCACCCCTTAGGGTGGGTCTAGGTCCGAGCCAGGCGCTGGCTAGGCTCGGCCCAAGGGCCAAATCGGGCTCAACTGGACTGAGCCCGTTTGGTCCCCTTGGACCAGGCCCATTTGCCCCCTTCCCTTTAGAAAATTGGCTTGTTTAATTTTATTAAATATAAAATTTAAGTTTTAATTTTAAAATGAGATTTTAAATTAATTTAAGTTCAGTTTTAACGTAAATGGGGGCCAATAAATAGTTTTTTGTAAATCTATGTTAATTAACAAGGTGTTGTTAATTTATATTTAATATAATTATTAGATTCTTTGATATTAATATTGTTAATTTAACTGTTAAATTAATTTATTTAATGTCAAATCATTAAACTTGCATGGAATATTATAGATCGGTCAATTTGGTGTGTATGCACATGCGATGTGATCTTATTGCTTTTTAAGTATGATTTAAATTAGCATGTTTAATCAAAATAAAAACTTTTTGAAAATTTCAAACTTATCCAAATTTTGTTTGTCTTGGTTTCTGAAACCAAATTATATATTTTCGAAAATTTTATCTCTTTAGCCATGTGATGTGCTAATTCATGTGTAGTTTGTTTAATAAAAATTACACGATGGTCATAGATAAGCACATGATATATTTTCATGTGATGATGTGTGGATATAGATCGATGGTGTGTATAGTTTATTAATTGTTAATAAATAGAGGTCTGTGAATCTCTCCCTCTCTCATATTCCATTATATCTCTACCTTCCTCCTTGATGTACTCGCCATAAGGCTTCTTTTAAATTATCATGTAAATTGTGAATTTATTATGTAATTTGATTGAGGCAACCGAGCATGGAGCAAGGATGATCCACAATTGCAACCAAGAAGGAAATGAAGGAGTTCATTTAGCCTATGAATTTACAGACTCATAATATAAATGTTATATTGTGTATGTGTGTGTTTGACTGTCTGGCTCAAGTCAAACCCCAATACTATCCATGACCACACCATGGCATGTATGCGATGTGTGTATTTCTTATGATTGTGAATCAAATTACTAGGTTATTAGGATATACAATATATGCGATATATTTAAATACTATCACCTAGGATGAGACCGAAATAAATAAACAAAACCTTCGTTATAAAGTCTAAGCCGTAGCGTGAGTCATTGAGAATGCACCGCATGGCTCTCTATCAATATAGTTAGAACTTAATTCAACGATGGCATTTTCTATGTGTTTACCAAAGATTTGCCATCATTTGATGAAAGAACTATTAACTATGGCATTTGATGCCTTGAGATCAAGGCAGAAGAATGGTATAGCTATCCTCGTGTTTACCTGGAAGCTATATTTCTACTCTACTCAATCACGTATTGATGGTAAAGCTTACACCAGGCATAATGGTTTATTGTGTTTACCCGGATCTTAATAACCTGGGAGCCGGAATAAGATCAGATATTGCAAGGAGTTGCAATTACCATGATATGGTTACTCTAACATAACAATTTGATACTATGTGTTTACCCGACGTCATACTGTGATACTTGGAGATTTTAATCCCCACTAGGAGACTATCGGCATCTCCCGTTCTGTATATTTGAAGGTTATACAGTCCAACGAAAATTAGTAGGAGTAAAACTAGATTAAAGTCCAAATCTTATTTTAATATTAATAATTGAATTTCTACTAATTGAAATTTATTATCTCCTGTAGGCTAAAATGTCGCACCATAACCTGTTGCGTGGCATATTGGATGTCAATCGTTTGACAGGCCCTAACTACTCAGACTGTCTCAGAAACCTGAAGATTGTCCTCAGGTCTGAGCAAATTCTGTATGTCCTAAATGATGATCCTCCTTCTGAACCAGCATTAGATGCCCCAGAGGAGAACATGGTGACATATGAGAAATGGAAGGAAGACTCCATCATGGCTCAATGCTACATGCTTGCCTCTATAAGTAATGAATTACAGAGGCAGCATGAGGAGATGGATGCTAGATCTATCATACTCCATTTAAAAGAGCTATTTGGTGAGAAGAGCATAATCGAAGGATATGAGATATCTAAGAATCTGTTCAAGGCTTAGATGGCAGAGAGATCTTCAATGTAGACTCATGTGTTGAAGATGATTGAATGGGTGGAAAGACTGGATGCTCTTGGGGTCCACTTCCTAAGGAGATGCATACCGACCTTGTGTTCTCTTCCCTTCTACAATCATATACTCAGTTCATAGTTAATTTTAACATAAACAAAATACATACAACTTTAGTTGAATTATTGAATATGCTGAAGACTGCAGAGGGGAACCTTATGAAGGAAAAATCCCAAATCCTCATAGTTGGTAGGACCAACAGGAAAAGACTTGCAGCCCAAGCCTTTAGGAAAGGTAAAGGCAAAAATCAGAAGAAGCCAAAGGTTGCCTAGAAGGATAAAGGGAAGAGTGCTGAGAAAGGTGAATGCTTCTACTGTCATTAGAAGGGCCACTGGAAGAGGAATTTAAAAGAATACCTTAAGGACAAGGCTCAAGGAAATGTAAACCAGTAGGACACTTTAGGTATCTATATGATAGATGTAAACTTGTCAATTAAAGATTATACATGATGGGTATTAGATATTGGATGTATTTCTCATATCTGCAATTATGTGTATGGGCTGACAAGAAAGCGTAAGCTGAGGACCGGCGAGGTGGAACTGAGGCTAGGTAACGGCTCAAGAGTTGCAGCGATCGTTGTGGGGACAGTGAAGCTCAAGCTACCATCCGGAGATGAACTTTTATTAGATGAATGTTATTATGTACCTAGCATAATTAGAAACATTATTTCTATTTCAAGTTTAGACAGAATTGGGTGCACTATGTCTATCGGGAACAATAGTTGTTCAATTTATTTCAGAAATAAATTAATTACTTCTGCATCATTATCCAATAGGTTATACTTATTGAATGTGTCTCATGATAATTTTAGTGTCGGTCATATTCTTAAAAAGAATAAGTATGAAGTGAACAAAGTCTACCTTTGGCATTGTAAACTTGGACATATTGGTGAAAACATACTCTAAATGTTGCATAAAAATGGATACTTAAATCCATTTGATTATGAATCATTTGCAACCTGTGAGTCATGTTTGATGGGAAAGATAGCTAAATCTCCATTTACTAGAACTAAAGAGTGAGCCAAAGACATATTAGAATTAATACATTCTGATGTACGTGGTCTAATGTCTACCCCAGCCATTGGTGGTTTCTCCTATTTCATTACGTTCACTAATGATTTCTCAAGGTATGACTTCATATACTTACTGAAGTATAAATCAAAAGCCTTTGAAAAATTCAGAGAATTCAAGAATGAAGTAGAAAAACAAACTAGAAAGGGCATCAAAGCCATCCGATCTAATCGTGGTGGTGAATACTTAAGTACAGAGTTCACGAAATACTTAAAGGATAATATTATCCTTACTCAACTTATACCTCCTTATACACCTCAAATGAATGGTGTATTATAAAGGAGGAATCGCACATTAATGGAAATGGTGCGATCAATGATGAGCATGTCAAAATTATCGGTGTCCTTATGGGGATATGCACTTAGCTCGGCTATGTATATCTTGAACAAGGTACCCAGCAAATGTGTAACATCCACCCCATATGAGATGGAATGGAAGGAAACTAGACTCTAAGCATGTTAAAGTCTAGAGGTGTCCTACTCCTATCAAAAGATATGATGCAGATAAGCTGGAATCCAGAACTAACAAATGCAGATTTGTGGGATATCCGAATGAAACTTACGGATATTACTTATATCATCCTGGCGAACAAAAGGTGTTTGTAGCCAGGATAGCTATCTTTTTGAAGAAAATTATATTCTCTAAAAGGACAGTGGGAGTAAACTAACTCTGGAAGAAATTCTAGACCAACAAACTATCAATGGTTCATCAGATGAACTATCAGTTTATGAACCTGTTCCAAAATACACACAAGAGCCTCGTAGGTCTGAAAGAGTATCTAAACTACCTGAAAGATATGTGGGACACATCAACATGGATGGTTCTAAGATACTTTATAATGAGGATGATGATCCTAAGACTTACCAGGAGGCCATTGAGAGTCTAGAGGCTGGAAAATGGTGAGAAGCCATGAATTCTAAAATTCAGTCCATGTACATCAACCAAGTTTGGAACTTAGTCGACTTACTCGAGGGTATAGTACCCATCCGTTGCAAGTGGATCTTTAAAAGAAAGATCGGTGCAGATAGACAAATTGAGACTTATAAGGCAAGATTAGTGGCGAAGGGCTATCGGCAAAGGTAAAATATTCACTATGACGAGACCTTCTCTCCTATTGCTATGATTAAATCTATTAGAATTCTTCTCGCCACTGTCACATACCATGATTATGCAATCTGGCAGATGGATGTGAATACAGCCTTCCTCAATGGAAAGTTTAAGGAAGAGATGTATATGATACAACCAGAGGACTTCACGTAAAAGGAATCTCCAGATATAGTATGCAGGTTGCAAAGGTCTATTTATGGACTAAAGCAAGCTTCTCAGAGTTGGAACATAAAGTTTGACGAGGCGATCAAATCTTATGGCTTCATTAAGAATATGAGCCTTGTGTGCACAGAAAAAATAGTAGGAGCGCAATCACATTCCTAACACTTCACGTTGACAACATCCTATTCATTGAGAATGTTGTTGGGATGATGTCATCAGTAAAGGTTTGGCTATCTAAAACTTCTCTATGAAGGATTTGGGAGAAGCATCTTACATATCGGGAATACAGATCTATAGAAATAGATCAAAGAAAATGCTTGCTTTAACCCAATCCATGTACATAGAAATTATTATCAAAAGGTTTGGCATGGAAACTTCCAAGAGAGGTCTCATACCGATGAGACATGGAATTTATCTGTAACGACCCACCACCCTGTAATCGGGGATCCGATTACTAAATGGGTACCAAATCATTAATTTGGAGCCAAACCAGGATCTTGATAAGTCTGGAAAATAAATAATAAACTAAGCTAAACATTCACATCGCATTGAATTGAAAAGCAAGTGCAATAATTAAAAATTATTACAATGCGACTCGACTCAGCAAATAATTACATACTCCAACTAAAAAGAAATAATTAAGCATATAGGCCAGAAAATAAAATGACAACTACATCGGGGCATACCCCGGAACAACGGCTGCTAGCGCGCGACCCAAAGTAACGCTTTCCTCGCTACGCCTGCCTGGAACCCTCACCTAAAAACCGCAGGGGTGAGTCTCGTCGAAAAGACTCAGTAAGGATCCTTCAATCCCCACCACCCACTCACGCACCCACAAGTGTAGCAACGCAATTACAGATAATTTAAGCAAGTAAAGCAGTAAACATAACTCCTAGATTTCGATATAAAACACATGCAGTCGAAATATAACATGCACAATTCTGAAACCATTCTACCACAGAGCCCACAACCAGCGTCTCGGCAAAACACGCCAACCACACGGCCGAATGCGAGAAACTCCGACCCGCTGAGACCAAACAGCAACCCCTCGGATAGCGCGCTGGCTACTCCGGCCTAACAGGCTCCAGGTGGTTCTACTTCCCCCAGCACGAGTGACACTCCGAATGTACCACTCCCACACCGGTACTAGTTATACCTCGGGGTACACCAGGTGACCCTCTCTCCAGGCGTCACCCCGCCACTCCCACACCAGCGTCGTGTCACTCCCACACCGACACAGGGTGCCTAAGCGCTAACAACTGTCACTCTAGGCCCACGATCGCACAAAACATAACACGATGCGATCCGATCACATGGAACCCATCGTCATCGAATACATTTCTAAACATGCAATTAACTAAACTATCTAACAATGTAAACACGTGTTAATTGCAAGGATTAATGGAGTTTTGGCTTGAATCGCGTCGCCCAATGCCGACGTCATTCAAGCTTCCTAAACTGGTTCATAGAAAAACTGGCCTCGGAAGATGGCCTAAAAGGCGTCGTTCACGGAGGACGCGATTAAAATGGCGTCGCTGTCCCTAGACGCCATTCAGTTCCAGAGACAAAGTCTATTATCTAGGTCAAATCGCGTCGTAGGTGGAAGCCGCCTTTTTAAAAGGCGTCACTGTCCCCCGACGCCATTCAACCTTCACAGACATGTTCTCCCTCCGCCTTCCCCCAATCCACGAGGTGGAATTCCCCCCTCCCAAAAAAAAAAACGTACCAAAAAGGTCACAAAACATAGAGGGGAAGGAGGAGAACCTAACTACCATTAAATCCTACAATTTTTCCATACATGCAATTAGCATTTTCACCCCAAGAGTTCTCCAAACATGCTCTAAAGCAGGGAAACAAACATGATTTTAAGTTGAAACACTACAGAGATCGTCATCCTACCGGTTACTCGAGCTCCTCCTAGCTCCAAGCCACCAACTCGCCTCGCTACACGCCGCCGCCGGTACCGCCGTGGACGTTGTTACTCCACCGGGACGTCGGCCACCGTCCGGAGAGAAGTGCGCCGCGGAGGAAGTGGTGGTGGTAGTAGAGGAAGTTGGTAGGTTAATGGAGTGGAGGGAGAGATGGAATGGAGAGAGGAAAGCAAGGAGAAGGGGAGGTGGTTCGCCAGAGCTCGGAGGGGAAAGAGGAGAGAGAGAGGGAAGGAGAGAATGAGGGAAAGGAGGGAGGGTTCGCAGGGTCAAACAGAAGCTGGGTAAAACGCGTCGTTCAAGTCCGACGTCATTCATACGACAAGACCAAGCCGTACACTGACAGACCAGGGTCGTAATCTAAATGGCGTCGTCCATCTAAGATACCATTCAGACAATATGACCGGGGCCGTACTCTCGCGCCCCAAGGCCAGTCCACGTGGCGCCTACGTGGCACAACCTAAAACACGTCCACCTAGCTGGACGCCGTTTGAACCGCGTCTTGCAAGCTTGACGCGAAAAAGAAACTAAGTCTCAGCCCTACGAGGACCCAAACTACGGGACCCGACCCTGAAACTAACCCGATAACCGGATCCGAAACCTCAATCCTTACATTCTCCCCCCCTTAAAAGAATTTCGTCCCCGAAATTGGTTGCTACAATTAACGAGATTGAAACAATGAATATACAATCTCACAAGAGAACTTACGAGAAAAGGTAGGGAAACTGCTCCTGCATCTCATCCTCGCACTCCCAGGTCGCCTATTCCATGCGATCCTCAATACGCACTGGAAATTCTGGAAAGGACAAATCCTCAGCAACCTCCAACTCTGAAAAGTCCAAAACATGAGATGGATCCTGAACATACTTCCTCAGCAAAGAAACATGGAACACATCGTGCATCCCTGAAAGACTGGGCGGCAAAGCTAGCTGATACGCCGATTCCCCAATTCGAGCAAGAATGGGAAAAGGCCCAACATATCGCGGGCTCAGCTTACCTCGTTTCCCGAATCTCATCACACTCTTGGAGGGTGAGACTCGGAGAAACACGTGGTCTCCAACCTCAAACTCAAGCGGTCTCCTACGGATGTCTGCATAACTTTTTTGTCTACTCTGAGCTGTAGTCAACTGCTGCTGCACCACTCTGAAAACCTCAGCACACTGTTGTACCAGCTCTGGCCCTGCCATCTACCTCTCGCCAATCTCAAACCAATTCACAGGGGATCGACACGGCCGCCCGTACAATGCCTCATAAGGCGCCATGCCGATATTAGCATGATAACTGTTGTTGTAGGCAAACTCCACTGTAGATAAGTGGTGCTCCCAAGAACCTCCCCAGTCTAAGCAACATGCCATGAGCATATCCTCCAGTGTCTGAATGGTCCTCTCCGACTGCCCATCAGTCTCGGGATGATAAGCCGAGCTGAAGGCTAACTGCGTGCCCAAGGCCTTCTGAAAACTCTCCCAGAATCTAGAAGTAAATCTCGGATCCCGGTCTGACACGATGGATAAGGGCACCCCGTGCAGCGAGATGATCCGGTCCACAAACAACTTAGCCAACTTATCGACTGACCAGTCCTTCCTAATAGCCAGAAAGTGAGCCGACTTGGTCAATCGATCAACAATGACCCAGATCGCGTCTCTTCTGCCAGGGGACACAGGTAATCCCATCACAAAGTCCATAGTCACGTATTCCCATTTCCATTCCGGGATCGGCAAGGGCTACAACAATCCTCCTGGTCTCTGGTGTTCTGCCTTAACCTGCTAGCAAGTCAGGCACCTTGCCACATAATCAGCCACGTCCTTCTTCATACCGGGCCACCAAAAGTGCCTCCTCAAACAATGATACATCTTAGTCATCTCGGGATGCACTGCGTATCTAGAACAGTGCGCCTCATCCAAGACACTCCTGCGCACGTCCTCCTCAGCTGGAACATAGAATCTGCCTCTAAATCTGACTGTACCATCATCCCACAACTCCACCTCTGGCGTTTGGAGAACCTGTGGTAACTCTGCATCTGCCCTCTGGGCCTCGATTACAGCATGGTACACTGCTGGCCTCACAGTTAAACTAGCCAACACGGCTTTATCAGCCTCTCGCGGAATCCTAAAGGAAGATTCCACCACTTGCTCAAATAACCTCCATTCTTGAATCATAAGATATGACACAACCGTCTTCCGACTCAAGGCGTCTGCCAACACATTTGCCTTGCCCGGATGATACAAAAGGTCGAGATCATAATCTTTGATGAACTCCATCCACCTGCGCTGTCTCAAGTTCAAATCCTTCTGCATGAATACGTACTTCAGGCTCTTGTGATCAGTAAAAATCTGAAATTTCTCTCCATACAAATAGTGCCGCCAGATCTTTAGTGCAAAAACCACAGCTGCCAACTCTAAGTCATGAGTGGGATAGTTCTCCTCATGCTTCTTCAGCTGCCTAGAAGCATAGGCCACAACTTTACCATGATGCATCAGAATCGCACCCAAACCCCGACGTGATGCATCTGAATAAACCACAAACCTGCCAGAACCTGATGGAAGCACCAGGACTGGAGCCGAAGTGAGGCGAGTCTTCAACTCCATGAAACTCCTCTTACACTCCCCGGTCCACACGAAACGAACTCCCTTACGAGTCAACCTAGACAAGGGGGTCGCTATTGAAGAAAAATCCTAGACAAATCGTCTATAATATCCTGCTAACCCCAAGAAGCTCCTGATCTCAGTTACTGTTGTAGGTCTACTCCAATCCATTACTGCCTCAATCTTGGCTGGATCCACTGCTATACCATCACCAGATATGACATGTCCTAGGAAGTGCACCTTATCTAGCCAGAATTCACACTTGCTAAATTGGCATAGAGTTGGTGCTCTCTCAGAACCTGCAATACCACCTGAAGATGTGTGGTATGCTCTTCCTCAGAAGAAGAGTATACTAAAATATTATCTACAACTACCACCACGAACTGATCCAGGTAGGCCCTGAAGACTCGGTTCATCAAATCCATAAAAGTTGCCGGAGCATTAGTCAAACCAAAAGGCATAACCAAAAACTCATAATGTCCATACCGAGTCCTAAAGGCCGTCTTACTAACATCAACCTCACGGATCCTCATCTGATAATATCCTGATCTCAAGTCAATCTTTGAAAACACCTTCGCAGACTGTAACTGATCCATCAGATCATCGATCCTCAGAAGTGGGTACTTGTTCTTTATCGTCACCTGGTTCAGCTGTCTATAATCGATACACAACCTCAGATAACCATCCTTCTTCCTGACAAATAGAACTGGAGCACCCCACGGAGAAGTACTGGGACGAATAAAACCCTTGTCCAGTAATTCCTGCAACTGCGCCTTCGACTCAGCAAGTTCAGCCGGAGCCATCCGATATGGGGCCTTAGACAATGGCGCCGTACCTGGTGCAAGCTCAATGGTAAACTCGACCTCTCGCTGAGGAGGAAGGCCAGGCAACTCCTCATGGAACACATCAACAAAATCACAAACTACAGACACCTCCCAAGGAGTGGAACTACTATTAACATCAGCTAGAACAACAGAGGCAAGGAAAGCCTCACAACCACTAACAAGCAATCTCTGGGCCTTAAAGGCAGAAATAAGAATACCACGAGAAGAGAGCCTAATACCTTGGAAGTAGAAACTCGGGATGTTTGGAATAGAGAAACGCACCCTCTTCCTGTGGCAGTCCACCTCGGCATAAAAAGCCTCCAACCAGTCCATGCCCAAGATGACATCAAAGTCGCGAATAACAAGCACAACTAACTAGGCAGGTAACTCATGGTCCTCAATGGTCAAGGGAACCTCACTCAAACAATTATAAGACAACATGAAATCCCCAGAAGGAACCTCTATCATCAGTCCATCAGACATCTCATCAACAGGTGCAGAAAGAATATCTACGAACTGCTCAGAAATAAAAGAATGCGAAGCACCCGAATCAATTAACACATGCGCAGTGTTCCCAAGGACAGAAAGTGTACCTTCCACCAAGTTGGATGCACGAGCCTCCTTCCTAGTGATAGCTAGAACTCTCCCCTGGGTCCTCGACTTCTTCTGATCACCTGGCCCCTGCCCCTGACCATACCCTTGCAGGCAATACCTCGCCAAATGGCCCTGCTGGCCACAAGTGTAACACCTCCCAGAAAATGCAGGACACTGAGTCCCACCGTGAGTACCACCGCAATGTCGACAAGCTGCCGGAAGCCTCTGAGCTGCCTCCTGTTGAGCACTAGACACCGACTGACTCTTCTGGCTCTGCCTGGGTCTGCTACTGCCGCTGCTGCCACCTCCTCAAATGAACCTCCTGAATCTAGAGCCGAGTGAAGACGATCCTGATCCGGACGAAGGAGCTGCTGCTGCTGTCTTTCCCCTGTTGTGAGCTGGCCCCTGAGTAGTCAGTCCCCTCTCCCGAGCTAACTGATCATGCTGTGTCTCTACTGCCGCGGCACACCTAACCGCCGATGCCAAATCTATACAACAGTGGGATGCCACAAAACTCCTCAGATTGGACCTCAGTCCATCCACGAACCTCTCAGTCCGACGCTCCTCGTCTCCTAAGATAAAAGGCACGAACCTCCCAAGTGAAACAAACTTCATCTGGTACTCAAGTACTGTCATGCTTCCTTGGGTCAACTCCATAAATTCACTCTCCTTGGCCCTCTGGACATGCCTAGGGAAGTATTGAGCATTGAATTCCTTCACAAATGTCTCCCATGGAATCTCCCTGAGACTCCTATCCGCATATGACAAGCTCTTCAAAGTGGTCCACCAGTCGTAGGCATCATCCTTCAACATGAAGGTAGCCAACAGAGTCCTCTCAACCGCCGCACAATCCATAGTATCAAAAGTCTTTTCCATCTCCCTCAACCAATGAACAGCCTCATCAGGGTTGGGACGACAGGTAAAATGAGGTGGCTTCAGCTTTAGGAATCTCTCCAGTGTAGCTGAAGACCCTCCCCAAGCACTAGAACTCTCACTAGGGTCTCGGGTCTTGTATCTAGCCATCGTGTCCATCATAGCCTTCATGAAACGCTCCATACTCGGCCTATCGGCCTCAGATCCACTAGGGACATCTCCCCGTTCTCTAATGACTGGCATCCTCTTCCTAGGAGCCATCTAATCACCTATAATCACGAAAAAGTTCTAATTAGAATCCTAAAAACCTACGCTACCGCCGTGCCTGTACGGGATAATGTAATTGTTTGCCGAAATTACAACATTTAACTTAGTTATTCATTTATTTGTCAGACCGAATGCTCTGATACCAACTGTAACGACCCGCCACCCTGTAATCAGAGATCCGATTACTAAATAGGTACCGAATCATTAATTTGGAGCCAAACCAGGATCTTGATAAGTCTGGAAAATAAATAATAAACTAAGCTAAACATTCACATCGCATTGAATTGAAAAGGAAGTGTAAGAATTAAAAATTATTACAATGCGACTCAACTCAGCAAATAATTACATACTCCAACTGAAAAGAAATAATTAAGCATACAGGCCAGAAAATAAAATGACAACTACATCGGGGCATACCCCGGAACAACGGCTGCTGGCACGTGACCCAAAGCAACGCTCTCCTCGCTACGCCTGCCTGGAACCCTCACCTGAAAACCGCAGGGGTTGTTAGTTTTAGGTGGCCTACAAGCCAATCTGACTATGTAAATCTCGTTCATTTATTAATAAAATGGCATAATATTCATTATGTGTAAATCGCATTAATTATCGTTTCATAATGAAGTTTGTGAATATGTGCTATAGTGATCAGATTATGATGAGATCATACTAATGAGACTGATCACTTAAACACACATATTCTTAATCGTTCCTAGTCGGAGGATATCCGAGAAGGACATCGGATATCCGGTTAGACTAGTACAGATTACTCCTGCTCATATGATGAGGGTGACTGATCTCATAAGTCACTTGTGTGGAGACACTAAGGCGAATCTGTAGGTGCTCATTGGAGAATGAGTTCACTGAACTGATCCGACTGAATCGTTGGATGGTATTGTACCTCACTGTCAACCAGCTTGATTCTATTGTCGTAGTTGCGTGGATGGTCCTCAGACCTGAGACACCAAGGACACCTTGGCCGTGGACTTCTGTGCTTTGACCTTGGTTTACGAATCTCTAGCCACGAGATTCTAATACGCCAAGGATTGGGTACAGCGGAATACCGTCGAAGGGAATTGTGTGTCAATAAGGAATCATTCGCTCTCAATACTTAGAGAGAGAATGCTCTAGGAAGGATGCGCGAAAGTCCCTGGTCAGGGCGGACGATAATATCGGGAAAGGAGTTTTCCGATATTCATCAGCGACATCCGATCCAAGTGAGTCGACCGGTTAGGGTTTGACAGCTCGCCATACCCTAAGTTGACTCGAGAGCATTGTACGAATGAAGGATTATATCCACGCGGTAACTATCGGCGGAAAGGTTCCAAGAGTGGGTTACTTAACCCCAAATACCTTCCGGGTTCACGCGGTGTTGCTTGGCACCCAACGTGATCGGAGGCCCGGTCGAATTCGATGTGTGACATCAATTCGATTGATTAATTAATTAATAAAGGGTTATTAATTAATTAATAAAGTCAGTGATGAATCATTGGGCTTGTTGGGCCATTAACTGGACTGGTACTTGGGCCTAGAGGGTCACAAGTAAATGATTTTCAAAGCGATGGATAAATAAGTGGGTTTTATATAAACCGGAGGTTTTTATGAAAAACCGCGCGGTTAGTATAAAACATATCGAACGGGCTGAGCAGGCCAAGCTGCTGCTAACCCTAGCCGCCCCTCCTCAGTTTATCTCTCTCTCTCTGGCGTCCAGACAGATCCAGATCTGCTCCGCCGCGTCTCCGAATCCCATTCGACGGGAAATCGTCCGTACGCTGCGGTGATCGTTGCGGCGACCGGCGGAGGTCTCGTGGGCTGCGAAGAACAAGGAACGCGAGGATATCCATCGCGGGGAGGATCGCGTTGACTTTGCTAGAGGTCAGGCGCTTGCGCGGCTTGCGGCGTCGCACCGACAGAACCGAACGGTTGCGGATTTGAATCCGCACACGGTGAGAATCGATTATCTGATAATCATAGTATTAGTTTTTTTCGAAACGGGAACGGATCGTTATTTTAATTTATTTTCCGCTGCGTGAGCGATCCGGAGAAACTCGAGAAATCCCAACAGGGGTGAGTCTCGTCGAAAAGACTCAGTAAGGATCCTTCGATCCCCACCACCCACTCACGCACCCACAAGGGTAGCAACGCAATTACAGATAATTTAAGCAAGTAAAGCAGTAAACATAACTCCTAGATTTCGATATAAAACACATGCAGTCGAAATATAACATGCACAATTCTGAAACCATTCTACCACGGAGCCCACAACCAGCGTCTCGGCAAAACACGCCAACCACACGGCCGAATGCGAGAAACTCCGACCCGCTGAGACCAAACAGCAACCCCTCGGATAGCGCGCTGGCTACTCCGGCCTGACAGGCTCCAGGTGGTTCTACTTCCCCCAGCACGAGTGACACTCCGAATGTACCACTCCCACACCGGTACTAGCTATACCTCGGGGTACACCAGGTGACCCTCTCTCCAAGCGTCACGCTTGAATCGCGTCGCCCAATGCCGACGTCATTCAAGCTTCCTAAACTGGTTCATAGAAAAACTGGAAAAACTAGCCTCGGAAGATGGCCTAAAAGGCGTCGTTCATAGAGCACGCGATTAAAATGGCGTCGCTATCCCTGGACGCCATTCAGTTCCATAGACAGAGTCTGTTATCTGGGTCAAATCGCATCGTGGGTGGAAGCCGCCTTTCTAAAAGGCGTCGCTGTCCCCCGACGCCATTGAACCTTTACAGACATGTTCTCCCTCCGCCTTCCTCCAATCCAAGAGGTGGAATTCCCCCCCCCCCCCCCCCCCAAAACGTACCAAAAAGGTCACAAAACATAGAGGGGAAGGAAGAGAACCTAACTACCATTAAATCTTACAATTTTCCCATACATGCAATTAGCATTTTCACCCCAAGAGTTCTCCAAATGTGCTCTAAAGCAGGGAAACAAACATGATTTTAAGTTGAAACACCACAAAGATCGTCACCCTACCGGTTACTCGAGCTCCTCCTAGCTCCAAGCCGCCAACTCGCCTCGCCACACGCCGCCGCCGGTACCGCCGTGGACGCTGTTACTCCACCGGGACGTCGGCCGCCGTCTGGAGAGAAGTGCGCCGCGGAGGAAGTGGTGGTGGTAGTAGAGGAAGTTGGTAGGTTAATGGAGTGGAGGGAGAGATGGAATGGAGAGAGGACAGCAAGGAGAAGGGGACGTGGTTCGCCGGAGCTCGGAGGGGAAAGAGGAGAGAGAGAGGGAAGGAGAGAATGAGGGAAAGGAGGGAGGGTTCGCGGGGTCAAACAGAAGTTGGGTAAAACGCGTGGTTCAAGCCCGACGTCATTCAAACGACAAGACCAGGCTGCACACTGACAGACCAGGGTCGTAATCTAACTGGCATCGTCCATCCAAGACGCCATTCAGACGATATGACCGGGGCCGTACTCTCGCCCCCTAAGGCTAGTCCACGTGGCGCCCACGTGGCACAGCCTAAAACACGTTCACCTAGTTGGACGCCGTTTGAACCGCGTCTTGCAAGCTTGACGCGAAAAAGAAACTAAGTCTCAGCCCTACTAGGACCCGACCCTGAAACTGACCCGATAATCAGATCCGAAACCTCAATCCTTACATTATCTCTCTAAAGGTCAATCTCCTAAGACCCCCTGAAGAGAGGACAATGATGGATAAAATTTCCTATATTACGAGTATGCCATGCTATGTACTAGACCTGGTGTAGCATATGCTCTGTGTTACGAGTAGACATTAGGCAGATCCAGGTGATGAACACTACAAAGCTGTGAAATGTATCCTTAAGTACTTGAGAAGAACTAAGGATATATTTCTAGTCTATAGAGGAGGAGATTTAAAGCTGCAAGGATATATTGACTCGAGTTTTCAGTCTGATCCAGATCCAGCAAGTCAACATCAGGATTTGTCTTTACACTCAACGGAGGAGAGTTAGAAAAGTTCTAAGTAAGAAACCATTGTTGATTCGACAACAGAAGTTGAGTACATTGCAGTTGCTAAAGCCGCCAAGGAAGTAGTTTGGATGAAGAAATTCATCGGCGATCTTGGTGTGGTGGATAGCATCTATAGTCCCGTCCCACTGCTGTGTGACAACATTGGGTGATTGCTCAAGCGAAAGATTCATTCTGCGGCAATTTCATCTGATCAGGGAGATTATAGCACGAGGAGATGTTGCGGTGGAAACGGTTGCTTTAACCGACAACATAGCAGATCCACTGACGAAGCCATTGCCATAAAATGTATTTAAGCGTTACTTAGAGAATATGGGTATTCTATATAAGAGTGATTAGCTTTAGTCCGAGTAGGAGATTGTTAGTATTAGGTAGCCTACAAGCCAATCCGATACTATGTAATATTCAGTTTCTTAATATAATGGCATAATTTCATTGTGTATTTAATTCGATCTTTGTTTATCGTATCACGGTGAAGTCCATGATCATGTGCAATGGTCTTCGGATTATGATGAGATCATAATTACGGGATGGAAGACTTATAAACACATGTTCTTAGTTGTTCCTAATCGGAGGATGTTTGAAAAGAACATCAAACATCCGTCAAACATCCGGACAGACTAGTACATGTTTCTTCAACTCATATGATGAGGGTGACTGATCCTATAAGTCACTTGTGTGGAGACACTATGCTGAACCTATCGGTGATCATTGGTGAATGAGTTCACTGAACTGATCCGACTATGAATCGCTGAATGGTACTTACCTAACTATTAACCAGCTCGATTCTTTTGTCACGGTTGCATGGACCTTGGACCTGAGACACCAAGGATACCTTATTGGTAGGTCCCTAAGTTTTGACCTTGATTTCCCTAACCATGGGCTATCTATAAGTCAAGTGATCGGGTTCAGGGAAATGCCCTCGAAGGTAATTGTATGGTCCATACGGGATCATCCGCTCTCGGTAATAGGAGAGAGAATGTTCTAGAAATGATATACTTAAGTCCCTGGCCAAGACAGACTCTATATCAGATAAAGAGTTATTTGATATAGATTAGCAACATCTGATTCAAGTGAATCGACCAGTTAGGATTTAATAGTAAACCATATTTTAGGTCGATTCGGGAACATTGCACAGATGAAAGATTATATCTGCACGGTAACCGATGACGGAAAGGTTCTTATAGTGGGTTGCATAAACCCCAATGCCTTCCGAGATCACACGCTGTTGCTCAGCACTGAACGTGATTGGAAGCCGGTTCGAATTTATTGTGGGACATTGAATTTGGCTGATTAATTAATATAAGGATATTAATTAATTCAGTGGGTCTGTAAAAAGTTACTGGACTTAATGGGCCATTAACTGGACTGGTATTTGGGCCTAGAGGGTCACACACAAAAGATTTTCAAGTCGATGGATATTTTGACAGGGTTTCGGATAAGTGTGGGTTTTTCTGAAAACCACAAAATCACTTATTATAAAAGTACCGTTGTTAGGTCGGGGGCTAGCAACCTTGACCTAGCCACTGCCCCCCTCTCTCTCCTCTCTCTCTCCTAGGTGTGCCCCCCTATGGTAGGCCCCCGGGGAGGTTTAGCTCCTACTCCCGCCTGCTCCACTTCCCGTACGACGGGAATTCTGAATCTATATGTCACGAAGGATCACGCGCAGCCAGATGGGATCTACAGACGCTACACTGAGCGAGGACGCGAGGACGATCCATCGAGAGGAAGACTGCGTGGACACTGCTAGAGGCTGGGCACCTGCGCGGCTTGCGGCATCACACCAACAGAACTAGACAAACACATATTTGAATCCGCGCAAGGTGAAAAACCGTTTTCACAATCCGATTAATTTCTGCGAAATGGTATGAATCCGATTTAATTTTTTTCGTTGCGTTTTTGTTCGGATCCGACATAGTGAACCCGACACTTCATTAACTGCTTCCACTGCTGTATTCGGATCATCCATCAGTCGGTTGATCACCATTATCACGGCTACATCAAGTCATTATTGTACGCCAACATACGTACATACTTATATGCCAGATGGAGACCATCTGTAATAAAAGTGTCTCACCCATTAAGCATAACTCGAAAAGTAAAAAAATGATCACTGAAGGTCCTAAAATGTAAATTTTTCGCCTGTCTTATGCAACTCTCTGCCCATCTGAAAGTCCCACCTTCTTTTTATAATCTTCACAAAATCTTTTGCATACTTTCTTGAGATTATAGGCATCTTCTTCTTTTGCATACTTTAGGTTGGTGTCCGATCTCCATCCACGCAACGGAAGACCTCATATAATGGCTTAATAAGCTGTACAATAGGCTTTATGTTCACCCAAAAATCATTGTTGTTCACCAAGCCTTCAATATTCTTTTCCTTGTCTGTCGCAGTAAATATAGAGTGCAATCATTTGTCACTTCTAAACATTTGTTTCAGGCCTACTTCATGTTTCAGCATACTCTACAAGGCAATGAAGTTGGTGGCAAATCTTGTGATGACAGTCCCTAACAACTCACTATATATATGATCCCTCATCAATATCAATACATAATAATGGTTGTAGATATATTATGTAATCTTCTATGCCTTGGCAACATTCTTCTTGACAACATCTAGCTGTCCAATTTCTTTTAGCATCAAATCTACATAATAGGATGCACATAAGGTCCAGAACAAATGAGGTTTGCAGAGCATTAGCTCTCTCCTGCCTTCTTATACACAGAGCCATTATCTATTACCTCTTGGACAATGTATTTTTCGCCAATTTCCTCTACAACACTGTCCATAAATTCTAGAATATACTCATAGTTGTGTATCTGATTTGATGCATCTACAAACTTATGATAGAATAGTTGTCTGTCGTAGTACACAAGAAAATTAATGAGATTACTTTTGGTGGTTCTTGACTAGCCATCACACATCAGGGTAACCCCATACTTCTCCCACCTTTTCTTGAATAAATCAATGTACTGTTCGATCTCCTAGACCTCATCAAGATATTTCCCTGCTAGTTCTTTTGGAGTGGGGGGCTTAACATGTAACCCCTGAACTTGTACTTCATGGATCATACTAGAATAGTAAGGGCCGTTTGCTGCATTAAAGGAGATGCCTGCATGATGCCAAAATTTTGCAACAGTCCTTCCCAATATATACCTCGGACCACTGACCACTCTTCTTATAGTTATCATCAATCTTTGTTTGTTTCTCATGCTCCTTAGGAAACATATAAGGGTCAATCTCCTCAACGGGAGTGCCTGACTTGTGCTTCTGAGGCCAAACTATAGGTGCTAGTCCACTAGTGAAATAGGAGGATATACACCTCCTACGTTGAGCCTGCCTCCTGGAGGAGCTCCCACTAGCACCTGATGATCCACCAACACCCTGCTCTGCTCCTTGAAAGTGAATCTTCTGAGCTCTCATAAATTCTCTCTCCTGATACTTATGCCTACTAAGCTCCAACACTCGCCGAGTACGTGGAGAAGGAGACTCATGGCCATCTACCCTTTGAACATCATCATCATCAGACTCGGTCCAACCTCCTTCTTCATCATCATCTCCCCTGCTAACAACTCCTTAGATCATGTGTTCTTCCTTCTCTTTCTCTGCAATCTTCTTTAAGTGGACTTCCTTCAGACTTTCCAAGTGTTGAGCCATCTGGGTCTTGACCTCCTTGGGAACATTTTTACACCCAATGACTTTATTATATCCAACTATTTTTTCTCCTGCCAGGTGGTCCCATGAAGCCATCCGATGTCTCCGGACTCTCGACGAGGGGGTGGGGCAGCCATCTACTTGCAATGAACAAAAGAAAAATAACAACAAAAAAGTACATTAAACAACAACTAAGAAAAATATGACTTGAAGTGTTGTTAAAATTCTCCTTACATTAATTACTATTTTTTTTATTAATTTTTAAAAAATGAAACAAATTTTTAAATTTAACTTAAGAAATTAAATAAATTACAAATATTAATTAGACATATTTAAAAAAAGCATGACTTGAAGTGCTATTAAAATTTTCCTTACATGAAAAGTTTTTTTACTATTTTTATTAATTTTTATTAAATAAAATATTAAAATAAACATAATAAATTAAATAAATTAGATATATTAATTGAACATATTAAATTTTAATGTGCATGAAGAATACAAATATAATTTGAGGCATGTCTAAAATTTGTATATAAGTATCACATTTGAAAAACTTAAGTAATGACATATTATACCATTAATTAACTTAATTAATTAAAAATAATATTCAAAACTAAAAATTTTATTTTAAAACATAGATCTTATCATATTACCTTCCATGCTTATAACTTTATATAGATAGTTTTACCTCTAGAGTAAACCATTCATAAATTATTTTATATTTTAAAATGTATTTTAAAATTTAATAATCATATTAATAAATTATTTTCCTTATCCTAGAATTTTGAATCAAAAGTTCACTAAACATGTGAAAGTCATAGATCTATGCCCATCATCGCATAAATAGATCATTTATTTATATTTTTTAACATTTAATAAAAATCTATAAATCAACCTCAAATTTGAACAAACCTAAGCTTTTTCATGTCAAAATTACAAAGAGACAATAGATCTATCTATTCTTCACGTTTTAATATCCTAAACAATATCAAACAAAAAGAAAATAAGATGCAAATAAAAATTTTTAGGGTTCAAATGTCTACCTTCTTCAAGCTGAATGAAGACGATCCTTAAAGCTTGAAAACCCCTTCTCCTCCAACAAAATCACCTCCAAACGCTCCAAATCCCTTGGATCTCCATTCACTAAGAAAAATGGAAGAAAGAAGAGGGGGGAAGGGCTTAAAGGGTGCGAATCCTTCATCTGTTGCGTTTATGTTTGAACAAAAACACAATAGACAGGAAAAGGGGGGCTTTAGCGTGTATCGTATCAGATCCAGCCGTATCGGGTCCAACTCGAGCCGGACCGCACTGATTCAAGGCGAACCATGACCAGCTCGCACCAGATCACAGCGGCTTGAGCCTGTATTGTACGATCAAGCACGAGTCAGACTTGATACGGCTTTAGTCGGTGCGATCCAGAGACAGTCCAAGTCGGATTGTCCGATCCAAGCGTGCTAGCAGATCGGGTCAGCCCAAATATGAGTCAACTTGTATGAGTCGGCCCAATCTGGTACGATATGGCAAACCTTGTATAAAATATTTTTATTATGAAGTGTATACCTAGGCAATGTATAGGAGGGTGCCTAAGTGCTTAGGGGATCAAGGACCCGAGCATGCCTTAGGTCACCTTACCACTTTGACAACTATGCATCCATCTCCTTTATCTTAGATTCATATCCTTCTGAGTAAAAATATATTTCAAGGACTGATGATCAGTGTAGACTTCCTTCTCCTTGTTAATGTCTCTAGATTTTCACTATAAAGACTATAGCTGCCAGCTTAAGGTCATGAGTAGGGTAATTTTCCTTTTTTGGTTTTAATTGCCTAGAAGTATAAGCTACAATATGACCATGCTCCATCAATACTTCACTCAGTCCTTTTCTTTTAAAGCATCAGTGTACACCATAAAACCTACTAGATCAGAAGGTATGACTAAAGAGTAATGCTTGCTCCAATGCCCCCCGTGCTGCAATGGAGGGCATTGCACCAAGTATTTTTTTTTTTAATTTTTAGGTCGGCCCCAATGTGACCTACTCATCCGTCATTTTTTTTTTTTCAGAATTTTTCGGATTGCCAGATCGGGCATTGCATTGTACAGATGAGTAAGGCACATTGGTACCAACCTAAAAAAAAAATCTTTTTTTTTTTTTTACTTAGTATGATGCCCCCATCACAGCATGGGTAGCATTGCAGTAAGCATTACTCATAACTAAAATAGGTGTGGAGGTGAAATGGGCTTTTAATTCTTGAAAATTATCTTTACACTCTTTGGCCCATATAGATGATGTTCCCTTCCTAGTTAACTTAGTTAATGGTGCAGCTATGGAAGAAAATTCACGGATAAACCTTTTATGGAGCCAACTATTTGTAGAAAACTCCTAGTTTTAGTAACTATTCTAGGTCTCTCCCATTTAGGTATAGCTTCAACCTTTGTTGGATCCACTTACACACCTGCTCCCATTAAATTTGTCCTAGAGTTGTGTCCCTTAATTGTAGCATGATTCTAAGGTGTTTCTCACGTTCTTCATCAGTGGATGAATACATCAAGATGTCATCTCCAAACACCACTACAGTAGTCCTTCAACCAAGTCATGTTTAATCAATTTTTGAATCACTCCATGATTAGCATGTCCTAATTTTTTGTGCCAATGATCTACCTCTTAAGATTAGTTGGTTGCTAGGAAGACATTTTGACCTCTGAGTTCTCTTAAGTGTAGAATATACAGATTCTTATCTCTGTAAGCTTTGAAAACTGCCACATCATCTTTAGTTATTGTGCATTGATCAACTTCAAAAGTCACTTTGTGTCCTTTATCACACAGTTGGTTGATACTTATAAAATTATGCTTCAGCCCATCCACACATCGTACATCTTTAATGAGATTGGTTGACTTGCTGCCCATTATGCCCCTGCCCATGATTTTGCCTTTTCCATTATCTTCATAGGTGATTGTGCCTCCTTTAGCTTGTATGGACTTAAACAAGGTCTAGTCACCTGTCACATACTTGGAGCACCCACTATTTATATACCATTTGGATGCTCCTAGGCTACCCTGCAAAATTTACTTACAATTTTAGGTACCCAAATATTTTTGGGTCCTTTGAGGTTAGTGGCTAATGCAAATCCCTTGGATATCCAAATCCACTTCCTCCATTTACAAGTCTCAGAAGTGTAGCCCAATCGCACAGTAGTGAGAGCAACAGTCTATGCAAGGGGCCTTTTTTTTGAGCTTGTAGATGTAGGAGTTTTTACAAATCTAGGGAGAAGATATTTGTCTGGTAGTTTTATCTTTGAATGGGCCTTAAGAGGAACATATCCTAGTCCATCTTTTCTATTATGGGTCCTAAGTCCTTTTAAACAAATGTGTAAAGAAGCTTTGCCCCTACTTATTTTCATGTCTTTTATCTTCATCAGAAATCATCTTTCCTTTCTTTATCCTTGAAAGTTTAGCATGAAGTTCTTCAAGTTTACTGTTATGAGTTTTGTTAACCTCACCAGTAACTTATCCTAGACTAAGTTGGTCTTTTCAGACCTTAGGGATGCACTTATAACATCAAATTTGTGACAGTCTGTTTTAAGTATTTTGCATTCCTTTGAAATTATTTTAAATTTTTATAGAGCTCATCAAAGCCCTCTTCTAAAGACAGTTCCTCATCCGAATATGAGCAAAACTTACAAGCTGAGTTAAAGATTACCTATTCATCCTCATGATGAAAATTTGTTGCCATGAGTGCTAAGTTTACAGTTTCTTCTTCTTCTTCTGAGCTTGAGGATGAGGATGTGTCTTACTTCATTCCCCCAAGTTGTTGCCATGGCCTTCCTTTTGAAGAACTTCTTGGGCTTCTTAGAGTAGTCCTCCTTCTTGTATTCTTTCTTCTTTAGTTGAAGATATTCAACTTTCAAATGTCCTGGTTGTTTGCACTCATAGCATATTAGTTCCTACTTTTTGTCCTTGCTTAGTCTCCTTTTGGTGTGTCTTTGATTGGACCTTCCTTGTAGCTTCTTCCTTAGTATCCTCTGCAATCTTTGAGATAACAGAGCCTCTTCTTCACTATCGACTTCACTTTCCTCACTTGAGGTACCTCCATTCGAGTTGAGAAGATTTGTCTTCAGTGCAAGGAAGACTTTTTTCTTTGAGGTATCCTCAATTGGTGTCGCCTTTCGGGTCCACTGGCTTGGGACAGACCTTAGGATCTTCTAACTAAATGTCTACTACTATACTCTTTCTCAAGAGCCACCAATCCATTTATGATGTCTGTACATTTGTTGTACCTTTAGGTGATAGTTTCGAAGGGCTCCATCTTGAATTTTTCAAATTGGGTCACTAAGATGTCAACTATAGTCTCTTTTACTTTGTCTGTACCTTCGTAAGTTAGCTTCAACTTCTTCCACATCTCTTGTGATATTCTAGAGGCTGAGATCCAATTGAATTCTTTCTTACTGAATGCACAACATGATACACTTTTAGCCCTGTTGTTTAAAGAAATAAATGCTTATCATTGTCGATCTATCTATCTCTGGGAACAGAGATGATGTAGTCACTATCCTCAAACACACTCCATAAATCAAGGTCAAGATCCTTAAGGAAGTACTCAATTCTACACTTCCAATAAGAGTAATCTTCACCATTGAATGATCGAGGGCAGTTCATGGATTGTCCTTAACCATAACTGTTAGACATAGCTATCTCTCTCAGATCATTAGATCTTTACAACAAGATAAACCTACTTTGATACCACTTGGTGCCTAGCTATGTAGAACCCAGAAAGGGGGGGGGGGGGGGGGGGGGGGGGTTAAAATTTTTTAACTAAACCGGATTGCAGAAAATAAAAATTTAATCTGGATAGAAGGAGGAAGAAAAATGAGTAGAGACACAATAACACAAGCATATATACTAGTTCAGTCTGTCCAGACCTACATCCAGTCCCCAAGCAAGACCCTTGGGAGTTCCACTATGGCAAGGTACTAATCCTATGCAAGTTTTACAACCCCCAACAACTGCTGGTCCTCCCTTCAACTATAGTGAAGAGGAATCAACCTCTTGTTCACAATAGGCCCTCTCTTCCAATAGCTAGGAAGTGGAAAACAACCTCTTGTACAAGACCGGCCCTCTCTTCCAACAACCTGGAAGAGGAAAATAACCTCCTGTACCAAACAGGCCTGCTCTTCCAACAACTAGAAAGAGGAAAATGACACAAATAACTATTCGATACAGTGGTGCCTTAGAAAAGGTAGGTGTTCAGAGTTGAACACAAACAAGATCAAGAATTTAGATAAGAATAAAATTAGAAACTCGATTCTTGATCTTCAGGAAATCTCCCATAGGTTTAGTGTACGTAATGTAGTGCTTGTGCTCTAGAAGATTTCTCTGCTGCTCTACCTTTCTTGTTGGTTATCTTTCAGGCATTGAGACTGTCAGGTTTTTTCTTTTTGGCACTGGAGTATATCCTTTTGGTGTATGCCTCTAGTATGTATCTCTCCAATATGTCTCTCAAGTATGTCACTCCTCTATATCATTTGAACAAGACCTTAGGTTTTATATCCAGCCTTCAAAAATTTGCATCTTAAACTAGAGAAGAAAAATGTTAGAGAGAGTGGCTTCCCACTGTCTAACGTTTGAATCTTCATAGAGAAAGAGAGAGTCCACTGACATATAAACTTCACAAGCACCCAGGTACATGTGGCCGAAGGATATTGAGATATGACCCTAAAGAAATTGGTGAGATCTCCTATCAGTGTCCTGAAATCGAAGAATACACAAAAAAGGCAACGATGCTTTCTCCGTCTTATGTGTCAGTATAGTAAAGTTCTATAATACTATAACAGTATAGAGGCATAGGAACTCATGAAAAAAATCTAAATCACTGTCAGTCAATACTAAAAGAAACTCTCTATTAGAAAACTTAATATAAATAAGGCAAGGTAGAGATATGATAGAAAAGAACACGAACACATTGACTAATAAAAAATCTGATACAAGGTTAGACAGTTAGGTCACAAAGATCAAGAATGCAAAGCTGAGTAAGCTAAAATGACACCAAATTGATTAATATATATAGAGAAACTTTACATCCTTCAAAAAGTTAAGATTTAATCAGTAATTATTAGAGAAAATACAGTTAGCAATCGCTCATAATCAAAGTTAAGGTTGCTGCCAAGATGCCCATTAATCGATATGAAAAAGTAAATAATCAAAGCCATAAGTGAAGGTTAATCGATTTGAGATCATAAGGATAGTCAGAATTCAATTCAAATCTCAAAATTGATAAAGCTTAACATAGTAATTGATTGATCATGAAACTATAATCGAAGTGATAAACTGTCACAGTAATCGATTAAATCGATATCAGTAATCGAAATAAAATAATCAGTAATCAATTAGAGTTTTATTGATAATCAAAGTGAAAGACTGAACGCTTAATCGATTTACGATATATCGATAATCGAAGTGAAATACTTGAATGATTAATCGATTTACGATATATTGATAATTGAACTGAAAGACGTGAACACTTAATTGATTTATGATATATCAATAATCGAAGTAAAAGACTTGAACGCTCAATTGATTTATGATATATCGAAAACCGAAGTGAAAGTTAAATGCTTAACAATTTTACGATCTATCGATAATCGAAGTGAAAGTTAGTTTACTTACGACATATCGATAATCGAAGTAAAAGTTAGTTTATTTACGACATATTGATAATCGAAGTGAAAGTTAAATCGATTTACGATGTATCAATAATCAAAGTAAAACCGCAAGGTAAAGTGTTAACCAAAGGGAACATTTGAAATGATGATCGATTAGAGATTCAATACTAATCATAACAAGTGATCGATCAGAACTATAACGTTAATCGAATAGAGTTAGATAATCAATGTGAAGAATGAATCGATTAACAAAGTCAAAACACATATAGAACTTGTTAATCATTTAGCGATAAGTGCTTTACCGATTTGTCAGTTGAGCCTATAATCGATATGACCATAGATCTCCTGAATTCGACTAAGTCTAGAACTTAGCATATAATCAATGAAACTGACATCATATGAAATAAATAAATTCAGCTATTAGTAGAAAATTCGGTAGTGTTTATTGCTAACATTTTCGTTGTTTGTTATGACCAACATATGGGAGTTTAATGAATATACAAATTTCTCAACAATTATTGCGTGGCTATAATTCTTCACTCGTACGAATTCTCTCGAGAAGCCTTTTTTGATATGCCCTGGCCAAGGGCTCCTGGGCATCATGCCTAGACATTTTCTCTCTAATTACCGAGAGCGAATGATCCCATATCGAACACTCAATGACCTTCGAAAGTATTCTACTGAACCCAATCCCTTGATTGATGAGGATCCCATGGTTTGAAATTCATTATCCAAAGTCAAAGCCCAGAAGTCTACCGACAAGGTGTCAGTGTCTTAGGTCTGAGGACCAACCATACTACCATGACGATGAATCAAACTAGTTGACAGTTAGGTAATATTACCATCCAATGATTCATGTCAGATCAGTTGTTCAGTGAACTCATTCACTAATGAGCACCGACAGGTTAATCTTAATGTCTCTATACGAGTGGCTATGAGACCAGTCATGTAACGACTCACTACCTTATAATCGGGGAACTGATTACTAAATAGGCACCGAATCACTAAAATTAGGAGTCAAACCAGGATCTCAAATAAGTCTCGGAAATAAATGATAAACTAAACTAAACATTCCACACAACATTGAATTGTAAAGAAAGTACAAGAATTAAAAATTATTATAGTCCAACTAGACTCATCAAATAATTATATAGTCCACAACTGAAGTGAAATAATTATGCGTACAGGCCTGAATTAAAAGTACAACTACATCAGGGCATACCCCGGAATGATGACTACTGATACGCAACCCGAGATGAAACCCCACAATTGCTACGCCTGTCAGGAACCCTCACCTAAAACCGTAGGGAGTGAGTCACATTGGAATGGACTCAGTAGGGATCCCTTGACCCCCACCTCCCACACACGCACCCACAATCGCAACACAACAAGGATATAGGCAAGATAAGCACATGTAAAGCAGTAAATAAATCACATGTCCACCGAAGAAGAACACACAATAAACTTCCAAGCCAACTAGGATAACGTTGACCCACTGGGATGGAACAGTAACTCCTCGAATAGCGCGCTGGCTACTTCGGCCTGTCTAGCTCTAGGTGGTTTTGCCTCCTCCCAACCATGAGTGACACTCCGAAGTATACCACTCCCATATCGGTACTAGTTATTATCTTGAGGTACACTAGGTGTGTAAGGACTGAGGTTTCGGATCCAGTTATTGGGTCGGTTTCGGTGTCGGACCCCTTGGTTTGGACCCTTGAAGGGTTGGCGACGCGATTTTGAACGGCATCGGCCTTAGGGGACACCATTTAGGAACTTTGCAGGGGTGCCACATGGGGGCGCGTGTATACAACCCCGGTCCTGTCGTCGGAATGGCGTCTTGCATGGACGACGCGATTCAAATATCTGTCAGTGTACAAGCCCATCTTATCGCCTGATTGGCGTCGTTCTGGAACGACGCGTTTTAGCGAGTTTTGGTTGACACTCCGAAGCCCTCCCTCCTTTCTCTCATTCTCTCCACTCCTCTCTCTCTCCTCCCCATCCCCTCCGAACACCACCGACGCCCCCTTCCCATCCTCCTCCTCTTCCTCTCCCCATTCCTCCTTTTCCTCCACTCCATCAACCTCCTATCCCTTGCCACTACCACCACCATCTCCTCCGTAACGCATTGCTCTCCGGATGGCGGGCGACGTCCCAATGGAGTGACGGCGTCCACGGCAGTACCGGCGGCAGCTTGTGGCGTGGTGGTTCGGCGGCTAAGATCAAGGAGGAGTTCAAGTAACCGGTAGGGTGATGATCCTCGCGGTGTTTTGTTTAAAACCATGATTTTTCCGCTTTGAAGCATGCAATATGTGTGGACGATTATGGGGTAGAAAGTACGTTCTAAGGGAATTTTTATGAAAATAATTAGGCTTCTCCCCTACTTTCTTCATTTTTAACGTTTTGTGCGATTTGAGGGAAAAATCCCATTTTGTGACTTGGGGGAGGCCAGAGGGGGGAACCTGTTTGCGAGTACTAAATGACGTCTGGCGATAATGACGTCATTTTAAATGGCGGCTACCACTTGAGATGCGATTTAGCCCAACTTGTTTTGAGGCCAGATCAGTGGGATTCTGTCTCTGTCTTGAATAGCGTCTGGCAACAGCGACGCCATTTTAAATGGTGTCTGCCAGGGGTGACACGATTTAGGCCATCTCCCGAGGCTAGTTTCCGTATGAACCAGTTTAGGGGTCTTAAATGACGTTAGCCATGGACGACGTGATTCAAGACAAAACCTCATTAATTCATGCAATTAACATGTGTTTACATTATTATATAGTTTGGTTAAATGCATGCTTGAAAACGTACTTCGAGGACGAGGATTTCTACGTGATTGGATCACACTGTGTTGCTTGTGCAATCATGAACCTAGAGTGACAGTTGTAGCGCTTAGGCACCCTGTGTCAGTGTGGGAGTGACACGGCGCCGGTGTGGGAGTGGTGGGGTGACGTCTAGAGAGAGGGTCACTTGGTGTACCCCGGGGTATAGCTAGTACCGGTGTGGGACTAGTACATTCGAAGTGTCACTTGTGCTAGGGGAAATAGAATCCTCTAGAGCTAGACAGGCCGGAGTAGCCAGCGCGCTATCCGAAGGGTTGCTATTTGGTCCCAGAGGGTCAATGCTTTCCGCATTCGGCCGTATGGTTTGTGTGTTTAGCCGAGACGCTAGTTGTGGACTCCATGGTGGAGTGGTTTCAGAGTTATGCATGTTACATTTACAAATGTATGTGTTTTATATCAAAATTTAGGAATCTTTGAGAGTTGTGTTTACTGCTTTACTTATTTAATTACCTATATTTATGTTGTTGCACTTGTCGGTGCGTGAGTGGGTGGTGGAGATCGGAGGATCCCTACTGAGTCCATTTCGATGAGACTCACCCCTACGGTTTTCAGGTGAGGGTTCTAGGCAGGCGTAGTGTGGAGGGTGTTGTCTCGGGTTGCGCACCAACAGCTACTATTCTGGGATATACCCCGATGTAGTTGTTATTTTCCTTTCAGGCCTGTATGCTTAATTATTTCTTTTCAGTTGGAATATGTAATTATTTGCTGAGTCGAGTCGAATTGTAAGAATTTTTAATTCCTACACTTCCTTTACAATTCGATGTGATGTGGAATGTTTAGCTTTGTTTATCATTTATTTCCAGATTTATCGAGATCTTGGCTTGGCTCTAGTTTTTAATGATTTGGTATCCATTTAGTAATCGGATCCCCGATTATAGGGTGGCGGGTCGTTACAAGATGACCCTCTCCTCTTAGGCGCCACTTTGTCACTCCTACATCGCCACTACGTTACTCCCACACCGACATAGGGTGTCAATCACTAACAACTGTCACTCCAGATCCATGACCATATAAACACAACAAAATGTGATTCCAATCACATAGAAACCCCTACCCTAATGTATGATTTCAAGTATGTATATAACAAGATTATCTAACAATATATAAGAATCTAATTGACATACTGTATAATCATGTTAAATGCAAGGAAATTCGAAGCTCTGGCTTGGATCGCATCGACTCAGGTCGACGTCATTCAATGGCCTTAAAACTGGTTTTCCTCACTCTTAAGTCTCGGGACCCGGGGTATTGGCTTGAATCGCATCGCCCATAGCCGACGTCATTCAGCACCATATCCCACTCTCTGACCTCGGGTCCCAGAGGCACGGGCTGCAATTTGCATCAACTCAGGGTGACGTCTTTCAAATCGCGTCGCCCTGAGTGGACGCGTTTCATTAGGAATTACATCATGATTAGTTACATAATCATTAGGAATTGCATAAGTAGCATAGATATGAACATCTTCTCATGCTGCCTCTGCAACTCATTGCTTATAGAGGAGAGCATGTAGCATTGGGCTAGAATAGAGTCCTCATTCCACTTCTCAAACATGATCCTATCCTCTTCAGGCGCATCTAATGCTAGTTCAGGTGGGGCCTGATCCTCTAGGATATAGGAAATTTGCTTATACCTCAGGACGATGTTCGGATTCTTGAGCCAATCTGAGTAGTTTGGGCCTGTCAACTTGTTGGCATATGTCATGGAGTGGGTTGTTTAACAACGTTTTGGCTTACAAAGGAAATGTGAATAATTCAGCAAATGTTCTGTACTTATTACATCAAGATTAGGACTTAAATCAAGATTAACTCCCACTAATTTTTGACAGACTGTATAAATCTCAGATAAACAGAAGGGGAGATGTTAACAGTCTCCTAGTGGGATAAGAATCTCATTAACTTATAATATGACCTAGTGGATAGCACAACAAATCACATTATGATCAGAGAGCAGTCAACTATTGACACTTGCAACTCTTGCAATTTCTGATCATCCTTTGGCCTCTAAACCTTTAACAGCCTTGTGGATAGCATAACGGGCAGAGATTTGGATGTAGTCCTTGTGGATAGCATAATAAGGCTACACTGTTCCTCAACCCCATTTAAGGTATCATCATGTCCCATCTTTAGTTTGTCCTCAAAATCTAAAAGATCCTGTGGATAGAACGTGTCCATTCTGATTCCATCTTATTCCAGTCCTAAAACTATAGTGATGGAGGGCTACGCGGTGCATTCTCAATGACTCGTGCTACGGTTTGAAGTTTAATAACAATGATTTTTTTAAAATATATTTTATCTTGGTCTCATCCTAGGTGATAGTAAATAAATATATCAAATACATTTGGAATATTTACTATACCTAGATAGTTAATTTTGATTCCTAATCAAAATAAAAAGTATACATCCGTAAGAAATTATAACGGGAAGAACGATGGCGTAGAGGAATTAAAAAATAAATTAATTAAATCTTCCCTCGATCTACGTGCATCAATTCTTGGGTGTTTAGATCGTAATAAAATAATAAACAAAACATGAAGAACAGATCTTCCCCATCATGTGGATGAAAATCTCTCGTCGAATCGAAGACGAATGAGTGGTCGATGTCGAGATCACGAGTTGTTCAAGCGTCCGGCCTCTAGACATTTCCACACGAGTCTCCGTGATAGTCTGCATCTCCTCCGTGCTCTGCAAACTCCGTCCGAATCTCAACTCCACCATGAATAGAAAGGGGAGAGAGAGGGCGGCTCTAGAAAGAAAGGAGGAGGGAGGATGACAACTGGTTGTAATGGAAAATCCTAAAGCCTGACTAGAGTTCCTCCATAACAATTATTTAGACTCTCGACATTTTTCACAAAAATCCATAAGCTTATAAAGATTTAAATCCTCTCAAGATCTGCGAATTTTTTTTTTTGTGTGATCCTCTAGGCCCAACTGACGTTGAAAAAGAGATAGATCCAATTCACGAAATAAGCTACATAGCTAGTAAACTTCAGCAGCCGTTTGAGCAAGATGGCGGTACTCTGCTTCAGGAAATGGGGTTGGGACCTAGAGAAATGCAAAAACCACTTGTAGAATGGCGGTCAACAGGGCAACCTACCCAATCAGCATCACAATATGCATTCAGTTGTAATGGACCAGGGCATAGATAGAGACTATCAGTGATGGTTCCCTTAAGGAATCGTAGAATATGCTTCACAGCTAACATGTGCTCATCTGTGGGATGATGCATAAATTGGCAAGCTTGATTAATTGAGAAAGCAACATCTGGCCTTGTCAAAGGGAGGTTGTTGTTTTGCCTGGACCAATTATTATTGTTGAGAGACCCTTGTGGAGGTCGACCATCATGTAGAAAAGTAGTGGAGCACCCTCCACGAGAGGTGTTCGGCTGAGATCCCTTTGGCTTGTACTGTTGTCAAGCGTTGAAGCCAATGAACTCGGTGTTGCCTTGTGTTTGTTGGTTAAGAGTGAGTTATTTACTAAGAAGTAAGCTCTCTGTCTCCTCTTAAGAGATAGTAGCTTTTTGTGCCCTGTAATAGATGATGCTAGACACAACACTAAAGGCAAAGGGGAGCCCATCAAGTATGGAGAAAAATAATTCATCATCTGAAACACTATATTTGGCTGCAACAAGTTGATCAACTATGACTTTAAATTGTTGCAGATACTCTTGCATTGAGAGATTGTCTTTCCTTATATTATGAAGTTCACGATGAAAGTTCACGACATGGGCAGGAGATGTGGCGCCGAACCTGCACTTGAGAGTATCCCAGGCTTCTTTAGCTAATTCTGCATCAACTGAATAAGTTAATGCAGTCGGTGACAAGGTGGCATTGAACCATGATAAGATCACTTGATCTTCGTTCTACCAATCAGCATATTCTCGTGACGACTTTGGTGGAACAGGAGAGGTACCGTCAATGTGTCCCATGAAGCAGTGTCCGCAGAGGATAGGCTCGAATAACCCTTTCCAGATCCTATAATTGTCACCATCTAACTTGATAGGGACTAGATTTGTGATGTTAGAGATTACCATTGCAGGGGAGTGGTGTAAGGACTAAGGTTTCGGATCTAGTTATTGGGTCGATTTCGGTGTCGGACTTCTTGGTTTTGGCTCTTGTGAGGCTAGAGTATGGACTCTTTTTCGAGTTGAGCTTGCGAGATGCGATTTTGAATGACGTCGGCCTAGGGGGCGTCATTTTGGAGCTTTGCAGGGGTGCTGCATGGGCAGCCGTGGGGCACGTGTGTACAGCCCAGGTCGTGTCGTCTGAATGGCGTCTTGCATGGACGACACGATTCAAACATCTACCAGTGTACAACTCCGTCCTGTCTCCTGATTGGCGTCATTCTGGGGCGACGCGTTTTAGCAAGTTTTGGTTGACACTCCGAAGCCCTTCCTCATTTTCCTCATTCTCTCCATTCCTCTCTCTTTCCTCCCCCTCCTCTCCGAACGGCTCTGACCCCCTTCCCTTCTTCTCCCCATTCCTCCTCTTCCTCCACTCCATCAACCTCCTAACTCTCACCACTTCCACTACTATCTCCTCCGTGGCACTTTGCTCTCCGGACGGCAGCCGACGTCCCGGTGGAGTGAAGGCGTCCACGGCGGTACTGGCGGTGGCTCGTGGTGGGCGGTTCGACAGCTAGGAGCAAAGAAGAGTTCAAGTAACCAGTAAGGTGACGATCCTTACTGTGTTTTGTTTAAAACCATGATTTTTTCGCTTTGAAGCATGCGATGTATATGGATTTTTAGGTAGAAAGCACGTTTTAAGGGACTTTTTAATAAAAATAAGTATTTTTATGAAATTGGTTTTGGGTGTTAAATTGATTATTGTATTTCTCTCCTTGTCTCTTTTACGTTTTTGTGTATTTTTGGGGAGAAGAGGGACCCTCGGTTTGTCTCGGTGGGAAACAGTTTCGGGTGTAAAAGGCGTCCACTCAGGCCGACGCTATTTGAGATAGACGACCTGAGTCGACGCGATTTACGGCCCATTTATCTAGTTCCCGAGGCCAGTGTGGGATAATGAGCTGAATAGCGTTGGCCATAGGCGATGTCATTCAGGCCAGTATCTCTGGTCCTAGTGGCTTTGAGAAACCGAACCAATTTAGGGGTCTTGAATGACGTCGGCCACAGGCGACGCGATTCAAGACAAAACCTCATTAATTCATGTAATTAACATGTGTTTCTATTGTTAGATAGTTTGGTTAAATGCATGTTTGAAATCGTATATCAAGACTGATGATTTCTACTTAATCGGGTCACATTGTGTTGTGTTTTGTGCGATCGTGGACTTAGAGTGACAGTTGTTAACGCTTAGGCACCCTGTGTAAATGTGGGAGTGATACAGCATCGGTGTGGGAGTGGTGGGGTGACGCTTAGATAGAGGGTCACCTGGTATACCCCGAAGTATAGCTAGTACCGGTGTGGGAGTGGTACATTCGGAGTATCACTCGTGGCTAGGAAGAGTAGAACCACCTATAGCTAGATAGGCTGGAGTAGCGAGCACGCTATCCGAGGGGTTGTTGTTCCATCCCAGCATGTCGGTGTTTTTCGCGTACGGCTGCGTAGTTTGTGTGTTTTTCCGAGACGCTGGCTGTGAACTCCGTAGTGGAGTGGTTTTAGAGTTGTACTTGTTGAATTTATAAATGCATGTCTTTCATATCGGAATTTGAGAATCTTTGGGAGTTGTGTTTACTGTTTTACTTTAATTACCTATATCTAGTCTTGTTGCACTATGATTGCATGTGTGGGTGGTGGGGATCAAAGGATCTCTACTGAGTCTATTTTGATGTGACTCATCCTACAGTTTTCAGGTGAGGGTTCCCGACAGATGTAGCGTAGTGAGGTCTCATCTCAAGTTGTGCACCAATAGCCATCGTTACGGAGTATGTCCCGATGTAGTTGTTATTTTCTTTTCAAGCTTGTATGTTTAATTATTTCTTTTTCAGTTAGAATATGTAATTATTTGTTGAGTCAAGTTGAATTGTAATAATTTTTAATTTCTGCATTTTCTTTACAATTCGACGTTAGTGGATTGTTTAACTTAGTTTATCATTTATTTTTCAGATTTATCGAGATCTTGGCTTAACTCTAGATTTTAAGATTCGGTACTTATTTAATAATCGGATCCCCGATTATAGGGTGACGGGTCGTTACAAGTAGACACCATGAGACGCACTGTTCCCAACTAGTGTGCTGTCAGTTGATGTCGAGAGGTTGGACTTGGAGTTCAACATTATAGACACATGGGGAAGATGAAAGGTTTCCAGGAATCAACTGTTAAGCAAGAGGCCCTAATATCATGTTGAACTTATTGGGCCATCTAACTTAATGAGTGGAGTAGGCGCCATCTATTAAACATTTTTTGATTTTGTCCTTTTATCGATGTAGGACTATTTTAACACGCCTCCTCAGATGCAGGTCAGTTTTAGACTCTGTCACGTGGACTACAAATACGGGGTGCGCGATCCGATTCGTAATCATGGGCTATGATACTATGAAACTACCAGTGATATGTGGATGGGATGGACAAAGAACGTGTCATCCCTCCTGTGATTTTATTCATATTTATAGAATATTATGAGCTACATTTGTTACAATAAATTCTTAGTTCCGAGATATTTGCGGGAAGCTGTTACAACAAGAATCAAAATACACGGCTATTGAGAACATGATGGACTCAAATATGATGTGTGTCGTTGTTGACTCGATTGTGCTAGACTTTGATGTGTAACCAAGTCAGCCTTGTTAGCATAAGACGGATGACGATTGAGACGCCTGTTATCACCCGACAATGTTAGGTGACTATTCTTATAAGTATTTTTACAATGTGATTATATATGTAAATATTTATTTAAACAATTATTTAGATAAAAAATCTTATATTTTTCTTTCTATTTGATGTGGTCGAATAAAGCATTTTTTTTCCATTTATTCGATTGCAACCAAAAATGGCATGAATCATGCCCTTCCTACCCTTTTATACTACTTGCTTGTGCTTAACATGCGCAACGCGCATGCTGTTAACTGGTTTATAAGAGTACATATAGAACAGTTCTTTACAAAATTTGAAACCAAATAGCAGTCTTACGGGACCACATCATCGAGCCCAAGGAACCGGGGGAGAAAAATCTTTAGCAGTCGCGAATGGGGCCCATCGGCCAGGCCATGGAACCGTAGCGCCGATTTCGTCCAGCTCTCGTCTCGCCACACCTTACGGCTTCCCGCGGGCCGGAAAACACAAACCCGGGAGACGCTGACGTCACCCAGCCAATCCGCCTCACCCGCGTCGTCCGTTCCACTGTCACCTGCTAGCTGACGCATAGAAAACCTAACATACCCGTAGCAAGAAATGCCTGGTTATTACCAAGATCTCCACGCGAAAGAAGCATTTATGTCATTTCCTATGAATCTGACGCACGCACCTACTCGAGCTTAGGACGTCTTCTTCAGAATCGCACAAGTGCAGAGAGAGAGAGAACCGCCGATCTTGAAACCCTAACCCTAATTCCTCCTCCCCTTCCCCTTCCCCTTCCCCTTCCCCTTTGGAACCAAAATCTTAACCCTAGCTTCCCCACCCCCACCCACCTTGCGGACGACGGCCATGGCGTCCTTCGCGGAAGCGCCTCCGGGAGATCCCAAGGCCGGGGAGAAGATCTTCAAGACCAAGTGCGCGCAGTGCCACACCGTGGAGAAGGGTGCCGGCCACAAGCAAGGTAATCGGTGTCGTCGATCCAATGATAAAACCCACTGTGTTTAGTCTTCTACTTCCGCAGAGTAATCAAATCATCGTTTTGGTACATCGGCATGATGAAGCCGGTCTCTGTGTAATGTCGGCATCAACATGGTTTATTTTTCTTGAGTTGTCTGCTTGATTTGCCTACTTTTGGGCTCCCAATTTCTTCTCTTAGTACTGCGTGTTTATGGCTGTATCGTCAAATTCTTTTCTTAACACTGGGTGTTTACATCTGTATCATCTTGTTCGGTTCTTGTTTTTGGAGATTCGTTTTTCTTTTTCGCGTTGCGTGATCTACTCTAGGTCTTTTGATGAAAGGTAAGGTCTGTCTTTTCTTTTTATTTTCTTTGGGTTCTTGTTAATTTGATTGGATGGCTGCAGTTTGCGTGGTCGAACTGAGATCTGTGATATTATTTATCCATTATGATCAAAAGGTGATGGATGTAGCTCTCTCTCTTTCTGTTAACTCTTTTACTCGGTATAATTTGGCAAGTTTCACGTAATCCGGCCCCTTTTGACTGTTAACCCAATAGCTTAGTGATAAATTAAACTGATTGTTTAACTATCGTAAAGTTAAGTGTGTATGCATTGCCTCCAAAGTTTCTACTCATTCTTGATGTTAGTGTGAATTTGATTTGAAATGTGAAAGTTTCCCGTGAAAGTTTCTGCCGTGGGATTAGATTCCTAGATTGGTTATGAGAAATTATCCTCTTGCGATCAATAGCTGCATTCTGATCTCTATATGTCTTTTATAGGGCCAAACTTGAACGGCCTCTTTGGACGGCAATCTGGTACCACACCTGGTTACTCATACTCGGCTGCGAACAAGAACATGGCAGTGATATGGGAAGAGTCAACATTATATGACTATCTTCTAAATCCTAAAAAGGTACTTCTTTAGTAACTGATATCTTTCTAAACAATGTACTGTGGTTTAAAAGAATTGCTTTTGCATCTATTATTGCTAGCACTTCCTTGATTTTAACCATATGTGAATTCTTAGAATGGAGGATACCTCATAATAGAGGTGCCACTTTCATCAGTTGAAGGTATCTCAATATAGAATGCATTTCTCTTTTGCTGCCGTTGACCATGGACAGGGATACATGTGAATGAACGGAAACGAGGGGAACATTCTTTTTCTTTTTTTTCCTTGTTGATCAATAAAGAACAAAATTGTTCCCTGGCAATAGGCAGTGGCCTGATTGGTCCTGTGGCCTGGCCTGATTTTGGTCCAGGCCACCAGACCTATGTGCACTGGGCTTAAGCTTTAGTAGGTTTTGGCCAAGAAAGCCCAATGGGCTTTTATCCCCCGCCCTTTTCCCCCAGCCAAAAAGAAAAAAACACTACACTCAGGAGGCAGGCAAGCAGAGGAACCATCTATAGGCCTTGGGAGGGTCTCATATCTGTTGGCAACCAAAATAGGATTAAACTCCCAAGTGCTTGGCCTTGCTGGTGAGCCTAGCTGCACTCCAGTGGTTTGGCCTTGGGACTTCAGTCCCATATCAGCTCACAGCCAACATGGATTCAGCACGTTTCTGTAAATGTTCAGGCCTGTTTGTAGCCAGCTCAGAATTGCCTTTTTCTGGGCAGGGGAGTGATAGATTGTGCCTTGATGGGCTGGGCCAGGCTGTCCTCAGACCTGACTGTTCTAAAAGAATATCAGGGTTGGCCTGGACATTAATTCATGTGCTCTGGCATGGACCAAGTTTGGGCCTGAGGGAAAGCATATCAAGCTTTGGCCAGGCTGAGGTAAGTCCAGCCCGTTGATTTATGAATAATACCGAAGTCCTCACAAAGAATATTCTGGTGCAAGCCATGAGCATGATTGTGACCCCACTTTTATGGGGTTGCTAGTCCTCAAGAGACTTTAATTGCTATATAACGTTGGAGGTTGAAGCGGTCACTGAGGATAAAGAATATAAATCTTTTGAGAATTGTATGCTGTTAAATCTTGTAGCGATTCTTGTATGGACTAGATATGATCCTACTGCTAGATGAAGGTTGTTGCTGGAGGCCATCTGATGGAAGTGGTTGAACAGAAAATCCATCAATGTCTCTATGATTTTGAGCACCTTCACCTTGTAGTTCAGTCGGATAACGAACGAGGGGTATTGAATATGTACATATATACATACATACATACATACATAAAATTTCTTTTTGAAACTTTGAAATCTTTGATTTGGCTCCTTTTAAACTAAGATAGAGTATTTCTTTGATTTGGCTCCTTGTAAATTATGATAAGAGTATGTAAACATGCTATGATAACCTGAAACCAATCACTCAGCCAAAATTATGAGGTTATCATTGTATGATTACATGAAATAGGGAATTAAGGGATGGAATTAGCGCCACATTTGCTTGTGTCATATTGGCTATGGTCGTATTTGAAAATGCTGGAGGGATTGAGCATTTCCAAACCATAAACTCAGCTTCTGATTATTTATAATCAGATTATTTTCTATTTGATAAACAGAAGGCCTCTTCTCACAATCCATCTTTTGGTGGATTATGTGGTTACCTGCGTAGAGTTTGACATGGAAGCAAGCTAACCCTAGGGGACAAAATAACCACACTAATCATTTCATCAGAATGAGAAGGAGATGGAAGAAAGCTATAATCCACCTGTTGAACCCAAAATAATTTTATATGCAAACTTACGCCGTATGAGTATGCATGCATATGCGTATGGCATATACTCACATTGACGTGAGCCCACCATAGGAAAATACATACGTATATGCATAGCGACATGTTCGTAAAGAACCATGTTATGCAAGATAAAACATGCACCTATGATATGGATGAATATCAAAAATGCATAAAGTCATAGGCTCGCATTACGAGGGCAATGGAGTAGGGAGCATACTTAGGCCAAAAAGGCCTTGATCAGGTTTTTAAGGGAGCCTGGGACAGCCCCAAGTCACTTGCTTCGGCTGCCAAAATCAATTCCCGAACCTCCTTTGCAACCCTCGATGGAGAGGCCCAAGGGGAGACCCTAAATGCAGCAACAAACGGAGGGCCGAATGCTGCAAAATAAGGGTCAAAGTCGGTCCCAAAGTGGGCCAAAATCTGTCCCGAAATGGGTCAAAACCAGTCCCAAAACTTACCCAAAATGGCCCCAAATGAAGGCTCAATAACAAGGGTGAAAGGCCCAATAAGTGGCCCAATAGGGGAGCCCAATATAAGGCCCAATAAGGACCCCAAATAGGCCCAAAAACAGTCTCACAGGGCACCCAATCTGCAGGCCAAAAGGGGGGAAAAAATCTGGAAAAACCCAAGAAGGAAGATGCCCAAAATGGAAAGAAATACAAGTGGACCCCCTCTCCCTTTCCCCCTTTATTTAAATAGGAAAGAGGGGGGTGGAGGAGAGAGAGAGGGAACCGGTGCCCCCCCCCCCCCCCCCCCCCCCCCCCCCCCACCGGTTCCAAGAGGGAAACCGGTGGGGGGGGGGGGAGGAGGTTTCCCTCCCTTCTCTTCAGATTTTTTAAATTCAAAAAAGGGGGGGGGATTAATTAGGAGAAAAAGGGGAGTTAATGAGGATCTTAACCCCATTCACACATGGGTTAAGAATTCCATGTGAACCCCCATTAAATCCCCATCCTAACCCCTTTCACATTAAGCCAAATCTGAGTTTAATGGGTCTAAACCCTTTTCACATTGGCTAAACCCCCAAAATCTGAAAACCAAGGCTCATTAATGGGCCCAAAAAGCCCACCGAGCCCCCCCTTCTCTCTTTTCCATGCTCTCTCTCACCCCTCTTCTCACCCATTGGCCATTGGGAATTAAAATAAAAGAAGAGGGGAGGAAAGATGGTGGAACCGGTGGCACCCCCCACCTTGGCCCATTCCGGTGGCACCTCCCACCGGGCCGGAATTTGAGCCTATAAATAGGCCCCATGGCCTCCAAACCCAACACACCAAGGCATTCACACATTGCCCCACATACACATTCAAAAAGAGTGTGATATTGAGAGGGAGGGTGCTGCTTGAAGACCAAATTCGAGTTTTCTAACCCGGATTTGCTGCGTTTTCGGAGTTCTCTCTTTCTGCTCGGGGAGCTCTTCCTCTTAAGGTTCAATCCTAAGGGGAAGCTCTGCCGAATATTTTTGTAAAAAAAATGCCTTATTATAAGGCGAATCCCTATCAAAATGAAGACTGATATTTCTGAAAATTGTGTGCCTGTGTGTGTATCATTAAAATTATATAATTACCACCATGTTTTAAAATTAATATATGTATATATTTAATTTCATAAACTTAAAGAAAATTCGGGTGCACCCTCAAACTAAACTTGGCCTCACCCTCTACATGAATAAAAATAAAATTCATAAATCATAATAAGACCATATCTAAATAAAAAATGACTTAAAATTAATTAATTAATAAAAAATTAATAAAATTATATGAAATTGGAAAAATATGGAAAAATCTGTAAAAATCTGAAATGCAATCTAAAAATCATATTAAAACCAAATACCCTCATATACTCAATTAATTAATTAATTAAGTTAATCATAAAAATCAATAAAATTAATAAAATAAATTAAAAAATCAGAGAATTAAAATCTGAAAGAACATAAATAATTAATGATATACATAAGACCTAATAAAAAATTACCAAAATACCTTCATATATATAATAAATTTTTTTTTTAATAACCCCGAAAACACCAAAACTTCTATCATAAGTAAAATATCTTCCATATAATCAAAACGTCATTGGAAAATGAACTCTAAACATAATAAAACCGGTCTAGGGTAAAGTTACTAAAATACCCTCATATACTTAAAAATTAATTTCATAACTCCCATAAGGCTTTGAAACCTTTAAAACTCACCCCTATATGCGCCTATAAACTACAATACCCCCATGATACCTCCATGATTCATAAAAACTCCTAAAAAGTGTATAATTGCAAAAACACCCCTGCGGGATTAAAATATTTGGAATCAATCCTTATAACTCGGAATTAATCCACATAACTTGGAATCAATCCAAATGACTTGGAACCAATCCTAAATCATATAAAAGTTATCCCCAAACCGGGGTGAAGCCAAGGGTTCAACCTAAAACATGTCTTCATACTCATACGCATGCGCTGCCTGTAGTAGTAGTGTTGCATGATTAAGGGCATCATACGGACGGTTAATCAAGGGTTGCCGAGCACTTGCTCGACGTAATTAACACTGATCGAGGTCAGTGGAGAGAGGTCATATACTCGAATCTTCGCTTGATTCGAAGTCCCGGATTTCCTGAGGGCTAATCCCAAGCACTCATAGTCCGATAAAATATAAAACCGACCTATACTTCTCTGGATAAATAAAACAAAAAATGGATTTTCCAAATAATCCGATATAGGAGAGAGACGTCTAGGTCAAGTCCCGAACGAAGGGTTTTGGTGAAAAAAATCCCTTCCAAACACCACCATAATCAGATAGTGATTTTCAAATGAGAAAATTATATCCCACAAAAAATCTCTAAAGTCTGTTTGAAGATAAAGACAAGAGGGATAAGTATGCTGTGTCTGCTGATAAGGCATGGCAGCTGGCCGTTGAGCAACTGGCTTCTCAAATTGTGGAAGTGCTACGCAAATTTCCAAAGTTATGTCAAGCACCAAAGCTGCACATGTATAGTAGGAGAACACGGCGGATCTAGGGGGTGGATGGCAAGAAAGATATTCAATCTCTTCCTCCATCTCAGTTGAAGATAACAGAATCTCCGAAAGATCTTGTACAGCAAGAAGGTGACTCTAGTGCAACAAAGCATCCGGAGGTAAGTGAGCCTTTTGGAAGGGAAATTGAAATTCCTTTCAATTCTGAAGGTCCGGTGTAGAGCTACAAAAAGAAGGAAACTGATAAGTTGAAAAAAAAGGCAAGCATGTAATAAATGCAACTGCAAATGATTCTCTTTCTTAATAGAGTAATGAAGAGCTGATTCAAAATGCAAGATTATTGGGATTGCAAGTCACCATAAATCAAGCCGGTGAATTACGCAAGCTGTGGAGGGACACAAGGGGAAGCTAAACTTCTTCTAAATTATATTTGTTGATGATGTTGGGAGTTTAATTTTTTTTATTTCTGAGAGCATCACTAGCGGTTGACTTGAAGTCTTTTTTGTTGTTTTCCTGTACTGGCGGAAGAGGAACCTCTTCTCTTTCCATCAACTGTATTTTTCTCTATTTATTTAATAAAATTGGAGGTACAGTTTTACCTTTAAAAAAAAAAGAGATTTAAATACCTGACATAATGATCTAAAATCTGTACCGCCTGCAAGAACTGTTGGAAAGCAGAATATTGGTAACCTGATTATCCATATTGTGTGTCCAAATGCAGTCAACATGTTTTACTAGACATCTTATGACTTAATCCAAGTGTTGCTAAGCCTTTCTTTTGCTCACAGGGAAAAATATGAGAGAAATGTGTAGCCAATGTCATTATCATGATCATCAAAGCCTTGTTTCATCTATTTGGAGTCAGCTACATGAATCCTATCCCAACATCTTAATATATCCAATGTCATAGGGAGGTTCATTACTTTGACTAGTCCCCGTGCTCCTCGAATGGGTCTCTTAGTTGTTGAGAGGGTTGCCCAAAAGCAGTATATAAGGCGTACCCAGTAAAGCTTACAAGTAAACCAGATATGGGTGGTAAACATAGCATCATTGTCTTTTTTAACTACATCTAACCTTCTCATTTTAGGTCTTCCCTAATTTCTTCTACCCTCCTCCACTCTAATTTTATCACACGTCCATAGTTGTCAAGGCGGTAAGGCGACCAAGGCGTGCTTGGGGTTTTGGACCGCTTAAGTCACCTAGGCGCCTGCCTAGGCGTCAACTTCATAATATAATATTTGAATATATATGTATACACATATTACATACATACATTTAGATATGGGTTTTTTAAATATAAGTCCTTATAATCTTTCGAATTTACAATTTTAAAAAGCCCCTGTAATCTTCACAAATCTAAAAACACCCATGCGGTTAAAAAACGTTTGAAATGAAGGATATTCTAAGGAATATTCCTTCCATCACTACCGTTAAAAACTCCCAGACCAAAATACTCGTCCTTTTATTTATTTATATGGGAAAGTCCAATGCCCAGTTCCATCCTCCACGTTGCCGTCTGCCTAGTTCTCTCCTCCGCCGGCCCAACCCTGCACGTCGTCTGCCCAGCTCCCTCCTTTGTCGGTCCCTCTGCATGCCGACGGTCTCCATCCAACCACTACACACCGACCACATAGTCTGCCCAGCTCCCTCCACCGCCGGCTCCTATGTACGTCGTCCGCCTAGCTGCATGCCAACGCCCTCCATCCGGCAATTGCACACTGGTGTCCCTTTGTCCTCCCAGCTCCAACATCTGCATCAGTGCTCTGCCCAGCCCCTCCTCCAAGCCGGCGCATCGCATCGATCAAGGTGGAGGAAGAGGAAGAGGCATACCAGGGTGCCCACGGGATAGAATTGCCGCCGTCGGACACGGAAGCAAGAAGACGACGGACGTCGCCAATGCGGTGTTTGATGTGAGAAATTGCGCGGCCGAACTCCAGTATTCCCCCTCGAAATATACAACTTGCTGCATGAGTCCTCCTCCAAACCCCCGGAGGAGGGGGAGGCGGTCGGGAGAGGACAACGCTCGACCCAGCACCGGACGACGTAGAGGCGGAGGACCAAGGGGGGTCTTCGGTCTTCCCACCGCACGGAGAGAGTCGCCGTCTACATCGTCACTTGGAGGGTGAAATCGCCGGCGCCGGGCAGGACCAAGAAGGGCTTGAGGAGGCCGACGCCCTCCGTCCGATCGGTGTCGGCGTTGGAGATCATAGGATAAATTAGGGGTGTTTTAGTAAATTCCTATGTAGAGTTAATGTTAACTGAACCATGGTTCGATCCTGTTTGACGACTCCGCTTAAAAGTCGACGGTTGGGGCTTTTTTTGGTAGCGGTGAAGATTACAGGGGATTTTTAAAAAATAGTTAGATTTCATTTTTTTTTTTGTAAATTCAAAAGATTATAGGGGCTTATATTTAAAAAACCCTTTAGATATATATGTATGTGTTTATATATGTATGTATATATATATATATACATTTAGATTTACACACACATATATATATATATATATACACATACATACATATATATCTATGTATATGTATGTAATATGTGTATATGTATGTAAATCTAAATGTGTATTTATATATATATATATACACACATATTACATATATTTAGATGTATACATATACATATGTATGTATGTTTGTATATATAAATCTAAATATATGTATGTAATATGTATATATATATACATGTATTAGTATGTATTTATATAATTATATGTATGTGTATATATGTAGTTATGTACATATATGTATATGTACAAGAGAGAGAGATAGGGGACCTTGGGTTTCAACAATGTGGGTGCCTTTTAAGCTGTTGGACAGGCAGCCCAGTGTCTTGCTGCTGGAAAACCGCCTGGTGCCTTGATAACTATGCACACCTCTTTACCTGTGATGAAGTTGGGAGACGATGTACATGACCAAATCATCGTAACCTATTCTCTTTAAGTTTAATGTCAATAGGAAGTACACCTAAACCATTACATATCTATTCATTCCTAATTTTATCTTTTATAGTCTTGCCATACATCTATCTCAACATCTTCATCTCATTAATGCATAGTTTTGGCATAACATTCTTTCTCGTAGTCCAACACTCAAAGCCATCCATCCTATAAAATTTACGTTTGAGTTTTAAGGAGACATGTCGATCACAAAAGACTCCATATGCACTTATTCACTCCAACCAATCTACCTTGACTCTATGTAGCATCTTCTTGGATCTCACCATTATCTTGAATAATAGATCCTAAAGATCGAAAGTTGCTGTTTTTAAGAATAACTTGACCTTAAAAAATGCAATTCTTGATAATAACAGTAGTCTCTCCCTCTGAGAACATGGAGAGGAGAGAGTGGGGAGAGCGGGGAGTGCTGAGAGAGGGCGATAGGCGTGGTGAGAAAGAGTCTTTATCTGCGTATGCGCCACTCATCACCCATTTTGGGGAGAGATTGGGAGATTCTTAGGATGGGGGTGTATGACAAGAGGTGAAGAGGGATTGGAAGATTGGAGTTCCCAATCTTGGAGCTGTGAAGGCTCCCTTTCATTTAGGTAAGGATGAGTGTTTTAGATGCTTGGGTCGTGGGCATAAGGCGAGTGTTTGCAAGGAGGCAGTCAAATGTTTTTTGTAGTAGAGGAGTGGGGGATAGGAACTGGGCTTGTTCTTCGCATTTGAGGAAAGGGGTGAAATAGGGGAGAGTTAGTCAGACCGTTCCGGTTGCTGCTCGGGAGACATCTGGCACCGGCAGGCCCACTAATGATCAAGAGGTTCAGGTGAAGGGCATGGATGGCCCTGTCGAGGTTCCGTACTTGCCAACAGTTTCCCCAGGATTTTCAGTTAAGCTGGTGTCTAATGTCTTGCAATTGGCATGGCAAGGAGTTCTCCATTGGAGGATTAGGGAGCTTTGTGATGGCACTTACTTGGTCATCTTTGATAAGCCTAGTTGGAAGGAGGAGGCCTTGGCTCATAGAGAGTTTAAGATGGGAGATGTCGTCTTGTATCTTTCCCGGTAGTTGGTAGCGAACAAGCTTGGTGCAGAGCTCAAGGGGTCCCCCCTCATCTGTGGAACATCGAGACATTCCAGTCCATTGTGTCCAAGTTTATGACTCCCTGAAGCTGATCCGAAGTCTCTAAGGCCGGAGTTCCTGGTGTATGCCAGGATTAAGGTGGAAGTTGAGAATGTCAACTTGACTCCTGAGAAGGTCAAAGTTCGTGCAGGGGGCATTTGTTTCTGGGTGCTTATTAACAGGGAAGTGGCTGCTGATCCAGGGGAAGCTTCTGATGGAGGTCAATAGTCATGGGTGTGGCAGAATATAAGAGTTACAGAGCTAGGCGTGATGCTGCGCCTGCACCTGCTTCGTCTTCCTCGAAGGCTCTGTTTCTTCATCCAGGAACAGGGCTCCAGAATCCTGTGGTATGATCGATTCCTTGAGTGCTTGTGTTGAGTCAGCTCAGGAGCGGCCGAGTTGGGATGTTAGAACTTGAAAGGTGAAGGGAGTCCAGGGGTCGGGAGATTTGGCATGCCTTGTAGCTGATGCAACTTTCAATGTTGAGCTCAGGACTGACTCAACTCTCCTTTCCTTGGACATTGCAAGTCTCGAGGCAGATCTTGTTCGAAGGATGCAGCACGAGCAGAGGCGGCCTTCTGCAACTATCCTAGATGCTGATTGGAGAAAGCTTCTGACAGGATCTTGCAGGATTAATGTAGATAGTTAGTTGGAATGCTAGAGGGTTGAATGTGTGGAGCAAGATCAGACAGATCAGCATGTTGTTCATAAGGGTAACATTGACATCATTTGTGTGCAGGAAACCAAGTTAGTTGACATAAACAAGGATCTGATTTTCAAGATGTGAGGTAATAAAATGCAACATTTGGTGTTCAAACCTGCTGATGGGAGAAGAGGTGGCATTTTGTTGATGTGGGATAATAGTTCTATCATCTACAAAGGAACAAGGCTGGGTAACTACTCAATTTCAGCTGATTTCGAACTTGTTAGAGATGGATTTAGTTGGTCTTTTACAGGAGTGTATGATCCTGTATTGATAACGCTAAACATGGTTTTTTGAAGAATTGGCTGAGACTAAGGCTCAAAGTTATGAAGCTTGGTGTGTGGCAAGGGACTTTAATGCTGTCAGGTTTCCTGGTGAAAGATGTAATGAACACTCATGGACTGCTAAGATTGACGTGTTTGGGTATTGGTTATGCATAACAGCCCTAATTGAAGTAGAGTTATCTTCCTTGGCTTTCACTTGGTCCAACAAGATAGCTAGATCTAAGGTTGGACAGGTTTTTTGTTTCCGTGGAATGGCAACAGAAATTTGGATCTTTTTCTGCCAGAGGCTTGCCTAGGGTGCTATCTGATCACATTACGATGTTATTAGATGCGAATCCTAAGCTGGTAAAGGGGGTGAGAAAATTCAGATATGAGATTGCTTGGGCTTAACATGAAGATTTCTGTGACTTGGTGAAAAATGGTGGATTGAGGCACCTGGGGATACTCATGCTTGCGCATCATTAGTCAGAAAATTGAAGAAGGTGAGAGAGTATGTGAAGATTTGGAGTTTTATTACTTTGGTCAATCAGCTAGAATCAGACAGGAGTTGTTACAGAAGATTGAGCAATTGGATTTGAAAAATGATAAAGGCTTACCTACTGAGGAGGAAAAATCTCCATGGGAGGAAGTTAAACGCCAATACAATGAATGGGTATGTCGGGAGGAAATTAGGTGGAAGCAGAGAGCCAAAAAGTCCTGGTTAAGAGAGGGAGATAAAAGCACAGCTTTCATGCTGCAGCTAGTGGTAAAAAGAGGATTACTATGCATTCCATCAAGGTTGGTGAGGAAATTGTGCAGGAAGAATCTGATATTGGGGGAGCTGTGGTTTGGTATTTTGAGCAACTCTTTAAGGAAGAGGAAGTTTGGAGACCAGGTCTGATTTCTAATAATTTTAATCAGCTACCAGAAGGTCAGGCCAGTGATCTTGTTCGCCCTTTCACTGAAGAAATTAAAAAGATCATTTTCAGTATGGATGCCAATAAGTCTTCAGGCCCTGATGGTTTCTCTATGGGGTTTTTTCAACAGTTTTGGGATCCCCAATGTGTGTTTGACCGTCGAGCGCCCCTCAGCGCTCCACTAACTCGGACCGCATATGGTTGCGGCTGGGGTAGAGGTCGAGTAAGTGGGTTACTGAGGTGTGTTTGACCTCGAAAATAAAAATAAAAAACAGTTTTGGGATGTCATTAAAGCAGATATCATGACAGCTATAAAAGAGTTTGAAGTTTGTCCTTGGGGTATCAAAGCTTTTAATTCTACACATGTTGTCCTCATTCCTTAAAAAAAGATAATGCAGCCGATTAGTTTACTGAACAGCTGTGACAAGATCATAACAAAGGCTCTTGCTTGTAGACTTTAGGAGGTCATTGGGAATTATGAATTCTAACCAGTCAGCATTTATTCTGGAGAGATATATTTTGGATAACTTTATGGCAGCTTGTGTTCATGATCAAAAATATAAAAAAAGAATGCATTTTGTTCAATTTTGATTTTGAGAAGGCCTATGGTAGAATCAATTGGAAGCGTCTCTATAGGATGATGTACTTGATGGGATTCAAGGAGAAGCGGATTGGGTGAAAACTGCATTACAACAGCTAGGTTCTCTATCCTAGTTAATGGCTCACCATATGGGTATTTTGGTTCTTCAAGAGGCCTTAGATAAGGAGACCCCTTCAACGCTCTTGTTTGTTCTTGTGGGTCAGGTTTGAGTATGACGTGGAATAGATCTAGAAACACTGGTCTAATATGAGTATTAAATTAGGAAGAGCAGGAGAGGATGTGTCACATCTCCAATATGCTAATGGTACTCTTTTGTTTTCTACTGGTGATGAGAGGAAATTAAGAATTTGAAGTTTCTCTTGAAGATGTTTGTCTGCAACAGGTTTGAAGATCAATTTTAGTATGAGTGATCTTGTGGGAATTCATGTCTCAGAAGATAAGCAAAACAGGATTGCTTCCTTGATGGGTACTCCTTGGGGATCTTTCCCCATTAAATACTTGGGTTTGCCCTTATCTGTGGGTGGCATTAAAATCTCCGACTGGATCGAGCTAGTGAAATGTGAAAATAAACTTGAAAGTTGGAAGGGTAAGTTATTATCAGCTGGGGGTAAATGGTTGCTATCCAAAGTAGTGCTTTCCAATGTGGCCATTTGTTTCTTATCTATGTTCAGAATTCCTCAAGTTGTATGTCATAAGCTTGAATTCATCCGGGCAGCCTTTCTTTTGGAATGGCAAACATGTTGCCCAAACTATGGAGAACTTAGAGGGGAGGTGAATGGGTTATTAAAACTTAAAATCTAACAGACAGTAAAATAAGGTGTAGAAAGAGGGAGAAACAAGGAACAAACACACAAGTACACAGAGATTTATGTTGGTTCGATCTGTCTAGACGTACGTCCAATCTTCAAGCAAATTATTGGGAATTCCACTAACTCACAGGCTACATGCTGTACCAATCCCTTACATGTTTTACAAGCAAACCACCAGACACAGTTGGTCTGCCATTCAAATAGTAGAAGGGGCATAGTTGTCAAGGCGGTAAGGCGACCAAGGCGTGCTCGGGGTCTCCGACCGCCTAAGTGCTTAGGCGCCCTCCTAGGCGTCGCTTAGGCGTACACTTCAAAATAATATATTTTATATCACACTAACTTAACATTAACATAAAAAATATGAAGAGAATAACAATAATATCACATTAACATGAAAACAAATATTACAATAAAGTACCAAAGTTAAATATGAGACTGAAAAATAATTAGAAAAAACAAAATTTCAAAGATAAAATACTAATCTCATATTTATGGAGTTCTTCCAAAATCTGCAACATAATACTCATAATAACAATATATATATGATGCAAAAATGTAAACACATAATAAAAGAAGATAACTTCATTACATTAAATAAAGTTCATGAAGTTTTAATATCACATCCATCACTAAGCAAAAAATAAAGAAGAAGCAACACATTAAGACTGAATACTTAAGAAAGCAAACAAATAAGACTAGTTCAAATGTCTAACAAAGCTAATTTAAATAAAGTTTAAAGTTCTCTAAATTTTAAAGCCAAATGGTGCACTCTTAGGAGCCATGTTCCCATCCTCGTCCCCATCATCTTCATCAACATGTACGCCATCTGACTCTCAAGATGCATTATCATCATCATCTTCTTCCTCTGCCTCTTCTTCCTGATCCGAATGGTTCTCTTCTTCATCATCACTAACCATAGGCATGGGCTGCGAAGTACTTTCTCTTTGTGGCATTTTGCCTCTTCTGAGTCTTTCTTCAGATGCTCTCATGGCTATGTCCACAGTCATGTGAGATCGTTATCATCATCATGAACCAAATCTTCTGCATCCCTAGTCATCCACTCACTTCCCCAATCCAAATCTGCTAAGCATATAGGATCACTCTTCTCTGGATGATTCTTTCATGAAGGCACCGATTGTATTGAACATATACTAAATCGTTCAATCGTTTATCCTCCAACTTGTTCCTCTTTTTTGTATGAATCTACATAAATAAAAAAGACAAATCAAAGACAAATAGAGAAATTTAAATCTGAAAATTGAATGAAAAAATAAAAACATACTAAGAATATATCTCAAGTTAAATACTTACAAACTCAAATGTGCTCCAATTACGCTCACAGCCAGAGGAACTGCAACCAAGTCCTAAGATCCTTAAGGCTATCTTCATGAGCTCTGGTACATCTCCCACCAAATTGCATCAACCACTCAGCTATAAAAAGAATTTAAATAGTATAATGTAAAATCATTTAATTTGTAAAACAAAAAAATACCAAGTAAGAAAGAGAGATTGCAAGAATTTACTCACTGGGTAGCCTCCTTTCACGAGTTCTAACTGCCATTGGCTTTGCAAATAAGTCTTTTCCACAAATATAATCTGCAACTTGATCATTTATTTTGTCTTGTATATCTCTTTCTAGCACCATCTTTTCAACACGTTCATAAAAACTGCTCTCAAACTTTTTACCATTAGCAACATCTTTTGATCTAGCCTCGAAGTATAATTTGGGATTCAAAAAATATCCTGCTGCATGTAGTGAACGATGCATTTGATCTTGCCATCTTTTATCCACAATTTTCAAGATGGGTTGATAATTTTTTTCCTTTGAACCAAAATTTACAATAATTTGTTGCCTTGCATATTCCATGGCAGCGTACATGTATCCCATGTCAGGTTTCTCATCTCCATCAACTAATCTCAAAACTTGCAAAATTGGTTGCGAAGGCCTTAAGACATCTTCAATACCTTGTCAGAACTTCACCTGAAAGACAAAAGAAGCAACATTTTTTCCCATAGTTGTCTTTGCCCAGCACTATTATGCCATGCTTCTGAAGCAAATAACCTATGCAAGCCTCTCCTTACAGCATCATCGTGCAACCTTTCTAATGTAAGAAAAGCAGTTGCAAACCTTGTAACTCCACATTTCACAAGTTCCTTTCCCTTTGTCTCTTTTCTCATATAGTCAAGTAAACATGTATGTGTGTAGATGTATGAAGTCAACTTCTTGGCTTTTGAAATGACACTTATATATGCCTTTAATTTGCCAAAATCTTCTAACATGAGATCAAGGCAATGTGTGTCCAAAACAATCTTCTCCTCTTCTCCATCACTATTCTCCCTGCAACAATATTATATGAAGCATTATCTGTCATAATTTGCACCACATATTCTTCTCCAATTTTTTCAATCATAGCATCCAACAATTCATATAAGAGGTATGCATCCTCTTTACGATTTGAAACATTAACGGACTCCATAAAATAAGTCCCTTTTGGACAATTCACTAAGAAATTAATCAACTTCCTCTGCCTTTTGTCAGTCCATCCATCACACATGAGGGTGCAACCATAAGTCTTCCAATGTTGCTTATACTCATCATACTACTGATGTGTGCTCACTACTATTTTTTTTAGGAGAGGCACTATGTGATAACTTGGAGGCTTGTATCCCGGTCCAAATCGCCCCGCAAGTTCGAACATCACCACAAAACTCTTCAACTTTGCAACATTAAAAGGAATTCCAGCCTCATAAAACCAGGTGGCTACAGCTTCATCAAGCTTCAATTTTTCTTCTTTCTTCCATTTACTCTCCAAAGTTGTTTGAACCCTCTTTCCATGTATCCTTGTTTCAACAAAGTCCTCTGCACTCATCTTTGCAAAAGCATCCATTGGCCCCTTGTTTGGCTTTTTCTTCAACGATGAAGAATGTTTATCCGATTTGTGGGGAATTTCCTCGTCAGATGATTCATTTACACACACATACTCTTCAATTGTAATTTTTCTTTTCTTGTTTTTTGTCATCCAACTCAACATTTCTTGTCTTTGGACATTTTTTTACGTCACTGAATCCTCCCACTAAATGTTCTTTTTGTCTTTTGATCCCCCCGTTTGTCACCAAACCACAAAGTTCACACTTCACTTTATTTTTATCATTTTCATCCGGTCAATAGGAATACTTCCATCCCGGATCATTTGACTTGGCCTTCTTCTTCTCTAACATTCCTTGCACAGATGCGGACTATGACCCTGACTCTCCTTCCATTTAAAGATAAATATCTGACATGGGACAAATAAAAAGGAGTAAGAGAGTGGGTGGGTCTGTGACATGAGACGGTGAGAGAGACAAATAAGGTGAGAGAGAGAGTGGGTGGGTATGTAACAGAGAGATAGAGAGAGACAAGACTAGAGAGAGAGGGTGTGTGACAGTGTGAGTGAGAGAGAGACAAATAGGGTCCGAAAGAGAGAGAGTGGGTCAGAGAGAGAGAGAGAGTCTAAGAGAGACAAAGAGAGAGTGGGTCTAAGAGAGAGAGAGACAGTCTGAGAGAGACAAAGAGAGAGTGGGTCTAAGAGAGAGGGTGTGAGTGAGAGAGAGTGAGACAGAGTCTGAGAGAGAGGATCCAACAGAAAGAGAATGGGTCTGAGAGTGGGAGACAGAGAGAGGGAGATAGAGAGAGTGAGACAGAGAGAGGGAGATAGAGAGAGTGGGACGGAGAGATAGAGAGAGATAGAGTGTGGGTGTGTGAGACAGAGAGAGACTGAGAGTGTGGGCGTGTGAGAGAGAGTGAGACAGAGAGAGACAAAGTGTGGGTGTGTGAGAGAGAGAAGACAGAGACATAGAGCGTGGGTGTGTAAGAGAGAGTGAGACAGAGAGAGGGAGATAGAGAGAGTGAGGCGGAGAGAGAGTGAGACAGAGAGAGTGGGACAAAGAGAGGGAGATAAAGAGTGAGACGAGCAAGACAGTGAGAGATATAGAGAGTGAGACAGTGAGAGATAGAGAGAGTGAGACACAGAGAGCGTGCGAGAGATGAAGAGAGTGAGCTAGAGAGCGTGTGAGACAGTGAGAGATAGAGAGACGAGAGAGCGAGTTGGGACAAAGAGAGTGAGACAGGGAGCGTGTGAGAGATAGAGAGAGGGATCAAGAGAAGGTCTCACCGGAGAATCGGCGATGACAAAGGGATTCGGCGCGCACGCCGACGACAGCTCCAGCTGCAGCAGGCAAAGGCGACAACGGCAGTTGCAGAGGCGATCGCCGACGACGGTAGACACAATCGGTGGCGAGCGGCGGTGGCGTCGCGACGAGCGAGGGCAGCGAACCCTAGCAGAGCGGGCGGGAGGGGGTCAAGGGGTGTCGGGGTCGAAAGGGGGAAGAAAGATGCTTGTATCGGGTCGGGGTTATTTAAGGAAGGTGGGCCGGGTAGATGGGCCAGGTGGGTACTTGGGCCGGTAATGGACCAGCCTAGCAGGCGTTTAGGCGGCCCAAGCGGGCTAAGCGAACCTCCTGGGCGCCTAAGCGTCCGCCTGGGCCGCTTTTTTAAGCCTGTTTTAGGCGCCGGCCCGCTTCGCCTGGTGAACAGCGCTTAGGCGACGCCTAGGTGACGCTTAGGCGTCTGCTTTGACAACACTGAGAAGGGGAAACAACCACTTGAACACATGCTGGTCTTCTCTTCCAAACCAGGAAGAGGAATCATAGATAATCTGTAAGAAAGAAATTACATAAGATGCCTCTAAGAATGTTGATGTGCACAATAAAAACAAACACAGAAGGATAAAGGCAAAAGAAAAGAAAAGAATAAAGTAGGTCTTTATCTATGTTGATGAAGATGGCCTGAGAGCTTGTAGTAGCACAACGGAATGAAATTCTCTCTCAGGCTCTATCTTTCTCTCTAGCTCAGAGTGGAAATTTTGCGCAGAGGAAAGCTCGAAGCTCTTGTGTGCTTGTTTTTCTCTCGTCCTACCCTCATTTGGAGTTGAGGTCTTGAATAATATGCAAATTCAAGTTTGCCCGTTGTGGTATAGCTTCCTTCCTTCTGTCTAACGTCTTCCGTTCAGGTCTAACGTTAATATGCTTAGTCTAATGTAAACCGCCACAAGTCTAATGTTAAACATCTTGGTCAAGCTCTAGAGAGAGGTCCGTTGAAATAGGTCATTCTCACTGCAGATGTTGTCCACCTGGTTTCCAAAAACGTCCAGTGCTAATCTCACCTAACCTACAGACATTATCAGAAGAGGAAAATTCCATCTGGTGCAGTGACCAGTGGGTAGGTGAGGGCAGACAAGGGTCATGCACAGCACAGACATGCCACATGCATATCCGACTATCAGAGCATGAAGATCAACAGTGTCGGGTTGCGGATCCTTCTGAGAATCGATTAAACTTTAGTAATAAATCGATTGAAGCTAGGTAACAATTAATTGATTCACATGATCTTTTAATCGAAGCCCAAAAGCACCATTAATCGCTGCCCGAAGTGCTCATATAATCGATTGAGGTGCATATAAATGAAACATAATTAATTTATAAATATACTGCTGATCGATTAGAACTATCGCAATCAGAGTTAACACAGTAATTGATTAGACATGCACATATAATCGAATTTGAAAGTCATAGAAATGGTTATAGATAAATTGTAATCGATTAAGCACATAAAAGTAATCGAGGTCATATTAATGCAATAAATCGATTTATGCACAATAGATAATTGAATAAATGACAAGCAGTAAATTGATTTGTAAAAATATAGGTAATTGATTAATGTGACAACCAGTAAATTGATTCAAGTAGATAAGGCTAATCAATTTGACATACAAGAATAATTGAAGTTGAAAATAATCTGTAAATCGATTTGAGAATAGAACAAAATTGATTTAACAGTGACATTTGGAGCGATGAGCGAAGACAGTAGGAGAGGGAACCCCGGGGGGGGGAGCAGGGGAGGGAACTCCGGGGGAGACTCTACTGGGAAAAGGGAAGGATGGGTGGTAGTGCAAAGCAAGAACCGGCGAAACTCTGTTCTCCGGAGGCATCAGGTTGAAGGCGGGTTTCCGGTAGATAGAGATGTGTGCATTCGCTGCTTGGGGAAGGGCCACCATGCGGTTGTGTGTAGAGATCCTGTCCGGTGCCTCCATTGCAGAGAAGCAGGCCATAGAAGGAGACACTGTCCTCTTCTTCGGCAGCCGATTAGCAAATCAGAAGGGAGCGTCAGACAGGACCAGTTGGCGGGTGGCCAGACTGCTGCTTTTGGTGGAACGAACAGACTGAAGATCCTTCCTGGAGTGGTGGAAATTCCGTGGTCAGCCGAGGTTGAACCAGCTAAAAGATTGTTAGAAAGCTATGTTGTTATTTCATTCCGGGAGAACAACAAGGAGGAAGCTGTAACTGATGAGGTAGTGAAGATAAGGCTGCAGGAAATCTGGCCGGAGGTCAATTCTTGGTGCATTCGTAGGATTGATATTGGCTCTTTCCTGGTAAGAACGGATTCAGAGTCGTGGAGAAGCTTTGTTTGCTCCACTGGGAGGTTCGAGGTGAAGGAAGGTGTTTCTGCATTCGCTTCACCGTGGAAGGTCAAGGTTGGCACTGACCCGGCAGAGGACGATATCGAAGTGTGGTGTAAACTCTTTGGAGTGCCCCTCCACCTCTGGAATGTTAATTCGTTCCAAGCTATCTGCTCTAAATTTGGGAGACTTAGAGAAGTAGATGGTAAGTGGCTCAGAGGGGATAATCTCTCTTTTGCTCGGGTTAAAGTCTCCGTGGATCAGACTGAAGGTATCCCGGATAAAATCAAGATTTCAGCGATGGGTGCTGCATTCTGGGTACGTGTTGAGAAGGAAAACCCTGGTTTGACTAAACAGCCTGAGCGAGACTGGTCATGGGCAGATGTGGTGAGCGAGTACAGAAGATACAGACAAAGAAGAGATGGCAATGCTGGAACAGGGGAGCCGAGCTGCGGTACAAAGCTGGAACAGGGGAGCGGCTTCTATCTTGTTCTCGAGGGAGCTGGGACTGAGTCTGAGAATGCTCCCAACTTGACGAACTCAGTTGAGCTGAGTCAATTGGAAGCGAAGAGTCAGACAGGAGGCAAAATGAGCATTCATGGTGGCAGCGGTCCTAGGCCCTATGAGGGTAAAGGAGTTCTTGGAAAGGGCCCAGATCCCTCGAGCGGCGGAACTGAACAGACTTTTGCTTTTGGAGATGGTGCAAGCCTCTTAAATGGTATGGAGGAAACCCAATATGGTGGTCCTGGGATGAATTCGACGAAGTCCAGCCAAGAGCGTGACGGTTGTGGGGTGTCGGGCGAGGAAGATGAACAGGTTCGGGGTCGGATTCTGGATCCGGGTTTAGACGGGGTCCATTACGACCCGTTCGGTTTGGATCCTGACTTAAATACGAACCGGGCTTGTTCTGGACCGGTCCGGGAGTCTGTTGTTAACCCGGCTCTGAGCCGTCGTCTTCTTCCCCGAGCGTCTGCAAATGGAACCCGACGAGGAAAACAGAGTATCGGGCGGGAGGTTCTTCCGAACCACAGAGCGACGACTTCTCCCTCAAATGCTCTGGTTTGCATTGAATCTCCATTGGGGATAGAACAGGCTGAGAATGTAGAGTTGCGTGTTGACTATTTGGAGGAAGCCAGACAGATCAATGAGGAGTCATTTACATCGACTGGCAGACAGGTTGGTATGAAAGAAGAGTGCTTGAATGGGGAGAGGAATATAGGGAAGCTGCAGGAAGTTATACTGAATGCTCAGATTGTGCCCTATATTCCGAGTGAGGTGCCGCTGGCAGTACAGAAAGCTTCTGATGAAGATGTTTGGATGAATGAAATTATCCTGTTGGGCCAACGCATTGGTGTGTCTTTTGCTGGCAGGGAGGTTATGATCTTAAGCTTTCTGAAGAAACTGAGAAGGCATGATGCTCTACTCCATTCAAATAAGAGGAAGGGAGCGGGTGGAGGAATAAAAATAGGGAAGAGGGAAGCTAATTTTGTGAAGAACAATGAAATTGTGGATACTCTGAGAGGGAAGAAGCTCAAGGAGGAGGGGAGGATCACTACTTTACCATGAACCTGGTTTCATGGAATGTCAGAGGTTTCAATGGGAAGAGCAAGGTGAGAGCAGTGAGGGACCTGACGCTATCTCTCTAGGTGGACTGCATTTGCCTACAAGAGACTAAAATGCCTAGCTTGGACAAGGGCATCTCAGACAGGTTGAGTGGGACGAAACTGAACCAGGCGGCTGTCCTCCCTGCAGATGGAGCTAAAGGAGGTCAGGTGATATTATGGAATGGGGATAAATTTGAAGGGAATATATGTGATATGGGCACTTATAGCATCTCGGTGTCCTTCTCATGCAAGAATAAAAGAACAAATAATGAAAGATGGATTATTACTTCAGTGTATGGGCCTCATACTGAACAACAGAGGGTGTCCTTTTTTGAAGAGTTGTACAGACTGCACTCCTTGTTTGCTGAAGCCTGGTGCATCATGGGGGACTTCAACTGTGTTAGGTATCCCTGGGAAAGGTCTGGGAGGCAGAAATGGAGCAAGGATATGGAACTCATCAACCAATGGATAAGGGAGGTCAAGCTAATGGACATGGAAATACCAAACAGGAAATTTACATGGTCTAATCTACAACAAGCCAGCACACAGTCAAGAATAGATAGAGTATTAATTTCTGCAGAATGGTTCAGGAGATTCCCTTTGACAAATGTTAAGGGGCTCTGTAGATCGGTCTCTGATCACATCCCTCTGCACCTCAGGATGGAAGACAAGAAGGCAGGGTTCAGAACTTTCAGATACGAGCTGAAGTGGCATAAGGAAGCTGAATTCAGAGATTTGGTGAGGGATTGGTGGAATCAGGCACCAAAGGCAGGTTCTGCAATTCAGAGTTTCCAGGAGAAACTTAAATGGACTAGGAGATGTATGAAACAATGGGCAAAAAAGAAATTTGGAAGGGTTTCAGCAGAGAGGCAGACTATGATAAGTAAAATTGAAAAGTTGGAGCTGAAAAGTGAGTCTGGTGATTTATCCACACAGGAACTGCAATCCTTGAAGGATCTCAAAAAGGCTTATAATGAAGATCTTTTGAAAGAAGAAATCAGTTGGAAACAGAGGGCAAAGGAACACTGGCTAAAGGAAGGAGATAAAAACACTTCCTTTTTCCATGCTGTGGCTAGTGCCAAGAAGAGATTTTTGACCATTGAGCATATCAAGGAAAATGGAGCAGTCATTGAAGAACCTGAGGAAATCAAGACAAGGTTTGTTGCCTTTTATAAGAACCTTTTTTCAGAAGACCACCCTCTCAGGCCCCATCTACAAGAAGGGGTGCTCCCTGTGCTAGAAGCTGTTGATGCTGAACAGCTGTGTGAACCTTTTTCAGAAGAAGTCAAAACGGCAATATTTAGTATGGATCCCAACAAAGCTCCAGGCCCTGATGGTTTTTCCCTTGGTTTCTACCAATTTTGTTGGGATATTATCAAGACAGATGTGGTAAACTTTGTCCAAGAGTTCCACGAAAGGCCGGAAGGGATTAAACTTGTTAACTCCACACATATTGTCCTGATCTCGAAAACAGAGGGAGCTGATAGAATGGCTGATTTTCGACCCATTAGCCTTCTCAATGGATGTTACAAAATCATTACCAAGATCCTAACAAACCGGCTGAAGAGGGTCATCCATAAGCTAGTGGGGATCAACCAGTCAGCCTTTGTGCAAGGAAGATTCATCCTGGACAATTTTATGGCTGCGCAGGAAGCTATCCACCACTACAAGATCAGACACAAGCAAGGGGTGTTGGTTAAGCTTGATTTTGAGAAGGCCTATGACACAATCAACTGGAACTGTCTATTCAAGACTATGGAGATCATGGGATTCAATACTAAATGGATAAGATGGGTAAGATGTTGTATTTCCTCCTCCAGATTCTCGGTGCTGATCAACAGAGAGCCATGTGGATTTTTTAATAGCTCAAGAGGATTAAGACAGGGAGATCCTCTCTCTCCCTTTCTTTTTTTGCTTATTGGACAGATTTTGAGCACCCTTTGGGATAATGCAGCTCAACAAGGTTTGGTGGAAGGATTCAGGATTGGTAGAAGCCATATCCACTTATCTCATCTTCAATTTGCAGATGACACTCTCTGATTCACACCTGATAGCATTGAGGACATCCAGAATATAAAGAGTCTGCTAATTTTGGTGGAAATAATCACGGGATTGAAAATCAATTATGAGAAATCTGAAATTGTTGGGCTGAACATGACTCAGCAAAGGGTACATGATATTGCAAACTCCCTAAAGTGCAAAGTAAGCAACTTTCCTATCAAATATTTGGGGCTGCCCTTATCAAATGGTGTCACTAGAGTCAGGGACTGGGATGGTCTCATTAAGAAATTTGAGAATAGGCTGGAAGGATGGAAGAGTAACTTTCTGTCTGGAGGAGGGAGATTGATCCTATCCAAGTCGGTTCTTTCTTCATTGGCCTTATACTACGCTTCTGTTTTGAAAATCCCTAGAACTGTGGAAAAGATTATTGAATCAGCTAGGAGCTCCTTTTTTTGGGCAGGAGGGAAAAGGGAAAAGAGAGGTATGCACTTGATCGCTTGGAAGAATGTGTGTAAGAGCAAGGAGCAAGGAGGCATTGGGCTTTGTGGGATTGCCATCTTCAACAAAGCCTTGTTAGCTAAATGGTTGTGGAGAAGAGGAGAGTATCCGGATGCTCTTGGCTGTTATTGTCAATGACTTGTACTTTCATGGTGAGAGTAAATGGAGTTTCTCCCATTCATCAAGATATAATTTATCTCCCATATGGAGGAATATCCTTAAGTGTGCTGATTTCATGGTCACCTCTTGCGAAGCCCAAGTGGGTAATGGCAGGGACATACGGTTTTGGAAGGACAAATGGTGCTCCAATCTGGATTTGACTGTGGTTTTCAGCAATCTTTTCAGCATTGCCCAGAATAAGGATGCTTCGGTTGAAGAGGTTCTGTCTCAAAGCAGTATAGGTCAGTTAACCCTAATGCTTAGAAGGAATCCTACCGATGTGGAAGCAGAGGAACTGATTGCCTTGCTTAACTTAATCAGTGGTGTTAGGATACGCAGTGAGGTGCAAGATAAGAGGGCTTGGAGATGGACTAATAATGGGCTGTTTTCGGTCAAATCCCTGGTTCAGTTTTTGAATGATGGTGGTACTAGGGTGTGGTGGAAGGACCTAATTTGGTCTAACCAACTTCCTAATAAAATAAGGGTGTTTCTTTGGAAGCTCGCATGGAATAGAAGTCTTACGGGAATGAGGGCGAAGAGACTTAAACTTCCCGGGAGATCCTTATGTATGTTCTGTGCACTCTTTGAGGAAGACCAAATCCACTTATTCTGCAAATGTGGCATTATCTCCATCCAATGGAAGAGCATGTGCAGGATATTTGGAATTGGTTGGGTGGAGCACTCCTCTGTGCTGAATCTGCTGAAATGGTGGACCACTGTTTCTCCGTCAAAGGAATTCATACATGTATGGCTTCTACTTTGCCCGGCCATGCTGTGGACTATATGGTGTGAAAGGAATAGAAGGAAATTTAGCGACCAATTCAGCAGTGCGAATGAACTCTTGAAGATGACATTCAGATGGGTGGAAGAGTGGGGACGGGCAGTTGGTATCCTGAATGTTGGCAGCTCAGTTATTTCTGACAAAATCAAATTGTGGAGGCAGCTGATTTCTTAACGTTACCTCCTTTGTTACCCTGTAACCTGTTTTATCTTCTTAATAAAACAGCTTTTGTTAGGATCTTTTAAATCTTTTGGGACTTGGATGGGGGTCTGTCCTATCCAAGGGTGTGCCCTCTTGGGCTTTCCTGTACCTCTCTCACTTATTTCAATAGAATTGTGACTCTTGTCACCTTCTAAAAAAAACAAAATTGATTTAACTTATAATTGTTATTCGAAGCTGTAAACTTGTTGTTAATTGATTTGAATCACTCAAGTCATCGAATACCGAAAACACATCATTAATCGATAGCTTAAATGAGTCAGAAATCGATTAAGTTCAAACAGTTAAAGTGATTTGCGCTCAATGGTAATCGAAAGAACCTAAGTTAACTGAGGGATTTAAATTGATTAGCAATATTGGTAGCGATGAAGAAAGGAGATGTTCTGTAATCGATTTGGAGTCTGATCAAATTGCTAACATTATCACTATTAATCGATTAGCCTTTAATCGAAAGGATCAAAAGGCTGCTAAAATTGACCAAGTCCTAGAACAAAGGGTATTCATGCAGTGAATCTGTTGGTAAGTAATCGATTAATTCAATCATTTAACTTAAGCAAACATATTACTCATTTTTGATATTTTTGTTGTATGTTATCACCAAAGCATGGGGATTAAATAAAGACAAAAAATGCTCAACAAAACACCCAAAGGAGAGAGAGTTTCATCCGATCAGATGGAAGAATATTTTTTAGAAGGAAGGAGGAAGGTGGTGTGCAACTGGTGCCTATTGACATTTTAAATAGGGCTTTGTTGACTAACTGCATTTGGAACTTGGAGACTGATGTGCAGGCATTATGGGCTAGGGTGGTTAAACATAAATATTTTGCTAGACAAGGGCATTGGTTTGGCAGCTATCAAGGTGGCTCTCGTTCATCCCCGACATGGAAGAATAGCTGGCTTAATCAGGATTTCTTTCACTGCTCCTAGGTCACTCAGGTGGGAAGTGGTCAATCAGCACTTTTTTGGGAGGATTGTTGGTTTGATCATTTGCCTGTCACGGAGAGATTTCCTTGTCTATATAGGATCACTTCTGTGGACCGCAAATGCTTCAATGAGCTGTGGGGCAATTCAGGTTTTCAGTTTGGACTTGACATTTTATAGGGATTTGCAGGATGGGGAGATGTCTGAGTTCCTAATATTGATGTCTATGCTCAGAAATGTGTTTTTGAAGCAGGATATTGCAGATAAAAGAATTTGGAAATGGGAATCAAGAGGCCAATTTTCTGTCAATCAGCCATCAGAGTTCTGAGCTCGGGAGGGAGGATTGTATCTTGGTATAAGCAGGTTTGGAGCAATAATCTGCCTATTAAGATCAGAATTTTTTATGTGGAAAGTGGCATGGGGAAGGATTACTACTCAGGACAGACTGAAAGGAGTCATTCAGATCAGAAGTGACAAGTGCAGGTTCTGTGGAATGTTTTAGGAGACTATGGATCATATTTTTCTTGTGGTATTATTGATACATTGTGGAAGATCTTCTTCAGATCTCTCAATATTGCCTGGATTCAACAATTCAGCATTTCAGCTCTTTTCGGGATTGGGTAGTCGTCTCCCGGAGGATAAACATGTCTGGGATATGTGCCTTCTAGCTGTTTTATGGGCTATTTGGAAAGATCAGAATAACAGAATTTTCGAAGAATAATATAAGCAACCAATGGTTATCATACAGGATTGCATTAAATTCTTGCACGAATGGTATTTCCATAAGACAGGAAGAAACATTTCTGATTCTTGTATCTTAGACAAGTTGTACTCTTGGACATCTTTTGTTTTTAAAGGGCTTTGTTTCTTTGCTTGTACCCCTATGTCTTGTTTGGGGTTTGGGGTGTGAAATAAATCCTTAAAGTGTGTTCTATGGGGTTTGGGCTGTGGTGTGCATATTATCTACCATCTTCGTAGAATTACCCACTACCATCTTGGTAGAATCTCCCGCCAGTTTCTTTGTTTCACTCCGTATTATCTTTTTCTCTCATCATTTCAATGAAGTGTGGTCTTTGACCAGCTTCTAGAAAAAGGAATAACTTGACCCTTGAGTGTTACTAAATCCACTTGATCAACCTTTATATACGGAAACAACACTTTATATGCTAACTTAGTTCGACTAATCTTAAAGCAAGGTGGACCTCCATTTTTTAATTTATGATTCAAACTCTCAATATTCTTATAATTAGAACAATATCCTTTGTAAATAACATACACCAAGGGATGTCACCATGCAAGTGGTTAGTAACCTTATCCATAACTAAAGTAAAGAGATAAGGAATCAATGTTGATCATTAATATAATCATATAGTAATAGGGAACTCATATATCTCTCCAGTAATAGTCTTCACGCTAGTAAGCTCTCTTGGATATGCCTCTAATCACATGGATATATCTTTTAAATATTCTCTTATTCAAGTCTACCAAATTAGCTCTCTAAGTACATGATCATAGGCCTTCTCTAAATCAATAAAGACTATGTATATTCCTCATCTCCCAATACTTCAACATTAATGGTCTCAATAGGAGAATAACTTTTGTAGTAGATCTATGGGTAGTCGAACTAATTTTTTGAGAAATTAGTAATACGCTGCTTTTCTACTACTTTCTCCCAGATTTTCAAAGTGTGGCTTATAAGTTTAATTTTACGATACTTATTGCAATTTTGAATAATTCTTTTATTTGTAAAGAAGGGAACCACAATACTTCAATCATTCGGTATTCTCCTCTCTTTTAAAATCTTATTGAAAAGTCTAGTTAGTTACTTAGTGTCTTTATTACCTACATTTTTTTAAAGTTTTGATAGGTATCCCATCTGGTTCCAGGGCCTTACCCACTCAATAGAGTGACTTCAACTTTTGAAGTTCTAATCTATTCAATGTAATCATAATTAATTTCCCTAATATACTCATTAGTTCCATTACAAGAGTAGCCTCTTCTATCCAATCTCTCCTTAATTTTACAATCCTTCACTAGGACATTGCCATCCTCGCTCTTATATAATATAATCCAAATCTTTACTCTTTTTGTCTCTTAGTTTGGTGAGTTTAATAGATATGTCTTTTTCACGTTCTCGAGTTTCAATTTATGATACAATTTCTTAGAAGTCTTTAGCTTAGTTTCACTAATTATTTTATAAGTATTTTTTATAATTTTTTTAATCTATGAGGGTTTGATCATTTTTAATCCTTTGCGTGCTTTAAAGCATTTTCTCCTATTGTTAGACTTTGAATTTCATTATCCTACCACCATGTCTCTTTTCTAAGAACCTTTTACCTTTAGATTCACTTAGGATTTATTTTGCTATAATTTGTCATTCTATTCCCTATTATATTAATTTCTCTTTTGAAATTTCAAATATCTTCTTTTAATAGACACTTTCTAGAGGCATCTAAATTTTCTCCTCTCAAGTTCCACTATTTAATTTTCGGACAACCATCCACTACACCTTTTCTCTTCTGCTTTTAAATGTACACATCTATTACTAAAATTCTATGTTGAGGGGTTGGACACTTCCCATATATGCCTTTACAATCTTTACACAATGATCAATCGATTCATGCCATTTCTATCACCAAAGCCAAAGCCTCTGTGGACCTTCTCATAGTTATTATCCTTTTACATGGCCATTTAATTTCTCCTGACAAAAATCCTTTCATCATTGGAGATATCTTGGACTATCTTATCAAAATTCTCTCAAAGTTCTTGCTTAATACTCTCTTTTTACTCCTGCTTGAGGTACATAAGCACTAATTATATTTAAAACTTCTTCACCTATCATAAGTTTAACTAGTATCAATCTATATCCCTCTCTCCTAATCTTTACAAATTTGTCTTTTGACTCTTTATCTATGATAATAGCCACATCATTTCTATTGTTACTCTTGCCTAGATGTCATAGTTTAAAGAACCCTTCCACTTAATTTTTTGTAAACAAGTTATGTTGACTTGCTTATCTCACATAAGTTTAATTGACTCTAAGCTTTTACTTGTTAGGATTCTTCTATTCCACGTAGCTAAACAAATTTTATTTTATGAACAAACTTTTTTACTTGTGTTCGTCCAATACACAATGATTGTTGCCTATTTGCCACCACAAGGTACCACTGCGGCACATCACTTCTAGGGGATATCCTAGCAACCCCTTGCTCACTTTTCATAAGACGCTATGAACAAACTTTTTTACTTGTGTCCGTCCAATACACAAAGATTGTTGCCTATTTGCCACCACAACAAGGCGCCACTGCGGCACGTCACTTCTAAGGGATACCCTAGCAACTCCTTTCTCACTTCTCATTGCATCTGGGACAATGTAATTGATCGCTTCCGGAATGCCCTAGCACTAGCACTAAGAATTAGTTTTGGATTCATGATTGAGTTGTGACAAGCTTTACCAAGTGCTGGCTGTCGACCTAATGCATATCCTCCTTTCTCACATGGGCTTCGGACTGGCCATGCTGAGTTAAATGTGTAGCTTGTGTAATAAACCATAATGGTTGTCATGTGTAGTTTATGAATCAATTTTTTGCTGCTTCTGTTCACCTCTGTGGATGATACCTTCTCTGGTTGTGTATTTTCTTCTGATTGCCCAGTGGGGGTATATTTGAAAGCAAGAGAAGTTCTTGGTTCCATATCCAATGGCTCCATATTGGTCACTTTTTACTATTTGCTAGAGTGTTGTGACTTGACGCAAACCTTGCTGATCTTTTCTATTCAAGGGAAAGAAGATGAGAGGCAAGTGCTGATTCTTAAATACTGCAATGGATGTTGTGTATACATACATTTTACCTTCTTCCACATTGATTATGTGCTTCCCCAAGCGTGTCTTCTGTTTTGATTGACCAGTCTGTTTCTTCTTACATGATAAACAATCTGCAGTCTATTTGCCAACAAAAAGTCTAAGTTTGAGTTTCATGCATACTACCCACTTCCAAGCAAAACGAAAAAAAAAAAGTTTTGAGTTTCATGTGGGGATCACTTCTGCACATTTTTTGTTGTTGCCTTTCTATTGATTTCTATGATATTATTTTGTTTTGTCGGATGTACATTATAATTGGTTTTTACTGTTAAGTGGATTTTTTAAAATTGTTCCATGTCCACTTGTGCTGCAGTATATTCCTGGTACGAAGATGGTTTTCCCGGGATTGAAGAAGCCTAAAGAGCGTGCTGATCTTATTGCGTATCTAAAGGAATCTACAGCATAAAATTTTTATTTGTGCCGTTAATTTCGAAGCAAATTTTTCGGCTTCAATAAGGGGCCTTTGAAGGACCCTCTCTGAACCTCGTTAGCAGTTGAGGAGGCTCCAAAAAACTGGTTCACAAGTTTTGTTGCAAATCCGTTTTCTGTGGGAATGTAATCTTGATGACATTGTTCTTTGATTCATTTTTGCCTAGTCCATCCATTGTTGCGTGTGTCCAAACCGATGTAGGATTACTGGGAGTGTCCTCGGTGCATTTCCATGAGCAGCAGCTCAGGATGTCTGGAGTTGGCCATTAAAAAGAGGCCCATCATCTCCAAAGTCCAAACTCCATTAGGGGATCAGTACTATTTGGATGCTTTAAGATGGAGGCAGTTCTGTTGATTTGACCGAGGCTGGTCGCATTAGGGGATCGGTATGGTTTGGATTCTATATAGATATGAGCCGTATCAGTTTGACTCGGTATGCGTTGTTGTGATTTGCACGAGTCAAACCCAATGCAGGTCAGTTGCTTCTCATTTTAGGCTTGTTTCCCTTATACTCTTCAATTTTATGGATAAATATCAAAATGAATAAACTTGTAACACAAAATGTTTTAGTAATGACATGGCTTTGAGTGATTACATTAGTCATCGTGAAAATATGATAATTTCTCCAAATAAGATTAGATTTAGCATCATACTAATTAAACTTTTATAGGTTAACATGACATAAATGATAGAACTGACGCGTTACTTTTTAAAACCATTACATCTTATACATGAATGGTTAAGTATCCTCATTCGAGTAAGTACAAGCTGGCTCGAATCGCTCAACTTGAATCGATCACGAGTCACTTCGAGTTATTAAAAGATGCTTCAAGTCGTGAGTCCCAAGTGACTCTGTTTATCAACTCACATCTGTGACTCGTGAACTTGGATACAACTTGTACGGGTCATATAGAGTCGCACCAAGTCAGTAAATCATGGATTTGAGGACGATTTTTACGAAGGGATCAATTGTGCAATCAGCGGGATGCAATTGTAGCTGCAACAGCCAGGGGTCCAGGACAACTAGTCGATGCTGGTGAAGCCTTCAGTCTTATAGTGTCTTGTGCGGCGGTGATGAAGTCTTTTTGGCAACTGTCATCACGACGCCTTCCCAACTCCCTTCCCCTCCCCCCCCACCTTTTTTTTTTCTTTGTTTGTTTGGTTGGAAAAGAGCGTAGCTCCTCTAATTCATTGCTTCAATCAAAATTATAGCAGAAATACCTGGTGCAAGTGACAAAAGACACAGCCTTTTAAAGTTGGAATTAACTCTGCATCCGCTCCTTACAGTGCAATTGATATTTAATTCAAACATACGTATGAGGATGGAACCATGGTGGTGCTGGTTGTTTTCATCAACTAGATGGTTTTCAAAGTACTGCTTCACCAGGTTCCGTTAAGATGTCCCAAAAAAAATTCTATAAGATGGTTAGCTGGTTCCTACAATAAGACAGATCCTATTGCCTTTGATTAGATCATTTCATATGATTGCTCAGAATGCACCAATATAAATGATTAAGATTTATTAAACTACAGTTGAAAGGCCAAGCATATTCCGCCAGCCAGAGTACGTTGCCACGAGAGCTTCCAGGGCAGACACCAGACAGGTCATGGGATCCACACCCCAAGCAGAAGTTATATTGCATCAAAAAAATTTCTACCCAATGATAGAAAACCCACCATAAGCCTAGAAGTAGCTGGTGGGTCAGAATTCTGCTCTAGAAGTAGCTGCACTATTAAGTTTGGCATCTCCTTCGACCAGAGTTGGAGAGGATTGGCCTGCTGCCGAGGCAATAGCCTCCGTGATAAGTGGGTCATTGGAGAGTGTCCTGCTACCATGGCAGGCTAGTACCTTACCTTCATGATTTCTACAATTGATTCCCACTACACCCCCACCTATCTCAATACTAGCTGCATCAATGTTAATCTTTAGGAAGCCTGGATCTGGGGGCGTTCGATGTGGATGGTGAGAGGCTCTGGCTTGGACTACGATTGTTGTAAGTTGATCCATTCTGCAAGTGCAGTTTTGGCTGCAACGGCTGTAGCTATCGGGTGTGCCTTGATGTTGTTGAACAATTTGGAGCATCTGCTCTTCTCTTCCATATATGCCATGTTATGCAAAAAAACTTTAGCAAGAAGAGATACTTGTTGCTGCTTGGCCGAATTGTGAACATCAGCCCATAAGCGGAACCAGTCTTGAATAGTACCTGGGAAATCTGCTGAATGGTGGATACTCAATGAAGTTGCCTTCCATATTGCTCGTGCAAAATTGCAGTGGATAAAGAGGTGTACACTGTCTTCATCTTGATGACCACACATGGGACATGTTGGATCCACTTTGTTGGTGCGTTTTGCTCTTCTGCCATTGAGAGGGAGGGTCCCTGCAGCACATCTCCGGGTGAAATGAATCACTTTGGGTGCTTTGAATACGTTGCCTCTAGTGGTTCCTCTGCTTAAACAACGTTTGACACTTTGAGTACTACTCTGTAACTTCAAATGGTAGCTCTTGTTGTTGCGAGTCCAGGAAGAGGACCCTCTTAGATACTCGGCTTTGAGGATTGTTGCCCACGGTGACTTTGGAGCCTTCAAGAGTAGCCATGCCAACTTTGAGAGGAAGTATGATTAGTCTGATGGATGTCTCAAATGCCCACTCCTCCCAAATATTTGGGTTTAGCTATCTTCTCCCAAGTTGTAGTATACAGGTGATTGCCCTCTTCTTTGAAATTCCACCGAAAGTTCCTTTGAATTTTTGAGCTCAATGTAGATTTTTTTGGAGAGTTTGACTGAACCCATAACATAGGTGGGGATTGTAGCTAGGACTATTATGGTGAGGAGAGTTCTACTTGCCGCCGACAACGTCTTAGCATTCTACCCTTGCAACCTTTGAATATAGATCTATCTTTAGTAAGTGACAGCTTGGTTTGCTGCTCTACTGTGGAAGAGGGGACGTCTAGGTATGTTTCATCTGGTTACATTTCCCTGACTCTCAAAATTCTCATAATGTCAATCTTGTTACATTTAGAGACATTAATGCTAAAGAATATTATTGATTTTGAGTAATTTATTTGCTGTCCTAACCAATTTTCAAAAGTGTAAATTGTCCTAACTAGTTTTCAAAAGTGTAATGGATGTCCATGATATTGCTTACTTCTCTCAATGTGGCCTCACCAAATGTAATGATATCGTATGCGAAGGCCAAGTGTGTTACTTTGGGACCCTGAAATCTGCTATGCTTCCTACCTCAATCTATTGCTTAAATAATCTATTCAACACTTTAGTACAGAGCACGAAGAGGTATAGGGATAGTGGGCAACCTTGCCTTATGCTCCTGGTTGGTATGATGTGTCCTCGAGCCTATCTGTTGATGAGAATTGAATAGGTCGTCCTTCTGTAGCAGGTGGAGATGAGATTGATAGCCCTATCTGAGAAACCACTTGTCGAGTGTTTCTTCCATGAAACTCCATTCTAAGCAGTCATATGCTTTGCTCAGACGAAGCTTTAGACATAAAGATCTTTTTCTACCTATAGTCTTCTTCATAGTGGATGATCTCTTGAACACGAACAATGTCATTGATAACTTGCCTCCCAGGATTGAAAGCAGTTTGATTCTTTGATATAAGCCAGTTAAGAAATGGTTTAAGCCTATTAGCTAAAATCTTTGCAATGGCTTTGTATAAGACATTGCAAAGTCCAATAGGTCCATAGTCGCTTGGGTTCAATGCTGGCTTAGATTTAGGAAGAAGGAAAAGGTTAGTATGAAAGAGGCCTGAGTGGAAAAGGTTTGGGAGACAAAGTTCTGAATATAAGAAATAAATCGGGACATATGAACTGCCAATTACTACTGTAGAATGCCATTGGGAGTCCATCGGGCCCAGGAGACTTTGTGGGGTGGAAGGCTAGGAATGTATCTTTGTTCTCTTGGGGTGAAGGGATTTTAGATAAAGATTGATTTTTAGCTGGGATGACTGGGACAAAAGTTAGGGAGAAATTTGCTATGTTGTGTTGGGGTTAGGTTGTAGAGAAGATGGAGGTGAATTGGGAAGTTAGAACTTGTCATATGGCTATGGGGTTGCTAGTAATCTTACCTGTTTGATCTTGATTCCAATTGATTCGATTAAAACTTCTCCTATGTGTTGAAAGATTTGTATGACGTGTTTATGACTAGTAGTTCAAATATGAACTTGTTTAAGAAACCTATTATATGTAGTGAGGTACGTAGATGATATCACATTTGTTCATGCTTATTAGAAAATGTCACTAATTCAGTATGCTATATGTGTGAACTTGTTCATATCAAATCCCTTATTTTAGTTATATATAGAACTATTTTATTTATCGTGTTATAGATGCCATTGAATTTCAATTATTACATTCAACCTATGGTGGTATATGATGCTTACTAAGTACTTATAATCATAAACCTCCTAACCATCTCAGACTTTGAGGACGAGGAAATGGAAGAATAGAGGCAGGTTTGCTACTCAGTTTTGGTTCTAGGAACTTACTCAATTTGAAGACTATCTAGTGTAGTAATTTGCTTTCAGTTCAGTAAAATGAAATGTAGTAGAGATAATGAGAGTTTGACATACTTTTCTTTATTTGTGAGCTGAAAGTTTGGAATTTGATTATGAAAATTTTTTAGTTAATTAAAAAATATTATTTATAAACTATAGTATTGTTCTATTTTAGATATTTTAGATTAAATGATGGTAATTAGTATTTGTTTTATTATACTACTACAATTGATATCTCTCATAATGCGATTTACTGGGTTGATCCTACTATTATATGGCTTGCACGATGTGAGTCAAAGACTAGACCAAATCAGGGTCATGGCAGTATAGTTAAGGATAGTACTAGAATTCTCTAGTTCTATGCAATAACCAAGACCTTACTACTCTTTGCCTAAGAAATATGCTGTTTGTGTAGGTGTCCCTTATGTTGTGGTTAGATACATGGTTGTTTATTACATGTGAAATGTAATTTGTTTGGCATATGATAAATAATTTGTGGACCTCTTTAGAACCCTTAAATTTGTTTGAGACCTGTTAAGAAACTCACATAAATCCTTAGTTAATTTATAGGATTTGACTCTTTGAACTATGCCTTGAACTACTAGTTGTGGAATTTGACTTGAAGTTGAAAAGCTATGATTTTTCACATGTCATCATGAAATTTGAACATATTAATGTGATTATGATGCTAGCCATGTCAATTTGCTATATGATATGTTATATGTGAACCTCCTTGTGCGTTGAAGGACATGTGATATGTTTATGCCATGGCTAGTAGATTTGACTAAGTGAAACACTAATTTGATTAAGGAACATACTTATATATTATGAAATACCTATGCTATCAAATTCCCTCTTGATTAGTAGAAGACACATTTGATTTCAATCTATAACCTATATTAGAAGCACGGGTTTTATTTTTTTCATCTAGTTCGATTTTTTCCCTTCTACTTCTCTCTACATTCGTCCAGTTTGATTGTTCCTCTTCTCTGTCAACCTGTCTCCCCACCCATTTCCCTTCCCTCTCAACAAAACGTGGCAATCTCCCAACACAGTCTCCTCTCTGCCAATCTCTCTTCCCTCTCAGGAACTTATTGAGAGAAGTCTCAATGCAGAGGCCCCTCTTTGCCCGTCTATCTTCCCTTTCAAAGATTGTGACTCATGGAGAATCCTCTCTCTACTCATCTATATGCTGCCTCGATGACTTATGGTAAACATGCTAAGTCCTCCCTCCACCCGCTCTCTTTCCTCTCAACTCTTCCCTATGGACTCTAGAATATGTCCCTCGTCTACCTATCAATCTAGCTAGCTTCATGAGCATGAGAGTGCTTTGGGCATCCTGGCATTCCCGTAGGTCTTTGGCATGAACTCCATCATGTTCTACGCCCCTATTATCTTCCATAGCTTGGGTTTCATCTCAAGAGCTGTGTTGTTCTCATCCTTCATAATCGGGTCCACGCTAGTGCTATGTGCGCTCTTTTCCGTGGCTACTATGGACAGGGTCAGAGCAAGAGCATTATTCATGAAAGATGGAGTTCAAATGATACTATCCATGGTAAGATTTATAGTTTCTCTGGCCTCTACTACTTCCCTCACTACCAAGGCCTGATATTCCTCTAGCAAGCACCACTTAGGCACAAGAAAAACAACAAAGAATTAAACTTTCTGCGTTCATTTGTGTGAGTGCTTAGAATGTACGTGTGATTATCATGAAAAATCTATGTTATTTAGTGTAAAATAAACCTATTAAAAACAGGAACTAAGTGCAGTGACCGCCAGAAACTTTTAACTAAAAAGTTCCAAAAGAGGGTTTTGATCACCTACCTGTTTGAATGCGGAAGACTCTGAGCTCTTGGTTCCCCTTCCTCAGCCGGCTGAAGAAAGAGAGCCCTTCTTTGCTTTTTGTTCGTGCTGTTGAATTTGAGGTGGAGGATCGTCCAGAAATCCTTTTGACTTATGCTTGATTTGCTCCCCCTTTTGATTCTCTTTGCAAGAAAGATGGAATAGAAACGAAGAAACTGATGAGAACTTTAAGCAAAAGCAGTATCTATTCTAATCATGATGTTAAGCATGCAATTTAAACAGTAAACTTACTTGTTTTAATGGCTTTTGAAATCCCTTAATCAAGTAGGTTTTGAAAGAATGCTAGTGTTGTGTGTGTTTGCATGAAGTGATAATGATGATTGAAGAACTAAATGAAATTGCAGATGCAGAAATGAAAGACTTATGCCCAATGGTTGAATCCTTGAGTTGGATGAAGAATCTTGAAAGGACGCTGACTTCTGGAAACAGCAGCGCTTCAGCGTTCCGACGTTGTCGCTTCGATCTTCAATTCGCTATCGCTTCGATCACCAATAATGTTCCACCTCTCTCTTTTTTTTTTACCCATTGAATATGTAAGGTATTTATAGACTTATTTTGCATTCGTGATTTACATAGAAAAACACCGAATTTATCCATCTTAACCGACAGATAAATACTGATTAATTCATCTTTATTTGTAATTATCTAAAACGCGTCCACTATGAAAGACGCCTTTCAGATTAATTAAGATAAGGATAAATATCCGGGAAAACTTATCTTTATCTTTATCAGGTAAAACGCGTCCACATATGTAGACGTCTTTTACACTAATTAAGATAAGGATAAACATCCGGAAGAGAAGTTAAAATAGCTTAGGAAACCTAAAACACGTCAGAACTTACAGACGCCTTTTAGTTAATTAATCAACTGATTAAAATTCAAATTCTAAACGTTAAAATAAGAATAATTTCTAAATGGCGTCCATATGGGTAGACGTTTTTTAGACTTCTTCATATTTTAACTGAAATTTGAGCTAAAATCAATTTAATTGATTAACTTAAACATGTCTGTTTGACACGACACTAAAAAAGATTAATAAAAATTAATCAATGATTAAATATTAGACCATTCTGAGGCATTATTATATGATATGAAATTTACTCAAAATGACGTCAAAATTAGCGTGTCTACAGCTGCCTCACCTTGGCATCGTCTTTGCAAGGGAGTGAAATGAAATGGAATGTACTAAAAAGGTGATGCCAAGGTGTGATGAGACACGCTCTTAACATCACATGATTGGAATTTTTCTCAAAATCATCAATGAAGATAGCTCAAAGAATCAATAGAATCAATCCTGTCTGGATGAGGTAGACAAGGAAATAAGGTCGATCAACCTCCTCGGAGTGGGAAGTACCCCAGGTCATAGACACTGCAGGTTTCATCATGGGGAGCGTTTGCCAGCCAATGTGGACGTGCTACAGCCATAATGGATCTTAAAAGAAAACAAGAAATATTGGATAAAGAGTCTAAGAAAAGATAGAATTCCAAGGATATCTTCAGGCGAACCTCAAAGATGATCAAGATACTCAATTCAGAATGGAATATTTCATATCATGTTTGAATTATTTGATTAATGGTCTGAAACTTAATCAGTAATTAATTCTTATTTCAATAATTTCAAAATCCTACATGATGCATGTCGGGCTAAAAGAAAAATATAAAGTCAAATAAAATATAAATTAATCAAGGATAATATTGTTAAATTGTCATTAATGAGTCAAGACACCAATTCTTGTAATCCAGTGCTAAGCCGAAGCTCGTTTATCCACTCATCGTTTCACAAAAGTGGAACCATCGTCCTCACTAATCAACAATCCGACGGCCTATCCGTGCGATTAAGAATTCTCTAGAATTATCACTGTTTTTGTTGTAGGGGAACTCAAATTCCAGTTTCATCAAAACCACAAGGTCCTTGACATTCTCTAATAAATATTTAACATATAGTAATTATGATGCACAATACTTACATGAAATAGTACAAGGGTAGAAATAACCGTCCTTTTAGCCACGGTTAGGACTTCTTGAATTCCACAATGGGATCTTCCAACTTTACTCGATTTTCTTGAATTTCCTGCAATCAAAATCATTAAAATTCCCAAACAAATATTCAATTTAAGCATCAAAAACCATAGAATTTCGGGAAAATAGCAGAATTGCTAAAACGCGTCATGTCGCGCAGACGCCATTAAACACGCGTCAGTGCTCCTCGACGCCTTTTACTCACAGAAACAGATTTCTGGTTGTTCTCTACTCGGATTCCAACTCTTTTCAAGCCTTGTGTCCTATATATGACTTGAATAAACAGGTTAAGCATCTATTCAGACTTAACCCCTTGCCTGATCAAATAAATGGTCAATCGATCTTTCCCTTCAATAAATAGTCAAGGGGCATGGCCTTTATTAACAAAGGTAATTGAACTATAAACAAACTTAAGCAAAATACAACATGCAAGCAGACAGATGCTTACTGAAAATAAAAGGAGTGAAACACACTAAATGCAACAAGCAAATGCTAATTGAAATATTTTTGTTGTTTTGAAATATTCATTTTTGTTTGGGTTTTGAAATATTTTTTTTTTTTTTGAATTTTGCCATATATATATATTTTTAGGGTTTTAACATATGTATTTTTTTTCATTTTTGACATATGTATTTTTTTTGACTCTTTGACACATGTAATTTTAAAAGATCAGCATGGTACTCAGATCAAAAGATCATATTCATTTATTAACTTAATTTTCAAATTGTTCTTCAACAATTTAACTTAAACCCATCGTGTTTAAACTCGTGTTTAAACTTGTGTTTCCATTCGTGATCCCATTTGATGATTTGACCCTTAGTCAATCTAAGCCATTCCTTAAGTTTGGAGTACGCCTCTTTAGAAGGAAAAGAAGAATAAATTTAGAAAAACCCATGAGAAGGTTCCGGAGACCTAAAAAGATGTTCCTTTCCTACCCTGATATCTGTTGGGGTTCGGTCATTTCTCTCCGGGGTATTTATCGACCTTGCGTTCCCCTTTTTTTTTTTTTATTTCATGGCCTTGATGTAACGTTTGTAGTATAATGGCCTTTTGATTTGACATTTTGCCTTTCGCTTTTGTTTTTCTATTCTTTTGTTTTATTTGGAACGGATCTCCCCCATTTTTTTTTTTGACGGCCTCCTACTAAGATGGCGGGTATTCTTGGTAATCTATTCTAAGTCTCGTTCCGACATCATGGGTCGAGTGTAAAACATAATTTTGCTTTTAAAATGAATGATTTGTATTTTATACTTTTAGTTAAGCTTTTGATATTCCTCAGGACTTGGCATCTCTTGTTACTCACGAATCAAACGTGTCAGTGTGTGTAGTAATGAGCTTAAAATTAAAATATTCAGACTAACAGGAAATTTGAGTTTATAAATTTTCTGATTCCACTGGTCTTTATACCATACTGATCAACTCTTAAACCTAAGGGTAGTATTTCTTAAGATGTAGACCATTCCAGGGATGAGTTAGCTCTTCTCCTTCTGCATTAACAAGACGATAAGCGTTACCAGGAAAAGCGTGCGATACAACATAAGGTCCTTCCCAGTTGGGTTAGAGCTTAGAACGCGGACCACCAGGTTTTACAAAAATCCTTTTAACGACCATTTCACCGACTTTGAACTTACGTTCAATGACTTTCTTTTGATAAAAACGTGCTAGTCTGTTTTGATAAACTTTTGCATGATTAGCAGCTGACCATCTTTTCTCGTCTAAAATTTTCAATTGAGCAAGAAGTGCTGAACGATGTTCATCAATGGAGAATTCCTTATTCAATTGTACTCTTAATGACGGTATAAAGATCTCGTATGGAACTACCGCCTCCATTCCAAACGTTAGGGAATAAGGAGTTTGCCCAGTAGGCGTGCGGATTGAAGTTCGGTAGGCCCAGAGAGCCTCAACCAATTTTTCTGGCCAATCTGCGAATTTGTTGGACTTACACGTCTTTTTGATGATTTTTATCAAAGTCTTATTAGTTGCCTCTGCTTGTCCATTGCCTTGCGGATAATAAGGAGATGAATGATGCAATGCAATTTTATACCTGTTGCAGAGGTCCTTCAATTCTTGTGACACGAACTGCGGTCCGTTGTCGGTGACGATGGTGCTTGGAATTTCAAATCGAGTGATTATGTTCTTCATGATGAACTTGCAGACGGTTGATGCTTTGACTTCCGTGTATGCTTCGACTTCTGCCCACTTGGTGAAGTATTCCGTTGCCGTGAGAATGAAAGATTTTTGCTTGATGCCGGAATCTGGGTTACCAAAGGGTCCAATGATGTCGAAAGCCCACATGGAGAAAGGCCATGGGGAAGAAACAGGATGGAGTGAAGATTCAGGAGAATGAATTTTGTCGGCGTGAAGTTGACACTTGGCACACCTACGGACATACCCTACACAGTCTTCTTCCATGGTTGGCCAATAAGATCCTTGTCTAAGAATCAGTTGACTATCACCCACAATCCTGAGTTTAGTGGCACCATGAAAATGAGCAGCCTCGAGGCAAGCAAGGAGTGCCTCGTATTCAGCTATATTGTTGGTGACTGGAAAGTCGAGCTGAAAGGCTTATGGAATGGTAACACCTTCAGGTGATAACAGAACGATTCCGATCCCCTTTCCATGAGAATTCAGAGCTCCGTCAAAATGCAGAGTCCACATATCATCTTTGATCAGTTCCTCATCCGGAAACTCTGATCGCACTGGATCAAATCGAGGAAGAGGGTGATGAGCGAGATGTTCCGCTATGGCATAGCCCTTGATCGCTTTCTGCTGAATGTAAGTAATATCGAATTGAGATAGAAAGCTTTGCCATCGCGCTAACCTATCAGTAAGAACAGATTTCTCCAGAAGGAATTTGATCGGATTCATCCTAGCGATGAGATGGACTTCATGGGCCAGAAAATAATGCTTCAATTTCTGAACAACCCAAACCAATGCTGCGCATGTTTTCTCCATCGTCGTGTATCTCTGTTCAGCGGGGTTGAAAAGTTTAGAGTGATAGTAGGCTGCGCTCTCCTTTCCTTCTTCATCTTCTTGTGCTAGGACATCCCCCACTGCATCATCCAGGACAAAAATGTAAAGTATCAACGGTTTGCCTAGAGAAGGTGGTCTCAAAACAGGAGGACTTGCCAAATAGTCCTTTAATCCATCGAATGCCTCCTAACACTTATCGTTCCAATCGAATTTGACTCCTGGCTTGGTAAGCTCGTAAAACGGCTTACACCTTTGTGAGTGCTGGGAGACAAAACGGTGAATAAATTGCAACCTCCCGATTAATCCTCTCAACTCTTTCAAGTTTTTGGGAGGTGGCATTTCTCTGATGGCCTTTGCTTTATTGGGATCGATCTCAATTCCCCGTTTGCTGACAATGAATCCGAGTAATTTTCCTGAAGATACCCCGAAGACACATTTCTTGGGGTTCATCTTTAACTGATACTCTCTCGATCTCTCTAATACCCTTGCCAAAACTTTGGCGTGCTCAGCCTTTGTCTTAGACTTAACCAATAAATCATCTACATACACTTCCAGATCTATATGCATCATGTCATGAAATATTGCCATCATAGCCCTTTGATAAGTGGCTCCAGCAATCTTCAATCCAAATGGTATGACGACATAGCAGTACGTTCCCCAAGGTGTAGTGAATGACGTCTTCTCTTGATCTTCTTCTGCCAGCTTGATCTGATTGTATCCTGAAAATCCGTCCATAAACGATAACGTTTCATAGCCAGCGGTATTATCAATGAGTACATCAATATGAGGCAATGGAAAATCATCTTTAGGACACGCCCGGTTCAAATCGCGAAAGTCAATGCAAATTCTGACCTTTCCGTCCTTCTTCATAACCGGGACTATGTTGGCCACCCATTGGGGATAAAGGACAACTTTAATAAATTTGGCTTTATGCAATTTGTCGACCTCTTCCTTCATCTTTAGAGCCATTTGTGGGTGGAATCGCCTTAATTTCTGCTTGACCGGGCTAGCTCCATCCTTTAATGTCAATCTGTGTTCAATTAAAGACGAGTCTAACCCCGGCATATCTTCATAACTCCAGGCGAAAGTGTCCTTATAGTCTTTAAGTACTTGTACCATTGCCTTCTCATCCTCTGTAGAAAGATTTTTGCTGACGAGGACAACCTTAGGTTCGTTTTCAGTCCCTAAATTTATTTCTTTGGTAGGCTCTTCTACGGCAGCTGAGGGTTCATCAAATCTCTTCACTCCACTGGCATACGCCTCAACCGCGTCCTCATCATCTTCCTCTTCTTCAATAATGGGATCTTTTTCATGTATTAACTCATATACCCCATACCCATCATTGACTGACTCATCGTCCATATAATCTTCTGGCATCTGAATTGGATTTTCTAAAAACTGAGGGATTAAAGAGCAAGAAGAGCATTTATCAGCTAAATCATGGAGGTATCTATCTGGAATTTGCCTACCCTTAGGCTTCCTAGACTTCCTAACTTGACTAACCTGCCTAAAACTAGACTGCCTAACTTCACTAAACTGCCTATCATAACCTAATGAAGATGAAGCAGGATGAAAATCTTGAGATACGAGTGGAAATACAAGGGAATCCTCCCGTGGGGAGGGACAGAGTAGATCTAAGAGAGAATCTTGACCGAAGGACCCGCGCGATGGGGTGTAATCGGACAAGTAAGAAGTTTCCTCGATGAGGATCTGAGAAGAATTTGTTGCCAAATTGGCGTTTTTTTTTGGATATCAGAGGAATTAAACATAAAGCAGGAATGGATATACATGGAAGGGGGATTAGATGAGGGAAGTGGCATCAAGGCCAAAGGATTAGGGGGATCATATAGCAATATGTCCCAGATTAAATCATACATCCTCTCTAGATCGAGAGGAGGTGATAGAATGAGGTCCCGAGGGGACAGAGTGATCATAATGGGCGGAGCCCGTGGGATATCTTCAGTAATGACCCGCGACCAAGTCGGGGTCAGGAGCAGTGTACGAAATAGAGTATGGAGCATGAAGACATGAGAAGGATATGTCCCCCTCCAGAGCAGATCTGTAGTGTAGCCAGCTTCATAGGGGTCATCTGGCTCCCCTTCATCAGTTTCTTCCGACAGCAGTATCCGCTTATCAAAGATGGCACCAGGACCTTCAATCAGTTCGTCAATCTGCGGCGGCCACTTAGGTTCTGCAGGATCTAGGAATAATATGTTCAGTGCAATATAGAGGTCTCTCAGATCGAACCATCTGTACCATTCACATTCGGAATCATGGAATTTCCTCCTTTTCATAGGCCGCAGAGCCTCCAAGGACTGGTACGTGAGTAGTTCCGAGCAATGTCTGGCCAAGTCTCTCCCATATATGTCATGGAGGTCAAAACATGAAGTAATGACCACCGTGTTGTCATGGCTAAGTATGGGCCCTTTTACAAAATGTGTATGTAGGGTCCATGTTAGGGGATCTCGGCCTTCTTTGAGTGGTGTAGACATTGTCTCCAAAATTTCCTGACCATCTTCTTGTTGAACCCTGTCTTGTTTCAGTCTCCTCGGCCTGTAGCCCAGACCGCTTCCAGGTGCTGCTCGATGATCTTTAACAGGAGTGGTCCTGCCTTGCAACTGTGTGCCCAGACCTCTTCCAGGCTGATAGCCGTTCTTCATCATGATTCTCCATCCTGGGGTACTCATGCACTTCCCCCTTTTGATAGCATTTAAAGGGTAAGGAGAAATGGTGGCGGCTTTCAAAGGATCAGCCACCGGATGGTAGACCTGTAATACCGAGAGAAAAGGTTGTCGGCCAGGTAAAGCAGCAGATTTAATATTCAATGTATGAGCAGCAGCAAGGATCGGCATGCTCGTTACTTTAATAATTCGTCCTTTGAAAGGGAATTTGAGGCATTGGTGATTCGTGGAGGGAATCGCCTCAAGAGTTTTAATGTAAGGACGACCCAAAATGGCATTTATAGAAGGATCGATTTTCAGAATGTGAAATTCAACCTCTGCATGACTTACAGGGCTTAGCTCCACCTTTAAATAAACCATTCCCAGAGGGGAACGAGTAGAGTTGTCATATGCTGTAACAGAGATGGGGCTAGGCAGCCATTTTTCCTTGGGCACACCGCACAGCTCTAGGGTCTTCGGGGGTAGAACATTGATTGAAGCCCCCGTGTCAACCAGGCATGCATCCACGGCTTTCTTGCATATATTGACCGTGATGCTCAGAGCCATGCTTCTGGCTGCTGGCGGTGCTAGTTCCGATGTGTGAAATGTAATAGAGGGCTGATCCCCCTGAGGAACTAGTAGTGCTGTGCTTTTTTCTACCGGCACGTCCTCGTTGACCATCACCTTCTGCAAGTATTCCATTAAAGCTTCTTGGTGACTCTTCGACCTTTTGATTAGTTCGAGTACGGTGATCCGTGCCGGCGTCCGGTCCAGATGTTTCAACAAATCATATTGAGTACCTGGTGCACTCTCTTCATTATGGGCTTCCTCAGTCGGCTGTGATGGGCCGTCTCTAACTGTGGACTGAGGAAAGACTTTGTTGAAAATCCTCCCACTCCGGAGTGCATGTTCCTCAACCGTGGAGGATCCAGGTGACACCTTGAGTACCGCAGGGTTAGATGGCGTAAGTGGTGGGGAGGGTTGGTATGTAGGTGATGGCGTTGGGTAAGGTGGTGGTGGCGTGGTGCGGATTAAAGGCCTAGATGGTTGGATGGTGGATGGGTAAGTGGTTGGTGAAGTGGGGAATGGCACGCGTAATAGTGGTCTGGATGGTAGGATGGTATCTTGGTAGGTGGTGGTGGTAGCGGGCGAAGTAGGGAATGGTACGCGGAGTAATGGCCTAGATGGTAAAAGGGGTGCGTAGTTGGTTTGTGGTGGGTTATATGGTGGAGGCGTAGTGGTGTGGGGCGTAATGGGCTTAAGAAACGTGGGTGGCGGTAATGGGTTATTGGGTGCGGGCGAGTGATATGTGGGTGTCGGTAGAGGGGTGATGGTAATGGGTTGTGGCCTAGGTATATGGATGGTGCGGCATGGTGGTTGTTCTGCGGTACTCTGAACGTGACTCGTTGAATAAAGAGAGGAAGAGTCCTCTATCCTCCACTGTTGCCCACGACCAGCCTCAGACTGGCTGTTCGTCAGAATAGGGGCAACTTGGTTTTGGTTCTGATGCTCCGGGAGTGGGTTCTGCACTATGCCCATATTTGGTGGTGGTGCTGCCTGTACTGGTGGTCTTGCTTGCTGCTGCTGTTGCTGGGGTCTTCTCGCCTTCAGGGCTGATATATACTTTTTCATCTCCTCCCAGTCTATGCCGCCCTGCTCGTTGAGATCATGAATATAATCTCTGAATTGGAAGCAGGTGTCGATGGTATGCCCAGGTTGCCTATGAAAATAGCAATACCTAGACGTGTCGGCATTTTGAGGCCAGACGGCCTTTTCCTTTGGCAAGACTAAGGCATTAGCTGCCATTAGAGCACTGAAGATATCGGCCAAGGATTCTGGGAGGGCCGGGTATTCTGCCCTCTTTGGGCCTGGAGGTCTTCTTGGCTGGTTATAATCACCAGGAGGAGGGACATTATAGTATGCCGGCGGTGCGCGCGGCTGATACTGCTGCTGTTGCTGATATTGCTGTTGCTGGGGCTGCTGGTACTGCAATTGCCTTTGTGGCGGCTGCTGTGGCTGATGCTGGTTCTGGTTTTGATTCGGCTGCTGGGGCCGTTGATACTGTTGGTGATAATGGGGGTTCTGCTGCTACCTGTACCCTTGCTGGTTCGGCTGTTGTATCCTCTGGTACTGCTGCTGACTCCTCACGAACTGGGGCGAGTTATTGTTCATGCTACTGACTTGCTCATGAGAGAGCGTGCCCTCAGTAGTCAGACCTGTGCTGAGAGAGTTCGGCACTGCAGGCTTCTGAGGTGGAGGCCTGCTAGGTCTGTGAGGATCAAAGACGCTAGAGAACGTAGCGTCCTTGAAGGCATTCTGATAGTACCGTGCTCTTTCATAGAGCTCTACCATGTTGGTCAGATTGTTCAGGGAGAGGACTAGCTTGAACTGGGGCGTGGCGTTGGAAATTAACATCTTCACTTGTTCGGACTCGGACAAGTGATCTTTCACCTTCTCGGCCAAGCCTCGCCACCTGTCAGCAAAACTGACAAACTCCTCATCAGGTTTCATCTTTTTTGCAATGAGGTCAGTGATGGACAAAGAGGGTGCAACTCTGTCCTGGTATCGTTGAATAAATTTACGGGAAACGATACCGTAGTCCTCTACTTCGGAGGGTTCTAAGGAAAAGAACCACTCGAGGGCTGGTCCCTCTAGAGATCTCCTGAACAAAAAGGCCAACGACCTCTTGTCGTTCTGTCAGAAAGATGATTCGTACATAAACTCCTTCAGATGAGTGAAGAGGTTACCAGTACCATTGTACTTCCGGTACACTGGCATCTCAGAGGGTGGTAGGTGGAACACTGGCAGGCTCGGTAAGTTGATTTCCGGTGCAGCTTTGACCCCCATCATCTTCTGGAGGTTGTTAAATTGCTCATCCATGCGCTCCATTTTGGCCAGCAATGCTTGTGTGGTCAGATCTGCCTGGGGAGGAGGAGGAGGTGGAGGTACTTGATAGGCCTGCTGCCTAGAGTACGTTGGACAAGGGGGACAGTAGAGAGGAGGTCCGACAGAGCTTCTGCCATGCCCGAGGGCATTTTGATAAGCGGGCGTTAGCGGTCTAGCCGGTTGCCTAGAGGACGAAAGTTGTGGCCCAGCTGGCCGGGAAGCGATATGAAGGCCCTCCATGGCCTGATGGATATAAGGAGGAGGAAGATAAGGTTGCTGCGGAACAGCAGGGGGAGCCACATGGTTTGGCTCGGCAGGCTGCATAGTTGCCTTCCCTTTCAGAATTGACTGGATCGCCTCGAACTGCTGAGGGTCCAACGGGAGGCAAGAACTCCCAAGGCATTGATGAGATCGGTAGGATCGGAGGATGAAGGATCATTCTGATTCATGTCCCCCTCAAGATTTGGCTTAAGAATCGCATATTTATGCGGGGGAGGATCAGGATATTGATCGTGTGGATTAAAAAGAGGTGTCCGAACATTCCCATCTAGACGATATGGAATGGGGATAGAACTACGGGAGGCATCAGCATCTCTCCCACTCTCATAGTTGTAGTCGGAATCGTGAGGGGCATTAGCATCTCCCTCGTAGTTGATGATGGCGTCTTGAGCCATACTCAAGTCCCTACCTGATCGTAGCAGCATGATGTTAGATTCCTTTTTTCAAATATTTGACAAACAAGTTGTACAGAGATTAATCAAACAAGTGGATGCTTAACGTGATTTTAAGATTCCTTGTTGAGTTATTTGGATTCAATTAAACCACAAATTCGCTCAGGGAAAGGATCCTAGTTTCAGTTCAATATCCACCGTTATTCTCTAAGGCTTTCTCTCACAACGCTTTTGGAATCTAACCGGGACTTCAATTGGTACAACCAGCCCGATGATCAAGGAGGAATACCTTGGTTTTGGGGACTTATGGAGGCCTCAACGTCAGCTTCTCTAGTCTGATCAAGGGACCAACCCAATCAGAGAGAGTTGATGACGTCAAGTAAGGTGTTCCTAAGAAAAGGAGGGTATTAGCCTCAGTGCGTATGACCTATAGCCTGGATGGCCTCTAATGCTTAATAATAATGGGTAGTAGCACACAAGTCACAAAAATCTGAGAACTGAAAAATAACTAGGAAACTGCCTGAATCGCGTCGAGTGTAGTCGACGCTATTCAAACAAAGTCTTAATTTTTTCGCAGAAACTCAGATGCAGACAACAGAGAAAATATGACTGAAAGGCATCTGGGTTAACTGACGCAGTTTGAAATGCGTCAGTGCTCCTGGACGTCTTTCAAGTCGCAGAAATAGTTTTCCAGGAGGAATTTTTGGATTGATTCCTCCTTAAACAGAATGAAGACGGTAAATAATCAGATCATGCAAGATTTTTTTTAGTTCCAAATTTTAACAGGATGACTTTACTAACCAAACAACTAGAAAATCAATCAATCACACATCATTTTTATCACAAAAACAGCTTTTTAAACTAATCAAGGGGAGGGCAAGATTTTGCCACTGGGGTGTGCACGTGGTGCACGTGGGAAATTAACTAAACTAAAACACTCACCAATTGGTGAGGACGTGTCGAAAGACACAAGTGGTGCACCGTGGGTGCCCGATTGATGATAGCAAGAACAAAAAACTAAAAGATGGCAAGACCAAGTCCCACCGTGATCGCCAAAAAGCTATGAGTGCTTAGAATGTACGTGTGATTATCATGAAAAATCTATGTTATTTAGTGTAAAATAAACCTATTAAAAACAGGAACTAAGTGCAGTGACCGCCAGAAACTTTTAACTAAAAAGTTCAAAAAGAGGATTTTGATTGCCTACCTGTTTGAATGCGGAAGACTCTGAGCTCTTGGTTCCCCTTCCTCAGCCGGCTGAAGAAAGAGAGCCCTTCTTTGCTTTTTGTTCTTGCTGTTGAATTTGAGGTGGAGGATCGTCCAGAAATCCTTTTGACTTATGCTTGATTTGCTCCCCCTTTTGATTCTCTTTGCAAGAAAGATGGAATAGAAACGAAGAAACTGATGAGAACTTTAAGCAAAAGTAGTATCTATTCTAATCATGATGTTAAGCATGCAATTTAAACAGCAAACTTACTTGTTTTAATGGCTTTTGAAACCCCTTAATCAAGTAGGTTTTGAAAGAATGCTAGTGTTGTGTGTGTTTGCATGAAGTGATAATGATGATTGAAGAACTAAATGAAATTGCAGATGCAGAAATGAAAGACTTATGCCCAATGGTTGAATCCTTGAGTTGGATGAAGAATCTTGAAAGGACGCCGACTTCTGGAAACAGCAGTGCTTCAGCGTTCCGACGTTGTCGCTTCGATCTTCAATTCGCTATCGCTTCGATCACCAATAATGTTCCACCTCTCTCTTTTTTTTTTTATCCATTGAATATGTAAGGTATTTATAGACTTCTTCTGCATTCGTGATTTATATAGAAAAACACCGAATTTATCCATCTTAACCGACAGATAAATACTGATTAATTTATCTTTATCTGTAATTATCTAAAACGCGTCCACTATGAAAGACGCCTTTCAGATTAATTAAGATAGGATAAATATCCGGAAAAACTTATCTTTATCTTTATCAGGTAAAACGCGTCCACATATGTAAACGTCTTTTACACTAATTAAGATAAGGATAAACATCCGGAAAAAAAGTTAAAATAGCTTAGGAAACCTAAAACGCGTCAGAACTTACATACGCCTTTTAGTTAATTAATCAACTGATTAAAATTCAAATTCTAAACGTTAAAATAAGAATAATTTCTAAATGGCGTCCATATGGGTAGACGTTTTTTAGACTTCGTCATATTTTAACTGAAATTTGAGCTAAAATCAATTTAATTGATTAACTTAAACATGTCTGTTTGACACGACACTAAAAAAGATTAATAAAAATTAATCAATGATTAAATATTAGACCATTCTGAGGCATTATTATATGATATGAAATTTACTCAAAATGATGTCAAAATTAGTGTGTCTACAATTTGCACAACTAGTCACTGCTATGACTCTTGCACTAAAATTTGGCCATAGGGTGGTTCTCTCCAAAGGGTTGGTTGTGTTGCTTGTGGTGGCGATCTTTGCATTTGTGGCCGCCTATGGGTGTTTGTGGGGGCCCTGGGCTGGCTGGTGCCTAGTGAGATCTTCTCGCTTAAGACGAGGACGGCAGGGCCGAGCATGGTGGTGTGCATCAACTTCTTCTTTACAGCTGCCATTGCACATGTTTTCTGGCCTTGTTGTGCCACCTCTAGTGGGGGATCTTCATACTATTTGCGGGTTTGATCGTGATCATGTCAATTGTTCATCTTCTTCCCATTGCTAGAGAAAAGAAATGTTTTCTTCGATGACTGTTATCACTTTTCAGGTGAAAAACTACAAGCGTAAGGAAAATTGCTTTGCAATAGCGAGCTAAGAACGTACTCTAGACTTTTATATTGTCATACCTTTATAAAGATATGCCTCCATCAAGTTCTTCGAGTTCTAATAGTAATTTTTTTGAAATAGTTGCTAAATGCAAGATGCTATGGTTGTCCCTCATATTTCCTTTAGTTGTAACTTTATATAGCACATACTTTAGAATAAGAACAACCTTCTTTAATGGTTTCATTTTGAATGTGAAGTACCAAGGTGATATACAGTATTTTCTGGATTCATGTTGCTTTAAAAGAGTCTTAGTAGCTTGCTGCTACTGCAAGCTTCTCTTAAGAAAGTGATATTTTTGCACTTAAGAGTGACCTCAAGGCAATTGTTTATTGAATGCAAAAGAGAGAAGGCAAATAGAATTAGATAAGAAAATGAGAAGACATTGGGATCCTACAATAGAAATAGGAGCACCGAACAAATTCCATGGTATACTCAGCATACTCACAATACTAAGAAATCAATCAACTGATGAGTTAGAAAAGATGGTGTGAATAGCCAGCGAAAAGGCATGATCGCCTGAAGGTGAATCATATGCACGTATTCTTGGGTCTTTCTACATTGCATTTAAGCTAGAATAACAACAATGTAGTAGTAGCCCTAAAAAAAACGTGAAAAGAAGAATGACACACTAGAGCATGTGGCACTATGTTTGTAACATCTCAAACCTTATAAAGTCTTTTAAGCTTTAATAAGTACTGATAATTAAATATAGTTTTGTTGTGTTAGTTAGAATATAGTAGATCCAAGAGAGAGAGAGAGAGAGAGAGAGAGAGAGAAGAGAGAAAAGAAAAGAAAAGAAAAATAAATAAATAATAAATATCGACTAATCAGATAAGTAAGTTAAAGAGAGTTCAGTTAGTTGATATAAGTCATTTAGTTAATTAGTTAATTGATAGAAAGATTAACTTATCACTTACAGAACAAATATCAATTTAAGTTACTCTACCAATAACATTAATCAAAGTTGTAATCGATTATTATAGCAGTAGGTCATCAATTAAAGAACAACTTATCAATTACAACACATATCAATTAGGTTATTGTAATGATAGCATTAATCGAAGTTGTAATCGATTACTATAACAGTAGGTTATCAATTAAAGAACAACTTATCAATTACAAAATACATATCAATTATATTACTATAGTGATAACATTAATCGAAGTTGTACTTGATTACTGTAGCGGTAAGTTATCAATTACAGAACATATATTAATTAAGTTACTATAGTGATAACTGTAATCGAAGCTATAATCGATTAAGTTATTGATTACATAACAGCTTATCAATTACATAATAAGATATCAGTTAGGTTACTATAGCAGTAAGTTATCAATTAGAGAATAATTTGTAATCAATTACTATATCGATAACTATAATTGAAGTTTATTATAACGGTAAGTTACCAATTACAAAATAACATATCAACTACTGAACAAATATATCAATTAGTGTTACTGTAGCATTATGTGAATACTTGTAAATTATTTATTTCTGCCACCTTAAGGGTGATTCATGAAGGACACCTGGCTTCTAGTGAGTGGTCTATGACTGTGTTAGGATTTGGATAGTTCTGTAGTGGATTTTAACTAAATTTAAGTGAAAAATATCTCATTTCTTCAACAAAAAATTCAAAAAAATAAGAAATAGAGAGAGAGAGAGAGAGATAGAAGAAGGAGGATACAGGTAGTACTGAAATAATTTCAGAAAATTAAAAATTGATAAATATGGCTAGAGTTCTTCATCCCAAATAGGTGTATGTGAACTAATTACATGTTATTTGTTATTTAAATTATTCTAAAACTTATTTTTGATATCCGAAATTCAAGTTTGTGCATTTATGAGTATTAAATGATCTTGTAAAGTTATGAGAAAATATTTTAATTATATGTATAATTTAGTACTGAAATTATCATCATTATAACATTAATTATGGTTCAAAGTTTCTGCTAAATGTTTATTTATTGAATTTTAATTGTATACAGTTAAAAATCTGCTATAAGATTCTATTTTGAACTGTGCATAACTGTGTATAGCTAAACCATATAAAATTTTAAGTATGCTTGGATAACATCATCTTAAGGGGATATGTATGGAAGAATCTACAGTAAATATCTGATGTGACAATACTCAATTTATGGCCCAAAGACAATGGGGACTAAAATTCCGAAAGTGAACTTTGGTTTGGTGGACGGTGGGGTAAAGACTTCTGATCCCAACTAGTTGTATTAAAACTAAGATGTTTATTTGTCTAAGTACCGAGGTGTTTACGATGCCTTATATCGTGATTTGGATATCTGTCTGAAAGCAGATTAAGAACTTATTTCAGTTAAATCTGACACATTATTTGAGTTGTTCTGCACATAAACAACTAGATATGTAAGAAACTAACATGTTGGAGTATGAATCGATCATGTACAAACCTGATCTGTTTTGAGACCGCAGATGGGTATTGTGTATAGGTTATATGTAAGAAACATATGTGATAAGAATGTGAACAATACAATATTCATACATAGATAAATTGTGGAACATGTGTAAAAGGATCTTTTTATTAACTCTTTGTTCATTAAAATATATATAAAACTATCTGCAGATCATGCATTATTTAAAGATACCATATGTTTGCAAAAGTTTATTCTATTTATAGGCATGTAATTGATTCTGACGCATGCTGAGTGTTACTCATATATCTAGTTATTAATTTTTTTAAGATGACCTAGTGGGCAATAAATTAGGAGGGATTTCATATTTGATTTTGGGAAGATTTTGTGGTCTGTGGGCCAGCTAGTAGGTCTCGAACTTATGTAATTTAATTTGTTACAAACTTTGTAAATTAAGCTTTGTAGTTGGCATCAACTTAATTATCCTATGTTTATGATTTTGGCATGGTTACATATTAGAATTGTAGATGATTTAACCTAAGTGCCTTGCAAAATTATCTCAAATCACAACAATTTGATTATGGTGACATTCTTAGAGAGAGATATTAATCTCTTTGGAAGGAGATGCCATAGGTGTTGGCATTAGAGCAAGGTTATGATTCTTGAAAAATTTTGTACCCATCTAGATTAAATACCATGCCACAAGTTTAAGAAAACGTAATCAAGAAGTGTGGTGTTTTGTTGGAAGCTATATTAATTTAAGTTGGTTCTCCTTTATAGGTTATGGCAAGAAGAGAGAGAGAGAGAGATGTGGTAGAATCGGTGCAAGGAGGGGCAGTACACTTTAATGAAACCTCCATTGGGGCAGTAGGAGAGAATGAGCAAGGGGTGGTACCAGCTCAGGGCATATCCCCAATAGATTTAGGAGGCTTTATGCAGTCATTTCAGGGGCGGGTGCATATCATGCAGCTACAAGCCCACGGCCAGGCAGGAATGCAAGCTCAGCTGTAGGCTCAAATGCCAAGACAACAAGATAGATCAACTGGGGCCTCCCTATTGAAAAAGTTTAAAAAGATGGATCCTCCTCCTTTTAAAGGGGAGAATTAGTCAGACATTGTGGAGAATTGGGTAAGGGAGATTGAAAAGATTTTTCATGCCATTAGGTGTCCAAACCAAGACAAGGTAGTGTTGGCCACCTTCATGCTACAAGATAGGGTCAATGGATGGTGGTAGTCTGCACTAAGAACTATGTTTCAAGGAAGACATTTTGATATTAGTTGGGAGGAATTTCTTCATGTCTTTCATGCCAAGTATATTCCATAGCATGTAAAGGATAAGAAAGAATTAGAATTTTTTAATGTAACTCAATGAAACTTGTCAGTGGCAAGTTATGAAGTAAAATTCATTGAGTTAGATAAGTATGCCCATCATATTTGTGCAGATGAGTTGAGGAGGGCAAAGAAATTTGTAAGAAGATTAAAGGGCAACATAAGGAGCAGAGTGGCACCACTAGATCATCAAACTATGATAGCAGCAATAAGAACAACCTACGAAAACGAGGCAGAGTACGAAGATCGTAGGTGCTCAAATCGTGTGTGCTATCATCATGATATCATGTGTCATATAATTAACAAATCTAATTTAAATCGTGATCGCCAAAAATCGGGGGTTTCAAAAAAATAAGTTGATCGCTTACTAACCTTGTAAAATTCGGAGATTGGGTTCCTTGTTCCTCTCTTTCGGCTGGCCGAAAGATAAGAGCCTTCTTTTTGTTTACACTTGTTTTGTTCTTGTTGTGGATTTTACTCCTTCTTTCCTTCACTTTAAACCTTGGCGTTCTTCCTTTACCTTGCAAAAGAAGATTAAAAAAAACAAGAAAACTATGATTAGAACTTAAATAGAGTAGTATCTATTCTAATAAAGAATCTAAATATGCAACTAAACTAAAAGAACTCACTTTTATGGTTTTCTTTTAAACTCCTATCATGGACATAGGTTTGGAAATATGATGTGAGTGTGTGTATGATGGAGTGATGTGATGAAAAATTATGTAAAAATAGTAAACAAACGATGAAAACTATGAAGAAACTAGTAAAATAAAACAAAGGGGATGAATATGGTTGGCCCCTCCATAGCCTTGGTCTTCAATAGCTTCAATAGAGAAGGAAAAAGGGGAAGAAGAAGCCTTCAAATTCCTTCCACGTTTTCTGCAGTAGAGGGTTCCTTTTCACCTTGATTTGAACTCCAAAACACCAATGGCCAACCTTTTTCAAAGGTCAATGTACATATGTATATATAGAGGCTTCAATTAGGGTTATTTAGCCTTCAAAAGGGCTCTCCCGCAGCTCAGACTTGCCTTCGATAGACATAAAAGGAATTGAAAACCTTTCCAACCTCTGGAACCGAATTAGCTCAGCCAAATCATGCTTATCAGGAAAGTGCTTGAAACGTGTAGTGATCAAGAGACACCATTTAGCTAATTAGGAGGGGCCAACACATAAAGAAATTTGTAAAGGAAACCGGAAAACATTAGGAAAGTTAAAAGGCGTCGACTATGGAAGTCGTGATTTAGATAATTAAGAAACTAATTTGAATTTAAAAATCGGAAATCCAGACGGATTAGGACTTAAACAGCGTCGTCCATGGGCGACGTCATTCAGTTAATCCTATCTGAATTTAGGAATTTTAAGTTGGAACTAATTTCGGCTAGAAATCTAAATAGCGTCGGCCATGGTCGACGTTAATCAACGAAATTTCACAAAAAAATCAACAAAAGTTAATTAATGATTAAAAATCAGACCATTATCGGGCATTATAATTGTGACATAAAATTTACTCAATATGAAGTCAAAATTAGCATGTCTACAGTTGTCCCACCTTGGCATTGACTTTGCAAGGGAGTGAAATAGAATGGAATGTACTGAAAATGTGATGCCAAGGTGTGATGAGACACGCTTTCAACATCATATGATAGGAATCTTTCTCAAAATGATCAATGAAGTAACTCAAAGATATCAATGGAATCAATCTTGTCTAGATGAAGAGACAAGGAAATAAAATAAAGACGATCAACTTCTACGATTGAGAAGTACCCTAGGTCACAAACCCTGCAAGTTTCATCATGGAGAGTGATTACGAGCCAATGTGGGCGTGTTACAACCATGATGGATCTTAAAAGGAAATAAGAAAACTTGGGATAAAGAATCCAAGCGATAATAGAATTCCAAAGATATTTTCAAGAAAACCTCAAAGATAATTGAGAGATCAATTCCGAATAGAATATTTCATATCACGTTCGGATTTATTTGAATCAATGGTCTGAAATTTAATTAATAATTAATTCTTATCATAGTGATTTCAAAGTTCTACATGATGCATGTTGGACTAAAAGAAAAATTAAAATAAAATAAAATATAAATTAATCAAAGATAATATTATTAAATTATCATTGATGAGTCAAGATATCAGTCTTGTAATTCAGTACTAAGCCGAAGCTCGTTTGTCTACGCACCGTTTTACAAAAGCGGAACCATCATCCCCATTAGTTAACAATCTAACGGCCTATCCGTGTGGTTAAGAATTTTCTGAAATTATCACTGTTTTTGTTGAAGGGGAACTCAAATTCTAGTTTCATCAAAACCACAAGGTCCTTGATATACTCTAATAAATATTTATCATATAGTGATGATAATGCAAATCAATTACATTAGATAATACAAGGGACAGAGATAACTATCTTTTTAGTCATGGCTAGGACTCATGAACTCCCACAAGAAATTTCGGCATCATTTCCATTTTCTTTATATTTCCTGCACTCAGATTTCATCAGTAAACATGAACAAATAGCAGATAATATGCAGTTTCGAAAAAATGTCAAAAAACTCAAAAAGGCGTCGCTCTGAGTCAACGCCATTTAAATGACGTCGCCTTGTCCATACGCGATTTAACTTACCGAAACAGGCTGCTCTGATTCCAATCCGAACTCTATTTTCCTCTCCCAAATCCCTCTTCAAACTCGGAAAGGGCTCCTCAACTTCGCAAATCACTCTATAAAACCTCCCTCTTTTCCATTAAATTCAACACAACAAGTAATCAAGAAGGGAAGCCAGAGAATTCTCTTCAAGACTCGAGGGAAAAGAGGGGAAACAAGAAGAAATCAAGCAATCAAGGAGGAAATAAAATTTATTCAAAGAAGATGGCTAGCTTAGCTAAGGACTCCTCAAACATGACGGCAAGGAAGAGGATTAAGAGGCTTTCTGATGTGGAAGGCCATCTAAGTGGTAGAGATTCTAACCTACAAGTAAGTTACTCTCTCTTCCTATCCAGTTCCTTATTCTTTTCTCTATGAATTTTCCATGCTCCAAATTCTCTCCAATATGATAGAACTATGCTATTTTCTTTTCAAGGGATATCCTTTCTTCCCTGGTCCAAGAAGATTCTCTTTACTTCCATGGATCCAAAAGCTTGTGAACAAGATCAACCTTTCCATGCAATCTTATATATCCAAGGGTTGGTTATTCATGCCAAACATTACAAGAGCGCATGCATGGATTGGGCTTCAATAGGCGCTTTGATCGAACTGTGGCATCTTCAAACTCATACATTTTTCTTCTCCATGTTCGAAGCTACTATCCTTTTAGAAGAAGCTGAACTCTTATTAGTTCTTCCTAAGCTTAAGGTCAACAATGATGAACCTGATTTGACTGAGATGATGTTCATGAGGGAAAAGATCAATGGTCATAAATTCTTGAATTATGAAGAATCCAAAAGAAATTCAAGGTTGTCTTACTCAAAAGGGGATCAATCTTGCTAAACTGGCTGAATGGAGCTAGAAAATGATAGAAAATCTCAAGGAAGAAGATACAGAGACTGTGACGATGGCATTCACTGCATGCTTAGCTGGAGCACTACTATTCTCTGTCCAAGATAATATTTTAGAAGATGATCAAATCAGCGCAATCAATGGGATCTTTGAAGGGAAACAGATCAACACAATGGTTCTAACCTATCTCTACAGTGGGCTCTCTGCAGCTTTTACAGGTCAACCTCCTTATGGTAGCATGCTTCTCTTAGCTCTATGGATATAGTTTCACTTCAAGTTCAACCATAATGAGGAAAAAGTTCCAAGGATATCTCAAATGTACCATCGTAGTCCTATCTTTAATATTGCCAACATTGTGAAGTTCAATGACAACATGACCAATCGGATACCCAACCTCAAGACTCGAGCTGATTGGCGCACCTACTTCAAAACTATGCCCAGGATTGGATTCGAATCCACGCCACTTGCTCTCATGGAGAAGGCAGTTCGAGTTCGCCGTGGTGTTAGCACAGAGCTCCGACTGATCGAGACGACCGAGTTCGTTCTCTACAATCCACATCGTTGTCATCCTCAACTCGGTATGTCGCGCTATGAATTTTCAGAAATATCTTATCTTTCTCCAATCGAGAAGCGGGCTTTAGGAACTGACGAAGACTTCGAGGCAACTGAGCTCATTGCAACTTTGTGGAGCATCAGATTCACCCGTTGTATGAAAACTCCTCATGAAGCGAATCGGAAATTGTGAAAAACATATGTAAAAGAGCTTCAGAAAGTCCAGCCTGAAAGCTCTCAACTCTTGCCCAAAGTTTCATTGTAATTCTTAATTTATTTTCAATAAAAATCATTCCTTTATTGCCATAAAGATCTATCCTTAACATTGTGCAATTTTATGGAAATTTTCCTTAAGCAAAACTACTATTTTCCTCCAAAATAACAAGTTTCGGGCTCATTACTGCAAATCGTGTTGACTCAGGAAAACGCTTTTCAACCAAATTCAATGTGTCAAAATTTATTCCTCAAAGAGCTTGAATCATGTCGACCATGGGCGACGCCAATAACTTCTCTCTCCTATTTTTCAGAGATTTCTGAGCATTAAATTGACTGAAGCACGTCGACCATGCCCGACGCTAATCACTGATTTCTCCATATTTTTTCTGATTTTCCTCAGACTCCATGGTACGTGATCGTTTCAAATTGTGTGTCGTTAAGCACTCATAAGAACGTTCAATCTAAATTTATTCGGCTCATTTAAATTAGATTTTGAAAATTAATAATGGTGAGTCCAAGTCGATCCACAGGGAGTTAAATTTTTAATTTTTGAAAACCTTGGAATTTAGTTAATCTAAAAAAATAATTTATAACTTGAATTAATTAATTAACTACCTAATGAAATTAATCTAAATTTACAAATCTAACTATCCTAATTTTAAAAGAACAAATACAACCACGTTCAAAATTGAGAAGAGAGAGAGATTAACAAAAGATTGCAAAAATAATATAACTTCTAGGTTGAACTAACTAAGTTTTATGCAACAAGAAATAATAAAGAATAACAACTTATCTTAACTAAACTAAAATAAACCAAAAGAAGTACGAAAAAAATAAATAAAAGATGATAATAATAGAGCAAGTTTAAGCAGTGGCCCTGGTGGGACTTTGGAACAGAGCCGGCGGCTTCAAGCATGCGTGGCTGTACCGTGGCTTCAGGCTAGCGCGTGGACGTGCATGGAGGGTAGGAGGAGGCTTGCAGGGCATGGAGCGGCCTGTCCATTGGTGCGGGGTGCAACCTGGCAACGCGAAGCAGCTGGTGGCAGGCTTCAGGCGCAGCGCATGGGAGCTGTTGCTGGCGGTTGGGGGATGCTTGGAGTAAGGTCCATGGAGCTGCTGGCTAGGCTTCAACGGACGTGCCTGAATGCATGCAGGCGTGTGCTGGAGGAGCCGGGCATGCATGCGCTGGAAGCGCGTGGAGCTGCTGGCTACTGGTACACCGGGAGCATGCACGGGTGGTGCGGTGACGGTGCTGGAGGCCGACTTCACCGGGCGTGCATGCATGCGCGTGGAGCTGCTGGAGCCGCTGGAGAAACCGAGAGAGGGTAGAACAGAGAGGGAGAAAGAGAGACCGAGAGAGAGAGAAATTGAAACCGGAGAGAGGGGGAGTTTACGGGAGAGAAGGAGGAAGAGAAACCGAGAGAGAGAGACGTGTGGGAGAGGAGAGAACAAAGGAGGGAGGAACCGAGAAAGAGAGGCTGCGGGGAGGAGGAGAAAACGGAGAGAGAAACCGGAGAGAGAGAGATTGCGGCTGGGAGGAAGAGAGGGATGGCAAGGAGAGGCCGTGGGAAACTGGGAAACGGAAAGGAAGAAGGAGCCGTAATACGCTGCAGGAAACTGGAGAGAAAGAAGAGTTGGTCCGCCCCCAAACTGGAGAAGGAGGACGAATATATAGAGAGGAAGAGAGAGCCGTGGGAAAGAGAGAGGAAGGCGTGCGGAGGGAAAGAGGGAGAGACAGAGAAAAGGAAACAGAGAGGAGAGAAGGAAACAGAGAGTATTGGGTTCGTGAGGATTTTTTTAAAAGGGACGGGAAATAAGTTTTTTTTTTTTTAAAAAAAGAAAGTGGGGGAAGGGAAGGTGGCTGGTCTTTCTTGGGTTCTTTGGGCAAGAATTAGGGCAATATTAGGACATCAAATGACATTTTTACCCCTGCTTTAGTTGAATTTATTGAGATTCGAACCCTAGACCTCCCCCAAATTTCCGGAAACTCCACCAACTGCACTGCATCATCGGCATGTCCTGTTCACATAGAATAAATATAAATTAGCACATTATCATTAAAAAATCATTATATTTATTTATTTCATCTCGATTTTGTCGAAAAACTGCAAATGCGCTATACTCCATTAATCACATGAAATGACGATGTTTTTAAGTCAGAATTTGACGAAATTGGTACTGTTGGACTTGGTACGCAATTATCTATCATTTCATGCTATTTTACAGATAAAAACATGAGTATGATGCTTTTGATTGCCTTTAAATGATCAATTTAACACTTTATCACACCCCCCAACTCACTCATTGCTAGTCCCTTAGCAATGCAAATAAGGAAAAGTTATGACAAACAATGAATTATCATGCTTCATTTGTAGTATCTTTCACAAACAATTTAAGTGGTGGCCGATTGGTTAAGCTAAAGTTTTCATATCCCACAATATTTTGATTCACGACAGGTGATTGTGCATGAAAATTGACACGCTTAGAACTCGTTTTCGACCTTTCCGGTATATTCTTGCCTTTACTACCCTTTAGATAAGACTACTTGGGGAGGAGAAGAGAATAAAAGATTACCTGATCAGTCAGCGAGGACCGTTTTTCAATTCCCGTCCCAACTCAGCACTTTTCACGACTTGGTCATGTTTCTGATACGATGGACTTTTTAGCCTGGCTTTTTCATTTCATTGTACTTTTGCTATTGAGAGTGCGTACTTTTTGCCACTCTCTTTGAATTGCCTGAGGGGAGGTGCGTACTTTTTGCCACCTACCTTCCTTTAGCTCTGTTAACGCCTTCTATTGCCTTTAGTCTTTACAGCTGTCCATTTTAAATGACCGCCTCTTTTAGAGTGCTGAGTGGGACAGTCCCCTATTACGAATCCTACACATTCCTTTCGTTCAACCTAAAAAGAAAAATTATAATAAGTAGTCTTATCCTTAAGGTTAATTTTAGCAATTCTATACTTTTAAGATCTTTCATTTATTCTAAGTTGCCGTGTGTGTGTGAAAATTATCATGCTGTGGATTTTTGTGAAGTGGGATATTTAAACTCTGAAGGCTTTTTAACCAATGTGACTAACAAAAACTGATTTGTTTAAGATTTACTTAATGAAACATGATTTTCATGCAATTTTCATAGGATGTGAAAAGAAGTTTTTGAAAGAAATTTTAAAATTAAAAATTTTGACCATTTTTCAGTGAAAGATATCAGTTTTCTTCAAAAGATTTTCCAATAAATGCATATCAAATTGATTGTCCCACCCCCCAACTTGATTGACATTGTCCTCAATGGCATAAAAGATATGAAAAACATGTCAGCCAGAAGAGAATGGGAAGGAGAGAAACAACCTGTGATGAAGAGGATGCGACATACCCAAGGTGACTGTCGCTCAGGGACCTAAAAGGAAAAGAAATACAAAAACTGAAGTAAAATATTGAGTTGCCTCCCAACAAGAGCTAAGTTTATCGTCTTCAACGAGACGGAAGTTCAGTTATTGTGGATCACTCAGTTCTATGGATTCAGGTGGTGCATTTTGAAGATTTTCAATGAATGGTTTCAATCGTTGACCATTAACGGTAAAAGTGTTCCCACTCTTGGGATTCATAATTTTAACAGCTCCATAATCGAAGGCTTTAACGACCACGAATGGTCCATCCCATCTGGATTTCAGTTTTCCAGGAAATAGGCGAAGCGTAGAGTTAAATAGCCAAACTTTCTGATTTGGAAGAAAGGATTTTCTCAGAATATGTTTATCATGGAAAGCTTTAGTTTTGGCTTTGTAAATCTTTGAATTTTCATAGGCCTCATTGCGTAACTCTTCTAGCTCACTCAGTTGTAAGGTTCGGTGGGAACCAGCTTAGGTTAGGTCCAGATTGACTTGTTTGATGGCCCAATAAACCCTATGTTCCAATTCTACCGGAAGGTGGCACGCTTTTCTAAAAACCAGGCGATAAGGAGACATGCCAATAGGAGTTTTGTAAGCGGTCCGATAGGCCCATAAAGCATCATCCAATCTTTCAGACCAATCTTTTCTATCGGGCCTAACAGACTTTTGCAGAATATTCTTAATCTCTCTATTGGAAACTTCTACTTGGCCACTGGTTTGGGGATGGTAAGGGGTAGCTACTTTGTGATTAATCCCATATTTCTTAAGCAAAGCTCAAAACTGGTAATTCGTGAAATGCGTTCCCCCATCACTTATGATAGCTTTAGGCCACCCGAACCGAGAAAAAATATTCTTCTGAACGAATTTAATGACCACTTTATGATCATTGGTTCGGGTGGCTACTGCTTCAATCCACTTAAAGACATAATCCACCGCTACTAGTATATATGTATGTCCAAAAGAAGGTGGAAAAGGTCCCATAAAGTCAATTCCCCAAACATCAAAGACTTCAACCACTAAGATTGGGTTGAGTGGCATCATATCCCTTTTCGCCATATTTCCTACAGCCTAACATCGGAGGCAAGTTTTGCTAAATTCATGGGCATCTTTGAAAAGTGTGGGCCAGTAAAAACCACTTTGCAGGACCTTGGCTGCAGTTTTCTTTCCTGAGAAATGACCCCCACAAGCCAGATTATGGCAAAAGTTGAGAACACGCTGTTGTTCTTCTTCAGGAACACATCGCCTAATGATTTGAACATGACAGAATTTGAATAATTCCGGATCTTCCCAGAAATAATATTTTTCCTGGGAAAAGAATTTGTCCTTCTCACTTTTAGTCCATCCTTCCGAAAGCTAATTAGTCACCTTGTAATTGACAATATGAGCATACCAAGGTGCAACAGTGTGAGAAATGGCCAGCAGATGCTCATCCGGAAATGAATCAGTTATGGGTGTACTTTCGGAGATCAGATTTCGGGATAGGTGGTCATCTACCACATTCTCAGAGCCCTTCTTATCCCGAATTTCCAAATCAAATTCCTGAAGGAGTAAGATCCATCTAATAAGTCTAGGCTTTGCATCCTTCTTGGTCAACAGGTATTTCAGAGCTGAGTGATCATAATAGATTATGATTTTTGCCCCTAAAAGATAAGATCTGAATTTTTCTAGGGCAAAAACCACAGGTAACAATTCCTTTTCTATGGTAGTATAATTCATTTAAGCATCTGCAAGGGTACGACTTGCATAATATATCACCACGGGACACTTGTTGATTCTTTGTCCCAAAATCGCACCGATAGCATAATCAGAGGCATCGCACATGATTTCGAAGGGTAAAGACCAATCTGGAGATTGAAGAATCGGGGCTTTGGTCAAAGATTCCTTCAGAGAATTAAATTCCTTGATGCAAGATTCATCCATTTGGAAAGGGACATCCTTAGCTAGGAGAAGAGTTAGAGGCCGGGCAATTTGAGAGAAATTGTGGATAAACTGGCGATAGAAATCGGCATGGCCAAGAAATGAACGGATTTGTCTGACCGAGGTCGGAGGAGGAAGATTGGATATAAGATCAATCTTAGCTTTATCTACCTCTATCCCCCTTTCAGACACAATGTGGCCTAGAACAATGCCCTCTTGAACCATAAAATGGCTCTTTTCCCAGCTAAGTATCAGATTGGTGTCAATGCATCTTGCTAGCACCTGTTTAAGATTTTCCAAGTAATTTTCAAAAGAATCCCCTAAGATTGAGAAATCATCCATGAAAACTTCGAGGAATTCTCCCACCATATCGGAGAATATAGCCATCATGCACCATTGAAATGTGGCTGGTGCGTTGCATAATCCAAATGGCATCCTCCTAAAAGCAAACGTGCCATAAGGGCATGTAAAGGTGATCTTTTCTTGATCTTCTGGATAAATAGCCACTTGATTGTACCCGGAGTACCCATCTAAGAAGCAAAAGTACTTCTGGCCCGATAACTTTTCCAGAATCTGATCCATGAATGGGAGTGGAAAGTGATCCTTCTTAGTCATGAAATTCAGCTTTCGGTAATCAATGCACACTCTCCATCCCGTGGTGAGCCTAGTGGGTACCTCTTCTCCATGATCATTTTTGATAACCGTTAATCCAGATTTCTTGGGTACCACTTGAGTTGGGATGACTCATTTACTGTCTGATATGGGGTAAATGATACCCGCATCCAGCCATTTCACAACTTCCTTCTTCACCACTTCTTTTATATTGGGATTAAGCCGCCTTTGCATCTCTCGACTGGGCTTAGAATTCTCTTCCATATAGATATGATGCATGCAAATGGACGGACTTATTCCTTTCAAATCTGCCACCGACCATCCAATGGCACCTTTGTGGTCTTTGAGGACCTCGGTTAATTGGGCCTCCTGCGATGATGTGAGATTTGCCGCAATGATGACCGGGAGAGTTTGGTCCGGGCCCAAAAAGATATACTTGAGAGACTCAGGTAATGGTTTGAGTTCAAGCTCAGGAGGGTCGTCTAAGGATGGCAAAGCAGGCTCGGATTGTAAGGCTGGTAAAGGTTCAACCTTGAGCCAAGATGTTAATGGGCCAGGAGAGTCCTTTAAAGTGTTGGCTTCCTCCAAAAGGTCATATGTGGACATCTCATTTTCTTCAACCAGATTATCCAAGATATCAATAGTATGGCATTCTTCTTCATGATCTGGGTATTGAGATGCTTTGAAGACATTAATCTTGACCTTTTGACCCCCAAATGAAATGTCCATTATGCTAGTTTCACAATTTATATTAGCTTTGGCAGTGGCTAAGAATGGACGACCTAGGATGATCGGAGTGTGAATGAGTTCCTCAGGTAATGCCATATCCAGAATAAGAAAATCCATGGGAAAATAACAATCATGAACCTTTACAATAACATCCTCAATTAATCCCCGTGGAGTCTTCACAGACCTATCAGCCAACTACAAGATAATGGGTGTGGGCTTTAATTCCCTAATATCAAATTTCTCATAAATGGTTGTTGGCAAGAGGTTCACACTAGCACCTAAATCCAATAAAGCTCTATCAAATGTAACTCCACCTAAGTCACATGAGATCAACGGTGCTCCAGGATCCTTCAACTTCTTGGGAAGATGATTCATCACAATCGCACTTACATCTTCTGAAAGCCGAACCTTTTCGGGTGCTATTCTAGATTCTCTTTGTGGAGTACATAATTCTTTGAGAAACTTAGCATAAGCTGGCACATGCTTGATGGCATCGAGGAGTGGAATATTAATCTAGACTTGTTTGAATAAATCCAACAATTCCTCGTTTTGGGCCGATTTTTTCCTAGCATTGGGCTTAGCTAATAAACCATTTGGAAATGGCATCCTAGGTTGATAAGAACTTGGGCCTTCATCTATCTTCCCTTTTCCTTTCGGGTCCTCCTCCAACTTTTCCTACTCCTAAGGGCTGAAATGGCTTTAGCATTCTCAAATTGCGGCCCTTTAGGTTGTAGTAATGGGCCAAGCTGAGGTAAAAGGCCCGATTGCTGTGGAAAATCCGGAGGTTGATTCCTTGGATTGGCAATGGGTTGACTAGGAAGTTGACCCACTTCTCTTCTCATCGTAGCCTCAGCTAATTGGCCCATTTGACTTTCCAACTTAGAAATGGATTGTTGCTGGGTCAAAATCAGTTGTTGGAGTTGAGTGAATTTGTCATCAAAGTTGGGCTGAGGAGGTTGTTGGTAAGTGGGTGGAGAATGGTATTGGGTTGGTTGTGCATATTGGAATGAATGGTAGTGGGCCGGTTGACCTGATTGGAATGGTTGATAATGGGCCGGTTGACCTGATTGATACTGGGCCGGTTGAGAAAATTGGGCTTGAGATCCCCTAGCCTGAACATTTCAATAGAAATTAGATTGTTGTTGAAATGAATTCTGTGGCTTTTGGGCTTGATGCATGGGAGGATTGGACATTGGTAATGGGGCCTGCTGATTCTTCCAAGAGAAATTAAGGTGGTTTCTCCAGCCAAGATTGTAAGTATTTGAGAATGGATCATTATTGGGCCTGGAGAATCCCTGGGCAACCTGAACTTGTTCTTGAATGAATGGTGGAAGTTGGGCTGTGGTTGGGCATTCATTACTTGATGGGTTGAACTTGTGCATAAGGCACAAATATCATGATTGGCAGAAGATGAGCCTTCATATGGACTAGATTGTGTTGGTAAGTAGGCTCTTGCTTGTTTAAGGCCAAGAGTTGCTCTAGTTTCTGGGCCAAGATGTCTACCTTATCCAATTTCTGATTAATCAGATTTTTGTCCATTTTAGATTCGGGCTCTCCACGGGCCTTAAGTTCATACATTCCAGTCCGTTTAGATGGCCCAACAGACCTCTCATAAGATGATAATGAGGCATGATTGATGGAATTTTCACTTAACATCTCAAAAAGATCATAGGCCTCATCTTCATTTTTCATCATAAATGCCCCTCCACATGAGGCATCCACCATCTATCTGAACTGTTCAGACAATCCTTCATAGAATGCTTGGACAATTTGCCATTTTGAAAGCCTATGATGAGGGCATTTTCTAAGCAATTCTTTCAATCTTTCACAAGATTCATGGATCAATTCCCCGGGAGTTTGGGTAAAACTCGTGATGGCCCTTCTCATGATATTGGTCCGTCCTATGGGGTAGAACTTCTTGAGAAATTATTTCTGCATTTCTTCCCATGTCCTAATGGGCCTTCCTATAGTCTCCAACCAATATTTAGCCTTATCTTTTAATGAAAAGGGAAATAAGGTCAACTTAAGGCCATCATTGGTGAAATTCTGGATCTTCACCGTGGAACAGATTTCTAGAAATTCATCCAGATGATTATAAGGATCTTCATTAGTAATCCCATAAAAGGATGGGAGCATCTGAATGGTACTAGATTTAATTTCATATTGATTGGCTGGATTCTGAGGAAGATGAATACAGGATGAAGGTTGATATCGATTTGGAATGAAATAGTCCTTCATTTGCTTTGGTGGGTCCTGATTATCAACCATTTGATCTTGTGGTAGATTTCTTTGATGTAGGATTCTTTCTATTTCAGCAAATGGTCCTAGAAGGTTAGGGTTTTGAGATCTCCTACCTTGCATACACTAGGACTGAGAGAGGGAGGATGAATTTGAATTTTGTTTTCTATTTATTTATTATTATTTTTTTAAATGCAAACAATTTTGACAAACAAATTATCCTAATGATCTAATGTTAACCTAGACTCTCTATGTGAATTTTCTTACAAGGTGAATGGAGTCCACCTCAAGTCACAACCACAATCAATCAACGGCCAGGTAAGAGGTGGGGTAGTGGGAGTTTCCCCCTACTTTCGTAGGGACCTAATTAGAGAACTACTTTCCCGCTTAGGCGTTTGCCTTTTTAACCTCTTGCCTAGACACTGTTGCCAAAAGCTGAGGCAACCCGAAATTTAAACTACTCACGGTGTAAACCCTAGATTCTCTTTCGACTTGCTTTTAATTGGATTAGGAAATGCCAATGCAAGGAAGGTGATTTGTGGGTTAAGGAAGGGTGATCAATATCCCTACCTTATGTGGTTAAAGTTGTTGCCCTTAAAGTCTTTTTGAATGCAATACAAAGCAATAAGCAAATCAATGTAGGGTGTGTTGATGCAATCATGAATGACTTGCTAAAATTGAAACACGTACCTTTCCCCCGCAATCTTCAACAATTTATGAAAATAACTGTGTAAGGAAACTAGCTCATGCTTTCCTAGAATGATGAATGCTTAGCATGAAAGGTTTCTAATCTTGGAAATGCAGATTTTTTTTTTAAATTTGGATGTTCTTCTTTTGTTTCTTTTTTTTAGTTAATGGAAACCTATCTAAACTAGAAACTACAAAAATGGAAACGAACTAAAGTAAGGAAATTGAAACATAGAAAGTGGGAACACACTTACCATGATTTCGCTTTCCTTTTTTTTTTTTTTTTCAATATACCTGCAAAAATAAGAAAAATGAGGTTAGCTAAAGATTAATTACACTAAATCCAAGATAATCAAAACTAAAAATCTAACTCCCCGGTAACGGCGCCAAAAATTGATCGTTCCAAATTGTGTGTCGTTAAGCACTCATAAGAACGTTCAATCTAAATTTATTCGGCTCATTTAAATTAGATTTTGAAAATTAATAATGGTGAGTCCGAGTCGATCCACAGGGAGTTAAATTTTTAATTTTTGAAAACTTTGGAATTTAGTTAATCTAAAAAAATAATTTATAACTTGAATTAATTAATTAACTACCTAATGAAATTAATCTAAATTTACAAATCTAACTATCCTAATAAATTAAAAGAACAAATACAACCACGTTCAAAATTGAGAAGAGAGAGAGATTAACAAAAGATTGCAAAAATAATATAACTTCTAGGTTGAACTAACCAAGTTTTATGCAACAAGAAATAATTAAGAATAACAACTTATCTTAACTAAACTAAAATAAACCAAAAGAAGTACGAAAAAAATAAATAAAAGATCATAATAATAGAGCAAGTTTAAGCAGTGGCCCTGGTGGGACTTTGGAACAGAGTCGGTGGCTTCAAGCATGCGTGGCTGCACCATGGCTTCAGGCTGGCGCGTGGACGTGCATGGAGGGTAGGAGGAGGCTTGCAGGGCATGGAGCGGCCTGTCCATTGGTGCGGGGTGCAACCTGGCAACGCGAAGCAGCTGGTGGCAGGCTTCAGGCGCAGCGCATGGGAGTTGTTGCTGGCGGTTGGGGGATGCTTGGAGTAAGGTCCGTGGAGCTGCTGGCTGGGCTTCAACGGACGTGCCTGAATGCATGCAGGTGTGTGCTGGAGGAGCCGGGCATGCATGCGCTGGAAGCGCGTGGAGCTGCTGGCTACTGGTACACCGGGAGCATGCACGGGCGGTGCGGTGACGGTGCTGGAGGCCGACTTCACCGGGCGTGCATGCATGCGCGCGGAGCTGCTGGAGCCGCTGGAGAAACCGAGAGAGGGTAGAACAGAGAGGGAGAAAGAGAGACCGAGAGAGAGAGAAATTGAAACCAGAGAGAGGGGGAGTTTACGGGAGAGAAGGAGGAAGAGAAACCGAGAGAGAGAGACGTGTGGGAGAGGAGAGAACAAAGGAGGGAGGAACCGAGAAAGAGAGGCTGCGGGGAGGAGGAGAAAACGGAGAGAGAAACCGGAGAGAGAGAGATTGTGGCTGGGAGGAAGAGAGGGATGGCAAGGAGAGGCCGTGGGAAACTGGGAAACGAAAAGGAAGAAGGAGCCGTAATACGCTGCAGGAAACTGGAGAGAAAGAAGGAGTTGGTCCGCCCCAAACTGGGGAAGGAGGACGAATATATAGAGAGGAAGAGAGAGTCGTGGGAAAGAGAGAGGAAGGCGTGTGGAGGGAAAGAGGGAGAGACAGAGAAAAGGAAACAGAGAGTATTGGGTTCGTGAGGATTTTTTTTAAAAGAGACGGGAAGGAAGTTTTTTTTTTTAAAAAAAAAGAAAGTGGGGGAAGGGAAGGTGGCTGGTCTTTCTTGGGTTCTTTGGGCAAGAATTAGGGCAATATTAGGACATCAAATGACATTTTTACCCCTGCTTTAGTTGAATTTATTGAGATTCGAACCCTAAACCTCCCCCAAATTTCCGGAAACTCCACCAACTGCACTGCATCATCGGCATGTCCTGTTCACATAGAATAAATATAAATTAGCACATTATCATTAAAAAATCATTATATTTATTTATTTCATCTCGATTTTGTCGAAAAACCGCAAATGCGCTATACTCCATTAATCACATGAAATGACGATGTTTTTAAGTCAGAATTTGACGAAATTGGTACTGTTGGACTTGGTACGCAATTATCTATCATTTCATGCTATTTTACAGATAAAAACATGAGTATGATGCTTTTGATTGCCTTTAAATGATCAATTTAACACTTTATCAGTACGGCGCTGACTGTCAAAGGCAGTAAACCCTAAAACGCATCGACCATAAGTGACACTTTTATCTGATTTTCAAATTTCGAACCGCCTGCCTTAGTTTGTGTGCCACTAAAACACGTCACCCTGAGTCGACGCAATTTAACCATTTTGGATAGGGTTTGCGAGCCCGAGCCCGAGCCCTCCTCCTTCCTCATTTCTCTTTTGACTTTCTCTCTCCTCTCTTTCTTCTCCCTCTCCGGCGACTAACAAGCCCCGGCGATCCTGCTCCTCACCGGCGTCCTCTCTCCATCACCTACCACCCTCTCTCTCGTTCTCTCTCTCTCTCTCTCTCTCTCTTACTCACAAGCTCTCTCACGAGCTCCCACCCTCACAAAACTCCCTCTCACTCCCTCGGTTCTCCTTTACTCTCTCTGGTTCGATATGGAGCGTGGCGGGCCAAGTGGGAAGCGGTAGAGGATCTTTGGCGTGCCCGAGTTGGAGGGCGATGACAAGGACGTGCTCCTGACGCAACCCGAGATCTTTCAAGATCTCGTGAATCTCGCTGCGGCCAACGAATTCATGGAAGCCGAGGAGGCTCCACAAGCGGCACCGGTGGCAGCACAACCCTAAGAGGCGGGTCCATCAATGGTAAGCTCTAAACTCCCCTATTTATAGCACTTGGGAGACTGGGAACCGATGGGGGGAATGCCACTGGTCCGGAGACCCGTGGTTGAATGGCGTTGGAACCAAGTGACGCCATTCAAATGGCGTCGACCATGGTCGACGCCATTCAAGGCAGGGTTCCTATTCCAAAATTAATTTTAAAAATTGATTTTAATTGTCTATATAATGATTTTTCTAACATTTTCTTGACAATTTGGCAAGGAACAATGAGGACCCGCATCTCCTGGGATCTGGTAATAGCAACATACCAAGGGCTTCCGGACTTCCAGAAGGCCCGCCTCAAGAGAATGGGGTTCGGAGAGTTGTTAGACATAGAGCCCTTCTAGCAGGACCTGGTCCTCCTTCAGGTTTTGAGGGAGAGGTGGGATCCGGAATGCATGGCATTCCCGATGCCCTACGGACACATGGTCCCCAGCCTCGAGGATGTGGCTAGGATCACCGGCCTTTGAGTGGGGGGCCGGGAAGTGAGCGGGATTACTTATCCCGATTACCGTGAGATGGCCAGACATCTCTTAAGATTAGATGTGTCAGGGCCACCGGGCAAGGAGTCTAGGACCCTCCTGCGTGTAGAGGTAGAGGATGCCTTGGGATTAGAGAACCCTAGGCAGGACCAAGGGGAGGGACGGAGGGATTCATAGATAGGTTGGCTAGGTCAGCTGTCGGCTCTTATTGTTGGGATGAGAGCTAGAGAGAGTTGGTAGACCGGCAGCTCATGATCTTTTTAGTTTTCTTGTTCGGTTGGTTGCTCTTCGGGACGAAGGGCGACCAAATCCATTGTAGATTTCTTAGTTTATTAGAGGACTTAGATATGTTGCACGAGTATGCTTGAGGTGCGGCCCTCCTGGCCCACCTTCCTGCCGACTTGTCCGCGGTTACGCCAGACCGCGAGACCACCATCAGCGGCTTCGCTGTTTCTCCAAGTATAAGTTATTCTAATTATTTCATTAATGCAAATGTATGCTTATGAAGTGATGTGTCTAACCTATACATTCACTTATGCATATTTGGAGTTGTTTTTACTTTCCTCTGGGCCGAGCTAAGCCCATCCAGACATATGCAATACCACTAGCGCGCAAGTGGCGGCCAGTTATGGACACGGCTCCACAACACCAGCAGCTGACGGCTCTCCGCCGTCAGTTCTTAGATTATCCCGAGCTTCTGGTGAGTTGTTATTTAATGCAGTTATATTTATGTTGATTAAATACAATTCATTTATTATGAATGCGGCTAAATTAAATGCATGTAGGTTATCTGGCACCCGTATCTGGGTATGGATGAGGCGAGACAGCCGTAGGTGACAGCCTGCGGAGCAAGGTTCAGCAGGCAGGTGTGGATCCACTGCCTGAACGAAATAGAGCTGATGCACCTGCGGCTCACCATGAGGACCCTGGGACTTCCCCAGGAGTGGGTCCAACAGGAGATCCCGGAGGGGATCAGCCGATCGATGAGGGGGAAGCAGGCGCGTACAGACTGGCGTGTCAAATTCCACAACCAGTTCGATGACTGGCACCGGGGCGGTGTCCCAGTAGAGTCATGTGCGGAGAGTAGCGAGGGTTACCTTCAACAGTATCGTGTTTACTACGCTGCCCAGCTCCGACAGCTGTGCCTTCTCGATGTAAGTATGCTTTCATGCTTCTTACATTTTATTATTATCTTTGTTAAAATTTGTGAATGCGTGAATGACATGTGTGGAAATGCAGGATGCACGTGATGCAACCATCATCACCCTCTGGGCTCGTCTCCAGGACGCGGATGCCCAGCTCGAGCAGGTTCAGAAGGAGCTCCACGATCTGGTAAGTATGAATGAATTATGACATGAATGAATTCTCTTATTAATTACATGTTTTGACGCTTAGCCACTGACGGTGTTCTTGTTGATATAGCGTGCTGCTTACACACATTCGGCCCAGCCTTCTCTGCACGCAGCTGGGGCTTCTTCTTCCGGTGCTTATTCTGACGCCGCCTTTGCCAACCTTCGCGAGCAACTGACTCGGGCCATTCACCAAGCCTCTCTGGCTGAGGATGATCGTGCTGCCCGGGTAAGTCTTCAGCTTTGACTTCTCATTCTTGAATTGTAACCTTGCTTGCTTGTTCTGCTTGAACTGACGACGTCTTCAACAGGTTGCCGACCTTCAAAAAGCCCTGTAATGGACTGAGGCGGAGTTGGAGCAGACCCGGGCTGTAGCGGCCCAGGCTCAGGTTGATGCTGTCTGCATCAGAGCCTTGGAGGAGCAGCTGACACACCTTTCCAGTGACAACCTTCCTCGTGAGCTTATGCGCCTCCAAACACGTATGGAGATCATTGCCGAGGACAGGGAGCGTGAACGCAAGGAGCGGCAGCGAGTTGATGTCGAGGTGACCTCACTCCGGGTCTAGCTTGGAGTTGTTGAGCATAAGCGACGTAGTGTGGAGGAGTGTTAACGACGTGCCCGCCAGCGAGCATAGGAGAGAGGGAATGGGAGTGCGTTTACCGCCAGCGTCGCCATATCCTCTGGTCAGGCTAGCCCGAGCATGATGGGTCCACCACCGCCACCTAGAGGAGCGGTAGAGGGACCAAACGAGGCACATAGCCAGTTCGATGAAGGAGCCAATGAGAACCAACTGTGAGGGCTGTTGGTACTGATGATGATGTACTTTCTCTTTTTGAGTCCTGATGAAGGACTTTCATCTGTTCTGGCTTAGCCCCTTGCCCGGTTAAGTGACCAACTATTTGATCCTATCCTTGGTAGAAGGGTTAAGGGGCAAAGCCTTTATTCAATGAAGACGAATATTAATAATAATAAAAAGTAAATAATTAAAGACAATGCAACATACAAGCATGCAAATGCTTATTGAAAATTAAAGAACATGCAACATTCATGATCTGACAAGCAAATGCTAATTGAGATATTTTTGTTTTGCAATTGTAATTTTTGAAATATCCAATTTTTTGTGGTTTTGCCATATTCAATTTTTTGGTTTTGCCATACTCCATTTTTTTGTGATTTTTAAATATTCATTTTTTTGTGGTTTTGAAATATTCAATTTTTTTGTTTTTGAAATATTCAATTTTTTTGTTTTTGAAATATTCAATTTTTTTTCTAAAGACCAGCATAGTACATGGATCAAAAGAGTTCACTTGTTCGTTATCTTAATTCCCTAATAATTCTTTAATAACCTATCCCAGACTCATTGTACTTGAATTATGCTTATGATCGTGATCCCATTCGATAGTCTGACCCTTAGTCAGCTTAGGCCGTTCCTCAAGTTTGGAGTACGCCTCTTTAGAAGGGAAGGAAGAATTGGTCTAGAAAGCCCACGAGAAGGTTCCGGAGACCCAGAAAGATGTCCCTCCTTTACCCTATTATTTATTGGGGTTCGGTCATTTTCACTTTTACGGGATATTTATCGACCTTGCGCTTCTTTTTCATTTGATTTTGTGCCCTTTTGATATAGCGTTTGTAATGTTGAGTAGCCTTTGATTTTATTGGCTTTTTGCCTTTTGCTTTTTTGTGGGGCAGATCTCTCCCTTTTTTTATAACGGCCTCCTACTAAAATGGCAGGTATTTTCGGAAGTCTATTCTAAGCCTCTTTCCGACATTGTGGGCCGAGAGTAAAAATAGAAATTTTCTTTTAAAAAGAATGAGTTATACTTTTACACATTTAGTCAAGCTTTCGGCATTCTTTGGGCTTCGCATCTCTTGTTACTCACGAACCAAACGTGTTTGTGTGTGCAATAATGCGTTTGAATTAGATTATTAAAGACTAAAGAGGAAATTTAGGATTTCAAACTTTTTGACTCCACTGATCTTTGCACCATGCCGATCGACACAATTCAAACTAAGGGTAATATTTCTTAAGATATAAACCATTCCAAGGATGAGATAGCTCTAGCCCTTCTGTATTAACAAAGTGATAGGCATTACCAGGAAAAACATCTTTTACAACATAGGATCCTTCCCAATTGGGTTGGAGTTTAGAACGTGGACCACCAGGTTTTATGAAAATTCTTTTTACCACCATTTCATCGACTTTGAATTTGTGTTCAATGACCTTATTTTGATAAAAACGTGCTAATCTATTTTGATATATTCGTGAGTGATTAGCAGCTGACCATCTTTTCTCGTCTAAAAGTTCCAATTGAGCGAGGAGTGTAGAGCGATGCTCATCAATAGAAAACTCCTTATTCAATTGTACTCTTAATGACGGGATGAGGACTTCGTATGGAACTACCACCTCCATTCCAAAGGTTAAAGAATATGGAGTCTGCCCAGTGGGCATGCACATTGAAGTTCGGTATGCCCATAAAGCCTCGATCAATTTCTCTAGCCAGTCTATGTAGCGGTTAGATGCACGTGTTTTCTTAATGATTTTTATCAAAGTCTTGTTAGTCGCCTCTGCTTGACCATTGCCCTGCGGATAATAAGGAGACGAATGATGCAACGCAATTTTACACCTGTTGCAGAGGTCCTTTAGCTCTTGTGATATGAACTGCAGGCCATTGTCGGTGACGATGGTACTTGAAATTTCAAACCTTGTGATGATATTCTTTATGATAAAGTTGCAGACGGTTGACGCTTTGACTTCCGTGTAAGCCTCAACTTCTATCCACTTGGTGAAATATTCCGTCGCGATGAGAATGAAGGATTTTTGCTTAATGTCGGAATTGGGATCACCGAGAGGTCCAATGATGTCGAAAGCCCACATGGAGAAAGGCCATGGAGAGGAAACAAGATGGAGCAAAGATGCAGGAGAATGGTGTTGGGTTTTTGGGTTTCTCCGGATCTCCCGCGCAGCGGAAATAAAAATAAAAAACGGAGATCCGTTCCCGTTTTGAAAAATCTAAAATTAAGATAATGGATTATCGAATCTTACCGTGTGCGGAATCAAATACGCAACCGTTCAGTTCCGTCGGTGCGACACCGCAAGCCGCGCAAGCGCCTGGCCTCTAGTGGAGTCCACGCGATCCTCCTCGCGACGGATATCCTCACGTTCCTCATTCTTCATAGCCCACGAATCCTCCGCCGGTCGCCGCAACGATCACCGCAACGTGCGGACGATTTCCTATCGAACGGGAGTCGGAGAAGTGGTGGAGCAGATCTGGTGTAAGGACTGAGGTTTCGGGTTCTGTATTCGGGTCGGGATCGGGCCGGATCCCCTGGTTTGGACCCCGTGGGGTCTTGTGATTTCTGGCTGAATGGCGTCAGCGCTCGTCGACGCCTTTCAAAAGGCGTCAGGGTGTGTGGACGCCATTTAGGTTCGCAGGATGTTGTGCCACGTGGGCGGTTTTCGGGCCGCGAGAGTACGGCCCCTGTCATTTCGTCTGAACGGCGTCCAGGTGGGTCGACGCGATTCAGACTGTGACATCTGCGATGTCAGGGCATGGCGCCAGAACGTTGTCAGTACGGCCTGTCACATCGCCTGAACGGCGTCCACGGTGGACGATGCGTTTCAGAGCGCTGTCAGTACGGCTGTCCTGTCAGACTGATAGGCGTCTACCTCGATCGACGCGTTTTAGTTGATTTCGGATTGACCCCGCGAGCCTCCCCTTCTTTCCCTCATTCTCACCTTCACTCTCTCTCTCCTCGCCCTCTCCGACGCTCTTCCTCCCCCTCCCTTCCTCTTCTTCCTCTTCCACCACTCCAACACCACCTTACCTCTCACCTCTACCTCCACCACTTCCTTCGCGGTGTTCCACTCTCCGGACGGCGGCCGACGTCCCGGCGGAGTGGCGGCGTCCTCGAGGGTACCGGCGGCGGTGTGCGGTGCGGCGGGACGGCGGCACGGAGCTTGGCGGAGTTCAAGAACCGGTAGGGGGACGAACCTTGCATGTGATGTTCGTGTGATTCTCGGCGTGACGTGATGTATTTGGGGCTAGATTGAGCATATTTAGGGGGTTTCTTGTGGGAATGGCGATGTTTGTGATCCTATTTTCGTAAGCATGATTGTGTGGTTGAGCTTCTCTCCTTCCCCCTTTGATTTTGGGGTTTTCGGGGTGCTTGGGGTTCAAGGGAGAAACCCTCGGTTCGAACCAGGGAACCTGGTTTCTGGCGCTAAACGGCGTCGTCCATGGTCGACGCCTTTCAAAGGGCGTCTGGGCAGCACGACGCCTTTTAGAGGCAGAAATCCCCCTGTTCGATGCTTCTTTAAATAGGGTTCCTGGTGCTAAAAGACGTCCTGGGTGGACGACGCCTTTTAAAAGGACGTCGGGCCACCATGACGCCATTTAGACAGGGAATCGCTCCGCTTGAGGGCCTGAAATTCTGGGTTTTTATTGTGAATGGCGTCGGTGTATGCGGACGCGTTTCAAAAGGCGTCTCTCTGTGAAGACGCGTTTCAAGCGATAATCTGACATTTAACTGAACCTGTCTGAGGGACTTGAATGGCGTCGACTTCGGTCGACGCGATTCAAGACAGAAGTGTTATATTGCTGGTTTTAGCATGTGTTTCACTGTGGAAGGTTCTGAGGCAGGTTTTATGTTGTACACTGGGACTGAGGACTTCTGTGTGAGTGGAATTTCAGCATGTTAAATGTGTATGTGTGTCTATACGACTGTGGATCGATGTGACTGTGGTTTACGTTTGTCACCATGGACCGATGGGGACAGGGTCATGGTGTCTGTGAGGCTTTGTGCCGTACCGGTGGGAGAAGGGGTACATGTGTGTTTTACCTTTGGCTGAGGGAAGCAGAACCACCTTGAGCCCGTCGGGCCGGAGTAGCTGGTGCGCTATCCGAGGGGTTGCTGCTTGGCCTCAGCGGGTCGGGTTTCCCTGTTTGTCGTGACAGCTTCCGGCGTGTTTCTTGCTGTGGAGCTGGTGGTGTTACTGGTGGGAGTTGGTTTACCCTTTAGCCACTGGGCCTGATGTGACCTTTGATCAAGGTTACGAGTGGTACCCTTAGCCGTTTGGCCTGACGCAGCCCGGGAGAGTTGGGTTTGTGGGTAGTTCCTGTAGCTTCGGCTTGACGGGGGTTCGCCGGTCCCCAGGGCCTTCCTGAAGCGCTGAGGCCTAGCGTGGAGGCAATCCGGTGGTAGGACAGTAGTCTAGACTGCTTGTGTGCACACGTAGCTGGCAGTGGCGGTACACTGAGTCCAGCTAGTCCTAGTTTAGCTCACTGCCTCACCCTACAGTGCCCCGGAACACTGTAGGGGTGGACAGGCGTGAGCAGTGGTGGTAGTGTTGGGAGGCGACGTTTGACTTCGGTAGACTGTGTGGTTTAGTCGCCTTGTGGACTTCGGTCGTGAGACGTGGCTCTGTGTTGGGCTCTTCGGGTTACTCAGAGTTGTTCCTGCTACACTGTTTGTCATACGTTTCGTATCATAGTTGGCTGTTGTGTTTACTGCTTTACTTAATTGCCATATATCTCTGTTGTTGCACTTGTGGGTGTGTGAGTGGGAGGCAGGGGATCGGATGATCCCTACTGAGCCCAGTTCTGGTGTGGCTCACTCCCTGCGGTTTCAGGTGTGGACCTCGTGGCGAGCGGAAGCGTGGTGTCTTCTTGGAGTGCGGACCAGCAGCTGTCTCAGTTCCGGGGTATGCCCCGATGTTGTTGTACTTTCCTTCCGCCTGTACTTATTTAATATGTTGGACATTGTAAATATTGTTGGACTGCATACGGACATTGATATTTTCCTTCCTGCGCACTCATTTACCTTTATAGTCCGTGTGATTGTTATATTTAACCCTGTTTAGCACTTACTCCTCCAGATGTGTTGTGTGAGATCCGGGTGTGAACCCGTAGTTAATGGGCCGACATCCATTTAGTGACCGGGTCCCCGGTCATAGGATGGCGGGTCGTTACATCTGGGGATCCGGATTCAACCTGGGGCGCTAGAGAGATAGAGGAAGAAAGGAAGGGGCGGCTAAGGTTAGCAGCAGCTTGGCCTGCTCAGCTCGTTCGCTATTTTTTATACTAACCGTACAGTTTTTCACAAAAACTCCCGATTTATATAAAATCCACTTATTTATCCATCGCCTTGAGAATCATTTGCGTGTGACCCTCTAGGCCCAATTACCAGTCCGGTTAATAGCCCAATAAGCCCAGTAACTCCTTACTGACCTTATTAATCAATTAATAACTCTTTATTAATTAATTAATCAACCGAATCAATGTCGCACATTGAATTCGGTCGGGCCTCCGATCACATTGGGTGCCAAGCAACACCGCGTGAACTCGGAAGGTATCGGGGTTAAGTAACCCACTCTTGGAACCTTTTCGCCGACAGTTACCACGTGGATATAATCTTTCATTCATACAAAGCTCTCGAGTCAACTCAGGGTATGGCGTACTGTCAAACCCTAACTGATTGACTCACTTGGATTGGATGCCGCTGATGAATATCAGAAAACTCATTTCCCGATATTATCGTTCGCCCTGGCCAGGGACTTTCGCACATCCTTCCTAGAGCATTCTCTTTCTAAGTACCGAGAGCGAATGATTCCTTATTGACACTCAATTCCCTTCGACGGTATTCCGCTGTACCCAATCCTTGGCTGTTTAGAATCCCGTGGTTAGAGATTCATAAACCAATGTCAAAGCACATAAGTCCACCGACAAGGTATCTTTGGTGTCTCAGCTCCCAGGACCATCTACGCAACTGCGACAATAGAATCAAGCTGGTTGACAGAGAGGTACAAAACCATCCAGCGATTCAGTCGGATCAGTTCAGTGAACTCATTCTCCAATGAGCACCTACAAATTCGCCTTAGTGTCTCCACACAAGTGACTTATGAGATCAGTCACCCTCATCATATGAGCAGGAGTAATCTGTACTAGTCTAACCGGATATCCGATGTCCTTCTCGGATATCCTCCGACAATGAACGATTAAGAATATGTGTTTTAAGTGATCAGTCTCATTAGTTTGATCTCATTATAATTTGATTACTATCGCACATATTCACGGACTTCATTATGAGACGATAATTAATACGATTTACACATAGTGAATATTATGCTATTATATTAATATATGAACGAGATTTATATAGTCATATTAGCTTGTAGGCCACCTAAGACTAACAATCTCCTACTTGGACTAAAGCCAATCACCTTTATACAGTAAGCCTATAGACTCTGGGTGACGCTCAAACACAATTTGAGCCAACGGCTTTGTCAGTGGATCTGTTACATTGCCGATGGATGGAACTCTTTCCACTACTACATCTCCTTTAGATATGATCTCCCTGATAAGATGAAAGCGCCTCAGAATATGCTTCGATTTCTGATGAGACCGCAGCTCTTTCGCTTGCGCAATGGCTCCATTGTTGTCGCACAACAGCGAAACAAGTTTAGAAATACTGGGAACTACGCTGAGGTCGGTGATGAATTTCTTCAACCACACTGCTTCCTTGGCGGCTTCAGCTGCAGCAATGTACTCAGCTTCAGTCGTCGAATCTGCAGCGGTTGCTTGCTTGGAACTCTTCCAGCACACTGCTCCTCCGTTCAAAGTAAACACGAATCCAGATGTAGACTTACTGTCATCTGGATCTGACTGGAAACTTGAGTCAGTAAAGCCTCACAATTTCAAGTCACCTCCTCCATAGACAAGAAACATATCCTTAGTTCTTCTTAAATACTTAAGGATATATTTCACTGCTTTCTAATGCTCTTCGCCTGGATCAGCCTGAAATCTGCTCGTAACACTTAGAGCAAATGCAACATCAGGCCGTGTACATCGCATGACATACATAATAGACCCTATGGCAGAGGCATAGGGTATTCTATCCATGAATGCCCTCTCATTAGGAGTCTTAGGAGACTGCTCCTTTGAGAGATTAATTCTATGTCTCATCAGTATAAGACCTCTCTTGGAATTTTCCATGCCAAACCTTTTGACTATGGTATCTATGTACAAGGATTGAGTCATTCCAAGCATCCTCTTTGATCTATCTCTATAGATCCGTACTCCCAATACGTAGGATGCTTCTCCCAAATCCTTCATGGAGAAGTTTTTCGACAGCCAAATCTTTACTGATGATACCATAGCTACATCATTCCCAATGAGTAGTATGTCGTCTACGTAAAAAACTAAGAAGGTGACTACGCTCCCACTGGTCTTCTTGTACACACAAGGCTCACCTTCATTCTTAATGAAGTTATAAGACTTGACAGCCTCGTCAAATCTTATGTTCCAGCTTCGGGAAGCTTGCTTCAGTCCATAAATGGACCTCTGAAGCTTGCACACTTTATCTGGAGATTCTTTGGATGTGAAACCTTCTGGTTGTATCATATACACCTCTTCCCTAAGGTTACCATTGAGGAAGGCAGTCTTCACATCCATTTGCCAGATCTCGTAATCAAAATGTGCAACAATGGCGAGTAGAACACTGATCGATTTTATCATGGCAACTGGTGAGAAAGTCTCGTCATAGTCAATTCCTTGCCTTTGACGATATCCCTTTGCCACCAACCTCGCCTTATAAGTATTGATCCGTCCATCAACACCAATCTTCTTCTTAAAGATCCACTTGCATCCGATGGGTACAATACCCTCAGGCAAGTCCTCCTAGTTCCAAACTTAGTTGGTGTATATGGACTGGATTTCTGAGTTCATGGCTTCTATGGCCATTTCTTGGCTTTTAGGCCTTCTATGGCCTCCTAGTAGGTTTTACGATCATCATCCTCATTATATTCAACCTTAGACTTACCTTCAGCAATATGTCCCACATATCGTTCGGGTAGTCTAGGTAATCTACCAGATTTACGAGGCTCACCTGTGCGTACCTGAACAGATTCAAGAACTGATATCTCTTCTGATGATAATGCAGCTGTTTGGGGATCTGAAACCTCTTCCTGTACTATTTTACTCCCACTGTCCTCCTGGAGAAGGTATTCCTCTTCCAGGAAGACAGCTTTCTTGGCGACAAACACCTTTTGTTCACCAGGATTGTAAGCATCGAGACTTTCGGATCCGATTTTCGGGTCGGACCCTGTAATTCTGGCCCTAGTGGGGGGCGGAGATTCTGTGTTGAATCGCGTCAGGACCTCGGGACGCGTTTTAAACGGCGTCCACCGTAGCGGACGCGTTTCAGGTTCTGCCACGTGGGTGCCACGTGGGCTGACCTTGGGCCGCGAGAGTACGGCCCTGTCATGTCGTCTGAACGGCGTCCGCGTGGGACGACGCCTTTCAGACTGCGACTCTGGGTGTGTCAGAGTACGGCCCTGACAAGTTGTCTGAACGACGTCTGTGTAGGACGACGCGTTTCAGAATCTTGTCAGAGCGGCCGTCACGTCACCTGATAGGCGTCCGTAGATGTCGACGCGTTTTAGCCAGTTTTTGGTTAACCCCGCGAGCCCTCCTTCTTTTCGTCATTTTCTCCTACTCTCTTTCTCTCCTCTTCCTCCAGCGACCGGCGGCGATTCCTCCTCCTCCCTCTTTTCCTCCCACCATTTCATCTCTCCCTCCACTCCATCCTCTACCTAACTCCTACCACTACCACCTCCACCTCCACTGCGGCGTTCTACTCTCCGGACGGCGGCCGACGTCACGGTAGAGCAAGGACGACCACGGCGGTACCGGCGGCGGCGTGGGGCGAGACGGGTGGACGGCTTGAAGCTCGGAGGCGTTCAAGTATCCGGTAGGGTGACGGTTCCCATAGCATTGTGTTTAAATCATGTTTTCCCCGTCTATGCATGTTGTAGACCTTTGGTTTTGGGGGGGGGGTAGAATGAGCATGTTTAGGAGTCTTTTGATGACATGGGGATTTTCTATGAATGTGATTTCCTATGGATTGTGTTGCCCCCTTTTTCCTCCATTTTTGAGTAATTTTTGGGGTTGTTTGGGTTGAAAAGGGAGCCCTCGGGCTCAGGCGACTCTGGTTCCTGGGGTTGAAAAACGTCGTGCATGGACGACGCCTTTTTGAAGGGCGTCGGGCCATCACGACGCCTTTTAGACAGGAATCGCCTGACAGAGAGTCTGCCAGGTCGGGGATTCTGAGACTAAAAGACGTCATGGGTGAACGACGCGTTTTTGAATGGCGTCAGGTACCCATGACGCCTTTTAAGGCAGAAACCCCCCGAATAAGGGCTTTGGGAGTTCCGGATTTCTGTGTTGAATGACGTTTGAGGATGTCGACGCCTTTTAAAAGGCGACCACTGGTGTCGACGCCTTTTAATGCCTAATTCTGAAGACGGTTTTACATGAACCTGTACATGGAGCTTGAATGGCGTCGTCCTTGGTCGACGCGATTCAAGACAGAACCTCACTAATTCATGCCAGTAAAATGTGTTCATACTGCTAGATAGATAGTGCATGTTTTAGTATACCCGATAGAGATGGATTCTTTATGATCGGATGGTTCTATATGTGTGTTATGCGATCGCGGACTTTTCACGTGACCGGATCGCACTGTGCTGGGTTTTGAGTTACTATGGACCTGGAGTGACATTGTAGCACTTTATCACCCTGTGCTGGTGGGGGCGTGAGCACAGCGCCGGTAGGGGCGTGGGCGGGGTGACGCCTAGTGAGAGAGGGTCACCTGGTGAACCCCGGGGTCAGCTAGTACCGGTGTCGGAGTGGTACATTCGGAGAGTCACTCATGCTGAGGGAAGGAGTAGCCACCTGAGCCAGTTGGGCCGGAGTAGCTAGTGTGCTATCCGAGGGGCTGCTACTTGGTCTCAGCGGGTCGAGGTTTTTCCCACCGTTGTTTGTGCGGTTGGCGAGTTCTATCGAGACGACAGTTGTGGATTCTCTAGTCGGCCGGTTTAGAATGTGCATGTTTATTATCCTTCGACTGCATGTATTCTCATGTAGAGAATTAGGAATTGTACCTACCACTGCACTTGTTACTTTACCGTTAGCTGTACTTTACACTTGTGGGTGTGTGCGTGGGCAGTGGGGATCGAAGGATCCCTACTGAGTCTTGTCTTGAGACTCACCCCTGCGGTTTTCAGGTGAGGACTCCCAGCAGACTTAGAGCGGCGTGTGCGGCCGTGTGTTGAGCGCCTTCAGCAGTTGTTCCGGGGTATGCCCCAATGTAGTTGTTATTTATTTCTGGCCTGTATGTTTAACTATTTCTTTCAGTTGGAGTATGTAATTATTTGTTGTATCGAGTCGCATTGTAATAATTTTAATTCCTGCACTTTCATTTCAATTCAATGCGATGTGAATGTTTAGCTTAGTTAATTATTTATTTCCCAGACTTACTAGATCCTGGTTTGGTTCCAAATTAATGATTCGGTACCCATTTAGTAATCGGATCCCCGATTATAGGGTGGCGGGTCGTTACAGTTGGTATCAGAGCATACGGTCTGGCAAATAAATAAATAACTAGGTTAAATGTTGTAAATTCGGCAAATAAATACATTATCCCGTACAGGCACGGCGGTAGCATAGGTTTTAGGACTCTAATTAGAACTTTTTGACTTTGTAATTGTAGGCGAGTAGATGGCTCCCAGGAAGAGGATGCCAGTTATTCGAGAGCGGGGAGATGCCCCTAGTGGGTCCGAGGCAGGGAGGCCGAGTGTTGAGCAGTTTATGGAGGCCATGATGGACACTATGGCTAGATATCAGACGCGAGACCCTAGCGAGAGTTCTAGTGCTCGAGGAGGGTCCACAACTACACTTGAGAGGTTCTTGAAGCTGAGGCCACCTCACTTCACCGGTCGTCCCGACCCTGATGAGGCCATTCACTGGCTTAGGGAGATAGAGAAGACTTTTGATACCATGGACTGTGCAGTAGTAGAGAGGACCCCGCTGGCTACCTTCATGCTGAAGGATAGCGCCTATGACTGGTGGACCACACTGAAGAGTTTGTCTTATGGGGACAGGAGTCTTAGGGAAATTTCTTGGGAGACCTTTGTTAAGGAGTTCAATGCACAATATTTCCCTAGACATGTCCAGCGAGCCAAAGAGAGGGAGTTTATGGATCTGACTCAGGGGAGTATGACGGTACTTGAGTACGAGGCGAAGTTTGTTTCGCTGGGACGATTCGTGCCTTTCATATCTGAGGACGAGGAGCGTCGCACGGAGAGGTTCGTGGATGGGCTTAGGCTCAGTTTGAGGAACTTCGTGGCGTCCCACTGTTGTACAGACTTGGTGTCAGCAGTTAGGCGTGCAGCGGCTGTAGAGGCTCAGCAGACCCAGTCGGCCCGGGAGAGAGGGCAGACTGTTCAGGGGCCAGTGCGAGGCAGGGGTAAGGCAGCGGCACCGGCTCCTTCGGTCGGATCGGGATCATCGTCACTCGGCTCCCGATTCAGGAGATTCTTCAGGGGTGGTGGCAGCAGTAGTGGCAGCAGCAGGCCCAGGCAGGGTCAGCAGAGTCAGTCAGCGTCCAGTGCACAGCAGGAGCCAGCCTAGAGGCTTCTAGTAGTTTGTCAGCATTGTGGTGGTGCCCATGGTGGGACTCAGTGTCCCACTCTTCCCAGGAGGTGTTTTACTTGCGGCCAACAGGGCCATCTGGCGAGGCAGTGCCCGCAGGGGCATGGTCAGGGGCAGGGTCATGGCGATCAGAAGAAGTCGAGGACCCAGGGGAGAGTTCTAGCTATCACCAGGAGGGAGGCTCGCACGTCCAACTTGGTGGAAGGTACACTCTCTGTCCTTGGGAACTATGCACATGTGTTGATCGATTCGGGTGCTTCGCATTCTTTCATTTCTGAGCAGTTTCTAGATATTCTTTCTGCACCCGTTGATGAGTTATCTGATGATCTGATGGTGGAAGTTCCTTCTGGAGACTTCATGATATCTTATAATTGTTTGAGGAATGTTCCCTTGACCATTGAGGGTCATGTGCTACCTGCCCAGTTGGTTGTACTTGCTATCCGTGATTTTGATATCATCCTGGGTATGGATTGGTTGGAAGCCTTTTATGCGGAGGTGGACTGCCACAGGAAGAGGGTGCGCTTCTCTATTCCGGACATCCCGACCTTCTTCTTCCAAGGTATTAGGCTTTCTTCTCGAGGTATTCTCATTTCTGCCTTTAAGGCACGGAGGTTGCTTGCTGGTGGCTGTGAGGCTTTCCTTGCCTCTGTTGTTGTTTCTGATGTTCGTGCTAGTCCCGGTCCTTGGGAGGTGCCTGTTGTTTGTGATTTCGTAGATGTTTTTCCTGAGGAGCTGCCTGGCCTTCCTCCTCAGCGAGAGGTCGAGTTTACCATTGAGCTTGCACCGGGTACGACGCCCTTGTCTAAGGCCCCGTATCGGATGGCGCCAGCCGAACTCGCTGAGTTGAAGGCGCAGTTGCAGGAGTTATTGGATAAGGGTTTCATTCGTCCCAGTACATCTCCATGGGGTGCTCCAGTTCTGTTTGTCAGAAAGAAGGATGGTTCCTTGAGATTGTGCATCGATTATAGGCAGTTGAACCAAGTGACAATAAAGAATAAGTATCCACTTCCTAGGATCGATGATTTGATGGATCAGCTGCAGACCGCAAGGGTGTTTTCCAAGATCGATCTGAGATATGGATATTATCAGATGAGGATCAGGGATGTGGATGTTAGTAAGACGGCTTTCAGGACTCGGTATGGGCATTATGAGTTTTTAGTTATGCCCTTCGGCTTGACCAATGCTCCGGCGGCCTTTATGGATCTGATGAACCGAGTCTTCAGGACCTACCTGGACCAGTTTGTGGTTGTGTTTGTTGATGATATTCTGATCTATTCTTCTTCTGAGGAAGAGCACGCTGCTCATCTTCGGGCAGTGTTGCAAGTCCTGAGAGAGCACCAACTTTACGCCAAGTTCAGCAAATGTGAATTTTGGCTAAACGAGGTGCACTTCCTTGGGCATGTTATTTCTGGTGAAGGTATCGCAGTGGATCCAGCCAAGATCGAGGCAGTAATGGACTGGAGCAGGCCGACTTCAGTGACTGAGATCGGGAGCTTTCTGGGGCTTGCCGGTTATTACAGGCGGTTTGTTCAGGGATTTTCTTCGATAGCGGCCCCCTTGTCGAGGTTGACTCGAAAGGGAGTTCGTTTTGTGTGGACTGAGGATTGTGAGCAGAGTTTTATTGAGCTAAAAACTCGCCTCACGTCAGCCCCGGTGCTGGTGCTTCCATCTGGGTCAGGTGGATTTGTGGTTTACTCAGATGCGTCCCGTCGAGGTTTGGGAGCAGTCCTTATGCAGCATGGCAGGGTAGTTGCTTATGCTTCTCGGCAGCTGAAGAGGCATGAAGAGAACTATCCTACTCATGATTTGGAGCTTGCAGCTGTGGTGTTTGCACTTAAAATATGGAGGCATTACTTATATGGAGAGAAATTCCAAGTTTTTACCGATCACAAGAGCTTGAAATATGTGTTCACTCAGAGAGACCTGAATCTGAGGCAGCGAAGGTGGATGGAGTTTATTAAGGATTATGACTTTGACCTTTCCTATCATCCGGGCAAGGCGAATGTGGTGGCAGGCGCTTTGAGTCGGAAGACGGTCATGTCATACCTTATGGTTCGGGAGTGGAAATTGTTCGAACAGGTGGTGGAATCCTCCTTTAGGGTTCCACGTGAAGAGGATAGAGCGGTGCTAGTCAGCTTGACTGTGAGACCAGCTGTGTACCACGCTGTTATTGAGGCTCAGAGGGCAGATGCGGAGTTACCACAGATTCTCCAGAGGTCAGAGGTGGAATTGTGGGATGACGGTACAGTCAGATTCAGAGGTAGGCTCTATGTCCCGACTGAGGAAGACGTGCGCAAATGTGTTCTTGATGAGGCGCACCGTTCGAGATATGCAGTGCATCCTGGAACAACAAAGATGTATCATTGTTTGAGGAGGCACTTCTGGTGGCCCGGTATGAAGAGAGATGTGGCTGAATATGTGGCTAGATGTATGACATGTCAGCAGGTTAAAGCCGAGCATCAGAGACCTGGAGGGTTGCTGCAGCCCTTGCCGATTCCTGAGTGGAAATGGGAGCATGTGACGATGGACTTTGTGATGGTATTGCCTGCATCCCCTAGCAGGAGAGACGCTATCTGGGTCATCGTTGACCGGCTGACCAAGTCGGCACACTTCCTAGCCATTAGGAAGGACTGGTCGGTCGGCAAGCTGGCTAAGTTGTTTGTGGACCGGATCATCTCTCTGCACGGGGTACCTTTGTCCATTGTATCAGATCGAGATCCGAGGTTTACTTCCAGATTCTGGAAGAGCTTTCAGCAGGCGTTGGGAACTCAGTTGGCTTTCAGCTCGGCCTACCATCCCGAGACTGACGGGCAGTCGGAGAGGACTATTCAGACCTTGGAGGATATGCTCAGGGCATGTTGCCTAGACTGGGGAGGTTCGTGGGAACAACATTTGTCCACTGTGGAGTTTGCCTACAACAACAGCTATCATTCCAGTATCGGCATGGCGCCTTATGAGGCTCTGTATGGGAGACCGTGTCGATCTCCAGTGTGTTGGTCCGAGATCGGTGAGAGGCAGATAGCAGGACCTGAGTTAGTGCAGCAGTGTGCTGAGATTGCCAGGACAGTTCGGCAGAGGTTGACCGCAGCTCAGAGTAGACAGAAAAGTTATGCTGACATCCGACGGAGACCACTTGAGTTTGAAGTCGGGGACCACGTGTTTCTCCGAGTCTCACCCTCCAAGGGTGTGATGAGATTCGGGAAGCGAGGCAAGCTGAGTCCGCGATATATTGGACCTTTTCCCATTCTTGCTCGAATTGGGGAAACCGCGTATCAGCTGGCCTTGCCGCCCAGTCTTGCAGGGGTGCACGATGTGTTCCATGTGTCCTTGCTGAGGAAGTATGTTCGGGATCCGTCCCATGTATTGGATTTTTCAGAGTTGGAGGTCGCTGAGGACCTATCATTTCCAGAGTATCCTGTTCGTATTGAGGATCGCAGAGATCAGGTCTTGCGGAACAAGATTGTACCGTTGGTCAAGGTGATTTGGCAGTACCGCTCCGGAGGTGAGGCAACCTGGGAGCGAGAGGATGAGATGCGGGAGCAGTTCCCTTATCTTTTTTCGTAAGTCTCCCTGTGAACTTGTATCCCTGTTGTGACCTTGTTAATTCTAGCAGTCAATTTCGAGGGCGAAATTCTTTTAAGGGAGGGAGAATGTAAGGATCGAGACTTTCGGATCCGGTTTTCGGGTCGGACCCTGTAATTCTGGCCCTAGTGGGGGGCGGAGATTCTGTGTTGAATCGCGTCAGGACCTCGGGACGCGTTTTAAACGGCGTCCACCGTGGCGGACGCGTTTCAGGTTCTGCCACGTGGGTGCCACGTGGGCTGACCTTGGGCCGCGAGAGTACGGCCCTATCATGTCGTCTGAACGGCGTCCGCATGGGACGACGCCTTTCAGACTGCGACTCTGGGTGTGTCAGAGTACGGCCCTGACAAGTTGTCTGAACGGCGTCTGTGTAGGATGACGCGTTTCAGAATCTTGTCAAAGCGGCCGTCACGTCACCTGATAGGCGTCCGTAGATGTCGACGCGTTTTAGCCAGTTTCTGGTTAACCCCGCGAGCCCTCCTTCTTTTCCTCATTTTCTCCTACTCTCTTTCTCTCCTCTTCCTCCAGCGACCGGCGGCGATTCCTCCTCCTCCCTCTTTTCCTCCCACCATTTCATCTCTCCCTCCACTCCATCCTCTACCTAACTCCTACCACTACCACCTCCACCTCCACTGCGGCGTTCTACTCTCCGGATGGCGGCAGACGTCACGGTGGAGCAAGGACGACCACGGCGGTACCGGCGGCGGCGTGGGGCGAGACGGGTGGACGGCTTGAAGCTCGGAGGCGTTCAAGTATCCGGTAGGGTGACGATTCCCATAGCATTGTGTTTAAATCATGTTTTCCCCGTCTATGCATGTTGTAGACCTTTGGTTTTAGGGGGGGTAGAATGAGCATGTTTAGGAGTCTTTTGATGACATGGGGATTTTCTATGAATGTGATTTCCTATGGATTGTGTTGCCCCCTTTTTCCTCCGTTTTTGAGTAATTTTTGGGGTTGTTTGGGTTGAAAAGGGAGCCCTCGGGCTCAGGCGACTCTGGTTCCTGGGGTTGAAAAACGTCGTGCATGGACGACGCCTTTTTGAAGGGCGTCGGGCCATCACGACGCCTTTTAGACAGGAATCGCCTGACAGAGAGTCTGCCAGGTCGGGGATTCTGAGACTAAAAGACGTCATGGGTGAACGACGCGTTTTTGAATGGCGTCAGGTACCCATGACGCCTTTTAAGGCAGAAACCCCCCGAATAAGGGCTTTGGGAGTTCCGGATTTCTGTGTTGAATGGCGTCTGAGGATGTCGACGCCTTTTAAAAGGCGACCACTGGTGTCGACGCCTTTTAAGGCCTAATTCTGAAGACGGTTTTACATGAACCTGTACATGGAGCTTGAATGGCGTCGTCCTTGGTCGACGCGATTCAAGACAGAACCTCACTAATTCATGCCAGTAAAATGTGTTCATACTGCTAGATAGATAGTGCATGTTTTAGTATACCCGATAGAGATGGATTCTTTATGATCGGATGGTTCTATATGTGTGTTATGCGATCGCAGACTTTTCACGTGACCGGATCGCACTGTGCTGGGTTTTGAGTTACTGTGGACCTGGAGTGACATTGTAGCACTTTATCACCCTGTGCTGGTGGGGGCGTGAGCACAGCGCCGATGGGGGCGTGGGCGGGGTGACGCCTAGTGAGAGAGGGTCACCTGGTGAACCCCGGGGTCAGCTAGTACCGGTGTCGGAGTGGTACATTCGGAGAGTCACTCATGCTGAGGGAAGGAGTAGCCACTTGAGCCAGTTGGGCCGGAGTAGCTAGTGTGCTATCCGAGGGGCTGCTACTTGGTCTCAGCGGGTCGAGGTTTTTCCCACCGTTGTTTGTGCAGTTGGCGAGTTCTATCGAGACGACAGTTGTGGATTCTCTAGTCGGCCGGTTTAGAATGCGCATGTTTATTATCCTTCGACTGCATGTATTCTCACGTAGAGAATTAGGAATTGTACCTACCACTGCACTTGTTACTTTACCGTTAGCTATACTTTACACTTGTGGGTATGTGCGTGGGCAGTGGGGATCGAAGGATCCTTACTGAGTCTTGTCTTGAGACTCACCCCTACGGTTTTCAGGTGAGGACTCCCAGCAGACTTAGAGCGGCGTGTGCGGCCGTGTGTTGAGCGCCTTCACCAGTTGTTCCGAGATATGCCCCGATGTAGTTGTTATTTATTTCTGGCCTGTATGTTTAACTATTTCTTTCAGTTGGAGTATGTAATTATTTGTTGTATCGAGTCGCATTGTAATAATTTTAATTCCTGCACTTTCATTTCAATTCAATGCGATGTGAATGTTTAGCTTAGTTAATTATTTATTTCCCAGACTTACTAGATCTTGGTTTGGTTCCAAATTAATGATTCGGTACCCATTTAGTAATCGTATCCCCGATTATAGGGTGGCGGGTCGTTACAAGGATGGTAAAAATAGGATCCAAAGGTTTCCTTTGGATATCCCACAAACCTGCATTTATCAGTTCGTGATTCCAGCTTGTCTGGATCATGCCTCTTTACATGAGGACAACCCCAGACTTTAACATGTTTAAATTCTAGTTTCCTGCCTTTCCATATCTCATATGGAGTAGAGGCCATAAACTTGCTGGGTATTCTCTTCAGTAGGTATGCTGCTGACTCTAAAGCATACCCCCAGAGGGACACTGGTAATCCCGAAAAATTTATCATGAATCGCACCATGTCCAACAAGGTGCGATTCCTCCTTTTCGATACACCATTTATCTGTGATTTATATGGAGGGGTTAGCTGACCAAGGATACCATTATCCTTTAAGAATTGTGTGAAATTAGTACTCAAGTATTCTCCTCCTTGATCTGATCGAAGAGCTTTAATACTCTTTCCTAACTGCTTCTCTACCTCATTCTTGAACTCCTTGAACTTCTCAAATGCTTCCGACTTGTACTTCATTAAGTACACATAGTCGAATCTTGAGAAGTCATCAGTGAACGTGATGAAGTATGAAAAGCCACCTTTGGCTTGGGTGGACATGGGACCACATACATCCAAATGTATTAGTTCCAAAATGTCCTTGGCACGTTATCCATGTCTAGTAAATGAAGATTTTGCCATCTTTCTCATAAGGCAGGATTCACATGTCGCAAAATGCTGTTAAATAACCATGCTTGTGCAACCTTTGCAACCGGCTTTCACCAATATGCCCAAATCTACAATGCCACATGTAGGCTTGGTTCACACAATTCTCGCTCTTCTTAAAAGCATTATCAATATAAAGATTGTAATAAGAAACATTTAAGAGATATAGACCGTTGACAAAATATACTGAAGCTATTGATTTATTACCATAATAAATCGAATAACTTCTATTTTCAATAGACAACATATATCCTATCTTGTCCAAACAAGATACTGATATGATGTTCTTTATTATGCTAGGAACATAATAACAATCTTCTAATGATAAGACGTCTCTCGATGGAAGATTGAGGTTTGCTTTCTCAACAGCAATTGTCGCAACTTTTGCGCCATTTCCTAGCCTCAGTTCCACCTCGTCTTTTCTCAGCTTGCGCTTATTTGTCAGCATCTACGCATCATGACAGATATGAGAAGCACATCCGGTATCCAATACCCAAGATGTGGAATCTCTAACTGACAAGTTGATATCTATCATATAGATATCTGAAGCTTCAGACAGCTTCACATTTCCATGAGTTTTATCATTAAGGAACTCCTTGCAGTTCCTCTTCCAGTGACCATTCTGCTTACAGTAGAAGCAGTCACCTTTTACTACTCTTTTGCCTTGGTCCTTCGATCTTTATCGCTAGCTATCATCTCTGCTTCAGGGGCATCTAATGTCGATTCAGCAGGAGGATCAGTATCAAGGGCGTAGGCAATCTGCTCATATCTGAAGACATTCTTTAAGTGTCTAAGCCAATCCGAGTAGATCAGGTAAGTCAAAAAGGCATCAAGTATGGCACGGAGTGGGTTATTCGATGACATTATTCCTTACAGGAGATGAATAAAATCTTTTTAGCAGATGTTCAATTATTAAATATAAAACAAGACATGGTCTTTTGTTCAAGTTTTAACTTCCACTAATTTTCGACGGACTGTATAACCCTCAGTTATACAGAACGGGTGACGCCGAAAGTCTCCTAGTGGAGATCAGAATCTCAATGACTTGCAGTACAGCCTTGTGGATAGCACAACAAACTGTAATACAATCAAAGAGCACCCATCTCATGAGACTTGCAACTCCTTGCAATATCTGATCATAGCTTCGGTCTCCAAAGTTCTAATGGCCATGTGGATAGCACAACAAGCCACTAATTCTGGTCTAACCTAACCATCGTTACGCGACGAGCATAGATTTGCATGCAGCCCTTGTGGATAGCACAACAAAGCTACATGGTTCCTCTACCCCGATCATAAAGGCATCTAATGCCATAGCCACAGTCTCTCCTCCCAATTAGACATGCCGTGTAGTAACACAACAAACCTGCCTAAAGTGATTCGAATCCTATGACTATAACGATGGTGGACCACGTGGTAAGTTCTTAACTACTCGCGTTACGGCTTAGAATTTAAGATGAGGGTATTTAGATAACTTTTATCTTGGTCTCTCCTAGGTGATAGTATATAAATATATCGTATATATTTAATAAATATTATACCTGCCTTGATTCACAATCAAACATAAAACAATGCATCTCATATATGTCAAGTGTGTGGTCATGGATAGCACAGTGGGTTTGACTGGAGCCAACAGTCAAACGCACACACAATTCTAATATAACATTTACATTAGACAATCAACAAACATACAAGTAAAAGATCTGCATTACATCGCCTTCCTGGTTGCATCTGTGGATCATCCTCGCTCCTTCTTCGGTTGCCTCGATCATATTACAATAAATTCATAAATTTACATGTAAATAGACAAAGGCCTTACGGCGAGTACAAGAGAGAGGGAGATAGAAATACATCGAAGTATGAGAGAGAGAGAGGTACGCAGACCTCTATTTATTAACCATTAATAAACATTCCAATCACACATCCACGATCCATATACATCATTCATCACATGAATAATAAAATAAGTGCATATCTATGACCACGGTGTATTTTAAACATTCCATACATGATAAGCGCATCACATGGCTAAAACAAAAGAGTTTTTCAAACTTAAATAATTTTTGACTTTCAAAAACTAGGTTCCAATCAAAATTGGCTTCAGAATTTCGAAAACACTTTTAATTAACTTCACATGCAATTAAATTAGATTCAAAAGCATATAAAATACACATCACATGTGCACACACTTCAAATTAATAATTCTAGATTATTCCATGCCAATTAGAACGTTTATAATAATTAAAACAATCTAACAATAAGATTAAATCATATTAATAATCTAACAATTAGATCATTAATAATTAATTACTAATCTAACTCTTAGATCAGCAAATTAAAATTAATTATTAATTTAACATTTAAATTAATAATTAACTCTAATTAGTTATTAATTACTAATATAACAATTAGACTAGTTAATTAATAAATGTTAATCACTAATTTAACTATTAAACTAATAATTAACACAAATGAATAGTTAACTACTAATCTAACTCTTAGATTAGTGGATTAATATAAATTATTAATTTAACTCTTAAATCAATAATTAATAACATCTAATTAAACCATTATATTAGTTAATTAAAATTAATCATCAATTTAACAATTAAACTAATAATTAATTCCAATTAACTAATAAATACTAATTTAACATTTAAATTAGTCTATTAAAATTAATTATTAATCTAACACTTAAATTAATAACCAATTTTAATCAATTAACAACTACTTGTTAATATAATGATTCCAAAATCATTAAAATCCCAATTAAATAAAATTAGATAAAAAATATAATTTCAAAAACACTTTGAAATTTTAATTTAAAATCTAATTAGAATTTAATTGGGTCAAAGGGCTTTAATTAGGTATTAAGGGGTTTAAAAGTCTATTAGGCTTAGCCCGTTAGGGCCAAGCTGGCCCGGGCCCAGCAGGGCCTAGGATCGAGCCAAGCGCACTTGGGCTCAGGCCTACTCCGGCCAGGGGCCCAGCCAGGTCGGACCAGCCCGCCCCCTCGAACCGCCCGTCTCCTCCCCTGCAACACCCGAAAGAAACCTTAATCCCCTTATTGCGTTGCAGGTTTGGGTGGCAGCTACCGGCGCCGCCGCCGGCAAGCCCCCGGCGTCGCCTGGCCCCGGCCGGCGATGTCCCCAGCGCCGACAACGTTCCCGGCGCTGGCCAAGCCCCTTAAGATCCTCTTTTTCTGGTTTCTCTAAACCTAAAAACGAAGAGGAATAACCTCGGAGCTCCTCCATCAACCCTTCACAGCCTCTCCAGTGCTGGCCACAGGCCCAGCTGTGACCAGGGATAACCCCAAGAGGATATGAGGTCCAGTTTACCTCCCCAACATTTGGGGAAAGTCCAAACAAAGCCGTGAAGTCTGCCCGGAACCTGCTATTCTTCGTCAGACGAAGAACGCGAAAAGCCCCAAAATAAATTCCGAAAATAACAGAATAATAATAATCAAATTATTTTCAGTTCATCGTATAAACAGGGATCCATTTATTAACGGAACTCATGCATGGAATAAATTCAAGAAAAATTAATTCGGACACCGAAACGGGACGAGAAACATTAGAACCTGGCTCTGATACCACTGTTGGGTTCTCGGGTTTCTCTCGATCTCCCGCGCAGCGGAAATAAAAATAAAAACAAAAATGGAGATCCATTCTCGTTTCGAAAAATCTAAAATTACGATAATCGGATTATCGAATCTTATCGTGTGCGGATTCGAATCCACAATCGTTCGGTTCCGTCGGTGAGACACCGCAAGCCGCGCAAGCGCCTGGCCTCTAACGGAGTCCATACGATCCTCCTCGCGATGGATATCCTCACGTTCCTCATTCTTCGCAGCCCACGAAGCCTCCGCCGGTCGCCGCAACGATCGCCGCAACGCGCAAATGATTTCCAGTAGAACGGGAGTCGGAGAAGCGGCGGAGCAGATCTGGGGATCCAGATCCGACCTGGGGCACCAGAGAGAGAGAGGAAGAGAGGAGGGGGCGGCTAGGGTTAGCAGTAGCTTGGCCTGCTCAGCCCGTTCGCTATTTTTTATACTAACCGCGCGATTTTTCACAAAAACCCCCAGTTTATATAAAACCCACTTATTTATCCATCGCCTTGAGAATCATTTGCGTGTGACCCTCTAGGCCCAATTACCAGTCCGGTTAATAGCCCAATAAGCCCAGTAACTCCTTACTGGCTTTATTAATCAATTAATAACTCTTTATTAATTAATTAATCAACCGAATCAATGTCGCACATCGAATTCAGTTGGGCCTCCGATCACGTTGGGTGCCAAGCAACACCGCGTGAACCCGGAAGGTATCAAGGTTAAGTAACCCACTCTTGGAACCTTTCCACCGACAGTTACTGCGTGGATATAATCCTTCATTCGTACAATGCTCTCAAGTCAACTCAGGGTATGGCGTGTTGTCAAACCCTAACCGGTCGACTCACTTGGATTGGATGTCAATGATGAATATCAGAAAATTCCTTTCCCGATATTATCGCCCGTCCTGGCCAGGGACTTACGTGCATCCTTCCTAGAGCATTCTCTCTCTAAGTATCGAGAGCGAATGATTCCTTATTGACACTCAATTCTCTTTGACGGTATTCCGCTGTACCCAATCCTTAGCTGTTTAGAATCCCATAGTTAGAGATTCATAAACCAAGGTCAAAACACAGAAGTCCATCAACAAGGTGTCCTTGGTGTCTCAGGTCCGAGGACCATACACGCAACTGCGGCAATAGAATCAAGCTAGTTGACAGTAAGGTACAATACCATCCAGCGATTCAGTCGGATCAGTTCAGTGAACTCATTCTCCAATGAGCACCTACAAATTCGCCTTAGTGTCTCCACACAAGTGACTTATGAGATCAGTCAACCTCATCATATGAGCATGAGTAATCTGTACTAGTCTAACCGGATATCCGATGTCCTTCTCAGATATCTTCCGACTATGAACGATTAAGAATATGTGTGTTTAAGTGATCAGTCTCATTAGTATGATCTCATCATAATTTGATCACTATCGCACATATTCACGGACTTCATTATGAGACGATAATTAATACGATTTACATACAGTGAATATTATACCATTATATTAACATATGAACAAGATTTACATAGTCAGATTAGCTTGTAGGCCACCTAAGATTAACAAATGGATCTTGTCGGTATGAAGTTGACACTTAGCACACCTACAAACATACCCTACACAGTCTTCTTCCATGGTTGGCCAGTAGAATCATTGCCTAAGGATCTTCTTTGATAACATATGTCCATTAACATGGCCACCACAAACTCCAGCATGAGCTCCTTCCATGATCTTCCAAAGCTCATCTTCGTCCAAGCATCTCAAAAGTGTTAGTATTAGGTGGCCTGAAAGCCAATCCGATATTGTAAATTATTCAGTTTATTAATATAATGGCAACGTTTCATTGTGTGTAATTAATTCGATCTATGTTTATCGTATCACGATGAAGTCCATAGACATGGGCTACAACCTTCGGATTATGATGAGATCATAATTACAGGACCGAAGACTTATAAACTCATGTTCTTAATCGTTCCTAGTCAGAGGATGTTTGAGAAGGACATCAAACATTTGGATAGACTAGTACGGGTTTCTTCAGCCGCGGAGGAGATGGTGGTGGTAGTGGTGGAAGTTAGGAGGTTGATGGAGTGGAGGGAGAGGAGGAATGGGGAGAGGAAAGGAAGGAGAAGGAGAAGGGGGCGTCAAATGGGTCGTAGGGGAGAGGGAGGAGAGAGAGAAAAATGGAGAGAATGAGAAAAAGGAAGGAGAGCTTCGGAGCATCAACCGAAACTCGCTAAAACGCGTCGTCCAAGATCGACGCCAATGAAACGACAAGACGGGTTCGTATACTGACATACCAGTGCTGTACTCTGAATGGCGTCGACCATGTAAAACATCATTCAGACGATAAGATCGGGGCCGTACTCTCGCGGCCCAAAATCGGCCCACGTGGCACACTCTAAAATGCGTCTCCCTAACTGGACGCCGTTTGAACCGCATCTCGCAAACTCAATGCGAAAAAGAACCCATGACTCAATCCCACAAGGGCCCAAACCAAGGGGTCCGACACCAAAACTAACCCGATAACTGGATCCGAAACCTCAATCCTTACATTCTCCCCCCCTTAAAAGAATTTCGTCCCCGAAATTACCGCAACAAAACTAGCACCAATAACAAGATTGCATAGGTAAAAAAGAGAACTTACGAGAAAAGGTAGGAAAACTGCTCCCGCATCTCATCCTCACGCTCCCAAGTCGCCTCGCCTCCGGAGCGATGCTGCTAAATCATCTTAACTAGAGGAACAACCTTGTTCCGAAGGACCTGCTCCCTGCGATCCTCAATACTCACTGGAAATTCCGGAAAGGACAAGCCCTCAATGACCTCCAACTCCGAAAAGTCCAAGACATGAGATGGATCCTGAACATACTTCCTCAGCAAAGAAACATGGAACACATTGTGCACTCCTGCAAGACTTGGTGGCAAGGCTAGCTGATACGTCATTTCCCCAATTCGAGCAAGAATGGGAAAAGGCCCAATATATCTTGGACTCAGCTTACCTCGCTTCCCGGATCTCATCACACCCTATCACACCCTTGGAGGGTGAGACTCGGAGAAACACGTGGTCCCCAACCTCGAACTCAAGCGGTCTCCTACGGATATCTGCATAGCTCTTCTGCCTATTCTGAGCTGTAGTCAACCTCTTCTGCACTACCCTGGCAACGTCAGCACACTACTGTACCAACTCTGGCCCTGCTATCTGCCTCTCGCCAATCTCAGACCAATTCATAGGAGATCGACACGGCCACCCGTACAATGCCTCAAATGGCGCCATGCTGATACTAGAATGATAACTGTTGTTGTAAGCAAATTCCATTGTAGACACGTGTTGTTCCCAAAAACCTCCTCAATCTAGGCAACAAGCCCTGAGCATATCCTCTAATGTCTGAATGGTCCTCTCTGACTGTCCATCAGTTTCAGGATGGTAAGCCGAGCTAAAGGCTAACTGCGTACCCAAGGCCTTCTGAAAACTCTTCCAGAATCTAGAAGTAAATCTCGGATCCCGATCTGATACGATGGATAAAGGCACCCCATGCATAGAGATGATCCGGTCCACAAACAACTTAGCCAACTTACCGACTGACCAGTCTTTCCTAATAGCTAGAAAGTGCGCAGACTTGGTCAATCGATCAACAATGACCTAGATTGCATCTCTCCTGCCGGGTGACACGGGCAATCCCATCACAAAGTCTATAGTCACGTGCTCTCATTTCCACTCCGGGATCGGTAACGGCTGCAACAACCCTCCTGGTCTCTATTGCTCTGCCTTAACCTGTTGACAAGTCAAGCACCTTGCCACATAATTAGCTACGTCCTTCTTCATACCAGGCCACCAAACGTGCCTCCTTAAACAATGATACATCTTAGTCGTTCCAGGATGCACTGCATATCTAGAACGGTGCGCCTCGTCCAGGACACTCCTGCGCACCTCTTCCTCAGCTAGAACTTAGAGTCTGCCTCTAAATCTGACTGTGCCATCATCCCACAACTCCACCTCTGATATCTAGAGAATTTGTGGTAGCTCTACATCCGCCCTCTGAGTCTCAATCACTGCATGGTACACTACTGGCCTCACAGTCAAGCTGGCCAACACAGCTCTATCGGCTTCTCGAGGAATCCTAAAGGAAGATTCCACAACCTGCTCATATAATTTCCATTCGTGAATCATAAGATGTGATATGACTGTCTTCCAACTCAAGGCGTCTGCCACCACGTTCGCCTTGCCCGGATGATAAGAAAGGTCGATATCATAATCCTTGATAAACTCCATCCACCCGTGCTGCCTCAAATTCAAATCCTTCTGCGTGAATACATACTTCAGGCTCTTATGATCAGTAAAAACCTGAAACTTCTCCCCATATAAGTAGTGCCGCCAGATCTTCAGTGCAAATACCACAATCGCCAACTCTAAGTCATGAGTGGGGTAGTTCTCCTCATGCTTCTTTAGCTGTCTAGAAGCATAGGCCACAACCTTACCATGATGCATCAGAACCGCACCCAAACCTCAACGAGATGCATCGGAGTAAACCACGAATCCACCAGAACCAAATGGAAGCACTAGAATTGGAGCCGAAGTGAGACGAGCCTTCAATTCAGCGAAACTTTTCTCGCACTCTTCGCTCCACACGAAACAAACACCCTTACGAGTCAACCTTAACAAGGGGGTCGCTATCGAAGAAAAATCCTAGACAAACCGTCTGTAATAACTTGCTAACCCCAGGAAGCTCCTGATCTCAGTCACAGTCGTCGGTCTACCCTAGTCCATCACTGCCTCAATCTTGGGTGGATCCACTGTAATGCCATCTCCATAAATGACATGCCCCAGGAAGTGCACCTTATCTAGCCATAATTCATACTTGCTAAACTTGGCATAGAGTTGGTACTCTCTCAGAACCTGCAACACCACCTAAAGATGCGTGGCATGCTCTTCTTCAGAAGGAGAATATACCAAAATATCATCTACAAACACCACCACAAACTGATCCAGGTAGGCCCTGAAGACGCGGTTCATCAAATCCATAAAAGTTGCCGGAGCATTGGTCAAGCCGAAAGGCATAACCAAAAACTCATAACGTTTGTACCGAGTCCTAAAAGCCGTCATACTCACATCAGCCTCACAGATCCTCATCTGGTAATACCTAATCTTAAGTCAATCTTCGAGAATACCTTGGCAGACTGCAACTGATCTATCAGATCATCGATTCTCGGAAGTGGGTACTTATTCTTTACTATCACCTGGTTCAGTTGTCTATAATCAATGCACAGCCTTAGAGAACCATCCTTCTTCCTAACAAATAGAACTGGAGCACCCCACGGAGAAGTACTAGGACGGATAGAACCCTTATCCAGCAATTCCTACAACTATGCCTTCAACTTAGCGAGTTTGGCCGGAGCTATCCGATACGCGGCCTTAGACAAGGGTGCCGTACCTGGTGCAAGCTCAATAGTGAACTCAACCTCCCGCTGAGGAGGAAGGCCAGGCAACTCCTCAGGAAACATATCAACAAAGTCACAGACTACAAGCACCTCCCAAGGACTCGAACCACTACTAACACCAGCTACAACTACCGAGGCAAGGAAAGCCTTACAGCCACCAGCAAATAACCTCTGGGACTTGAAAGCAAAAATAAGAATACCACGAGAAGAGAGCCTAATATCTTGGAAGTAGAAGGCCGGGATGCCCGGAATGGAGAAACGCACCCTCTTCCTGTGGCAGTCCACCTCGGCATAATAAGCATCCAACCAGTCCATGCCCAAAATGACATCAAAGTCGTGAATGGCAAGCACAACTAACTGGGCAGGTAACTTATGACCCTCAATGGTCAAGGAAACCTCACTCAAACAATTATAAGTCAACATGAAATCCCCAGAAGGAACCTCAACCATCAGTCCATCAGATAACTCATCAACGGGTGCAGAAAGAACATCTACGAACTGCTCAGAAATAAAAGAATGCGAAGCACCCGAATCAATCAACACATGCGCGGAGTTCCCAAGGACAGAAAGTGTACCTTCCACCAACTTGGACGCACCAGCCTCCTTCCTGGTGATAGTGAGAACTCTCCCCTAGGTCCTTGGCTTCTTCTGATCTCCCGGTCCCTGCCCCTGACCATGCCCCTGCGGGCAATACCTCGCCAAATGGCCCTGCTGACCACAAGTATAACACCTCCCAGAAAATGCAGGACACTGAGTCCCACCGTGAGTACCACCACAATGACGACAAGCTGCTGGAAGTCTCTGAGCTGCCTCCTAATGGGCACTGGATATCGACTGGCTCTGCTGGGTCTACCTGGGTCTGCTACTACCACTACTGCCGCTGTTGCCGCCACCACCTCGAAAGAACCTCCTGAATCTAGATCCGAGTGAAGACAATCCTGATCTAGACGAAGGAGCTGCTGCTGCTGTCTTCCCCTTGCCGTAAGTCGGTCCTTGAATAACCAGTCCCCTCTCCCGAGTCGACTGATCGTGCTGTGCCTCTACTGCAGCATACTTAACTGCTGATGCCAAGTTCGTACAATAGTGGGACACCACAAAACTCCTCAAGTTGTACCTCAATCCATCCACGAACCTCTTAGTCCGACGCTCTTCGTCTCCTGAAATAAAGGGCACAAACCTTCCAAGCAAAACAAATTTTATCTGGTACTCGAGCACTGTCATGCTCCATTGAGTCAACTCCATAAATTCCCTCTCCTTGGCCTTTTGGACATGCCTAAGGAAGTATTGCGCATAGAACTCCTTCACAAATGTCTCCCATGGAATCTCCCTGAGATTCCTATCTGCATAAGACAAGCTCTTCAAAGTCGTCCACCAGTCGTAGGCATCATTCTTCAACATGAAGTTAGTCAACGGAGTCCTCTCAACTGCCGTACAATCCATGGTATCGAAAGTCTTCTCTAACTCCTTTAGCCAATGAACGGCCTCATCAGGGTTGGGACGACCGGTAAAATGAGGCGGCTTCAGCTTCATGAATCTCTCCAGAGCAGTTGAAGGCCCTCCTCGAGTACTAGAACTCTCACTAGGGTCTCGAGTCTGATATATGGTCATCGTGTCCATCATAGCCTCCATAAAACGCTCCATATTCGGTCTACCAGCCTCAGACCCACTAGGAACATCTCCCTGCTCTCGAATAACTGGAACTCTCTTCCTAGGAGCCATCTAATCGTCTACAGTCATAACAATCGAAAAAAATTCTAATTAGAATCCAAAACCTACACTACCGCCGTGCCTGTACTGGATAATGCATTTATTTGCTGAAATTACGGTATTTAACCTAGTTATTCTTCTATTTGCCAGACCGAATGCTCTGATACCAACTGTAACGACCCGCCACCCTATAATAGGGGATCCGATTACTAAATGGGTATCAAATCATTAAAATTTGGAGTCAAACTAGGATCTCGATAAGTCTAGGAAATAAATAATAAACTAAGCTAAACATCCACATCACCTCGAATTGTAAAGGAAGTATAAGAATTAAAAATTATTACAACTCGACTTGAATCAGCAAATAATTACATAATCCAACTGAAAAGAAGTAATTAAGCGTACAGGCCTGAAAAGGAAATGACAACTACATCGGGGCATACCTCGGAACGGTGGCTGCTAGGGCGCAACCCAAGACAAAACCCTCCACGCTACGCCTGCTTGGAACCCTCACCTGAAAATCGCAGGGGTGAGTCTCATCGAAATAGACTCAGTAGGGATCCTTCGATCCCCACCACCCACTCACGTACCCACAAGTGCAACAATACAAATATAGGCAATTTAAATAAATAAAGCAGTAAACACAACTCTTAAAGATTCCCAAATTTCGATATAAAACGCATGCATTCATAAATGTAACATGCACAACTCTGAAACCACTCCACTACGGAGTCCATAACCAGCGTCTTGGCTAAACACACAAACCACGCGGCCGAACGGAAAAAACACTGACCCGCTGTGACCAAACAGCAACCCCTCGGATAGCTCTCTGGCTACTCCGGCCTGTCTAGCTCTAGGTGGTTATGCTTCCCTCAGCACGAGTGACACTTCGAATGTACCACTCCCACACCAGTGCTAGCTATACCCCGGGGTACACCAGGTGACCCTCTCTCTAGGCGTCACCCCACCACTCCCACACCGGCGCCGTGTCACTCCCACACTGACACAGGGTGTCTAAGCGCTAACAACTGTCACTCTAGGTCCACGATCGCACAAAACACAACATAATGCGATCCAATTACGTAGAATCCTCGTCTTCAAAGTATGTTTTCAAGCATGCATTTAACCAAACTATCTAACAATGTAAACACATGTTAATTGCATGGATTAATGAGGTTCTGTCTTAAATCGTGTCGCCCATGGCCGACGTCATTCAAGACCCCTAAACTGGTTCATAAGAAAAATTGGCCTCATAATATGGCCTAAAACGCATCGCCCCTGACAGCCGCCATTTAAATGGCGTCGCTATCCCTAGAAGCTATTTAAAACAGAGACAGAGTCCCTTATCTGGGCTAAATCGCGTCTCAAGTGGAAGCCGCCTTTTGAAATGGCGTCACTGTCCCTAGACGCCATTTAACAACCGCAAACAAGTTCCCCCTCAGGCCTCCCCCGAGTTACAAAGTGGGATTTCTCCCCTAAATCGCACAAAAACATACCAAAATATGGAAGGAGGAAGAGAATCCAAATACCCGTTAAAAGCTCACCATTCCTCATTTATAAAGTTAGCATTTTCATCCCAAAAATCACCCTACCATTTACTTGAACTCCTCCGGACTCCTAGCCGCCGAACCGTCACACCACAAGCCACCGCCGGTACCGCCGTGGATGCCGTCACTCCACTGGGACGTCGGCTACCGTCCGGAGAGAAAATACGCCGCGGAGGAGATGGTGGTGGTAGTGGTGGAAGTTAGGAGGTTGATGGAGTGGAGGAAGAGGAGGAATGGGGGGAGGAAAGGAAGGAGAAGGGGAAGGGGGCGTCGGATGGATCGGAGGGGAGAGAGAGGAGAGAGAGAAAAATAGAGAGATTGAGAGAAAGGAAGGAGAGCTTCGGAGCATCAACCGAAACTCGCCAAAACACGTCGTCCAAGATCGACGCCAATCAGACGACAAGACGGGTTCTTATACTGACATACCAAGGCCGTACTCTGAATGGCGTCGATCATGCAAGACGCCATTCAACGCCATTCAAACGATAAGACCGGGGCCGTACTCTCGCTGCCCAAAATCGGCCCACGTGGCGCCCACGTGGCACACTCTAAAACACGTCCCCCTAGCTGGACGCCGTTTGAACCGCGTCGAGCAAGCTCGACGTGAAAAAGAACCCATGCCCCAGCCCCACAAGGGCCCAAACTAAGGGGTTCGACACCGAAACTGACCCGATAACTGGATCCGAAACCTCAATCCTTACAGGCGGTGATCGGCCGACAAAGGCCTCCCCCTTCCCTCCGTTTAACGGTAGGTTTGGGGGCATTTAGGGCACCCCTTTTAGGGTTGGGCAGCACCGCAAGCGCCGTCCGGCATCGGCGGGGTGACCGGCGACGGTCCGATGCCCTCCCGGCGCCGGGACGGTCGTCGGTCGTTGCCTCCCCCCCTTCCCCCCCCACGGTTACCTGCATGCAGGCGCCACCGGGGTTGGGGGGGACGGGCTCGGGCCCGTGCGGCTAGGGTTTCCTAGCTGCACGGGCTGACCCGGGTCGGCCGGGGCTCGGACCGGGTCTGAACCGCCCTGAGGCCCCTGGTACGAGTCCGACGCCCCTGGTCCGAGCCCATGGCTTAGCCGGGCTGAGCCCTGGTTCGGCTAGGGGTGGCTGAGCCACCTGGGTTGTTTTTAAGAACCAGAAAAAATTTACATTAAATTATTTTTAACTTTTCAAAATTGTTTTGAAATTAAAGTTTTCTTCAATTTAACTTTCAACATACCCATTACAATTGCTTTAGTTCATTATCTTAATTAACAATTGTTGTTATTTGTTATAATTAATTATTAATTTAAATGTTGAATTGATAATTAATTTTAACTTGAGAATCTAAATGTTAGATTCAAATGAGATAATGATTATTCTGATTGTTATATGACATAATTAGATTGATCTAAACATTAGATTAATTTTATTATAATTTGCATAGATTATTCTAGAAATTTATGTTTTGGAATCTCTACGCATATGATGTGATGTTACAGTTTTTAAATATGATTTAATTGTATATTAGCTAAATAATTTTTTGAAAATTCTAATTTTCCAAATTTTGTTTGGTCCTTGGTTTTTCGAAACCAAAATGAAATATTTTTGAAAAAAAAAATTATTAAGCTATGTGATGTGCAATGAATGAGTGATTTGTTTAATTAAAACTACTTGGTGGTCATGGATGAGCACTTAAAATTTAACTTGTGGATGTGGATCAATAATATGTGATTGTGTGGTTTATTATCTTTTAATAAATAGAGGTCTACGAACCTCTCCCTCTCTTATATTCTATTGTGTCTCTACCTCCCTCTCTGATGTACTCTCCATAAGGCTTCCTCTTTAAAATTATCATGTAATTGTAAATTTTAAGATGTAATTTAATCGAGGCGGCTGAGTATGGAGCGAGAATGATCTACAACTGCAACCAGATGAATATGAAGAAGTTCATTAAATCTATGAGTTTGCAAACTTATGATATAAACTGTTATATTGTGTGCGTGTGTTTGACTATCTGGTTGTCAAACCGCAGTGTCGTCCATGACCACACTAATGACATGTATGTAATGCGTGTGTTTTATTTTGATTATGAATCAAATTAGCTAGGTTATTGATATATATAATATATTCGATATATTTAATACTATCACTAAGATGAGACCAAGTAAATAAATAAAACCTTCATTACAAAAGCTAAGCCGTAGCACGAGTCATCGAGAATGCACCGCGTGGCTCTCCATCAATATAATTAATAAAACTTAATTCAGTAGTGGCATATGCTATGTGTTTACCCGAGATTTGCCATCGTCTGTTGAGAGGACTATTAATTATGGCATTATATGCCTTTGGATACGAATAGAGGAACGATATTGTTATCCACGTGTTTACCCGGGAACTATATTTCTACTCTACTCTATTACGTATTGATGGTAAGGTTTAGACCGGGGATAATGGTCTACTGTGTTTACCTAGGACCATTAATAACCTGGGAGCCAAAGCATGATTGGATATTGTGAGGAGTTACAATTACCATGAGATGGTTGCTATGAGAAAACAGTATAATACTATGTGTTTACCCAAGGTTATACTGTGACTCTTGGAGATTATGATCCCCGCTAGGAGACTGTCGGCGTCTCCCATTCTATATACCTGAAGGTTATATAGTCCGACGAAAATTAGTGGGAGTAAAACTAGATAAATAAAGTCCATGTCTTGTTTTTAATTAATGACTGAATATTTGCTAATTATAATCTGATTATCTCCTGTAGGCTACAATGTCGCACCATAACCTGTTGCGTGGCATACTGGATACCAATCGTTTGACGGGCCCAAACTACTCAGACTGGCTCAGGAACCTGAAGATTGTCCTCAGGTCTGAGCAAATTACTTATGTCCTGGATGATGAACCTCCTATTGAACCAGCATTAGATGCCCCAGAGGAGGACATGTTGACATATGAAAAATGGAAGGAAGATTCCACCATGGCCCAATGCTACATGCTAGCCTTTATGAGCAATGAGTTGCAGAGGCAGCATGAGGAGATGGATGCTAGATCCATCATGCTCTATTTGAAGGAGCTATTTAGTGAGCAGAGCAGAATCGAAAGATATGAGATATCTAAGAATTTGTTCAAGGCTCAGATGGCAGAGGGATCTTCAGTACAAACTCATGTGCTGAAGATGATTGAGTGGGTGGAGAGGTTGGATGCTTTTGGGATCTCACACCCCAAGGAGATGCATACCGACCTTGTGTTATCTTCACTTCCACAATCATATACTCAGTTCATTATGAATTTTAATATGAATAAGATCCAGACCACTTTGGCTAAATTATTGAACATGCTAAAGACTGTAGAAGGGAACCTTGTGAAGGATAAACCCCAAGTTTTTATGGTTGGTAAGACTGGCAGGAAAAGACTAGCAGTCCAAGCCTTCAGGAAAGGCAAAGGCAAGAATCATAAGAAGACGAAAGTTGTCAAGAAGGACAAAGGCAAGAGTACTGAGAAGGGTGAATACTTCTACTATCATCAAAAGGGGCACTGGAAGAGGAATTGTAAAGAATATCTCAAGGACAAGACTCAAGGAACTGTGAAGCAATAGGACGCTTCAAGTATCTATATGATAGATGTAACTTCTCAATTAGAAATTATACATCATGGGGATTAGATACTGGATGTGTTTCTCATATCTTCAATTATGTGCAGGTACTAACAAGAAGGCGTAAGCTGAGGACGGGCGAAGTGGACCTGAGGCTAGGTAACGACACAAGAGTTGCGGCAATCCCTGTTGGAACAGTGAAGCTCAAGCTATCATCAGGAGACACATTTTCATTAGATAAATGTTATTATGTACCTAACATAATAAGAAATATTATTTCTATTTCATGTTTAGATAGAATAAGGTACACTTTATCTATTGGGAATAATTATTGTTCAATTTATTTTAGAAATAAATTAATAGCTTCTGCTTTATTATCCAATATATTGTACTTGTTGAATGTGTCTCATGATAAATTGTAGGCTTGGTCACATTGGAAAAAACAGACTCTAAAGATTGCATAAAGATGGATACTTAATTCCATTTGATTATGAATCATATGCGACCTGTGAGTCATGTTTGATAGGTAAAATGGCTAAATCTCCGTTTATTGGAACTAGAGAACGAGCCAAAGACTTACTGGAACTAATACATTCTGATGTATGTGGTCCTATGTCTACCCAAGCCATCGGTGGTTTCTTGTACTTCATCACATTCACTGATGATTACTCAATATTCGGATTCACATACTTACTGAAGTATAAATCTGAAGCCTTTGAGAAATTAAGAGAATTTAGGAATGAAGTAGAAAAACAAACTGGAAAACGTATAAACGCCATCCGATCTGATCGTGGTGGTGAATACTTGAGTACAAAGTTCATTAAATACTTAAAGGATAATGGTATCCTATCTCAGCTTACACCTCCTTATACATCTCAGATGAATGGTGTATCAGAAAGGAGAAATCACACATTAATGGAAATAGTACGATCCATCATGAGCATGTCCAAATTACCAGTATCCTTATGGGGATATACACTTAGCTCGGCTATGTATATCCTGAATAAGGTACCCAACAAATCCGTTGCAACCACTCCGTATAAGATATGGAATGGAAGGAAACCAGACCTTAAACATGTTAAAGTCTAGGGATGTCCTGCTCATGTTAAAAAATATGACGCAGATAACTGGAGTCTAGAACGGACAAATGTAGATTTGTGGGATATCCGAAGGAAACTTACGGATATTTCTTTTATCATTCTGGCGAACAAAAGGTGTTTGTGGCTAGGAGAGCTGTCTTTTTAGAAGAAGACTATATTCTCCAAAAGGACAGTAGGAGTAAAGTAACTCTGGAAGAAATTCCAGACCCACAAACTGTTAACGGTTCATCAGATGAAGTATGTGGGACATATTAATATGTGGGTCAGAAAGAGTACCTAAACCACCAGAAAAATGTGTGGGACATGTTACTTTAGATAGTTCTAGGATACTCTATAATGAAGATGATGATCCTAAGACTTACCAAGAGGCCATTAAAAGTCCTGAGGCTGGGAAATGGCGAGAAGCCATGAATTCTGAGATTCAGTCCATGCACATCAACCAAGTTTGGAACTTGGTTGACTTGCCCGAAGGTATAGTACCTATCGGCTGCAAATGGATCTTTAAAAGAAAGATCGGTGCAGATGGACGAATAGAGACTTATATAACGAGACTTTCTCACCCATTGCTATGATTTAGTCTATCAGAATTCTTCTCGCCGTTGCTGCATAACATAATTACGAAATCTGGTAGATGGATGTGAAGACAGCCTTCCTCAATGAAAATCTTGAGGAAGAGGTGTATATGATACAACCAGAGGGCTTCACATCAAAGGAATCTCCAGATATGGTATGCAAGTTGTAAAGGTCCATTTATGGACTGAAGCAAGCTTCCCATAGCTGGAACATAAGGTTTGATGAGGCAATCAAGTCTTATGGCTTCATTAAGAATGAAGATGAGCCTTGTGTATACAAGAAAAATAGTGGGAGTGCAATCACATTCCTAATTCTTTACGTTGACGACATCCTACTCATTGGGAATGATGTAGGAATGATGTCATCGGTAAAGATTTGGCTATCCAAGAATTTCTCCATGAAGGATTTGAGAGAAGCATCTTACGTATTGGGAATACGGATCTATAGAGATAGATCAAAGAAGATGCTAGCCTTAACCCAATCCATGTACATAGAAACCATTGTCAAAAGGTTTGGCATGGAAAATTCCAAAAGATGTCTCATACCAATGAGACATGAAATTTATCTCTCTAAAGGTCAATCTCCCAAGACTTTTGAGGAGAGGGCAATGATGGATAAGATGATGTATGCTTCAGCTATAGGTTCCATCATATATGCCATGCTATGTACTAGACCTGATGTTGCATATGCTTTAAGCGTTACAAGCAGACATCAGGCAGATCCAGGTGATGAACACTAGAAGACTGTGAAATGTATCCTTAAGTACCTGAGAAGAATAAGGATATGTTTCTGGTCTATGGAGGAAGAGAGTTAAAACTGCAAGGATATACTGACTCGAGTTTTCAGTCTGATCCTGATGACAGCAAGTCAATATCAGGGTTTGTCTTCACACTCAACGGGGGAGCAGTGAGCTGGAAAAGTTCCAAGCAGGAAACCACTGCTAATTCGACAACGGAAGTTTAGTATATTGCTGCTGCTGAAGCCGCCAAGGAAGCTGTCTGGATGAAGAAATTCATCGATGATCTTGGTGTGGTGGAAAGCATCTTTGGTCCTGTCCCACTGCTGTGTGACAACAATGGGGCGATTGCTCATCGAAAGAGCCGAGGTCTCATCAAAAGTCGAAGCACATTTTACGACGCTTTCATTTGATCAGAAAGATTATAACTCGAAGAGATGTCATAGTGGAGAGAGTTCCTTCAACCGACAACATAGCAGATCCACTGACAAAGCATTTGTCTCAAAATGTCTTTGAGCATCACTTAGAGAATATGGGTATTCTGTATAAAAGTGATTGGCTTTAGTCCAAGTAGGAGATTGTTAGTATTAGGTGGCTTGAAAGCCAATCTGATACTGTAAATTATTCAATTTATTAATATAATGGCAACATTTCATTGTGTGTAATTAATTTGATCTATGTTTATCGTATCACGATGAAGTCCATGGACATAGACTACAACCTTCGAATTATGATGAGATCATAATTACAGGACTGAAGACTTATATACTCATGTTCTTAATTGTTCTTAGTCAGAGGATGTTTGAGAAGGACATCAAACATCTGGATAGACTAGTATAGGTTTCTTCAGTTCATATGATGAGGGTGACTAATCCTATAAGTCACTTGTGTGGAGACACTATGTTGGACATGTAGGTGCTCATTGGTGAATGAGTTCACTGAACTGATCCGACCTTTAATCGTTGGATGGTATATACCTAATTGTTAACCAGCTCGATTCTTTTGTCACAGTTGCATAGATGATCCTTGGACCTGAGACACTAAAGATATCTTGTTGGTACGTATCTGAACTTTGACCTTGACTGATTAAACCCTAACTATGGATTATCAATAATCACGTGATCGGGTTCAGGGAGATACCCTCGAAGGTAATTGCGTGTTCAATATGGGATCATCTGCTCTCGAGAATATGAGAGAGAATGTTCCAGGAATGATACGCTTAAGTCCCTGGCCAGGGCGGACACCGTATCATATAAATGGTTATCTGATATAGTTTAGCACATCTGATTCAAATGAATTGACCGGCTAGGGTTTGACAGTAAACCATGCCCTAGGTCGATTCAGGAACATTGCACGGATGAGGGATTATATCCGCACGGTAACCGTTGACGGAAAGGTTCCCATAAAGGGTTGCGATAACCCCAATGCCACCGGGATCACGCGATGCTGCTTGGCATACAATGTGATCGGAAGCTCGTCCGAATTTATTGTGGGACATTAAATTCGGCTGATTAATTAATATAAGGATATTAATTGATGTAGTGGGTCCGTAAAGAGTTACTGGGCTTAATGGGCCATTAACTGGACTGGTATTTGTGCCTAGAGGGTCACACGCAAAAGGTTTTCAAGTCGATGGATTATTTGACTGGATTTCGGATAAGTATGGGTTTTTGTGAAAAATCACAAATACACTTATTATAAAAGAACGGCTGCTAAGTCGGGGGCCAGCAACCCTAACCTAGCCGCCGCCCTCTCTCTCCTCTCTCCTGGCCGCACGTCTTGAGGTTGGCCCTCTGGGGGCTCTGCTCCGGCTTTCGACAGCTCCGCCTTCCGTCCAATGGGAGTTTCCAAATCCGCATGTCGCAGCGGATTACGCATAGCCAGACAGGATCCACGAACGCCGCATCAAGCGAGGAGGCGAGGACGATCCATCGCGAGGAGAACCGCATGGATACCGCTAGAGGCAGGGCACCTGCGCAGCTTACGGCATCGCTCCGACGGAATCGGAGAACGAACGCGGATTCAAATCCGCGCAAGGTAAATAAGATTTTCCAGTTTATTTTGTTGATCGAAACAGGATGGATCCATGCCCAACTTTATTTTATCTGCTGCATTTTGGTCGGATCCGGGACACAGAAAACCCAACAAGAAGAACACCATCAAAACCTCGTTTGTACAGCTCTCCTCCAACTAGGGTGTATCTCTGAGCAATTCTCCTGATAGACCTCATCTCTTCAATTGTGACTTCTTCAGGATAGGATTGATCTTCACAGTATTTTGCAATCTCAAAGTATCATGGTTTCTCTTCATCTTCCATCTCTTCTTGCAGCTCCAGTAGCATGATTTCAGTTTAGTGAAAAGCCTGGCATAAGCTGAGGTGAGCTCTTGATAAGGCTTGAGTTTGAGATCAAGGGTGCGATACTTGGTGAGCACTTGGCTAAGAATCAATTGACTATCACCTGCAATCAGCAATTTGGTGGCACCATGGAGATGAGCGGCCTCGAGGTCAGCAAGAAGAGCCTCATATTCAGCTATGTTATTGGTAACATGAAAAGCAAACTGAAAGGCTTGGAGAATGATGACACCTACAAGTGATAGAAGGACAATGCTGATACCCTTACCGTGAGAATTCAGAGCTCCGTCAAAATGCAGAGTCCACATATCATCTTTGATTCTGTCAATGGACATCAGTTCCTCATCCGAAAACTCCGATCGAACCAAATCAAATATGGGCAAAGGGTGATGAGCAAGGTGTTCTGCTATAGCATAGCCTTTGATTGCTTTTTGCTTAATATAGATGATATCGAATTGAGATAGAAAGCTCTGCCAACGTGCTAATCAATCTATAAAGACAAATTTCTCAAGTAGGAATTTGATTGGATTCATCCTAGCGATGAGAGATGGACTTCATGGGCCAGGAAATAATGTTTCAACTTCTAAACTACCCAGACCAATGCAGCACATGTTTTCTCCATCGCCGTATACCTCTGTTCTGTGGGGTTGAGAAGTTTAGAGAGATAATAGGTTGCCCTCTCCTTTCCTTCTTTATCTTTTTGTGCTAGGAGAGCCCCTACTGCATCATCCAGGACAGAAACGTAAAGAACTAAATGCTTGTCCGGAGATGGTGGTCTCAAAACAGGAGGGCTTGCAAGATACTTCTTCAATCCATCGAATGCCTCCTGACACTTATCGTCCCAATCAAACTTAACTCCCGGCTTAGTAAGCTCGTAGGACGGCTTACACCTTTGTGAATGCTGGGAGACAAAGCGGCGAATAAACTGCAACCTCCCGATCAATCCTCTTAGCTCTTTCAAATTCTTGGAAGGTGACATTTCTATAATAGCTTTGGCCTTATTGGAATCGATCTCAATGCCCCATTTACTCACGATGAATCCTAACAACTTCCCTGATGAGACACTAAATACACACTTCTTTAGGTTCATCTTCAATTGATATTCCCTCGATCTTTCCAAAATCTTTGCTAGAATTTCAGCATGCTCAACTCTAGTCTTAGACTTCACCAGTAAATCATCTACATACACTTCCAAATTTATATGCATCATATCATGGAATGTAGCCATCATAGCCCTTTGATAGGTGACTCCAACATTCTTCAACCCAAATAGTATGACAACATAACAGTATGTGCCCTATGGTGTAGTGAATGACATCTTCTCTTGATCGTCCTCTGCCAATATAATATGATTATATCCTGAAAAGCCATCCATGAATGATAGAATCTCAAATCCAATTGTGTTATCAATGCTATATGAGGCAGTGGGAAATCATCCTTTGGACATGCTCGGTTCAAATCTCAAAAGTCAATCCAGATCCTAACCTTCCTATCCTTTTTCATGACCGGGATTATATTAGCCACCCATTGCGAATAAAGGACAACTCTAATAAATTTGGCTTTATGCAGCTTATCGACCTCTTCCTTCATCTTCAAAGCCATTTTGGGTGGAATCGCCTTAATTTCTGTTTAACCGGACTAGCTCCATCTTTCAATGTTAATTGATGCACCACTAGGGAAGAGTCAAACCTCGGCATATCTTTATAGCTCCAGGCGAAAGTGTCTTTATAATCTCTAAGAACTTGAACCAATGCCTCTTCATCTAATTTTGAAAGACTTTGACTAATGAGGACGTTAGTCTTAGGTGGCCTACAAGCCAATCTGACTATGTAAATCTCATTCATTTCTTAATAAAATGGCATTATATTCATTGTGTGTATACCGTATTAATTATCGTCTCATAATGAAGTCCGTGAATATGTAAAATAGTGATCAGATTATTATGAGATCATACTAATGAGACTGATCACTTAAATACACATATTCTTAATAGTTCCTAGTCGGACGATATCCGAGAAGGACATCGGATATCTGGTTAGACTAGTACAGATTACTCCTGGTCATATAATGAGGGTGATTGATCTCATAGTCACTTGTGTGGAGACACTAGGTGAATCTATAGGTGCTCATTAGAGAATGAGTTCACCGAACTGATCCGATTGAATCGCTGGATGGTAATGTACCTCATTGTCAAACAACTAGATTCTATTGTCGCAATTGTGTGGATGGTCATCGAACTTGAGACACTAAGGACACCTTGTCGGTGGACTTCTGTGCTTTGATCTTGGTTTATGAATCTCTAACCACGGGATTCTAAACAACCAAGGATCGGGTACAGCGGAATACCGTCGAAGGGAATTGAGTGTCAATAAGGAATCATTCGCTCTCAGTACTTAGAGAGAGAATGCTCTAGGAAGGATGCGTGGAAGTCCCAGCCCAGGGTGGACGATAATATCGGGAAAAGAGTTTTTCGATCATATTCGGCAACATCCGATCCAAGTGAGTCAACCGGTTAGGGTTTGACAATGCACCATACCCTGAGTTGACTCGAGAGCATTGTACGAATGAAGGATTATATCCACGTGGTAACTGTCGGCGAAAAGGTTCCAAGAGTGGATTACTTAACCCCGATACCTTCCAGGTTCACGCGGTGTTGCTTGGCACCCAGCGTAATCGGAGGCCCGATCGAATTTGATGTGCGACATTGATTCGATTGATTAATTAATTAATATGAGTTATTAATTGATTAATCAGGCCAGTGAGGAGTTACTGGGCTTATTGGGCCATTAACCGGACTGGTTATTGGGCCTAGAGGGTCACACACAAATTATTCTCAAGGCGATGGTTAAATAAGTATGTTTTATATTAACCGGAGGTTTTTATGAAAAACCGTGTGGTTAGTATAAAATGTAGCGAACAGGATGAGCAAGCCAGGCTGCTACTAACCCTAGCCCTCCCTCCTCTCTTTCTCTCTCTCTCTGGCACCCCTGACATGCCCGAATATGCTCTGCCACTTCTCCAACTCCCGTCCGACGAGAAATCACCTGCGGGTTGCGGCGAACGGCGGAGGCTTCGTGGGGTGCGAAGAACGAGGAAATGTGAGGATATCCACCGCGAGAAGGATCGTTGTTTTTATTATTTATTCAAAATCAATCGGTCGCGGATTCGAATCCGTGCATGGTAAGAATCGATAATCTGATTATCGGTTTTGTATATTCGAAACGGGAACATATCGTTGTTTTAATTATTTATTTCTGCTGAGTTTTGCGATCCGGAGAAACGACAAGAAACCAACAGAGGACAATCCTAGGTTCTTCTTCGGTTCCTAGATTGATTTCTTTTGTTGGCTCTTCTACAGCAGCTAAAGGTTCATCAAATCTTTTCACTCCACTCGCGTATGTCTCAGCTGCGTCCTCATCTTCTTCTTCTTCTTCAGTGACGGGGTCCATTTAATATACCAATTCATCTGTATCCGTCATCAACCAACTCATCTACCTCATATCCTTCTGACAACTTGATCGGATTCTCTAACAGTTGAGGGATTTGATAGAAAGGAAGGCACTTAGAAGTTAATTCCTAGAGGTATCTATTGGGAATTCTTCTACGCTTAGATTTCCTAGACTTCCTAACTTGACTAACTTCACTAGAACTAGACTCCTTACAACTAGACTTCCTATCTTGACCTAGTGAGGATGAAGAATGATGAAAATCATTGGATACATGAGGGAATACAGGGGAATCCTCCCAATAGGAGGGGCAGAGTAGATCTATAAGAGAATCCTGCCCGAGCGACCCACGCGACGATGGGGTACATTCGGACAAGTACTATGAGGTTTCTTCAATGAAGATTTGAGAGGAAGAGGTTGCCAAATCGGTGTTTTTTTTTTGGACATTTTGGGTATAAAACATGAAACAAGAATGAATTTGGAAGGGAGGGGAATGTGACGGTTAAAACGGCATCATTGCCAGAGAATTAGGGGGATCATATAGTAGTAGGTCCCAGATCAAATCATGGATCCTCTCTAGGTCGAGAGGAATCCGAGGTAAAATGTCCTGAGGGGATAGAGTAATGATGATGGGTGGTGCCCGGGGTATATCTTCAGTGATGACTCTCAACCAGGTCGGGGTCAGGAGCAGAGTGCGGAACAAAGTATGGAGAGTGAAAACATGAGAGGGATAAGTAGCCCTCCAGAGATGATCTGTTGTCAAACCAGTTTCATAGGGGTCATCTGGCTCCCCTTCATATGTCTCCTCACTTAGCAGAATCCTTTTGTCAAATATGGCCCCAGGCCCTTCTATCAATTCATCAATCAGTAGCTGCCACTGTGGCTCGGCAGGGTGCAAGAATAGTATGTTCAATGCTATGTATAGGTCCCAAGTGTCAAACCAACGGTACCACTCACATTCCAGATCATGAAACTTCCTTCTTTTTGTCGGCCGCAGAGCCTCTAAGGATTTGTATGCCAACAATGGTGTGCATTGTCTGGCCAATTCTCTTCCATAAATGTCATGCAAATCAAAATGGGAATTTATTATCACGATGTTATCATTATCATGCCGGATCACGGGCCCTTTTACAAAATGGGTAGACAAGGTCCAATTCAGGGGATCCTGTTTTTCCTTACATGGTGTAACCATTGTCTTCCATATTTTGTGACCATCTTCTTCCTCTTGCTGCTGGACAATTGTGTGTCTTACTTTCTCGGACTTGTAACCCAGGCCATTCCCAGGCATCCTCCTGTCATCTTTCACTGGCTTAATTCTGCCCTGCAGCTGTGCTCCCAAACCTTTTCTAAGCTGATACCCAGTCTTCATCATAATATTCCATCCAAGGGTACTCATGAACTTCCCACTCTTTACAGCATCAATCGGATGGGATGAAGGAATAGTGCACTTCAATGGGTCAGCCGATAGTAGGTAAGTCTGTATCATGGACAGGATGGGTCGTTGAACGGGTGGAGAGACTAGAATTGAATTTGTATTTAACGAGTGAGCAGCAGCAAGGATAGGCATGCTCGTGACCTTGATGACTCGTCCTTTATAAGGAAACTTGAGGCATTGATCGGATGGGATGAAGGAATAGTGCACTTCAATGGGTCAGCCGATAGTAGGTAAGTCTGTATCATGGACAGGATGGGTCGTTGAACGGGTGGAGAGACTAGAATTGAATTTGTATTTAACGAGTGAGCAGCAGCAAGGATAGGCATACTCGTGACCTTGATGACTCGTCCTTTATAAGGAAACTTGAGGCATTGATGATTTGTAGATGGTATAGCCTCAAGCAGCTTGATGTAGGGACGGCCGAGTATCCCATTTAGTGAAGGGTCAATCTCTAGAATGTGAAATTCAACTTCTGCATGACAGACTGGTCCCAATTCGACCTTCAAATATACCATTCCCAGAGGGGAACGTGTGGAGTTATCATAAGCAGTAACTGATATAGGGGAAGGTAGCCATTTCTCTTTAGGTACACCACAGAATTCCAGTGTTTTTGGAGGAAACACATTGATAGATGCTCCAGTATCAACCAGACATGTATCCACGGCTTTAATGCAAATGTTAACAGTTATACTCAGTGCCATACCCCTTGCTACCAAGAGTGCCAATTCAGAGGAGTGGAAGGATATGGAGGGCTGATCCCCCTGAGGAACTAGCAGAGCAGTAATCTTTTCTACTAGCACATCTTCATTAACCATGACCTTATGTAAGTATTCCATCAAGGCTGGTTGTTGTGGATGAGAGGTTTGGGTGGTAAGCGTGTAGTATCATGGCGGATGGTTGATGGTGTAGGGAACGGTATGCGGAATAATGGTTTGGATGGTACAATGGGTTCATGGACAAGTGGTGGAGGGTTATTTGGTGGTGGCGTGGGGGTTATGGGTTTGAAGAAGGTGGGTAGTGGAGTAGGGTTAGTGGGTATGGGTGATGATGGGGTTGGCGACGGCCTGGAGATGTGGACGATGTGGCCGGAGGATGATTCAATAGTATTTCGGTTGTGACCTGTGGAATATATAGATGAGGCCTCATCAACTCTCCATTGTTGCCCTCTGTTAGCCTCAGACTGGCTATTCGTGAGGATTGGGGCAATCTTGTTTTGATGCTCCAATAACGAGTTCTGCACTATGCCCATATTCTGTGGAGGTGTTGTTTGCTGAACTGACACTCTCTGATGTTGATGTTGTTGTTGTGGTTGTGGCTGTTGTGGTCTCCTCACTTTTAGCAGCAATATATTTCCTCATTTCTTCCCAGTCTATTCCTCTTTGGTCATTTAGATCGTGGATATATAATCCATGAATTGAAAATAGGCATCCACAGTGTGCCCAAGCTGCCAGTGATGGTCTTTTCCTTAGGCAACACTAAGGCATTGGCTACCATGAGAACATTAAAGACATCAAAGAGAGTCTCTGGTAGTTGGGGATATACTGCTCTCTTAGGACCGAGAGGTTTCCTCTGTTGGGAATAATCATTCGGAGGAGGAACCTGGTTGTAATTTGGTTGTTGCCGGGGATTATACACTTGCTGAGGAGGATGTTGGGATAACTGAAGCTGTTGTGGTTGTGGATGAGGTTGTTGTTTGAACTGTTGAGGGTGTGGTTGTTGGAATTGCTGAGTAGGTGGCCTATAACCCTGCTAATGTGACTGTCTTTGTGCATTATATGGTGGTGGCTGATTTCTGACTAGTTGACTATGATTATTATTCATGATATTAACATGTCCATGGGATATGGTTCCCTCAGTGATCGGTCCAGTTGTAACAACATTCGGGATGTTAGGCTTCCTGGGTGGCGGCCTGTAAGTCCGATGGGGATCAAACACACTGGAGAATGTTGTATCTTTGAAGGCGTTCTGGGTGTATCACGCCCTCTCATATAACTCCGCCATAGTAGTCAGATTGTTCAGAGTCAGGAACAACTTGTACTATAGCGTAGCATTAGCAATCATCATTTTTACTTGCTCTTGCTCAGACAAATGGTCTCTTATTTTCTCAGCCATAGATCGCCATCTATTGGTGAACACCACAAAGTCTTCATCTAGCTTCATCTTTTCATTAACCAAGTCTGTGATGGATAGGGTAGGTGAAACCCGATCTTTATATCTTTGCAAGAATTTCTTGGATACTACATCAAAATTTTCAACTTCACTCGGATCCAAGGAGAAGAACCACTCCAAAGCTGACCCTTCCAATGACCTCCTGAATAGCAAGGCCAGTGCCCGCTTGTCATTTTGCCAAAAGGAGGATTCATACAGGAATTCTTTAAGGTGAATGAAAGGATTGCTCGTGCCCTTGTATTTTCAGTACACTGGCATTTCAACCGACAATAGATGAAAGATTGGTAGATCAGGGATAGCCATTTCAGGGGCGGCTTGTGCACCCATGGTTCTTTGGAAATTCTTGAATTGGTCATCTATCTGAGTGATTTTTTTGAGCAAAATCTGAGTGGTTGGATCTATCGGTGGGGGAGGTGATTACTGAAAAGCCTGCTCCCTAGAGTAAGTGGGAACAGGGGGATAGTAGGGTCACGAACTAGTAGCATTTTCACCATGCCCTAAGGCATTTTGATAAACCGGAGTCTGAGGCCTGATTGGGTGTCGCAAACTAGATTGTTGATGGCCCATGGGTCGAGGAGTAGAAATCCGGAGGCCTTCCATGGCCTGAATAGGGATTTGAGGTATAGTATGACGAACCGGAGGGTTTGGTTCAGAATAATTTAAGGGAGTCTTTCCCTTCAAAATAGATTGAATTGCCTCAAATTGACAAGGATTCACATAATTAGACAGACCCCCCATGAGAGTAGCAAGATCGACAGGGTGAGAAGAAGGCACAACTTGGTCTTGGGCTTCTTCATAAGTGGGGTTAGAGATGACATGAATATGGGGATGATTGCCCATATCCGAATTGTATTGATCATAAGGGAGGTGAGATTGAAACCGAGGGGCATGAGCATCTCCCTCGTGCATAGTTTGAAACTGATTGAGGTTATGAGAGGCATAAGCATGTCTCTTATCTTCTTAATAAGATGGATCATAAACCCGAGGGGCATGAACATCTCCCTCGTACTCCATCATATCTTCTTGTTCAAAGGCAACCATGCTGAGAGTTCTACCTGAGCGTAACATCATTGTGTTTAATTATCAAGAGTTCAAACAAGTTATTCAAATATTATCACACAAATTGATGATTACATCTTCTTAGGATTCCTTGTAGAGTTTAAGCAAATTTTTAATTGAGATTCACTCAAGGAAGGATCCTAGTTTCAGTTCAGTTTTTCCGCCGTGATATTCTATGGCTCACCTGCAACGCTATGAAGATCTATCCGGGACTTCAAATGGTACAAGTAGCCCAATGAACAGAGAGGAATTCTCCGCTTTTGGGGACTTATAGAGGTCTTAACACCAACAACTCTAGTCTGTCCGAGGGACTGACCCAGTCAGAGAGAGGTGAAAGTGCCAAGAAGAGTGTTCCTATAAGAAAGGGGGGGGTAAGCCCCAATGCAAATGACATGCGGCCTGGGTGGCCTCTAATGTAGTATAGTAAATATAAGTAATCAGCAAACGATCAGAAATCCGAGGACTTAAGGCCAGAAGAAAGATTGCCTGAAACGCGTCAATCTGAGTCGACGTTATTCAAAATAGTGACTCTTGGTCACAGTGGCTCGGGCAGGCAAACAAGCAGGTGATGCAGACTGAACAGCGTCGTACACGAGCGACGTCGTTCAAAAAGACGTCGTTATGTGTCGAGATTATTCAAGCCCAAAAAGCAGTAAACAGTAAAGATATCAGGGGCATTCCCCTTCCAACTCAACAGGATGAAAAAGAATCAAGTACTCATGCCAAAATAGTTTAAACAAATAAATTAATCATGCAAGATCATGGATCAATCAAATAAAACACACTCTCCAATACCACAACTCAAGGCAATCAAGGGGGCAAACTTTTGCCAAAGGGGTGTGCACGAGGTGAACTTGGGGATAAAATCAACCAACCAATCCTCAAACGTGCACGAGGGACACAAGTAGTGCACTGAGGGTGTCCAATGGAAATAACAAGAGTAAACAAAAGAAACGGCAAGACAAGACCCACTGTGATCGCCAAAAAGTTGTAGGTGCTCAAATCGTGTGTGCTATCATCATGATATCATGTGTCATATAATTAACAAATCTAATTTAAATCATGATCACCAAAAATCGAGAGTTTCAAAAGAATAAGTTGATCGCTTACTAACCTTGTAAAATTGGGAGATTGGATTCCTTGCTCCTCTCTTTCGGCTGGCCGAAAGAGAAGAGCCTTCTTTTTGTTTACTCTTGTTTTGTTCTTGTTGTGGATTTTACTCCTTCTTTCCTTCACTTTAAACTTTGGCGTTCTTCCTTTGTATCTTGCAAAAGAAGATTAAAAAAAATAAAAAAAAACTATGATTAGAACTTAAATAGAGTAGTATCTATTCTAAGTAAGAATCTAAACATGCAACCAAACTAAAAGAACTCACTTTTATGATTTTCTTTTAAACCCCTATTATGGACATGGGTTTGGAAATATAATGTGAGTGTGTGTATGATGGAGTGATGTAATAAAAAATTATGTAAAAACAGTAAACAAACGATGAAAACAATGAAGAAACTAGTAAAAGAAAACAAAGGAGATGAGTATGGTTGGCCCCTCCATAGCCTTGGTCTTCAATAGCTTCAATGGAGAAAGAAAAGGGGGAAGAAGAAGCCTTCAAATTCTTTCCACGTTTTCTGCAATAGAGGGCTCCTTTTCACCTTGATTTGAACTCCAAAGCACCAATGGCCAACCTTTTTCAAAGGTCAATGTACATTTGTATATATAGAGGCTTCAATTAGAGTTATTTGACCTTCAAAAGGGTTCTCCCACGGCTCAGACTTGCCTTCGATAGACATGGAAGGAATTGGAAACCCTTCTAACCTCTAGAACCGGATTAGCTCGACCAAATCATGCTTATCACGAAGGTGCTTGAAACACGTCATGATCAAGAGATGCCATTTAGCTAATTAGGAGGGGCCAACAGATAAAGAAATTCGCGAAGGAAACCAGAAAACCTTAGGAAAGCTAAAAGGTGTCGACCATGGAAGTCATGATTTAGATAATTAGGAAACTAATTCGAATTTAAAAATTGTAAATCCAGATGGATTAGGACTTAAACGGCATCGTTCATGGGCGACGTCATTCAGTTAATCCTATCTAAATTTAGGAAGTTTAATTTGGAACTAATTTCGGCTAGAAATCTAAATAGCGTCGGCTATGGTCGACGTTAATCAACGAAATTTCACAGAAATCAACAAAAATTAATTAATGATTAAAAATCATACCATTCTGGGGCATTATAATTGTGACATAAAATTTACTCAATATGAAGTCAAAATTAGCATGTCTACAAAGATTTTTTTGAAGAGAGAAAAAAGGGGCCAGTGAAGAGGGGTAATTCATATGTATTTCAGAAGGAGGACAAGAGGAAAAAGATAGCATTTTCAGAGGATGAATAAGTAATAGGAAAAGAAAAAGCAATTGTATGCCAACAGCGTAACAAGTCACATGGAGGCACTGATTGTTGGTATGCAACTGAGAAAATGTTTTAATTCTGGACAGATGGGACATGTAGTCAAGAATTGTCCAAATTGACAACAAAGACAGCAACTACCACAACAACAAAGGGCTCGAGCCCGAGTGCATGCATTGACCAAGCAGGATGTCAAAATAGTTCTATTGTAGCTCAAGATAATATTCTTATTGATGATGTATAAGCAAGAGTTTTGTTTTATCCTGATGCTACACATTTATTTATTTCTTTGAAGTTTGTTGAATTATTAAAAGATAGGCAACTTGTAGAAACAAGAGAGTTATCTATTGTCACGCTAATAGGAGAAATAGCTAGAGCTATTTGTGTTATTTTTAGGATTAATGTGAAAATTAAAGGAAGAGTGATGCCACTATGTGTCTATCTGCTAGATATGTAAGACTTTGATGTAATCTTAGGTATGGATTGGTTAGATGGAAATTTTGCACTCTTAGGTTGTATAAGAAAGAAGTTAATTTTTAAAAAATCTAAAGAGCAAATATTCATTTATCAGTGTCTGAGGCCTCAGTGCGATAAAATATTACATTTAGCTTACCATGAAATGGTTGAGCAATGGTTATGATGGGTACTTAGCTAGTGTAGTGACTGTACCAATTGAATGTGGTAGGTTGGCACCCACTTATATTGATGTGGTTAGAGAGTTCATGGATGTATTTCCTAATGATCTTCTAGGTCTGCCACCATCTAGAGAGGTAGACTTTATTATTGAGCTTATGTCAGAGACTTTACCTATTTCTAAGGCACTTTACAGGATGGCCCCAACAGAGCTTGTTGAGCTGAAAAAGTAAGTATAGGAGCTATTAGATAAGGGATTCATCTATCCTAATGTATCCTCATGGGGAGCACCTGTGTTGTCTGTAAAGAAGAAGGATGAATCTCTTAGATTATGTATTAATTACAAAAAATTAAACCAAATAATAGTGAAGAATAAGTACCCATTGCCAATAATAGATGATTTATTTGATCAACTCTAGGCATCCAAAGTAACCTCCAAAATTGATCTTAGATCCAGGTATCATCAATTGAGAATAAGAGAGGAGGATGTACTAAGACTGCCTTTAGAACAAAATATGGGCATTATGAAGTTTTAGTCACACCCTTTGGATTGATCAATGCACCAATAACATTTATAGACTTAATGAATAGAGTTTTTAGCTATTTTTGGACAGATTTGTGATAGTTTTTATTGATGATGTGTTGGTATATTATCTTTCTATTTAAACCCATCAAATGCATTTGAGGGTGATGCTAGAAACTTTGAGAAAGCACCAGCTAGAAAATATGAATTCTAGTTTGACAAAATGTAATTTTTAGGATATGTCATTTCTACATATGAGGTCTCTGTTGATCTAAGAAAAGTAAAGACAATTTTACAGTAGGAAAGGCCAAGGAACGAGGTGAAATCAGGAGCTTTTTGGGACTAGCAGGTTAGGGTAGAAGGTTTATCAAAGGATTCTCATCAATTGTACAGATGAATGTGAGCATAGTTTTCAAGAGTTGAAAATTAAATCGACCACTATTCCAGTCCTTACCTTACCCCGTAGTTCAAGTGGATTTGAGGTATGCACTGATGCATCTGGGAAATGATTAGGTTGTGTATTAATATAACATGATAAGGTGGTAGTGTATGCCTCTAGGTAGTTGAAAACTCATGAGACGAACTATCCTATACAAGATTTAGAATTGGCAATAGTGGTACATACTTTAAGAATTTAGAGACATTATGTATATAGAGAATAATTTGAAGTATATACAGATCACAAGAGTTTAGAGTATATTTTCTCTCAAAAAGATCTGAATTTAAGGCAGAGAAGATAGATAGAATTTCTGAAAGACTATGATTTTTCAGTTCACTATCATCCGGACAAAGCTAATGTAATAGCTGATGTATTGAGTAGAAAGAAGCTAGCCTTGAAATTTTACCAAGATTGGAAGATAATGGTTAATGTGATAGAATGTTCTCTAAGAATAAAAGGAGAAGAATTAATGATAGTGCAACTGGTTGTTCAATCTGTCCTAATTGATCAGATTACGGAGGCACAGAAGCATGACCAACAACTGTAGAAAATGATGGAGAAGCAAGGTTTTACTCAAAATGTGACTAGAACACTTAGATTCCAAGGAAGATTGTGTCCCCTGGCAAGAAGAAGTTAAGAAGCTTTGTTAACTACAGCCCATAAATTTCAATATTCTATTCATCTAGACAGCACAAAGATGTATAAAGATTAAAAGAAACATTTTTGGTAGAATGGCATGAAGAAAGATATAACAGACTTTGTAAATAAATATCTTACATGCCAATAAATAAAAGCAGAACATGAAAGACCAGCAGGACCCTTACAGCCCATGAAAATTTCACAATGAAAATGGGATCATATTACTATAGATTTTGTAATGGATTTACCAAAGACAAAAAGAAAGCATGACTCCATCTGAGTAATTGTTGGCAGACTGACAAAATAAGTTCATTCCTTAGTAAACTCAAAGACCAATCATTAGAAGATTTGGCCCAAATGTACATAAGAGAAATTCTGAGACTCTATGATGTACCAATATTTATAACTTCATACAAACATTTCATATTTATTGTGTCGGTGTGGGAGTGACACGGCGCCGATGTGGGAGTGATGGGGTGACGCCTAGAGAGAGGGTCACTTGATGTACCCCGGAGTATAGCTAGTACCGGTGTAGGAGTGATACATTCGGAGTGTCACTCGTACTGGTGGAAGCAGAACCACCTGGAGCCTGTCAGGTCGGAGTAGCCAGCGCGCTATCCGAGGGGTTGCTGTTTGGTCTCAGCGGGTCGGTGTTTTCCGCGTTCGGCCGCGTGGTGTGTGTGTTTAGCTGAGACGCTAGTTGTGGACTCCGTGGTGGAGTCATTTCAGAGTCGTGTATGTTACTGTTATGAATGCATGTGTTTTATATCGAAATATAGGAGTTGTGTTTACTGCTTTATCTATTTAATTTGTGTTGTTGTACTTGTAGGTGCGTGAGTGGGTGGTGGGGATCGAAGGATCCCTACTGAGCCTTTTTTGATGAGACTCACCCCCTGCGGTTTTCAAGTGAGGGTTCCAAGCAGGCGTAGCGAGGAGAGTGTTGCCTTGGGTTGTGCGCCAGCAGCCGCTGTTCCAGGGTATGCCCCGATGTAGTTGTTAATTTCTTTTCTAGCCTATATGCTTAATTATTTCTTTTATGTTGGAATATGTAATTATTTGCTGAGTCAAGTCGAATTGTAATAATTTTTAATTTCTGCACTTCATTCTCAATTCGATGTGATGTGGATATTTAGCTTACTTTATCATTTATTTCCCAGACTTATCGAGATCCTATTTAACTCCAAATTTAATGATTCGGTACCCATTTAGTAATCGGATCCCCGATTATAGGGTGGCAGGTCGTTACATGTTTCTCATTACTTAAGTTCTTTTTCCAACAATGGCGACCATGGACACTAGCATCAATCCCAATGGCATGAGTCATAGTTGGCACCCAACATCCATAGCATGCAGCAATAATATCATCCGGAAGCATGTACAACTACCTTTTAGTACAAGGTTTTTTCTTCTTATTTATGTTTCTCTCCTTGTTCTCTAACTTGTCTTAAGGTACTAGGGTGTCCCAATCAATCTAAAACCCTTTGTAGGGAATATGATAACGTATTGCTAAAGATTGTTAGTTCTTAGGTGTCTTGAACTTGTTGTTCTTTCATACTATCATACTTGCAATTCCTTGGCTTTTTTCTTTTATTTCTTAAAGAATCCCTTCTCCTGAGGCATATGATGTCCATATAATGTCCACCTCTAGCATTGGGAGCTTCAACTATAAGCTTGAATTGAACATCTATTTTTGAGTTGGATAACTCATTGTAAGTAATTTTCTACATTTTCAACTTTACTATGCTTGTCAAAGCAATACATGCATGGCTTAGATATGCTTGTGCTTTATTATCTCATATCATAAATTTTCAACATTGCTATGTCTATCATAGCAATATATGCTTGGCTTAGAAATGCTTATGCTTTACTAGCTCTCATTACCTCCAAACAAGATGAAACTATTACTAGTTTGTTGCAATAACATTCTTTATAGTTAGATAATGGTAGTATTCAAGATGGAAATTCATTTCTCTTTCAATTGCTAAGAGTGCTATGCATCAAAAGATAGTTCAACCTACATGATAAGGAAAAACCAATGTTATTTAGGTAATTTTTTTTGTTTGCTATATATTAACAACATCTATATCGACTGTATTGTTTATTAAAATGTGGATATTAGCAAAACATCTCTTGATCTAATTTTATCATAGCATTCCTCTAACTTTATTCTTCTTGGTCCAAACTTCTGCTAAAGGATGTTGATAACTCATGTCTATCTTTGTTTTCTACCTCCTATATGTTGTAATGCATGACCATTAGGGGCCTATTAGGAGCCACCGATTAGCAGCCCTAGAAGCCCATCTAGGGAACCCCTATTGGACCTCTAAAAGGCATCCACCTCAGGTGACGCAAATCAGAGTTTTAGTGGTCTTGTTCAAAAGCTCATTAGGAGTCTAATAGGCATTTAGTCGCAGTGACGCGATTCAGCCCAGTAGTGCAATATGCATAGAACTCAAGTGTTTCCTTCATTAGGGAATTCATCTCCGGTTAGAACTTGACCCTAGCAGTCTATAAGTAGATCTCTTCACCCTCATGACCCCTTACCACGTCCCTATGCCTTGTAGAGAGATTTAAAGAGGGTCGTGAGGTATTTAGAGAGAGTTCTTGGTGGTTTTCACATGGCTCTTGAAGGGCTGCGTAGAGACGCTCTCTGGGAGGTGGTGTGCATGCTTGGAGGAGTTCTCCGCCTAGCCTAGGCAAGCTTCTTCGAGTTTTTTATCTTGGTGTTGAGGCAAGTGATAACTAATCCCTCTTTCCATAGATACTTTTATGTACAAAACCTATTTTCAAGTTATTTTACTATGTAATATAGTAGCAATGCAAAGATGGTTTAAAAGAAGGATTAGATGTGTTTGAATCTGAATGGATGATTGCACTTGTCAAATGAGATGAATTCCATGCTGAACCATTGAAAATATGTCTTCTGCTCTGGCACACGTCCATAAGCCTCGACAACATTTAGTGATTCACGTCTATATTACAAGATGCTTCTCAGACCTATTATTTCTTAATTTTGTAGCCTATGGTTATTCTATTAATTAATTCATTTAAATTGCTAATTATTACTTTAGTTCACTTCCTCACAATTGACTCCTTCTAAACCTATTCTATTACCATAATTAATATTCTTATTAGTTTGTCTAATTCAAGTAATAACTTGTTCATATCGTAGTTAGTTCTCTAATTTTCAACCCCTATTTTCCTTGTTAATGACTCTATAAAAGGATTACTAATTTCTGTATTTTTAAAATTAATCATAATTTTTCACAGAAATTAAATCTGGAAGAATAGTATGAAAGACATCCATAGAGTTTGACGCCTTTTACTAAGACGTGTTAAGCTTAGTGGACACGATTTAGATCTGTTATGACAGAACCCAAACAAAATGTTTAATTGCATGTTAATTATCCTGATTATTGCACTTTGTACATGGCGCTGTCACATAATGGACTGTAGGCATGAAATAAATGGTTATTGATGGACAATGTCACCTTAGAAGTATATGAATTGTCCAATCCAAAAAATTGTCCTTGTAGGGGAAGACCATAAATAAGAATGATGTATGAAATATGAGCGCAATGGGCTAAAATCCTGGAAGTGTGCCTATTTGCGGACAGACCAATCTTGCGTAGAATATGGGGATCCATCAACTACACAGTCGAAGACTTAGCGAAAATTACCTTACCACTAGGTGAAGAAGAAGGATATGAATAAGAACTCCTCATGACGTGCTTTGGATGCATGTCCTATGAATAAAAGTGATAAGACGACTATGCATGATATGAATATGACGATGAACCATGCTATGATGATCTATGATATGAATCATGTATCATGCTTATATATCATGAAATAAGCATACATGCTGGAATTTATATCATATATGCAAGACTTAGCATGCACAAAGTATGACTTAGATATTTAAAGAACATTATTAGGGTAATAAGCATGCATATATGATATAAATTCCAGCATGTATGCTTATTTATAATGTCTTTTCTTTCATATTTATGTCTGCACAAACTATGGAGATTGTAGTATTATGAGCTTACTGAGTTAGTTAGGACTCACCCTTGCTTAATAACCCCTTTTTATTATTGCGCATAATGAAGTCCATAAGTGTGTGCAATAGTCATTAGATTATGATGAGATCATAATAACGAGACTGATGACTTATAAACACACTTTCTTAATTGTTCCTAGTCGAAAGATGTTTGAGAAGGACATCAAGCATCTGGCGAGACTAGTACATGTTACTCCAGCTCATTTGATAAGAGTGATTAATCTCATTAGTCATTTGTGTGTAGACACTATGGTGAACCTATATGTGCTCATTAGTGAATGAGTTCACTGAATTGATCTGACTTGGATCGCTGGATGGTAATTTACATAACTGATAACTTGATCCATCGTTACAATAGCATGGTTGATCCTTAGACCTGAGACACCAAAGACACCTTGTCGGGAGACTTATGGGCTTTGACCTTAGCTCACAAATCCCTATCCACGGGATTCCTAATAGTCAAGGATCGAATCCAGTGGAAGACCTACGAAGGTGATTGTATGTTCAATATAGAATCATTCATTCCTAGGTAACTGGAGAGAGAATGCTCTAGGAAAGATCTACATGAATCTCTGGTCAGAGCAGACATAATATCAGAAAAGGTGTTTTCTGATATTGTATAGTGGCATCTGATCCAAGTGAATTAACTATCTAAGATTTTACAGTTGACCATACCCTAGGTTGACTCAAAAGTATTGTACGAATGAAGGATTATAGCTACGCGGTAACTATAGACGGACAGGTTCTGTGAGTGGGTTGTTGAATCCCATTACCTTTTTGAATCATGCGGTGTTGCTTGGCACCCAACTTGATCGGAAGTCCAGTCGAATTTACATGAGATGTTAATTCAACTAAGTAATTAATTAAATATGAGATATTAATTAATTACTATAAGTCGATGAAGTGTTATTGGACTTAACGGGCTGAAAATTAGACTGGTAAATAAGCCTAGAGGGTCACAGACACAAAGATTCTCAGTCGGTGGTGTTTTAGTGAGTTTTATATTAATTCGGAGACTTTTGTGAAAAGTCGCAATGACTTAATATATATATGTGCCGTATTGAAACCCTGGGCTAAGCTCTAGGTATGCTCCATGTAGGCCTCCCTTCTCTTTGTCCTCCTCCTCTGGGCACCCTATTCGAGGCATCGAGTTCTTTCCGTCTCTGCCGCACGCACTTTTCAAATGTCAGAAATTCTCTGCTACTTGTTGCAGATGTTGTGGCGGCAAAGAACAATCAGTGGGCGTACCGATTTGGACAAGGGAGCAAGGACGAACCGCTAACAAGGATCGTATGGATACTACTGGAGGCTAGGCATGTATGCAACTAGCAGCATCAACTCAACGGAACTAAGATGGACCCGGATCTGAATCCGTGCACGGTGATGTGATCACTTCAGATTTTTCGCTCTATCATTGTTTTGTTCCGACACGAATCAGAAAATAGGCGCAATCAAATTTTGTATTATGTTTTCGCTGCTTTCTTTGCGTCCCGCTCGGATCCCAATAGTGGTGTCAGAGCTAGGTTCCGCTCTGATCCATTTCGGATTGCTGAAATTAATTCTCTAAAGAATTTGCCATGCAATTTTTCGATTGTTCCTTCTTATTTTCATTCATAGGATGAATGTTATGATCAGATTACAGGTTTATTTCAAAAAAAAAGAATTTTTTTAGGTTCTTTGTGCCCTCTGTGGTGATGGGAATCAACTCATGAGCTTGGAAGAGGAGGAGAATAGGGCGCCAGAGGCATCCCCGGGCACCGCCGGTGTGGCCGGCAGCGCCAGCGGCACTGGCCGAGCAGAGCTGGCACCGCGTGAGTCCGGCGCTGGTGGCCTCTCCCTTCTCGTCGCCGTCTTGTTGCAGACGATGGGGGTCGGAGCCTATCCAATTGTCGCCGGTGAGACCGGCGTGGCCAGGGGAGGGTAGGCCACCGTCGTCAGTGTTAGTTTTTTGGGTGTCCTACAGACCAATCATGGGTCGTGTAGGCCCAATGTGTTGTACAATCTTGTTCAATATATTTAAATGGTATTTAGAGCGTAAACTTGTAATCTATGGATTGCTTTGCGTTGTCCCTAGGATATGTAGTTATAAGATCAATTTCGAGATGGGATCTCGAATGTGAGTTTGACTATACATGGACGCATATCTTAAACTGTTCCTGATTAGAGAGTAATCACTCTGGGACATTGATTACTTGTAAATCAGCACGCATGATGTGTAGATGACCAATCTCACGGTCATAGGCGCGGGGCACCAACACATATGTGTGGGTGTTCATCCTAGGAGGATGTTCACTGAACTGATCCGCTGATGGATCTTCATATGGTTAATTATACCTAATGTCAACTGAAGATTCATCTGTCTCAGTAGTATCGTTGATCCTTTGACCTGAGACATTCATGTGGTCTTGCATGAGGATTGGTGTGGTTTAATGTTTGGTTAAGTGACTTTAACCATAAGTCATGAAACACTGAATTATTAGCCACATCGAGATAGATGCGAAAACCGTTAATGGTCAAGAGGGGATCGCTCACTGTCAGGTATATCACAAACAGTTAATGAGTCATGACATGGACGCTCCACTAAATTCCTGGCCAGGGTGGTATCGGTTCGTTTGGAACGAACGTGAAATTATTCTAGAGGTCATGGTCAGACGACATGATCACTAGTGGTTTGACATAACCATACCACAGGATTGGATCGGACTCATAGAATGAGCGAGAGATTATAGCAATACGATAACTGATGACTTACAGGTGCCAGATAGGGTATAGATGAACCTGGCATCCTCTGGGATCACGCGGATTTGCTTGACCCAACGTGATCAAAAAGGTCCAGAACAAATTAAACGGTTACTGGGAATAGCCAGTTTAATTTACTTCTAATTAGATTAGAAGTCAATGGATCTTTAAACCAGAGTAATAATGGGCCTAGAGGATCATACACAAATAACTCTTGCAGAACGGAATATTATTGTATTGAAAAATATACTAAAGCATTAAATTCTTTTGGGAAAAGAATTTATAAATGGCTTAAAAGTATATATGCAATAGTATAAAGGGCATATATATAATATATGTATTATTAGTCTTGTTTGATAAATAAGCTAATAATAATATATTAATATATAATATATCCTGGGGTTTACTTTAACTGCAGCAGTTAAAGATGGGTTTGGGTAAACGAGGCGATTCAAGCTACCGCCTCAACATTCTTATATATAACCCACTTATTCTCCAAACCCGTAACCTAAGAAATCAATCCATTCAAAAGGTTGGCCGTCAAGTGGAAAAGGAAGAGTTGGACTCTTCCCAGGTTCTTGAGGCAAGAGGGTTTGTGCGGGTTTTGGAGAAGAAGAGCTCCGTCGCTGCGTAGGTTGGTGTGGATTAAGCTCTAGAGGCTGGACGTTTGTACAGCTCAAAGCTTTGAGGAGTACGGCGTCAATTTTCACAAGACAACGTGTACTGTGCATGGTGATAAATCTCGTGTGATTTATTTAAGATCATTTTTGTTGCATCAATCGGAGCCGAATCAATTTGGAAAATCATTTTGTTTTATGTTCTTCCACTTCTGTGATTTCCCGGGGTTATTGTAACGACCCGCCACCCTATAATCGGAGACCCGATCACTAAATGGGTGTCGAATCATTATCCAACGGTCTCACACCCGGATCTTATACACACATCTGGAGGAGTAAGCGTTAAACAAGGTTAAATATAGCATTCACACGGACTACAAGGAATTACAGTGCGCAGGAAGGAAATTAACAATGTCCGCACACAGTCCAACAATAATTACATAGCCCAAGAAATTAAATAAGTACAGGCAGAAACAAAGTACAACAACATCGAGGCATACCCCGGAACTGAGATAATTGCTGGTCCGCACACCAAGGAGAACACCACTCGCTGCCACTCGCCACGAGGTCCACACCTGAAACCGCAGGGAGTGAGCCACACCAGAATTGGGCTCAGTAGGGATCATCCGATCCCCTGCCTCCCACCCACACACCCACAAGTGCAATAACAAAGATATAGGTGATTAAGGCAAGTAAAGCTGTAACACACCACTCCTAAACCTCGATACGAACCACATGCATTCGAAATGTAACAAGCACATCTCTAGAATCATTCTATCAAGGAGCCTACAACTCGCGTCTCGGTGAAACACGCCACCCACGCCTCCGAAAGTGGGAAACACCGACCACACAACTGAAAGTGGGAAACACCAACCACACAACCGAAAGTGGGAAACACCAACCATACAACCGAAAGTGGGAAACACCGACCCACTGAGACCAAACAGTAACCCCTCGGATAGCACGCTGGCTACTCCGGCCCAACTGGCTTAGGTGGTTACTCCTTCCCCCAGCACGAGTGACACTCCAAAGGTACCACACCCACACCGGTACTAGCTAACCTCGGGGTTCACCAGGTGACCCTCTCTCACTAGGCGTCACCCCGCCCACGCCCCCACCGGCGCTGTGCTCCACCCACACCAGCACAGGGTGATAAAGCGCTACAACTGTCACTCTAGGTCCACAGTAACACAAAACTCGGCACAGTGCGATCCGGTCACGTGAGAAGTCCGCGGTCGCATGACACTCAACACAGTGCTAACCGGTCACGAAGAATCCATTATCATCGAGTGTAATTAAAGCATGCATTTAACCAACTATAACAGTGTAAATACATTTTAATAGCATGAATTAGTGTGATTCTGTCTTGAATCGCGTCGCCCAAGGCCGACGCCATTCAAGCATCATAAACTGGTTCATGAAATCTCGACCTCAGAATATGGCCTAAAAGGCGTCGCCACAGGTAGCCGCCTTTTAAAACGCGTCGCTATCCCTCGTCGCCTATTAGCGACCGAAAACAGGGACAGGCAACGGGTGATTCTCTTAAAATGCGTCGTCCTGGGAAGCCGTCTTTTTAAAAGGCGTCGGTGTCCTCAGACGCCATTCACACCAGAAACTGAAACTTGCAGAAACCTTAATCGGGGCAATTTCTGCCTAAATGGCGTCGTGCTGTCCCGTCGCCATTCTAAATGGCGTCGTCCATGCACGACGTCATTTAACGCCAGAAACCCCAAGCTGACAGAACCTCACTCAGGGCGATTTCTGCCTAAATGGCGTCGTGCTGTCCCGTCGCCATTCTAAATGGCGTCGTCCATGCACGACGTCATTTAGCGCTAGAAATCGGGTTCTTCAACTCTACCCGAGGGCTCCCTTTCACCCCCAATTCTGTCCCAAAACGCCCAAAAGGGGGAAAACGAAGAAGGAAATCGAATCACCATTTGAAGCCCATAAATCCTCATGCATAGAAACCCCCATTAAACTCCCTAAACATGCTCATTCTACCCCAAACACATCATGCTCCATATGGAAACTACGGATGAAACAACTATAATTTATACAAGGTTCGTCCCCCTACCGGTTCTTGAACTCCTCCTGGCTCCGTGCCCCCGAACCGCCGCACCGCAGACCGCCGCCGATACCCCCGAGGACGTCGCCACTCCACCGGGACGTCGGCCGCCGTCCGGAGAATGGAACGCCGCGAAGGAAGTGGTGGTGATAGTGGTGAGAGGTAGAGAGGTGTTGGAGTGGTGGAAGAGGAAGAAGAGGAAGGGAAAGGGGAAGAGAGGGGTCGGAGGAGGCGGAGAGGGGGAGGAGAGAGAGTGAGAGGGTGAGAATGAGGGAAAGAAAGGAAGGCTCGCGGGGTCAATATGAAACAGGGTAAAATGCGTCGACCGAGACAGACGCCTATCAGATGACAGGACGGGCCGTACTGACAGAAGCTCTGAAACGCGTCATCCACCACTGACGTCGTTCAGACGACAAGACCAGCACCGTACACTGACATCTCAGGGTCGCAGTCTGAATGGCGTCGTCCATCATGGACGCCGTTCAGACGACAAGACAGGGGTGTACTCTCGCGGCCCGAAACCCGCCCACGTGGCACAACAGGAACAGACCTAAATGGCGTCCACCTAGCAAGATGCCGTTTGAAAGGCGTCGTGCAGTGTAGACGTCACTCAGAAGAAACTCTCAAGACCCCTCAAGGTCCAAACCAGGGGATCCGGCTCGAAACCGACCCGAAAACTGAACCCGAAACCTCAGTCCTTACAGTTACAACCGAACCCAACAGTTAGACCAGCCGTGCACGTGCGCATGAGCCGGCGGTGTCGGCACTTCCCATTCCCACTGGCCTCCTGCAAGAGTCGGGTCGGGGGGGAGGGGGGTGCCACTATCCTTGCGTAAGGATAGAGGAACTTATGTTTCTTATGTTTTCCGAGATCTGTCAGTATCTAATGAAGAAACTAAGAACTATGGCATACTGTTGCCTTTGAATGGGATAGAGGAACGTTGCATCTATTCTTGCGTTTTTTTCAGAAGCTGCATCCTAATTTATCTCGTCACGTAATGATGGTAAAACCTAGACCAGGAATAATGGTTTATTCTGTTTCCCTAATACCATTATCAATCTGGGAGCTGAAATATGATCATATATTACAAAGAGTTGGAAGTATCATGAGATGGGTGCTTTTAGATCATAGTATGATACTTGTGTTTCTCCGAAATCATGCTATGAGTCTTAGAGATTCTAATCCCCACTAAGAGAACGTCGGAGTCTCCGTTATGTATATCTGAGGGTTATAAAATCCGTCGAAAAATAGTAAGAGATAATTTAAGATAAAAGATCATATTTGAATTATAAGAATTGTCTGCTCAAATCTCGTTACTTCCTTTATTATATGTGAATGTCATCAATTAATCTCAAATTTAGCATAATGGATGCCATAACTTCAATACACTTCTCATATTCAAATTGGCTACAGGATTCTGAAGAATGTCTTTAGATCCAAGTGATAGCATTTGTTCTAAATCAGATATTATGTAATCTCTTATTTGGTTAAACCAAGGAGAAGAGATACTCATGGTATGTCTTTGAGAAAGAGAAGAGGTAAAATCTTAAACAGTTGAACCAGTATCTGAGAAGGATAAAGCAAGTCAGCTGAAAGAGAGAAGTTCTCCCAGTAATGCCAATAAGGATATTAGAAATGGGAATAAGAATATGAAACTTGTAGAAGTTTTGGGTATTCTTTTGGGTATTGTTATTATCAACTTTACATGTCTATTAAGGAATCGAAATCTCCAGTATGAGATATTTTACATGATTCTCATATTTGTAATGATATGCATATTTAGACAAGTAAAAGGAAATTGAGAGCTTAAAAGGTTGAGTTAGACTCAAGGATAGTGCAAAAGTTGCACAAGTTATTGTGAGACAGTAAATCTTAGCATGTCTTTAGAGGACTTTATGAAACTAAATAATTGTTATTTAGTTTCATTTATTATCAAGAATAGTAAAGATGGTACATTCACTGAAAAAGGAACAAGCGTTATTCTATATGGTTTAAGAAATAAAATGATTAATTTTAAAATCAGTGAATGTACCATAGATTCTTGATGTGATATGTCATGTGATGAATGTTCAGAAGTCTCTTATAGAAAAAGAAAGTATGAATCCTAATTATCTATGGCATTATACACTTGGGTTGTGCAACTAGGGATTATTGGAACTTATACATACTTACGTATATAGCCCAATATCTTTTAAAGGTCAAAGATAATCACTCATGTTGATATACCTTAATGGTCACCTCTTTGAAAGATTCGACTGCGTATACTTACTGAAGTACAAGTCGAATGCATTTGAGAGAATTAAGGAATTTAAGATTAAATGAAGTGACAAACTGGAAAGAGTAATAGAATTCTTTGATTTGATCAAGAAAATTAATACTTTAGTATGGGATTCACACAATTCATTAAAGGATAATAGTATCCTCTCTCGATTGATCCCTCATTGTACATCATAGCAATATGATACAAGAAGAAATTGCACCTTATCGAATATAGTGCAGTACAAAATAAGATATGCCTAGTTTCTTGTATCCTTATGAGCATGACTATGAACTTTAGATACTCATACTTTACATATGGTTCTAAATAAAGCAATACATTTCAGTCCGTATAAGATATGGAGATAAAATAATTCATATAAGATATGAATTATAAGGAAACCTAATTTTAAGTATATTAAAGTCAAAGAATATCCTGGTCTTGTGAAAAGACATGATCCAAAAAAGTTAGATTAAAAAAGGACATAGAGTAGTGTGAATTTGTCAGATGTCCAAAGTGTTTAGATATTACTTTTATTGGCCAAGCAATAAAGGAATGATTATCGTGAAGAAAATTGTCTTCTATGAAGAGGAATATGTCTTTAGAGAAGATAGTGAGAGCTGATAAAATTGGAATACATTCCAGATCCACAAATTAACACTAAATCATTAGATAATATTTTGTTATTTGGAATCAATCATGACACATATAGAAGAGCATCATAAATTTTTTGGATTCTCTCAATGGCTAGAAAGATATGTTCGACATATCATAGATGACTGAATGATAGGAACTCGAAGATGTAGATTATGATCTAAAATCTATGAGGAAGCTCTCAATTATTACAACTCTAGCATTAGTAAGAGGTTAAGAATTCTAAGCCATAGTCCATAAGATCAATCAAGTTTGAAACTTGATGGAATTGCTTGAGGGTACTGTGCCCAGTGAAGCAAGTAAATCTTCAAAATGAAAATTAACACAGTGGACTTTTTAAACTTATATGAAAAACTGAAGGAAATAGTCAAGGTCAAAGTATTGACTTGGACAAGTTTTTCCTCAGCAGTTACTATAAATAAGCTAATTTGACTTCTATACTTGCTATAGCTGCCTATCATAATAATGAGATAAAGGCAGTTGGATATTAAAATGTATTCCCTCAATATGATTGAGAAAAAAATGCATATGATACAACCTTAAAGTTTTAAATTCATAGGATATCCTGGAAGGATTTTATAACTTCAAAGATATATTTTGAGTCAAAATGAAGCTTCCCAAAGTTGGAATCAGAGATTTGACCTAATGGTCAAATCCTATGTGATCATTGAGAATGACCATAAATTGTGTATGTACAAGAAGGATAGTTAAAGTATAGTCGCTTTGATAATGCTTTGTGATAATAGCATCATAGTCATTGGGAATGACATCAGAATATTACTATCAACCAAAACATTATTATCCATGAACTTCTCCATAATAGTTTTGGATGAAACGTCCTACGTATTGGGAATACGAACCTATTAAGATAGATCTATGAGGATATTACCATCGGTTACATTAACATATATGTCAAAATATTTGACAACAAATTCCACATAAGGTCTCATTTGATGAGACATGGACTTAATTTCGTTAAGGAAAGGTTTCTTAAAGGATCTAGGAGAACCTTATAAGAAGATAGTGAAACACATCTCTATGTACTTGAGAAGTACTAAAGATGCACTACTGGAATATGGAGAAATAATTTGAACCCATTGATGGATATAGGTGTCCTCAAAGTCAATCATAAGACACCTATTTCAATCTGATTCACTAATAAATGGCATTTATTTATTATGTACATTGGCGTATCAATAAGTACACATAATGAAGTCCATGAATGTGTGCAATAGTCATCGGATTATGATGAAATCATAATAATGAGAATGATGACTTATAAACACATATTATTAATTGTTCATAGTCGTAGGATGTTTGAAAAGGACATCAAACATCCGGTAAGACTAGTATAGGTTATTCTAGCTCATACGATGAGGGTGACTGATCTTGTTAGTCACTTGTGTGGAGACACTATGGAGAACCTGTAGGTGCTCATTGGGGAATCAGTTCACTGAACTGATAAGATATGAATCGCCAAATGATAATTTACATGACTGTCAATCGACTTAATTCATCGTCACAGTGGTGTGGTTGATCCATAGACTTGAGACACCAAAGACACCTTATCGATGGACTTCTGGACTTTTGACCTTGGCTTACGAATTCCTATCCACGGGATTTCTAATAGTCAAGGATTGGGTCCAACGGATGACCTTTGAAGGTGATTGTGTATTCAATATACGATTGTTCGCTCTCAGGTAACTAGAGAGAGAATGCTCTAGAATAGATCCATTGGAGGCCGGACACTTGTGCGGCTAGTGGCATTGCCTCGACGGAACCGAAACGGTCGCGAATTCGAATCCGCGCAAGGTGATGTAATCACAACCGATTTTTTGATTTCTAGTTGTCGTTCCAAAACGAATCTACGGGCATCGGGCAGGATTTCATTTTTGTTTTCGTTACGTTCTTTGTGTCCCGCCCGGATCCTAATAATGGCGCTCTGATCCGCTTCAGAATAACAAAATTATTATTCTAAAATTAATTTCCATACATTGATTTGATATTCTCTGAGAAATAGTTCATATGATGAACGTTAAAATTAGTTTTAATTTTTCTGTGGAGAAAATTAATTTTATTGGAGTTTTCCATTTTGTTCTTCATGTGGATGAAAAACGGCTTCAAAAGGTTTCTAATGGGGTTTTTAGGCCACCATCAACCGTCCTCGTCATCGCTGGTGTGACCGGCGGTGGGCGGCGACCTCACCGGGCCCTACAAGGGCGGCAGTGGCCGGCAGTGATGCCCCCCATTCTCTAATTTTTCAATAGTTGGAAAGGTGAAAGAGGATGGCCACAATTTCGAATTATGAACCGCAGCAAATAGGGCACTACCGGCGGCGAGGGGGTCGCCAGCCGGCCACTGCCTACACCGAGGAAGGAAGGGGGAACCCCCCCGGCAACCTCCGGCCGCCCCATGCTGCTAGCGCTGATGGCAGCACCCCCCCAAACTGCTGGAAACCTACAAAAAGGAAGGGCAAAAACCCTAATCCTAAGGGTCCGGCCGAGCCAGGCACTGGGCGCGTGGACCAGGCGGTCCCGAGCGGCCCGCGCTCTGGTGCCCAGGGGGTTGAACCGCCGGCCCGCGCTGACTCAACCGGGAGCTTCAGCCCTGTCCTAGCACCCTGGCCAGATCCGGGCCCAAATCCGAGCCCAGGCCCAATAGGGCAACCCGTTTAACCCCATTTACCCCTTAAAGTAAACCTCACCCTATTTAATTTGAAATTGAAATTAATAATGTTTTAAATATGTCTTAAGCTTAGTAATACTGCTTAAAATATGTTTTAAGCCTAAGTTTACAATTTTAAGTTAAAGGGAATTTATGTTTAAGATGTGATCTTAAATGAACAGATGTTGTTAAATTACTTTTAATTAAGTAATAAGAGGGGTTATAAAGATAATAGGGGGTTGTTTTTAAGATATGATCTTTAAAAAAAAAAAGTTTTATTTAAGATGTGATCTTAAATTTTAATTAACAATTATTGTTAAATTACTTTTAATTAAGCAATTAGAGGGGTAATTAACATATGATCTTAAAATCATTATTAACAAGTGTTGTTAATTATTTTTTAAAATGTGACCATAATATTAATTAAAAAATGTTGTTAATTTATACTTATTTGGTGATTAGATTTATTTAATTTCTTAACAATTGTTGTTATGAAATTAAGTATAATTGAGGACACTTAATAAAAGATTATTAAGTGATTAAATAACTATTTATAAATGTTATAATATGGTTAATTATTCCTTGAGAAACAAACTTTAACAAAAGTTATTAAAGATTGATTAAGTCTTAATAACAGTTATTAAGATGATTAATTAACTTTTCAAGGATCTCTTAATTAATGTTTTCAATGATCTAATCTACTTAAAATGATCTTTTAATAAAAGTTATTAAGAGATTGAATTATCTAATTGTTAGACTAATCTTTTTATAAATATTCTAATTGATATTTCTTAATAATTATTATTGAGAAATATTATTTAATAAAAGTGGTTCTTAACAAAGAGTTATTAAGTAATTAAAAAAAAGAATTAAAAATCTTTTTATAAGAGTTATTAAAAAAAATTTAGTTCTATCTAAATGTTAGATTATTTCACATTAATAATTATTGTTAATGTGATTTGTGATTAATCTAAGTGTTAGATTAATTCATTTAAAAGTGTTCTAAATTATGTATGGAATATTTTATAATTTTAATTTTAGTCTTGTGTGCATATGTTGATATATTTTAATACTTTAAATTAGATTTAAATACATGATTAGAAAATAAGATTTTCAAAAATTCAAATTATCTAATTTTGATTGGTACCCAAGTTTTGAGAAAACTAAAACTATTATTTTTAAAATTTTAGCCTTCATGTGATGTGTTTGATTATGTGTGGATGGTTAAAATTTGTGGTAGTCATGGACATGTACTTAGTTAATTTTATATCATGTGATGGTGTGTGATTAATTAGATCATTGTGGAATATGATGTAGATTAATTAAATGTTAATTAATGAGGCGTGCGTGCCTCCCTCTCTCTCATTCCGATGTAATTCTATCTCCCTCCATTATTGTACTCGGTTATAAGGCTTTCTCTTACAATTAATATGTGTTTGAAAATGTTTCAAAATTTTAATATTTGCTGTAATTGATCGTGTTGGCCGAGGAGAGGTGAAGATGATCCACAAGTGCAATCAGGAAGGCGTCAGAAGATGAGTCACCAGAGTTTATGTGTGTGCATGTTTAATTAATATAATTGTTATAGTTTGTGGTAATTAATTGTATGACTCCAGTTAATCACCGTGTTGTCCATGACCACATAATGAACATGTATGATTGATTCATGGTATTAGTTTTTGATTTTGAATTAATTACTATTATCTAGGTACAGTTAAATATATATGCGATATATTTATAAACTATCACTTAGGAAGAGACCAAGATAAAAGTTATCTAAAACCCTCACTAAAGTCTAAGCCGTAACGTGAGTAATTGAGAACTTATTGCGTTGTCCTCCATCGTTATAGTCATAGGACTCAAATTACCTTAGGCAGGTTTGTTGTGCTACCACAAGGCATGTCTAACTATAAGGAGAGACTCTGGCTATGGCATAAGATGTCTATTGATCGGGGTAGAGGAACCATGTAACCTTGTTGTGCTATCCACAAAGGTTGCATGTAAATCTATGCCCGTCTCGTAACGATGGTAATGCTTAGACCATAATTAATAGTTTTTGTGCTATCTACAAGGCCATTAAATCTCTGGGGATCAAAGCTATGATCAGATATTGCAAGGAGTTGCAAGTCCATGAGATGGGTACTCTTTGATTGTATTGCAGTTTGTCATGCTATCCACAAGGTTGTACTACAAATCATTGAGATTTTGATCCCTGCTAGAGGACCATTGGAGTCTCCTATTTGTGTACCTAAAGGTTATACAGTCCGTCGAAAAATAGTGAGAAATAATTCAAGATAAAAGACTATAATTTAATTATAAGAACCATCTACCTAAATCATTTTTTTCTTCTATTAAGTGAAATGTCATCAATTAATAGGAGACTTGGCATATTGGATGTCAATGCTTCTCAAATTCAGATTGGCAAAAGGACTTTGAAGAATGTCTTCAAGGCCATATTGTTAATCTTAGGTGACCTACAAGTCAATCTGATTATGTAAATCTCGTTCGTTTATTAAATAAAGTGGCATTATTTCATTATGTATAATTCGTTTTAATTATCATCTTATAATGAAGTCCGTGAATATGTGCGATAGTGATCAGACTATGATGAGATAAAACTAATGAGACTGATCACTTGAACACACATATTCTCAATCGTTCCTAGTCAGAGGATATCTGAGATGGACATCGGATATCCGGTTAGACTAGTACAGATTACTCATGCTCATATGATGAGGGTGATTGATCTCATAGTCACTTGTGGAGACACTAAGGCGAATATGTAGATACTCATTAGAGTTCACTGAACTGATTCGACTGAATCGTTGGATGGTATAGTACCTCACTATCAACCAACTTGATTCTATTGTCGCAGTTGTATAGATAGTCCTCGGATCTGAGACACCAAGGACACCTTGTCGGTAGACTTCTGTACTTTGACCTATGCTAAGTTCAACAGGTGTGAGTTTTGGCTAGATCATGTGCAGTTTATTGTCCATGTTATTTCTAAGGAGAGTGTTATTTAGTGAAGGTGCATGCTATTCTTGATTGGGAGGTTCCCAAGACTCCGCTGAGATTTAGAATTGTTTGGATCTTTCTAGTTACTATAGGAGATTCATCGAGCGTTTTGCTACTCTGGCAGCCCCTCTAACAAGATTGACCTGGAAGAGAGTGAAGTTTGTGTATCATATGAGTGTGAGAAGAGCTTTCAAAAGTTGAAGACCCGTTTGACCACTGCAGTAGTCCTTGTTTTGTTGAGTCGTTTTGAGGGGTACATTGTGCATACCAATGCTTCCAAGCAGGGATTGGGCACTGTTTTGATCCAGCATGAAAGAGTGGTTGCTTATGCTTTCAGACCGTTAAAGGATCATAAAGTCAATTATCTGACTCATTATTTGGAGCTTGCAGCAGTTGTTTATGCTTTGAAGATTCGGAGTCGCCATTTTAATTGACTGGAGTTTCAGGTGTTCACTAATCATCAGAGTTTGAAGTACATTTTCTCTCAGACAGAACTAAGCTTAAGGCAGAGGAGATGGATTGAGTTCTTGAAAGACTATGAATTCGAGTTGAGTTATCATCTAGGCAAGGCCAATGTGGTGGTTGATGCCTTAAGCCGAAAGAGATTGATGATGTTACAAGCTTGGAAGATGATTGATAAGGTTATTGCTTCTTTGTCCCAGTTGTCTTCAGATCAACCATTGTAGAGGGAGTTATTGTAGCATAGAAGGACAATCAAAGGTGCAAAGTTTTGTAGATAAGCCTGGTTTTGATAGGGATGAGCAGGGAGTAGTCCTTTTAGAGCAGGATTTGTGTACCCTGATTATTCATATTTGAAGAAGGAGCTTATGACTGAGGCTCATTGGTCTAAGTTCACTGTGTACCCAAGTAGTACCAAGATGTTCTAACACGTGAAGAGGACCTTCTAGTGGCATGGAATGAAGGAGGTTATTGCTGAGTTTGTTTCCAGGTGTTTGATTTGTCAGCATGTAAAGGTAGAGCATTAGAGACCTTCTAGTTTGATGCATAGGATTGAGATCCTCGAGTGGAAGTGGGAGCAGATCACCATGGACTTTGTAGTTGATTTGCCTCAGTTTGTGAGAGGCAATAATGCTATTTGGGTAATTGTAGATAGATTCACGAAGTCAACATACTTCCTGGACATGAAGGTGAAGCAGCCTATTAAGAGTTTGACTACATTATACATGAATACCATTATGAGATTGCATGGTGTTCCTAGGTCTATCATATCTGATCGAGACTCTAGGTTTACATGTCATGTTTATAAGGATCTTCGGGAAGCATTGGGGACACAGTTGAAGTTCAATACAACTTTTTATCTTCAGATAGATGGACAGCCAAAGAGGAACATCCAGACATTAGAGGATATGTTGAGAGCTTGTAGTCTGGATTGGAAAGAAGACTAGGATAGGAATTTGTCATTGATTGAGTTTGCATATAATAACAGTTTTCATGCTAGCATTGGTATGGCACCTTTTGAAACTTTGTATGGTAGGCCTTGTAGATCCCTTTGTATTGGGAAGAGTCTGGAGAGAGGCAGTTGATTGGACCAAAGTTAGTGCAATCCAATTTAGAGAAGATTCAGTTAATCAAGCAAAGATTGTTGACAGATCAGAGCAAACAAAAAAGTTATGCATATAAGAAAAGGAAAGACTTGGCATTATAAGTGAGAGATCATGTGTTCTTGAAGGTTTCCCCATCTAAAGGAGTTGCCAAATTTGAGCAATGCGGCAAGTTGAATTTGAAATTCATTAGACCTTTTGAGATTCTACAGATAGTTGGAGAAGTGGCTTACATATTGACTTTGTCCTCTTCTCTGGATGGTGTGCATAATGTGTTCTATGTCTCTATGCTAATGAAGTATGAGCCAGATCCGTCCCATGTGATTGATCATGTCCTGCTGCAAATTCAGCCGATGAGTTATGAAGAGCAATCTATTTAGATTTTAGATTCAAAGGTGAAAGAGCTCAGAAACAAGAGATTCTTTTAGTTAAGGTATTGTGAAGGAATTATTCTTTAGAAGAGTCTACATAGGAGCCAGAGTCAGAGATAAGAAGGAAATATCTCGACTTGTTTGTTTAGTAAATTACTGAGTTATTTCTAAAATTTGAGGATGAATTTCTTTAAGAGGTAGAGGGTGTAATACCTGAACCATTAAGGGCCCTTTAGGACCCCATTAGCATCCCTAGAAGCCCATCTAGGGAACCCCTATCGGACCTCTGAAAGGCATCCACCTTAGGTGACGTGAATCAGAGCTTTAGTTTGAAAGCCTATTAGGACTCTGATAGGCGTCTAATCGCAGTGACAGGATTCAGCCAGTAGTGCATTACATATAGAACTCGGGTGTTTCCTTCGTCAAGGAGTTCATATCCATTTAGAACTCAGCCCTAGCTGTCTACAAGTAGATCTCTTTGCCCCCAAGAGCCCTTACCACGTCCCTTTGCCTTGGAGAGAGATTTAGAGAGGGTTGTGAGGCATTTAGAGAGGTGGTTTTTACATGGCTCTTGGAGGGCTACGTAGAGAGACTCACCATAAGGTGGCGTGCATGCTTGGAGGAGTTCTTGCTTTCCCTAGGCGGGCTTCTTCAAGTTCTTTATCATGGTGTTGAGACAAGTAATGGCTAATCCCTCTTTACATAGCTATTTTTATGTACAAAACCTATTTTCAAGTTATTTTGCTGTGTACCATAATACTAATGTAAAATATGGTTGAGAAAGAAGGATTAAATGCATTTAAATCTGAGTGGATGATTGATCTTTTTGAATTAGATGAATACCATGTTGAACCATTGAAAATATGTTCTTCTACTCTGATACACATCCATATGCATCGATGCCATTCAGTAATTTACGTCTATATTACCAAACATGTCTCAGACGTGTTATTTCTTAATTTCATAGCATGTGATTATTTTATTAATTAATTGATTAAAATTATTAATTATTACATTAATTCACTTCTTAACAATTGATACCTTCTAAACTTGTTCGTGTTAGTATGGTTAATCTTCTGATTAGCCTATCTAATTCAAGTAATAGCTTGTTCATATCGTAGTTAGTTCCTTGATTTTTCCTGGTTAATGACTATGTAAACGGATTAATAATTTTTGTGTTTCCAAAATTAATCATAAATTTCACAGAAATTAAATTTGGCAGAATAGTCAGAAAGATGTCCATAGAGCCCAACGCCTTTTACTAAGGCGCATCGAGCCCAGTGGACACGATTCAAATCTATTATAGAACCCAAATAGAACCTATTAATTGCATTATAATTATCTTGATTATTGCACTATTGTATACGGCATTGTCACAAAATTGTCATGAATGAAAATAAGTGGTTAATGATGGACAATGCCACCTTAGGAGTATATTAATTGTTTAACCCACAAAAACATCATTGTAGAGGAAAACCATGAATAAAAATGATGTATGAAGTCCGAGGGAAATGGGCTAAAATCCTAGAAGTGTGCCTACTTGCAGACACACCAACCATGTGTGGGATATGTGGATCCCCCAACTGTGCAACCGAGGACTGAGTGGAAATTGCCTTACCACTAGGTGAAGAAGAAGAACATGAATAAGAACTCTTCATGATGTGGTTTGGATGTATGTCCTATGAATAAAAGTGATAAGATGACTATGCATGATATAAATATAATGATAAATCATTCTATGATAATCTATGCTATAAATCAGGTCTCCTGCTTATAAATCGTAAAATATGCAAGAATAGTATGCACATAGTATAACCTAGATATTTAAAAAATATGATTAGGATAATAAGCATGTATATATGATATAAATTCTAGTATATATGTTTATTCATAATGTCTTTTCTTTCATATTTATATATGCAAAAAACTATAGAGATTATGATATTATAAGCTTGCTGAGTCGATTGAGACTCATCCTTACTTAATAACCCCCTTTTAGGAGAGGTAGACCCTGTGGTGGAGGATGAGGCCAAGGAGGACCGCGAGGCTTAGTTATTCGACCTCCGGGATTTTTAGTGAGACATAGGTTTATGTTTATTTTTAGCTTAGCATGATGATATAATAATTAGTTAGAATTTGTGAGATGTAACATTTTAATTTGGTCATGTAGAGATCTTGGACAGTATTGTTGTTGTTATTTTCAGTATTCGTTCTATATCTAGTGGATGATCTTTTAGGAATGACAGTTGTTTTTCTTTTTATATGGATGTATGTATATTCACTATGGATATTACGAATATATTTAGGTTGTTTCCACTATAGAGGGACCCACCAATTTACCGTAAGTTGACATAGCCGAACCAGATTGGCAGGGGTCATTACATACGTTCTCCTCCCTCCATCTCTCTCTCCTTCCTGCACAAACATGAAAGAGTGTTTGTTAGAATCCATTCTTAGTTTAGAGTAGAGTCCACCTCAGCTTGGAAAAAAGTGTCACACTTTTGTAAGCACACATGTGTTCATTTCCCAACATTGTAGGTGGATCTTATATAGTCGTAATATTTCATTTTCAAAACCAACCAATTTCAGGGAGAGAAAATGAAGAAAATATTGATTGGTACAAGAGGGATAATCAAGTAAACAAATTTAGTAACACAATAGAATATGTTTGCATATATAACTCGTAAGAAATTATGTATATAGGAATAAATCCTTGCAGAATATGTATTAATAAATATCTATTAAGCTATTCCATAAGTAAAATGTTTCATCACATGAGTAGCAAATTGGTGGCTTTGATGGTGGATGTTAGGGGGAGAGGAAGAAGATAGGTCTGTTGTTTTCCTTTTAATCTATGCCATGGCAAATGTGGGAATACTAATGCTATTCAACAAAACTTAAAGACTAGGCAAACTACAAATGAGAATGTAATATTTCTTTAATCAATTTATTTTCTTCTTTGCTTAGTTTACATGATATGTAATATTTCTTTAATCAATTTATTTTCTTCTTTGCTTAGGTTACATGATATATTCTATGTCTTTACATAGGATGTTATCTAAAAATGAAGCAAATTAGTAACTCTAAGGCATTACCTGATTATGTACTACTTATTTATTCTTATACTATGGTACTCACTCATCTAATTATTGATAATAGCAATAAACTAAAGTATCATCTTTCTTGTTTCTAAACAAGATATAGATGCTTGCACCATGTGTAATAAAGATCAAAACTATATACCTATGATCAACCTAACATTTGTGAGTGCTTAAAATGATCGTGTGATTATCATGAAAAACTATGTTATTTAGTGCAAAATAACCTATTAAAAATAGAAACTAAGTGCAGTGATCGCTAGAAACTTTTAACTAAAAAGTTCCAAAAGAAGATTTTGATCGCCTACCTGTTTGAATGCGGAAGATGTTGAGCTCTTGATTCCCCTTCCTCAGCCGGCTGAAGAAGAGTGCCCTTTCTTGCTTTTGTTCTTGCTATTGAGTTTGAAGTTGAGGATCTTCCAGAAATCCTTGTGACTTGATTTTGCTATTTTGATTCTCCTTTGCTCCGTACAGCAAAAGTAAAAATGGAAATGATGATAAGAACTTAAGCAATAATAGTATCCATTCTAATCATGCTTTTAAACATGCAACTAAACAGCAAACTTACTTGTTTAATGGCTTTTGAAACCCCTTAATCAAATAGGTTTTGAAAAGAATGAATGAATGTGTTGTGTGTTGTGTGTTGCATGAAGTGATGATGAAGAATGCCGAACTAAATGAAATGCAGAAATAAAAGACTTATGCCCAATGGTTGAATCCTTGAATTGGATGAAGAATCTTGAAAGGACGCCGACTTCTGAAAACAACGCTTCAGCGTTCCGACGTTGTCGCTTCGGTCTTCAATTCGCTATCGCTTCGATCACCAATTTTTTAATAATGCTCAACCTTGTTACCCATTGAAGATGTAAGGTATTTATAGACTTCTTCTACGTTCGTGATTTACATGGAAAAACTTCAGATTTATCCATCTTAACCGACAGATAAATACAGATTAATTCATCTTTATCTGTAATTATCTAAAACGCGTCAACTATGGCAGACGCCTTTCAGATTAATTAAGATAAAGATAAACATCCGGCAAAACTTATCTTTATCTTTATTAGGTGAAACACGTCTACTTGTGTAGACGTCTTTTACACTAATTAAGATAAGGATAAACATCCGGAAGAGAAGTTAAAATAGCTTAGGAAACCTAAAACGCGTCAGAACTTACAGACGCCTTTTAGTTAATTAATCAACTGATTAAAATTCAAATTCTAAACGTTAAAATAAGAATAATTTCTAAATGGCGTCCATATGGGTAGACGTTTTTTAGACTTCTTCATATTTTAACTGAAATTTGAGCTAAAATCAATTTAATTGATTAACTTAAACATGTCTGTTTGACCCGACACTCAAAAAGATTAATAAAAATTAATCAATGATTAAATATCGGACCATTCTGATGCATTATTATATGATATGAAATTTACTCAAAATGACGTCAAAATTAGCGTGTCTACAGCTGCCTCACCTTGGCATCGTCTTTGCAAGGGAGTAAAATGAAATGGAATGTACTGAAAAGGTGATGCCAAGGTGATGCTAAGGTGTGATGAGACACGCTCTTAACATCACATTATTGGAATTTTTCTCAAAATTATCAATGAAGATAACTCAAGGAAATCAATGGAATCAATCCTGTCTGGATGAGGTAGACAAGGAAATAAAATAAAGGTTGATCAACCTCCTCGAAGTGAGAGTACCCCAGGTCATAGACACTGTAGGTTTCATCATAGGGAGCGTTTGCCAGCCAACGTGGGCGTGCTGCAACCATAATGGATCTTAAAAGAAAACAAGAGATATTGGATAAAGAATCCAAGAAATGATAGAATTCTAAGGACATCTTCAAGCGAACATCAAAGATAATCAAGATACTCAATTCGGAATGGAATATTCCATATCATGTTGAAATTATTTGTTTTAATGGTTTGAAACTTAATCAATAATTAATTCTTATCACCATGATTTCAAAGTCCTACATGATACATGCTGGGCTAAAAGAAAAATATAAAGTCAAATAAAATATCAATTAATCAAGAATAATATTGTTAAATTGTCATTAATGAGTCAAGACACCAATTCTTGTAATCCAGTGCTAAGCCGAAGCTCGTTTATCCACGCACCGTTTCACAAAAGTGGAACCATCGTCCTCACTAATTAACAATCTAACGGCCTATCCGTGCGATTAAGAATTCTCTGGAATTATCACTGTTTTTGTTAAAGGGGAACTCAAATTCCAGTTTCATCAAAACCACAAGGTCCTTGATATACTCTAATAAATATTTAACATATAGTAATTATGATGATTATGCACAACAATTACATGAAATAGTACAAGAACAGAAATAACCATCTTTTTAGTCATGGTCAGGGCTTCATAACTTCACAATGCGATTTTCTTGATATTTCCAACTTTACTCAGGTCTCTTGAATTTCCTGCAATCAAAATCATTAATGATTCCAAACAAATATTCAATTTATCAAAATCCACATAATTTCGGGTAAATCACAGAATTGTTAAAACGCGTCATGTCGCGCAGACGCCATTAAACATTGAAACGCGTCAGTGCTCCTCGACGCCTTTTACTCACAGAAACAGGTTTCTGGTTGTTCTCTACTTGAATTCCAACTCTACCAATGCACATCCCTTTTCCAATCCGGAAAAGTCTTCCTAGGATCGCAATTCCTTCTATATAAACACCCTTAGGTTGTTCCCAAGCAATCCTACCATAATCCAAAGATCCAAAGTTGAGTTTTCTTCCAAGGTTTCAAGGTTTCTTCAAGGTTTCCAAGGTTTCCAAGCTTCAATAAGGAAGAACTCCGAAAAAGATGATGGATTCTTCAAATAAGAAGATGAAGATGTCTCTAGAGAAGTTTTCCGATATAGAGAATCACCTCAACGGAAGGAATCCCAATCTTCAAGTAAGTTCAATCAACTTCCCTTCAATTTTTCTTCTTGTTCCTCATGTTCTGCAAGTTCTTCATCAAACTCTTCCTTTCGTTTTCAGAATTATCCCATGTTTCCTGGCCCAAGAAAATTCACTTCTCTCCCTTGGATTCGTAAACTTGCAAAAAGTATTAAGCTCTCCATGCAAGTTTTCATATCCAAGTGGAATCTTCAAGGTCTTGTAGTGCTTGCCTAACATTACAAGAGTGCGAACGTAGATTGGGCGACTATGGGTGCCTTGATCGAGTGGTGGCATCCCCAAACTCATACGTTCTTCTTCCAAGACTTCGAGTGCACAATCCTTTTGGAGGAGGCAGAGCTTCTATTAGGTCTCCCAAAGACCAAAGACAATAAAGATAAAATAGCTTTGACAAAAGAGAGAATCACCGGTCAACAATTGTTGACATCGATTATGAAGGATCCTTCAGAAACTAAAGGATGCCTCACCAAAAAGGGAATCAATCTTACAAAGCTAGCTGAATGGACTCTATATGAAATTGATGATCTAAGGGAGGATGAAGCGGAGGATGTGACGAAAGCTTTCGTTACATGCCTTGCCGGTGCCTTGTTCTTCCCTGCGCAGGATAACATCTTAGAAGATGATCAGGTCAGTGCTATTTGCGCAATCTTCGAAGGTAAATCCATTAGCACTGCACTCTTGGCTTATCTTTATAGCGGACTTTCTGCGGCATCTGTGGGTCGTCCTCCCTATGGATGCATGTTACTTTTTGCCTTGTGGGTTGAACTCCACTTCAAGTTTGAGTACTGCAAGAAAAAGCCTCTGAATCCATCTCAGATCTTCTTGAATAGTCCAATTCATTGCATTGCTAATATTGTAAAGTTCAATGAGGACATGGTCAACAAGGTTCCAAAGCTCAAGACCCGGGCCGACTGGAGAGAGTATTTGAAGCTCATGACACCCGACATATTCGACTCGTCTCCACTCGCTCTTGTTGGAAAACCTGTTTGGGTATGCCGTACAACGGGAGCGGACCTCAAGTTGATTGGAGCCACCGAGTTCGTGCTATACAATCCCCATCGGTGCCTCACTCAACTTAGCTTGGGCCGTCGTGAATTCCCCGAGTTCTCTCTCACACCCCCAATCAAGAAGCGTGACTTGGAATCCGATGAAGATTATGAAGCCATACAAATCATCACTACCTTGTGGAATCTTGGCTTTAGTTACCGTGTAAAATTCCCTAAAGACAGAGATAGAGGATTGAAATTTCCTTACCTTAAAGGTCTTCATGAAATTCTCCCTTAAATGTCCTCTTTCTTTTTTGATTTATTTGATGTAATAAAGGATTTTATTGAATAAAGAATGATTTTTTTCATGTCTTGAAATCTTCCCTCAACTTTCTGTGATGTGCACATGATTTTTCCTTTAGTAAAAACTGGATTTTTCCTGAAAATTCAACAGTTCGGGTTCTGTAAAATGCAAAACGCGTCCACTCAGAAACACGCCTTTCAACTATAATTCCTTTTCCATAAATTCAATTTAATCCTCAAAAATCTGATTTAAACCTTAACTTGCGTCTACCCAAGCAGACGCCTTTTAACTCTCTCTCCTACTTTTTCCAGGATTCTGCCATTAATTCCGTGATTAATCCCCTAAAACGCGTCTGTATAGTAAGACGCCTTTCATCATTTTCTCTGTACGACTCTGACCAGAAGTGGCGGTAATCTGAAACACGTCAACCGGTGTAGACGCCTTTCACTCGATTTCAAACAGCTGTCCTTGCCGCCTCAACTTATGCGCCCTAAAACGCGTCTGTCTGAGTCAACGCCTTTTAGCCTTTCGTTTACAGACCCGCGAAGGCCCCCTTTTCTTCCTCACTTTTCACAAAACTCTTTCTCTCACTTCCCTCTCCGGCGACCGAACTCCAATGATCTCCCTCTCTTTCTCCCTCAAAAACTCCTCCTTCTCGAGCTATGGAACGCGGTGAGGGCTCAAGGAAAATGAAAGCCCTATCCAAGAGGAGGCGGAGGCACGAGGAGGAAGCTCCCGAGGAGGTGCCGGCGGCGCTAGCCGAGGCGGCGGCATTCTTGGAGGAGGAGATCCCTCCACCGGCACCCATGGCGATGGAAGAAGGAGAGGAGGGCGACCTCCACACGGTAAGCTTTCTATGAGATGAATGGGATGAGGAAAAGAGGGGAGAAAGGGGTTCTTCAAAGAATCCGGAATCAGTCTTGAAAGGCGTCCACACCAGGTGACGCCATTCAAAAGGCGTCACCATGGGCTGACGTCTTTCAATACCAATTCCAAATTTTTAATTAGGCAGAAAATAAATCTGAAACGCGTCAGGACATGTTGACGCTTTTCAAACGGCGTCCACAGGTGCTGACGCCTTTCAAAACAGAACTGTTTTTTTCTGTTTTTATTCATTACTTACCCTATTTTTTTATGTTTTTATTTGCAGGGAGTGATGAGGTCCAGAATCAGTTGGGACTTAGTTATAGGAACATATAGGGGTCTCCCGAATTTCCAGAAGGCGCACCTGCGCCGGATGGGATTCGGTGAAGTACTAGATATCGAGACATTTTGGCTCGATTTAGTCCTCCTGCAGGCGCTGCGGGAGAGGTGGCATGCGGAAAGCCGTGCTTTCCTAATGCCGTGGGGACATATGGTCCCCACCCTAGAGGACGTGGCCAGGATCACTGGCCTCAGGGTAGAGGGCTGACCTGTGAGTGGGGTGACTTACCCCAACTATCAGGGATTGGCAGAGGCACTGTTAGGGATAGAGGTGTCCAGCCTAGGCAGAGAGTCTAGGATGGTTCCTAGGATAGAAGTAGAGGCTGCCCTAGGACTAGATGAGCCCCGGCGTCGGTCTGACGAGACCCGGGAGGAGTTTAGGGATAGGTTAGCAGAGTCATCCTCCGCCGTCTATTGTAGCGACCCGAGTCAAGGGGAGGAGGTAGATAGACAGCTTAGGGTCTTTTTAGTCTTTTTCTTCGGTCGGTTGCTCTTCGGTACGAAGGGCGACCACATTCACTGTAGGTTTCTGTATCTACTAGATGATTTAGATAGCTTAGGGGAGTACGCCTGGGGTGCGGCCCTTCTGGCCCACCTCTTTGCCGATTTGTCTGCGGTCACGCCGGACCGTGAGACCACTGTCAGCGGCTTCTCGCCGTTTCTTCAGGTATTAAGTTATTTATTATTTGTTTATGATATATGCCACATGACATGATGATTTTCCCTAACCTATATGTTCATGAATGCAGGTGTGGAGCTACCATTACTTCCCGCTCGGCAGAGCGTGGATCGCGAGGCCCAGCGCCGTCCCATTGGCCTGCCATTGGCAGCCAATTGTGGACACGGCTCCACAGCACCACCAGCTGACGGCCCTCCGCCATCAGTTCCTCGACTACCCCGAGCTACTGGTAAGTTTTTTTAACTTGTTCAATTTTATTAAATGCAATATTTTATTCATTAAATGCAAGTTATTTATATGAATGCATCTAACCTATATGCAGGTGATCTGGCGCCCGTACCTTGGTACGGGCGAGGAGAGTCAGCCGTGGGTGACGGCTGGCAGGAGGCGATTCGGGAGGCAGATGTGGTTGCATTGCCTCAACAAAATCGAGCCCCTCTACCTCCGGCTCGTGATGAGGACGCTGGGCCTCCATCAACAATGGATCGACGAGGAGGTCCCGGAGGGCGTCGGAAGGAGCATAAGGGGCAAGCAAGCCCTCACAGATTGGCGTGCAAAATTCCCGGAGCAATATGAAGACTGGCATCGCCGGGGTGTCAGAGTGGAGTCCCATGCGGAGAGTAGCAAGGGCTACCTCCAGCAGTACCGGGCCCACTACGCCGATCAGCTTCGGCTCCTCCGACCACTCGATGTAAGTATGCATTCATGCGTCTTTAATTTTATTATTATCTTGATTTATATTTGGTGAATCAATGTATGTATGTGTGATATGCAGGATGCATGTGACGCGGTCATCATCGACCTCCGGGCCCGCCTACATGATGCGGAGGCCCAGCTCGAGCAAGTCCAGAAGGAACTGTTTGATCTGGTATGTATGAATGCTTATGAATGCATGTTTTAATTAATTATTTTGGCAATTAACACTGACAGTTGTCTTTTGGTGCAGCGAGCCGTCTACACCCAGGCGGCTCCCCCTTCCTTTGGAGCTTCTTCGTCATCATCATCTGCTGCCTACGATGCTGCTTTGGCTGACCTCCAGAGCCAGCTCGCCTCTGCCATCCACCGGGCTTCTCTTGCGGAGGAGGATCGCGCTGCTCGGGTAAGTTCTTCAACTTTAACTTTCAAATTTGATTACTTGATTACCTTGAACTAACAATGACTTTCTATTCAGGTTCCTGAGCTTCAGGAAGCCCTTCAGAGGGCTGAAGAAGAGCTGGAGCATGCCCGTGCTGTAGCTACTCGTGCCAAGGCCGATGTTGCGCGGATCCGGGCTCTGGAGGAGCAGGTGGCCCGACTCTCGACTGGAGATCTTCCTCGAGAGCTTTCGCACCTCCAGTCTCGACTGGGGTTCATCACTGAGGAGCGAGAGCAGATGGATTCGGAGATGGCCTCCCTCCGAGTTCAGTTGGGCATCGCTGAGCACGAGCGCCGGAGTGTGGAGGAGAGGTACAGGCGTGCCCGACAGCGCGCCCAGGAGCGTGGTTTGACCAGTGCTTTTACCGCCAGTGTTGCCATGTCTTCCGGCCAGGCAGGGCCGAGCACGATGGGGCCACCTCCACCTCCCAGCCGAGGACCAGCACCGGACGCGCCTGACGAGGCCCAGAGCCAGTTTGATGAGGGCGGAGGGGAGAGCCAACCTTGAGGGCTTGTGTATTTTTTTTTCTTCTATGTATCATGTACAAAACATCTTTTGATAATATACATGAAACTTTTGGGCTCCAATCTTGTGTTCCTGTGTTTGTCTTGCATCCTGCACATCACTTAACAAACAGGGTAAGTATCTATTTAGGCTTAGCCCCTTGCTTGACCAAATAAATGGTCACTCAATCCTTTCCTTCAATAAATAGTCAAGGGGCATAGCCTTTATTAACAAAGGTAATTGAACTATAAACAAACTTAAGCAAAATGCAACATGCAAGCAGACAGATGCTCACCGAAAATAAAAGGAGTGAAACACACTAAGTGCAACAAGCAAATGCTAATTGAAATATTTTTGTTGTTTTGAAGTATTCATTTTTGTTTGGGTTTTGAAATATGTATATTTTTGGGGGGTTTTAACATATGTATTTTTTTTGACTCTTTGACACATGTAATTTTAAAAGATCAACATGGTACTCAGATCAAAAGATCATATTCATTTATTAACTTAATTCCCAAATTGTTCTTTAACAATTTAACTTAAACCCATCGTATTTGAACTTGTGTTTCCATTCGTGATCCCATTTGATGATTTGACCCTTAGTCAATCTAAGCCATTCCTTAAGTTTGGAGTACGCCGCTTTAGAAGGAAAAGAAATTTAGAAAACCCATGAGAAGGTTCCGGAGACCTAAAAAGATGTTCCTTTCCTACCCTGATATCCATTGGGGTTCGGTCATTTCTCTCCGGGTTATTTATCGACCTTGCGTTCCCTTTTTTTTTTTCTTCATTTCACGGCCTTGATGTAACGTTTGTAGTATAATGGCCTTTTGATTTGACATTTTGCCTTTCACTTTTGTTTTTCTATTCTTTTGTTTTATTTGGAACGGATCTCCCCCATTTTTTTTATGACGGCCCCCTACTAGGATGGCGGGTATTCTTGGTAGTCTATTCTAAGTCTCGTTCCAACATCATGGGCCGAGTGTAAAACAGAATTTTGCTTTTAAAATGAATGATTTGTACTTTACACTTTTAATCAAGCTTTTGATATTCCTTAGGACTTGGCATCTCTTGTTACTCACGAATCAAACGTGTCAGTGTGTGTAGTAGTGGGTTTAAAATTAAATTATTCAGACTAACAAGGAAATTTGAGTTTATAAATTTTCTGATTCCACTGGTCTTTGTACCATACTGATCGACTCTTAAACCTAAGGGTAGTATTTCTTAAGATGTAAACCATTCCAGGGATGAGTTAGCACTTCTCCTTCTTCATTAACAAGACGATAAGCGTTACCAGGAAAAGCGTGCGATACAACATAAGGTCCTTCCCAGTTGGGTTGAAGCTTAGAACGCGGACCACCAGATTTTACAAAAATCCTTTTGACGACCATTTCACCGACTTTGAACTTACGTTCAATGACTTTCTTTTGATAAAAACGTGTTAGTCTGTTTTGATAAACTTTTGCATGATTAGCGGCTGACCATCTTTTCTCGTCTAAAAGTTCCAATTGAGCAAGAAGTGCTGAACGATGTTCATCAATGGAGAATTCCTTGTTCAATTGTACTCTTAATGACGGTATAAGGATCTCATATGGAACTACCGCCTCCATTCCAAACGTTAGGGAATAAGGAGTTTGTCCAGTAGGTGTGCAGATTGAAGTTCGGTAAGCCCATAGAGCCTCAACCAATTTTTCTGGCCAATCTGTGAATTTGTTAAATTTGCATATCTTTTTGATGATTTTTATCAAAGTCTTATTAGTTGCCTCTGCTTGGCCATTGCCTTGCGGATAATAAGGAGATGAATGATGCAATGCAATTCTATACCTGTTGCAGAGGTCCTTCAATTCTTGTGACACGAACTGCGGTCCGTTGTCGGTGACGATGGTGCTTGGAATTCCAAATCGAGTGATGATGTTCCTCATGATGAACTTGCAGACGGTTGATGCTTTGACTTCCGTGTATGCTTCAGCTTCTGCCCACTTGGTGAAGTATTCCGTTGCCGTGAGAATGAAAGATTTTTGCTTAATGCCGGAATCTGGGTTACCAAGGGGTCCAATGATGTCAAAAGCCCACATGGAGAAAGGCCATGGGGAAGAAACAGGATGGAGTGAAGATGCAGGAGAATGAATTTTGTCGGCGTGAAGTTGACACTTGGCACACCTACGGACATACCCTACGCAGTCTTCTTCCATGGTTGGCCAATAAAATCCTTGTCTAAGGATTTTCTTTGCTAGCATCTGTCCATTAACATGGCCACCATAAACTCCACTATGAGCTCCTTCCATAACCTTCCAAAGCTCATCTTCGTCTAGACATCTTAAAAGAACTCCATCAAAACCTCTCTTGTATAATGCTCCTCCAACTAGGGTATATCGTTGAGCAACTCTCCTGATAGCTCTTTTTTCCTCAATTATAGCTTCTTTAGGATACGATTGATCTTCACAATATTTAGCAATTTCATAATACCATGGCTTCTGTTCATCATCCATCTCTTCTAACAGCTCCATCAACATGATTTCTCTCTTTTCCACAATATCTCCATCTCTGAATTTCTTCAGCAATTTCTCCTTAGTTCTAAGAAACGAAGGATCTTTCACGGCGGGTGAAAGACGCCTATGAACTATGATTGATTCGGATTGCTTGCTGATTGGAAAATCAAGAGAAGATGCAAATGAAGCTAGAGCGTCAGCTAAGATGTTTTGATTTCTAGGGATATGGACAAAAATCAATTTTGTGAAAAGCTTTGAGTAAGCAGAAGTGAGTTCCTGATAAGGCTTGAGTTTGGGATCAAGAGTTCGATACTTGGTCAGCACTTGGCGAAGAATCAGTTGACTATCACCCACAACCCTAAGTTTAGTGGCACTATGAAAATGAGCGGCCCCGAGGCCAGCAAGGAGTGCCTCGTATTCAGCTATATTGTTGGTGACTGGAAAATCAAGCTGAAAGGCTTGTGGAATGGTAACACCTTCAGGTGATAACAGAACGATTCCGATCCCCTTTCCATGAGAATTCAGAGCTCCGTCGAAATGCAGAGTCCACATATCATCTCTGATTTAATTTACGGACATCAGTTCCTCATCCGGAAACTCTGATCGCACTGGATCAAATCGAGGAAGGGGGTGATGAGCGAGATGTTCCGCTATGGCATAGCCCTTGATCGCTTTCTGCTGAATGTAAGTGATATCGAATTGAGATAGAAAGCTTTGCCATCGTGCTAACCTATCAGTAAGAACATATTTCTCCATAAGGAATTTGATCGGATTCATCCTAGCGATGAGGTGGACTTCATGGGCCAGAAAATAATGTTTCAATTTCTGAACAACCCAAACTAATGCTGCACATGTTTTCTCCATCGCCGTGTATCTCTGTTCAGCGGGGTTGAGAAGTTTAGAGAGATAGTAGGCTGCCCTCTCCTTTCCTTCTTCATCCTCTTGTGCTAGGACAGCCCCCACTGCATCATCCAGGACAGAAATGTAAAGTATCAATGGTTTGCCCGGAGATGGTGGTTTCAAAACAGGAGGACTTGCCAAATAATTCTTTAATCCATCGAATGCCTCCTGACACTTATCGTCCCAATCGAATTTGACTCCTGGCTTGGTAAGCTCGTAAAACGGCTTACACCTTTGTGAGTGCTGGGAGACAAAACGGCGAATAAATTGCAACCTCCCGATTAATCCTCTCAACTCTTTCAAGTTTTTGGGAGGTGGCATTTCTCTGATGGCCTTCGCTTTGTTGGGATCGATCTCAATTCCCCGTTTGCTGACAATGAATCCAAGTAATTTCCCTGAAGATACCCCGAAGACACATTTCTTGGAGTTCATCTTTAACTGATACTCTCTCGATCTCTCTAATACCCTTGCCAAAACTTTGGCGTGCTCAGCCTTTGTCTTAGACTTAACCAATAAATCATCCACATACACTTCCAGATCTATATGCATCTTGTCATGAAATATTGTCATCATAGCCCTCTGATAAGTGGCTCCAGCATTCTTCAATCCAAATGGCATGACGACATAGCAGTATGTTCCCCAAGGTGTAGTGAATGACGTCTTCTCTTGGTCTTCTTCTGCCAGCTTAATCTAATTGTATCCTGAAAATCCGTCCATAAACGATAACGTTTCATAGCCAGCGGTATTATCAATGAGTACATCAATATGAGGCAATGGAAAATCGTCTTTAGGACACGCCCGGTTCAAATCGCGGAAGTCCATGCAAATTCTGACCTTTCCGTCCTTCTTCATAAACGGGACTATATTGGCCACCCATTGGGGATAAAGGACAACTCTAATAAATTTGGCTTTATGCAATTTGTCGACCTCTTCCTTCATCTTTAGAGCCATTTGTGGGTGGAATCGCCTTAATTTCTGCTTGACCGGGCTAGCTCCATCCTTTAATGTCAATCTGTGTTCAATTAAAGACGAGTCTAACCCCGGCATATCTTCATAACTCCAGGCGAAAGTGTCCTTATAGTCTTTAAGCACTTGTACCATTGCCTTCTCATCCTCTGTAGAAAGATTTTTGCTGACGAGGACAACCTTAGGTTCGTTTTCAGTCCCTAAATTTATTTCTTTGGTGGGCTCTTCTACGGCAGCTGAGGGTTCATCAAATCTCTTCACTCCACTGGCATACGCCTCAGCCGCGTCCTCGTTGTAACGACCCGCCACCCTATAATCGGGGATCCGATTACTAAATGGGTACCGAATCATTAATTTGGGACCAAACCAGGATCTAATAAGTCTGGGAAATAAATAATAAACTAAGCTAAACATTCACATCGCATTGACTTGAAATAAAAGTGCAGGAGTTAAAATTATTACAATGCGACTCGATACAGCAAATAATTACATTCTCCAACAGAGGGAAATAATTAAACATACAGGCCAAAGATAAATAACAACTACATCGGGGCATACCCCGGAACAACCGCTGAAGGCACACCACCCGGCCGCACACGCCGCTCTAAGCCTGCTGGGAGTCCTCACCTGAAAACCGCAGGGGTGAGTCTCAAGACAAGACTCAGTAGGGATCCTTCGATCCCCACTGCCAATGCACACACCCACAAGTGTAAAGTACAGCTAACAGTAAGGTAACAAGTGTAGTGGCAGGTACGATATCTAATTCTCTACGTGAGAACACGTGCAGTCGAAATATAATAATCATGCACATTCTAAGATAACCGTTAGAAAACCCACAACTGCCGTCTCGATAGAACTCGCCGACCGTACAAACAACGGTGAGAAAAACCTCGACCCGCTGAGACCAAGGAGCAGCCCCTCGGATAGCATGCTCGCTACTCCGGCCCAACTGGCTCAGGTGACTACCCCTTCCCTCAGCATGAGTGACTCTCCGAATGTACCACTCCGACACCGGTACTAGCTGACCCCGGGGTTCACCAGGTGACCCTCTCTCACTAGGCGTCACCCCGCCCACGCCCCCACCGGCGCTGTGCTCACGCCCCCACCAGCACAGGGTGATAAAGTGCTACAATGTCACTCCAGGTCCACAGTAACTGAAAACCCAACACGGTGCGATCCGGTCACGTGAAAAGCCCGCGATCGCATAACACACATAGAACCATCCGATCATGAGGAATCCATTGCTATCGGGTACACTAAAACATGTGCTAACCAGCTATCTAGCAGTATGAACACATTTTACTGGCATGCATTAGTGAGATTCTGTCTTGAATCGCGTCGACCGAGGTCGACGCCATTCAAGCTCCATATACAGGTTCATATAAATCAGTGTTCAGAATCTGGCCTTAAAAGGCGTCGACACCAGAGGACGCCATTTAAAAGGCGTCGACATCCTCAGACGCCATTCAGCACAGAAAACCAGGATTTTCCGAAATCTCTAAACAGGGGATTTCTGCCTTAAAAGGCGTCATGGCTACCCGACGCTATTCAAAACGCGTCGACCACCCATGACGTCTTTTAGTCCCAGAATCCCAAACTGGCAAACTCTCAGTCAGGCGATTCCTGTCTAAAAGGCGTCGTGATGGCCCGACGCCCTTTGAAAAGGCGTCGTCCATGCACGACGTCTTTCAACCCCAGGAACCAGAGTTGCCATGAGCCCGAGGGCTCCCCTTTTCAACCCAAACAGCCCCAAAATACCCAAAAACGGAGGAGAAAGAGGGGCACACAATCCATAGGAAATCTCAATCATAGCAAATCCCCCATATCATCAAAGAACTCTTAAACATGCTCATTCTACCCCCCAAAACCAAGGATCCACAACATGCATAAACGGGGGAAAACATGGTTTAAACACAAAGCCGTGGGAACCGTCACCCTACCGGACACTCGAACGCCTCGAGCTTCAAGCCGTCCGCCTGTCTCGCCCCACGCCGCCGCCGGTACCGCCGAGGTCGTCCTAGCCCCACCGTGACGTCGGCCGCCGTCCGGAGAGTAGAACGCCGCAGTGGAAGTGGAGGTGGTAGGGGTAGGAGCCAGGTAGAGGATGGAGTGGAGGGAGAGGCGAAATGGTGTGAGGAAAAGAGGGAGGAGGAGGGGGTCGCCGCCGTCGCCGGAGGAGAAGGAGGGAAGGAGAGTCGGAGAAAATGAGGGAAAAAAGGAGGGCTCGCGGGGTTAACCAGAAACTGGCTAAAACGCGTCGACATGCACGGACGCCTATCAGGTGACATGACGGCCGCTCTGACAAGATTCTGAAACGCGTCGTCCTTCACAGACGCCATTCAGACAACTTGTCAGGGCCGTACTCTGACACACCCAGAGTCTCAGTCTGAAAGGCGTCGTCCCATGCGGACGCCGTTCAGACGACATGATAGGGCCGTACTCTCGCGGCCCAAGGTCAGCCCACGTGGCACCCACGTGGCAGAACCTGAAACGCGTCTGCCAAGGTGGACGCCGTTTAAACTGCGTCTCGCGGGCTCGACGCGAAACAACACAGAGTTCCAGACCCCACTAGGGCCAGAACTACAGGGTCCGACCCTGAAAACCGAATCCGAAAGCCTCAGTCCTTACACTCGTCATCTTCATCTTCTTCAATAATGGGGTCCTTTTCATGTATTAACTCATATACCCCATACTCATCATTGACTGACTCATCGTCCATACAATCTTCTGGCATCTGAATTGGATTTTCTAAAAACTGAGGGATTAAAGAGCAAGAAGAGCATCTATCAGCTAAATCCTGGAGGTATCTATCTGGAATTTGCCTACCCTTAGGCTTCCTAGACTTCCTAACTTGACTAGCCTGCCTAAAACTAGACTGCCTAACTTCACTAAACTGCCTATCATAACCTAATGAAGATGAAGCAGGATGAAAATCCTGAGATACAAGTGGAAATACAAGGGAATCCTCTCGTAGGGAGGGACAGAGTAGATCTAAGAGAGAATCTTGACCGAAGGACCCGCGCGATGGGGGGTAATCGAACAAGTAAGAAGTTTCCTCGATGAGGATCTGAGAAGAATTTGTTGCCAAATTGGCGTTTTTTTTTTAATATCAGAGGAATTAAACATAAAGCAGGAATGGATACACATGGAAGGGGGATTAGATGAGGGAAGTGGCACCAAGGCCAGAGGATTAGGGGGATCATATAGCAATATGTCCCAGATTAAATCGTACATCCTCTCTAGATCGAGAGGAGGTGATGGAATGAGGTCCCGAGGGGACAGAGTGATCATAATGGGCGGAGCCCGTGGAATATCTTAAGTAATGACCCGCGACCAAGTCGGGGTCAGGAGCAGTGTACGAAATAGAGTATGGAGTATGAAGACACGAGAAGGATATGTCCCCCTCCAGAGCAGATCTGTGGTATAGCCAGCTTCATAGGGGTCATCTGGCTTCCCTTCATCAGTTTCTTCCGACAGCAATATCCGCTTATCAAAGATGGCACCAGGACCTTCAATCAGCTCGTCAATCTGCGGCGGCCACTTAGGTTCTGCAGGATCTAGGAATAATCTGTTCAGTGCAATATAAAGGTCTCTCAGATCGAACCATCTGTACCATTCACATTCGGGATCATGGAATTTCCTCCTTTTCATAGGCCGCAGAGCCTCCAAGGACTGGTACGTGAGTAGTTTAGAGCAATGTCTGGCCAAGTCTCTCCCATATATGTCATGGAGGTCAAAACATGAAGTAATGACCACCGCGTTATCATGACTAAGAATGGGGCCCTTTACAAAATGTGTATACAGGGTCCATGTTAGGGGACCTCGGCCTTCCTTGAGTGGTGTAGACATTGTCTCCAAAATTTCCTGACCATCTTCTTGCTGAACCCTGTCTTGTTTCAGTCTCCTCGGCCTGTAGCCCAGACCGCTTCCAGGTGTTGCTCGGTGATCTTTAACAGGAGTGGTCCTGCCCTGCAACTGTGTGCCCAGACCTCTTCCAGGTTGATAGCCATTCTTCATCATAATTCTCCATCCTAGGGTACTCATGCACTTCCCCCTTTTGATAGCATTTAAAGGGTAAGGAGAAATGGTGGCGGCTTTCAGAGGATCAGCCACTGGATGGTAGACCTGTAATACCGACAAAAAAGGTTGTCGGCCAAGTAAAGCAGCAGATTTAATATTCAATGTATGAGCAGCAGCAAGGATCGGCATGCTCGTTACTTTAATAATTCATCCTTTGAAAGGGAATTTGAGGCATTGGTGATTCGTTGAGGGAATCGCCTCAAGAGTTTTAATGTAAGGACGACCCAAAATAGCATTTATAGAAGGGTCGATTTCCAGAATGTGAAATTCAACCTCTGCATAACTTACAGGGCCTAGCTCCACCTTCAAATAAACCATTCCCAGAGGGGAACGGGTAGAGTTGTCATATGCTGTAACAGAGATGGGGCTAGGCAACCATTTCTCCTTGGGCACACCGCACAGCTCTAGGGTCTTCGGAGGTAGGACATTGATTGAAGCCCCCGTGTCAACCAGGCATGCATCCACGACTTTCTTGCAGATATTGACCGTGATGCTCAGAGCCATGCTTCTGGCTGCTGGCGGTGCTAGTTCCGATGTGTGAAATGTAATAGAGGGTTGATCCCCCTGAGGAACTAGTAGTGCTGCAATTTTCTCTACTGGCACGTCCTCGTTGACCATCACCTTCTGCAAGTATTCCATTAAAGCTTCTTGGTGACTCTTCGACCTTTTGATCAGTTCGAGTACGGTGATCCGTGCCGGTGTCCAGTCCAGATGTTTCAACAAATCATATTGAGTGCCTGGTGCACTCTCTTCATTATGGGCTTCCTCAGTCGGCTGTGATGGGCCGTCTCTAACTGTGGACTGAGGAAAGACTTTGTTGAAAATCCTTCCACTCCGGAGCGCATGTTCCTCAACCGTGGAGGATCCAGGTGACACCTTGAGTACCGTAGGGTTAGATGGCGTAAGTGGTGGGGAGGGTTGGTATGTAGGTGATGGCGTTGGGTTAGGTGGTGGTGGCGTGGTGCGGATTAAAGGCCTAGATGGTTGGATGGTGGATGGGTAAGTGGTTGGTGAAGTAGGGAATGGCACGCGTAATAGTGGTCTGGATGGTAGGATGGTATCTTGGTAGGTGGTGGTGGTAGCGAGCGAAGTAGGGAATGGTACGCGGAGTAATGGCCTAGATGGTAAAAGGGGTGCGTAGTTGGTTTGTGGTGGGTTATATGGTGGAGGCGTAGGAGTGTGGGGCGTAATGGGCTTAAGAAACGTGGGTGGCGGTAATGGGTTATTGGGTGCGGGCGAGTGATATGTGGGTGTCGGTAGAGGGGTGATGGTAATGGGTTGTGGTCTGGGTATGCGGATGGTACGGCGTGGTGGTTGTTCCGCGGTACTCTGAACGTGACTCGTTGAATAAAGAGAGGAAGAGTCCTCTATTCTCCACTGTTGCCCACAACCAACCTCAGACTGGTTGTTCGTCAGAATAGGGGCAACTTGGTTTTGGTTCCGATGCTCCGGGAGTGGGTTCTGCACTATGCCCATATTTGGTGGCGGTGCTGCCTGTACTGGTGGTCTTGCTTGCTGCTGCTGTTGCTACTGCGGTTTCCTCGCCTTCAGGGCTGATATATACTTTTTCATCTCCTCCCAGTCTATGCCGCCCTGCTCGTTGAGATCATGAATATAATCTCTAAATTGGAAGCAGGTGTCGATGGTATGCCCAGGTTGCCTATGGAAATAGCAATACCTGGACGTGTCGGCATTTTGAGGCCAGACGGCCCTTTCCCTTGGCAAGACTAAGGCATTAGCTGCCATTAGAGCACCGAAGATATCGGCTATGGATTCTGGGAGGGCCGGGTATTCTGCCCTCTTCGGGCCTGGAGGTCTTCTTGGCTGGTTATAATCACCAGGAGGAGGGACATTATGGTATGCCAGCGGTGCGCGCGGCTGATACTGCTGTTGGGGCTGCTGGTACTGCAATTGCCATTGCGGCGGCTGCTGGTTCTGATTCTGGTTTGGCTGCTGGGGCCGTTGATACTGTTGCTGATAATGGGGGTTCTGCTGCTGCCTGTACCCTTGCTGGTTCGGCTGCTGTGGCCTCTGGTACTGCTGCTGACTCCTCACGAACTGGGGCGAGTTATTGTTCATGCTACTGACTTGCTCATGAGAGAGCGTGCCCTCAGTAGTCGGACCTGTGCTGGGAGAGTTCGGCACTGCAGGCTTCCGAGGTGGAGGCCTACTAGGTCTGTGAGGATCAAAGATGCTAGAGAACATAGTGTCCTTGAAGGCATTCTAACAGTATCGTGCTCTTTCATAGAGCTCTGCCATGTTGGTCAGATTGTTCAGGGAGAGGACTAGCTTGAACTGGGGCGTGGCGTTGGAAATTAACATCTTCACTTGTTCGGACTCGGACAAGTGATCTTTCACCTTCTCAGCCAAGCCTCGCCACCTGTCAGCAAAACTGACAAACTCCTCATCTGGTTTCATCTTTTCTGCAATGAGGTCAGTGATGGACAAAGAGGGTGCAACTCTGTCCTGGTATCGTTGAATAAATTTACGGGAAACGATACCGTAGTCCTCTACTTCGGAGGGTTCCAAGGAAAAGAACCACTCGAGGGCTGGTCCCTCTAGAGATCTCCTGAACAAAAAGGCCAACGACCTCTTGTCGTTCTGCCAGAAAGATGATTCGTACATAAACTCCTTCAGATGAGTGAAGGGGTTACCAGTACCGTTGTACTTCCGGTACACTGGCATCTCAGAGGGTGGCAGGTGGAACACTGGCAGACTCGGTAAGTTGATTTCCGGTGCAGCTTTGACCCCCATCATCTTCTGGAGGTTGTTGAATTGCTCATCCATGCGCTCCATTTTGGCCAGCAACGCTTGCGTTGTCAGGTCTGCCTGGGGGGGAGGAGGAGGTGGAGGTACTTGATAGGCCTGCTGCCTAGAGTACGTTGGACAAGGAGGGCAGTAAAGAGAAGGTCCAGCATAGCTTCTGCCATGCCCGAGGGCATTTTGATAAGCGGGCGTTAGCGTTCTAGCCGGTTGCCTAGAGGATAAAAGTTGCGGCCCAGCTGGCCGAGAAGTGACATGGAGGCCTTCCATGGCCTGGTGAATGTAAGGATGAGGAAGATGAGGTTGCTGAAGGACAATAGGGGGAGCCACAGGGTTCAGCTCGGCAGGCTACATGGGTGCCTTCCCCTTCATAATAGACTGGATTGCCTCGAACTGCTGAGGGTCCAAACGGGAGGTAAGAACTCCCAAAGCATTGATGAGATCCGTAGGATCGGAGGATGAGGGATCATTCTGATTCATGTCCCCCTCAAGATTTGGATTAGGAATCACATATTCATACGGGGGAGGATCGGGATATTGATCGTGGGGATGAAAAAGAGGGGTCCGGACATTCCCATCATGTCGCAAAGGAATGGAGACAGAACCACGAGAGGCATCAGCATCTCTCCCACTCTCATAGTTGTAGTCGGAATCGCGAGGGGCATTAGCATCTCCCTCGTAGTTGATGATGGCGTCTTGAGCCATACTCAAGTCCCTGCCTGATCGTAGCAGCATGATGTTAGATTCCTTTTTCAAAGATTTGACAAACAAGTTGCATAGAGATTAATCAAACAAGTGGATGCTTAACGTGATTTTAAGATTCCTTGTTGAGTTATTTGGATTCAATTAAACCACAAGTTCGCTCAGGGAAAGGATCCTAGTTTTAGTTCAATATCCACCGTTATTCTCTAAGGCTTTCTCTCACAACGCTTTTGGAATCTAACCGGGACTTCAATTGGTACAACCAGCCCGATGATCAAGGAGGAATACCTTGATTTTGGGGACTTATGGAGGCCTCAACGTCAGCTTCTCTAGTCTGATCAAGGGACCAACCCAATCAGAGAGAGTTGATGACGTTAAGTAAGGTGTTCCTAAGAAAAGGAGAGTATTAGCCTCAGTGCGTATGACCTATAGCCTGGATGGCCTCTAATGCTTAATAATAATGGGTAGTAGCACACAAGTCACAAAAATCTGAGAACTGAAAAATAACTAAGAAACTGCCTGAATCGCGTCGAGGGTAGTCGACGCTATTCAAACAAAATCTTAATTTTTCCGCAGAAACTCAAATGCAGACAGCAGAGAAAATATGATTGAAAGGCGTCTGGGTTAACTGACGCAGTTTGAAACGCGTCAGTGCTCCTGGACGTCTTTCAAGTCGCAGAAACAGTTTTCCAGGAGGAATTTCTGGATTGATTCCTCCTCAAACAGAATGAAGACGGTAAATAATCAGATCATGCAAGATTTTTTTAGTTCCAGATTTTAACATGCTGACTTTACTAACTAAACAACTAGAAAATCAATCAATCACACATCATTTTCATCACAAAAATAACTTTTTAAACTAATCAAGGGGAGGGCAAGATCTTGCCGCTGGGGTGTGCACGTGGTGCACGTGGGAAATTAACTAAACTAAAACACTCATCAATTGGTGAGGACGTGTCGAAAGACACAAGTGGTGCACCGTGGGTGCCCGATTGATGATAGCAAGAACAAAAAACTGAAAGATGGCAAGACCAAGTCCCATCGTGATCGCCAAAAAAGTTGTGAGTGCTTAAAATGATCGTGTGATTATCATGAAAAACTATGTTATTTAGTGCAAAATAACCTATTAAAAATAGAAACTAAGTACAGTGATCGCCAGAAACTTTTAACTAAAAAGTTCCAAAAGAAGATTTTGATCGCCTACCTGTTTGAATGCGGAAGATGTTGAACTCTTGATTCCCCTTCCTCAGCCGGCTGAAGAAAGAGAGCCCTTTCTTGCTTTTGTTCTTGCTGTTGAGTTTGAAGTTGAGGATCTTCCAAAAATCCTTGTGACTTGATTTTGCTATCTTGATTCTCCTTTGCTCCGTACAGCAAAAGTAAAAATGGAAATGATGATAAGAACTTAAGCAATAATAGTATCCATTCTAATCATACTTTTAAACATGCAACTAAACAGCAAACTTACTTGTTTAATGGCTTTTGAAACTCCTTAATCAAATAGGTTTTGAAAAGAATGAATGAATGTGTTGTGTGTTGTGTGTTGTGTGTTGCATAAAGTGATGATGAAGAATGCAGAACTAAATGAAATGCAGAAATAAAAGACTTATGCCCAATGGTTGAATCCTTGAATTGGATGAAGAATCTTGAAAGGACGCCGACTTCTGGAAACAGCGCTTCAGCGTTCCGACGTTGTCGCTTCGGTCTTCAATTCGCTATCGCTTCTATCACCAATTTTTTAATAATGCTCAACCTTGTTACCCATTGAAGATGTAAGGTATTTATAGACTTCTTCTACGTTCGTGATTTACATGGAAAAACTTCGGATTTATCCATCTTAACCGACAGATAAATACAGATTAATTCATCTTTATCTGTAATTATCTAAAACGCGTCAACTATGGCAGACGCCTTTCAGATTAATTAAGATAAAGATAAACATCCGGAAAAACTTATCTTTATCTTTATTAGGTGAAACGTGTCTACTTGTGTAGACGTCTTTTACACTAATTAAGATAAGGGTAAACATCCGGAAGAGAAGTTAAAATAGCTTAGGAAACTTAAAACGCGTCAGAACTGGAAGACGCCTTTTAGCTAATTAATCAACTGATTAAAATTTAAATTTTAAACGTTAAAATAAGAATAAACTCTAAATGACGTCTAAATTGGTAGACGTCTTTTAGACTTCTTCATATTTTAACTGAAATTTGAGCTAAAATCAATTTAATTGATTAACTTAAACATGTGTGCTTGACTCGACACTCAAAAAGATTAATAAAAATTAATCAATGATTAAATATCGGACCATTCTGAGGCATTATTATATGATATGAAATTTACTCAAAATGACGTCAAAATTAGCGTGTCTACAACATTCAAGTATATTTACGTTTTAGTCATTTTGGTCCTTTCACATGGAGGTAATCTTCATTGACATTTGAATCTCCTTCTAGGTTTGCTCTTGCTTAATGGTTCTTTTTCTCTTATTAACAGAAATATCTCAGACACGCATGTTAGTTCTTTTCTTTTAATTTTTAGTCTGCATTGGATAAAAGACATGTCTGGTGATGGCATTGCAGTCAATAGTCAATGCAATTTCAAGCATATGAGTGTAGTCGATTATCAATGAGTTCATCAAATGACTATCTTTTAGAAGTATAAAAACTTGGGCTTCTTAGTGTCTTCTTGATTTCATTATGATGTCTTCGCATTGGCTACAGTACCACAGCTTGCAATGACACCTTTTTTTGTTAATGTGAATTTGCAACATGTGAATTTATTAATGTTAATGGAACTTTAGAACGCACACGCACAGAAGCGCATTTATTTAACTAGTGTGTTATATGTGATCATATTTTGTATCACCTCTTTACTTGAGTTGTACGTAAAATTGTCTAATTCTCCATCTGATAAGCTTAGATATCATTTGAACTTGAACTCTTAGTGGATGTTTAGCATTGATATGATGACTATTGAATACTTGTACTTATAAACTTACTATCTCAGACTCTACAGACGAGGAGGAAGAGTTGAGGCAGCTTTGCTCAACTTATTTGTCGAGGGACTTAGCCTATTATGAGTGTTGTCAGCCTATTATGAGTGTTGTCTAGCATAGTTTAGTTAGTTTACTTTCAGATTTAGTAAATTTCAATGTAGTAGGAATTAAGAAATGATTGTACTTTTCATTATTAGGGAGCTTGAGATTCTTTTTATTAGTTAGACAATGTTGAGTGGACTTTGGTTGATTTTTTATTAGTTGGACAATGTTATGAGTGGACTTTAGTATTAATTATACATTGAGGTACTTCATATTACTTGATATGAATTGTCTTTATTAATTTTAAATTATCTTTTTGGTCGCTATCTCTCATATTTGACTGTTTGTTGGGTTGATCCCGTTGTTAATGAATTGATTCCAATGTAAGTCAATGAACTGAATCGGATCAACAACATGAAATGCCATCCTTGTGCCTTCTTTATGTGCTGCTACTGCCTTTGTCTTGTTTGGGTCCCCCTTCGCATGTTTGCCGATTAGATCGACTCTTGGTTGTGAATGATTCCGGTGTTTATTATGGAGGCTTCGACATCTTTGTACAAATTCCCTTCTGGGATCCACTGTTGGGCAATGGTGCTCGAGATTCCCCACCTTATTCTGTATGCCCTTCATTTGGTGTATGTCTCTGAACCCAACCTTTTTCAGCTGCTCAATAGAGATGCAGCCGCTTCAAGAAACTCTACATTGGTTTTACAGAGGAGGATTTCCCTTGCGGCTCTGCATTGTCAACCTATTCGATGGTCGATGGTCTTCCGTTGCCGAGCTTTATCTATTGTGTTATGTATTTTATCCTTTAGAATGTGTCGGCACCATCCGCCAATGTGGTTTTCTTTTCTTTTCTTCCCTCATTGGGATTTGTCTGTGCTTGTATCTCCTGCTTTTGTACTCCTCTCTTGTTTTCTGAATGAATAAAAGCATCATTCAATCCCCCCCCCCCCAAAATAAATAAATAAATAAATTGTTGGATATTAATTACCTTTGTAGCATGTACGACATCGTAGCGGTGTGGAACGGAAGCGTCCTATCGTCGGTGCAGAGCGGCTACCAGAGTCGCTCGCGGAGTCCACGCGCCAGATCCCGGAAGCTTCGGGTAATTCTTCCAAGGGAGAGAGATAGAGGAGATGGAGGAGTTTGTGGGAGAGAGGAGGAGGAATTCTCACGTACGGGACGTCTCCTCTCTGTATGCTCTCGATTATATAGGAAGAGACTCCTAAAGAGTCCCCACACATTGGAGCTCTTATCCTCCAAAGTCCTTTTCCCGAATGAAAAAGGAGTCCCAATGTGGATGCTTATCCACACATTTAACATCTCCCACTCAGACACATTGGACATATCACAATTGTATCTCCTCTCATAACTCTACCTTTCATACGGGGAAATGGCGTGTGCGACCGAACGAGAAGGATATGTAAGTGAGGAGTGTTATATTAAGTCATCACCATACTAACATAACACTGCAACTCCAAATCTCGTCTCATACCCCAAATCACAAGCTCGCACCAAGTTAAGGGGATCTGATTCCTCTGAGATCTCCACCTTAACCTTTCATAAACTGTGTTTATGTACTCATGATTATGTTAGACACATCTATCATAACCGCTGGCCAGCAATGAGTCAGAATGACATCAGTGTGATACAAGTCAATTTTTCCTACGCCACACATGTCAATCTACTTCGACTTAACTACTTTCCTAGACATGCTCCGTTAGACTGCATATATCATGGTCTTTAGAAAACATGCTAAAGTAGCATCATCAAGTGTCCACTTCATGACAAGGCATAATAAAAAGACAGAGGCTTCACACAGTGACGAAGTAGGGATCTATTCAGTCACTCCTCTGAAGGTCGTAAGAATAGCACATACAGTATGATCAGTATGCTATGGTGGAGCTCTTAGTAGGAATGTCCACACTCATGCACCATATAAACCTGTAACCCTGCGCTCCACTAAACGCATCCAGGTTGCCCATATGACTCTCATCAGATTCAGCTATCAACATGCTACATAGAGGAGTCCATGTCCGACTATTTTCAATCAGTCTCATCTTAGCCATCTGCTAAGGCAATTTCGACTCTTATTACGCTCCCCCTAAACATAATATATATATACTCCCACTAAGTGTCAAGACTATAGAGTCTATCTCATCATGCTTGCTCTCATAGCGACATGGCGAACGTCTGTGTGAGAAGACCAATCAATACCTGGTGGCCAACACATTCAAATTCACAAATATAAGTGCACTAATAATGTAAAGGAAATACTCGTATTTTATTGCATAAAATGGTGTCCTTCTACAAAAACAACTAGATCCTTCTCAGTCCTAAACCTCCAACATGTTTGAGAAACGCAATTCTCACAAGAGGTTTTGTGAAAGGATCTGCAAGCATTTCACCAGTAGAGATATATTTAAGGACCACCAACTCTTGCGCAATGATGTCTCTAATAAAGTGGTAATGAGTATCAATATGTTTTGACTTTCCGTGATACTTGGGGTCCTTCGTGTAGGCTATCGCGACCATATTGTCACAATAGACCACAACTGCATCTCCTACATGTGCTGTGACATCCAAGTTCACCAAAAATTGCCTCAACCAAATTGCTTCCTGGACCACAACAGTGCAAGCAACGTACTTAGACTCCATTGTAGATAAGGAGACACATGCTTGCTTCTTGTTGCACTAAGAAATAGCTCCTCCTCCAAGTACAAATGCATATCCCGAAGTGGATTTGCGCTCATCTCTATCAGCTGATCCATCGGCATCCGAGTATCCAGTCAACCTAAAGCTCCTACCATGATAGCACAGAGCAAGGTTCTCAGTACCTCGCAAATATCTGAAAATCCTTTTCACTGTTAGCCAATGCGCAGTTCCATGATTACTTTGATATCTACTAACCATGCCAACTGCAAAGCAAATGTCGAGACGAGTGCACATCATGGCATATATGAGGCAACCGACTGCATTGGCATAAGGGACATTCTTCATTCGTTCTTTCTCTTCCTCTGTATTGGGACATTGCTCAATGCTAAGAACTGACACCCTCTTCATTAGAGTATCCACAGGCTTGGCTTTATGCATCCGGAAGCGCTCCAAGATTTTCTTGATGTAAGTCTCTTGAGACAAACTTAGAAGTCTCTTGGATCGATCCCTTTAGATCTTTACTCCCAGTATATAATAAGTCTCACTTAAATCCTTCATCTCAAATGTGGAGGATAACCACTCTTGAGTGGTTTTGATTAACTACATGTCATTCCCGGCTAGCAATATATCGTCAACATATAAAGAGAAAATGAGAACACTTTTCTTAACTCTCTTGACATAGACACAGTGGTCCTCTTCGGTCATTCTGAAGCTAATCGAAATGATTGCTTGGTGGAACCAATAATACCACTGTCTAGACGACTGCTTAAGACCATATATAGAATGTTTTAAGCGGCACACTTTGCGCTCTTGTCCTTTAGCTTCGAAGCCCATAGGCCGAGCCATATAGATCTCTTTGTCTAATTCTCTATTGAGAAAAGTTGTCTTCACATCCATTTGGAACAATTTCCAGTCTAGATGAGCGACGATAGCCAGGATGAGGCGAATAGAGGCAAATCTCACTACTGGGGAGAATGTCTCTTCGTAGTCTATTCCCTCTAATTGGGTATAGCCTTTCGCCACGAGTCGGGCTTTATACTTGTCAATTGACCCATCAGCCTTACACTTGACTTTAAGAACCCACTTGTTCCCAATAGCCTTGCATCTAGGTGGCAGATCAACCAACTCCCATACTTCGTTCTTAGCCATTGAATTCATTTCTTCCCTCATTGCAGTTATCCACTTTTCTGAGTCAGGTGAGGTCATAGCTTCCTCGTAGGATGCAGGCTCATCAGCATCCACATAAGTACACATGAATGATTCCCCTTCAATAGTGAAACAACGTCGAGGGATATGTCCACGTTGACTCCTACGAGATAAAGTATTAAGTGGTTCACTCCCACTGTCCATTGGAACACTCCCACTGTCTTCGGCAACTTCTGGGTTGAGACTAATTCCCCCCGTGCCGAAAGACATAGTATTCTCATCAAGATCTTGCAACTCATGTAGTTGCATGTCCTGTCTGACCTCTCCTAAAGATGGGTAATCTCCCTCAAGGAAGACCACATTACGGACCTCTTTCTCAGTCATTCCTCTATCTGGATGTTCACCATACATCACATAGCCCTTAGATTGCTCAGGACACCTTATAAACACATGTTTGCTAGTTCTAGGACCCAACTTCCCATACTTATGAGAAGTACTATGAATATATCCAGCTAATCCCTACGGGCATAAGTCCTCTAAGTAGGGCTTTTTACCTGTCCATAGTTCGTAGGGAGTTGAATGTATTGACTTAGAAGGCACTCGGTTCAAGATATAGGCAGCAGTCAATAGTGCATCCCCCCATAAATTTATTGGGACGTTAGCTTGTGCCATCATCGACCGAACCATTTCCATAAGAGTACGATTCCTTCTCTCTGCAACACAATTTTGTTGCAGAGTATAAGGAATAGTAAGCTGTCTGTGAATTCGTTTTTCTTCACATAACTCTCTGAGCTGATCTGAGAGATATTCTCTACCCCTATCAGTGCGAAGAGCCTTAATGCTCTTCTCTTTATCATTCTCTACCTCAGCCAAAAAACACTTAAAACAAGTTAAGGCCTCTGAGCAATGGGTGAGAAGATATACTGAACCATAACGAGAATAGTCATCTATAAAAGTGATGAAATAGGATTCACCGTGACGTGCCCTCACATTTAAAGGTCCACATATGTCTGAGTGGATTAGCTCTAATGGGCAAGAGGCCCTCTTGGCCTTCCCAAATGACTTTCTGCAGGCTTTTCTTGCCAAACATGGCTCACAGACAGGGAGATTCACTTTAGTGAGAGACCCCAATAGGCCCTCTCAAGCCAATCGGCTCATTCTTGTTGGAATCGTTGTGTCGGGATCCGATCCTAAAACGCAGCGGAATAAAGAAGTTCGGGATCGGATCTATCCCGTTTCGGTCGTTAAAACTAAAACCGATGTAGATCGATTTACCTTGCACGGATTCGAATCCGCGTCCATTTTCTGGTTCCGTCGGAGCGATGCCGCAAGTCGCGCAGATGCCCGACCTCTAGCGATATCCACGCGGTTCTCCTCGCGATGGATCGTCCTCGCTTCCTCGCTCGCTGCGGCGCTCGAAGATCCCGTTTGACTGCGCGTAATCCGCCGCGACATGCGGATTCGGAATTCCCGTCGAACGGAAGGTGGAGCAGTTGGGAACCACACGCCCAGAGGAGAGAGAAAGTGGGGAAGAACGAATGACGGCTGGGTCAGGGTTGCTAGCACCGAACGTAGAATCCGTTCTTTTATAAAAAGTCAGTTTGCGATTTTTCACAAAAACCCAGACTTATCCGAAATCCTGTCGAATTATCCATTGACTTGAAAACCATTTGCGTGTGACCCTCTAGGCCCAAATACCAGTCCAGTTAATAGCCCATTAAGTCCAATAACCCTTTACTGACCCACTGAATTAATTAATATCCTTATATTCAATTAATCAGCTGAATTTAATGTCCTACAATAAATTCGGACAAACTGTCGATCACGTTGGATGCCAAACAACATCGCGTGATCCTGGATGACACTGGGGTTATCGCAACCCTCTATTGGAACCTTTCTGTCATCGGTTAGCGCGTGGATATAATCCTTCCTCCGTACAATGTTCCCGAATCGACCTAGGGCATGGTTTACTGTTAAACCCTATTTGGTCGATTCACTTGAATCAGATGCCGCTAATCTGAATCCGATAACTCTTTATTGATTACAGAGTCCGCCCTAGCCAGGGACTTTAAGCGCATCATTCCCGGAACATTCTCTCTCAAACAACCGAGAGCGGATGATCCCGTATTGAACACACAATTACCTTCGAGGGCATTTCCCTGAACCCGATCACTTGACTTATTGATATCCCATGGTTAGGGATTCGTTCGTCAAGGTCAAAGCTCAGAAACCTACCAACAAGGTATCCTTGGAGTCTCAGGTCCAAGGATCATCAACGCAACCGTGACAATTGAATCGAGCTGGTTAACAGTGAGGTGATTACCATCCAGCGATTCATAGTCGGATCAGTTCAGTGAACTCATTTACCAATGAGCACCTATAGGTTCAGCATAGTGTCTCCACACAAGTGACTTATGGGATCAGTCACCCTATCATATGAGCTGAAGTAACCTATACTAGTCTATCCGAATGTTCGATGTCCTATCTCAAACATCCTATGACTAGGAACAATTAAGAACATGTGTTTATAAGTCTTCGGTCCCGTAATTATGATCTCATCACAATCCGAAGACTATTGCACATGTTCATGGACTTCATCGTGATACGATAAACACAGATCGAATTAATTACACACAATGAATTATTGCCATTTATTAATAATCTGAATAAGTACACAGTATCGGATTGGCTTTGAGACCATCTAATACTAACAATTCTCTCTTGTCCTATGTGTCCCAATCTTGCATGCCATGATACAGAATCAGAAATGATATCAGAAGAAGATGCGATTAAAGAAATAGAATCATTATTTTCTAAATCCATCACAAACAAATTGTCCCTCAAATGACTAAGACTATAAAGACTCTTATCATAATAAAGAGATACTGAGGTCTCTAAAAAGTTGAAGGAATAACCCAAACGTAAAAGTGCTATAACTGAAAATAGATTACATCGAACACCAGGTGCATAAAGCACATATGTAAAAGAAAAGTGCGTCCAGTTCGCATCTTCAGTTGGTACGAGCCAACTTCAAGGACTTCTTCCTGAGCACCATTCCCCATGGTGACATGTTGGCTGCCAGTTGGTATTCGATGATAATCTAAGAACCCGGCTCACTCATGAGCTATGTGGCTTGTTGCTCCTGAGTCTACAATCCATTGAGAGACCGTATGAGCAATGAAGACATTAGAGCACACATAAACATGATTTCTATGAACAAGACAAACCTTCTTTGGCTCAGTGCAATCACTGACATAGTATCCCATCTTCTAACAGTTAAAACACTTGACTTTGCTCAGGTTTTTCTTTCCTTGCTTGTCACGCTTACTCTTTTGGTTATTTTGTTGCCCCCACTTCTTTTTAGCCTTTTGCTGACAATTGTTGTTCTTCTCGGTCCAGTTTCGCCTGGGCCTCTTTGCCTTGGCCTGTTTGCATCAGCCACCAATGCGCTATGAGGGGTAGCCTCTGCGCTCCGCCTCCAACTCTAGGTGACGTGAAACGTCACTGTAAGTCTTAATGCTTTCATTGTAAGTAAGCACCAATTTATTATACTCCCAAGAAGAATCGGGAAGGGACCTCAGCACGGCAAGTATCTACTGCTGATCTGAGAGTTCAGTACAAGATGTCTTCAATTCTCTGATCATCAAAGACATCACCCTCAGGTGCTCTGCTATAGAATTATTTGGGTCCATCATGTACTGATTGAACTTCAAAGTTAAGGACCTCAGCCTCGTTGCTGATGTGCCTCCATATTGGAGCTTCAATTGCTCCCACATTTCTTTGACAGTTTTGTAACTCTCAAATTCTTTAATAAGGTCATCATGCATGCAGTTCAACATAGTGTAGCGCGCACTTATGGTTAGTTTTAGGTGGCCTACAAGCCAATCTAATAATGTAAATCTCGTTCATTTATTAATATAATAGCATAATATTCTTTATGTGTAAATCGCATTAATTCTCGTTTCATAATGAAGTCCGTGAATATGTGCTATAGTGATCAGATTATGATGAGATCATACTAATGAGACTGATCACTTAAACACACATATTCTTAATCGTTCCTAGTCGAAGGATATCCGAGAAGGACATCGGATATCTGGTTAGACTAGTACAGATTACTCCTGCTCATATGATGAGGGTGACTGATCTCATAAGTCACTTGTGTGGAGACACTAAGGCGAATCTGTAGGTGCTCATTGGAGAATGAGTTCACTGAACTGATCTGACTGAATCGCTGGATGGTATTGTACCTCACTGTCAACCAGCTTGATTCTATTGTCGTAGTTGCGTGGATGGTCTTCGGACCTGAGACACCAAGGACACCTTGGCGGTGGACTTCTGTGCTTTGACCTTGGTTTACGAATCTCTAGCCACGGGATTCTAATACGCCAAGGATTGGGTAAAGCGGAATACCGTCGAAGGGAATTGCATGTCAGTAAGGAATCATTCGCTCTCGGTACTTAGAGAGAGAATGCTCTAGGAAGGATGCGCGAAAGTCCCTGGCCAGGGCGGACGATAATATCGGAAAAGGAGTTTTCCGATATTCATCAGCGGCATCCAATCCAAGTGAGTCGACCGGTTAGGGTTTGACAGCTCGCCATACCCTGAGTTGACTCGAAAGCATTGTACGAATGAAGGATTATATCCACGCGGTAACTGTCGGTGAAAAGGTTCCAAGAATGGGTTACTTAACCCCAATACCTTCCGGGTTCACGCGGTGTTGCTTGGCACCCAACGTGATCGGAGGCCCGGTCGAATTCAATGTGCGACATCAATTCGATTGATTAATTAATTAATAAAGGGTTATTAATTGATTAATAAAACCAGTGATGAGTCACTGGACTTGTTGGGCCATTAACTGGACTGGTACTTGGGCCTAGAGGGTCACACGCAAATGATTCTCGAGGCGATGGATAAATAAGTGAGTTTTATATAAACCGGGGGTTTTTATGAAAAATCGCGTGGTTAGTATAAAACATAGCGAACGGGCTGAGCAGGCCAAGCTGCTGCTAACCCTAGCCGCCCCTCCTCAGTTTCTCTCTCTCTCTGGTGTCCAGACATATCCAGATCTGCTCCGTCGCTTCTCCGAATCACATTCACATTCGACAGGAAATCGTCCGCGCGTTGCGGCGATCGTTGCGGCGACCGGCGGAGGTTTTGTGGGCTGCGAAGAACGAGGAACGCGAGGATATCCGTCGCGGGGAGGATCGCGTGGACTTTGCTAGAGGTCGGGCGCTTGCGCGGCTTGCGGTGTCGCACCGACGAAACCGAACGGTTGCGGATTCGAATCCGCACACGGTGAGAACCGATAATCCGATTATCGTGTTTTTAGATTTTTCGAAACGGGAAAACGGATCGCTGTTCGATTTTATTTTCCGCTGCGTGAGCGATCCGGAGAAACCCGAGAAATCCCAACACTTATGTCCTTATTCAACCACTTATCATAAACTTGCTTGTCACGATTGACTTACGCAAGTGGCTCATCATCAGATGGTGGCAGCATCACATTGGTCAAAGTCTCAAGTACCTCCTTCTCATTCAGGAGATACTGAATCTTTCTGTGCCACATGTCATAATTTTCACCCTTTAATTTATCTTGACCAGACAACTCGTGATATAAACCTTTAGAGGCCATCGTTACTTTCTACATTGCGCAAGAAAAATAATTAGGCACTTAAAAATTCCTTTTCTTAAAGTTAATTGGTCATATAGTTTGTTTTACATATGTCAGTTTGAAAACTTTGCTAGGCTCGTGATCATCACCTTCATATATGTTACAAACTACATTTCCAATTAAAATAAAAGTGGAAAAAATAGAACATTTAAGGGACTCATTCCCTAATTTTTAAATCCACATGATTTAAAAAGAAATATCGGATATTTTGTTTTAAAATGCATGATAAGTATAGGTAACGCATTCCCTAAATATAGCATGCATCTACAGGAGGGATATATTGATCACATTACGAAGCAAAATTTTAATTTTAATGCTACTACAGATCAATATAATAAACACATACAGGCAATTCATTAATTATCAAAAAATGAACTACCCCCTCCCTTAAGTTATAACAAGTGTGTCTGATAATAAAAAAAAATGGATAGCCAGTGTCCCGGTTAGTCCATCATCCAAAAATATCGACCACATTAAAAATCCAAAGTCCGTAGTCCAATATTACATTACATAAATTGTACAACTCGGGAACCGATTCAGATCGGCCCCTTAAAATTGCAAAAAAAAATTCCATATGAAGATGGATCTTCCATGGTCTCCAATGAGTCCCTAAAAAATAAAATTAGGGACACTGGCTATCTGTCTTCGCAATCACACAATCATGCAATTTTTATTGATTTGTATGTAATTAATTATCACCCATTATGAGAAAAATTAAATTTTAGACATGAAAATTACATGATAAAATAGCATGACATTTTTCAGATTTGCGTAAAAAAATTTAGGCCCATCTCAAAACTCCAAAACGATTTTTGTTTTACCCACAGGTCCCAGGATCGAAATATGGCTCTGATACCAATGTTGGAGATTAATTACCTTTGTAGCGTGTACGATGTCGCAGCGGTGTGGAACGGAAGCGTCTTATCGTCGGTGCAGAGCGGCTACCAGAGTTGCTCGCGGAGTCCATGCGTCAGATCCTGGAAGCTTCGGATGATTCTTCCAAGGGAGAGAGATAAAGGAGGTGGAGGAATTTGTGGGAGAGAGGAGGAGGAGGAATTCTCACGTACGGGACATCTCCTCTCTATATGCTCTCGATTATATAGGAAGAGACTCCTAAAGAATCCCCACATATTGGGGCTCTTATTCTCCAAAGTCTTTTTTTCCGAATGAAAAAAGAGTCCCAATGTGGATACTTATCCACATATTTAACATCTCCCACTCAGACACATTGGACATATCACAATTGTATCTCCTCTCATATAAATAAACAAATGTGTGACACACCACTCTTCCGAATGCATAAATTCAATGATCGTTTTAGTTGTAGTGACCCCTTCAGGTGTGTTTTTCAAATGGAATTAGCATTTGGGCTTACCTTCTAACAACATTCTTCTTGGAAAAAATTATTTGCTGCACACACACACCTATTTATCTTTTTAATCTCTTTTGAGGTCAATCTCATTGTGCTCTATATGTTCATATAATCCGATCTTCGATCAAACAACCCAAAAAATTTTAAAAAATCAAAAACCGAGTCCATATGAACAATAAAAAAATTATTAATAAATAGAGCCCGATAACGGTTCTTTCATTTTAGGACTTAGCTATTAATTTAAAAAAAAAATAAGACATCCAATCAGAGATGAGCCGTGTGTACATGTGAGGTATGATCCAAAAGACTTGTGTCTGTGCACCGCCATGTGGTACAGCACTGCTTCTTGATAAAACTACAAAATAAGAGTAGTTCTCAAAATATGAAGGCAGGGAGTAGGAAAGCCGAGACCCCACAGCCGTCAAGCCTTCGGTAGGGACAGAGGAGGAACGTGCTGATTTAGATTTCTTGTTTCATCGCAGTCGTGCTGATTTTCGAAAGCTGTTTCGAATTTGAAGGCTCCGTGTCATGCACTTTAGTCATGTCACGACGAAGATTCGCACTCACTATTGAGAACTTTAGCTACCCTCTCGATCAACTGCAAACAAAAATTGGACATCTTGTGACTAAACCTTAACCTTGATTTTCACCTTAATCGAACATCACCTGTTCCGCTTTAGAAGGTTGTAATGCAATACATTTTAAGGGCTGATGTAGACCGGATCTATCACGACCAGATTCCGAGGCTGGAACCCGGAGAAATGGATCCGAAGCCGGTTCGGATCGGTGTTATTGAGGCCCGACGGGGATCCGGAAGGCCGAGGGGGCGGAGGCGAAGACGAGGGTCCGAAGGCCGAAGGGCGCTTCGTCGGTGCGGGCTCGTCTCCGGGAAGTCGGGGCCGAGGCTCCTGTTGCGGGGCAGCCGTCGCACGGCGTCGAGACCAGGGAGAGGAATCCGAGGTCGGCGGCCGAGACCGACTCGGGAAGGTCGACGATGATTCGAACCGAGCTCCTGCAGGAGGGAAAGAAGAAGAAACCGGTCAGCAGGAGTCCCGGGCTCTGGCCCTTAGGAATCCCCTCCGACGGTCAAGTTAGCTTCTGAAGATGATTCGATTCAGAAGGCAAAAAGTAGCTTTAATGCTTTTTGGACCGTAGTCCTTAAGGGTCTCGGAGGCAAAGAGTTGCATACCTTTGGCAATAAATAGCGGTGTATTTATAGCAGAGGATAGAGGTTGGTTAACGGTGGTAGCCGATATAGGACTATTTTTGGGTTTACTGGTAAACCGCCATAGTGCCGGATCCGCCACCGGAGTGGGCCAGACTCGGCTATCGGGCCGAAGGGGGTTGGGCCGCTGAGGGGCCGAAGCCTGCTGGGCCTTGGGCTGCCGTGCTGTTCCCGGGCCTTAGGCTGATGGGCCGCTGACGGGCCGAAGCCTGTTGGGCCGGGAGCGACGGTGCCGCTTACTGGGCCGAGGGCCGCTGGGCCGCTGACGGGCTGGAGGCTCCCGGAGGGCCTGATACTGCTGCTGTTGGGCTGAACGGGGTTTGGGCCTGCTCTAATGGGCCGAATCGGATTCTGCCTCATCACATAGCCCCCCACTCTTGTCTTCCTCAGCTCTGAGATGGCGAGAGTAAAGCCCGAAGCTGCCAAAAGAACATCATAACAGGTGTCTTACCCGAAGCTCTGTTCTCTTTTTACTGGGAAGAGGGGGCCCTCGGTCGGCCGAGGGCTACGCGGTTGCTTCGTCCCCGCTCGGAGTGGCGACGAAGGCTCGGAGCCAAGAGGCCGAAGGGCAGAGCCCTCTGACTCGTGTCAGGCTCCATTAAATGGACGGGATGGCGCGTCGCCTCGCGAGGAAGCACGGGACACGCGTCGCACATCCGGTCGCTCCGTTGAAAACACAAAAGGATCCTGACCGCTCTCTGGCCGCGGATCGCCTCGGCTCTCTGCCCGAGGCTTCACTCGGATTGCCGCCCTTTTCATCTTCAGCGCGCGGATCGGGACACGCGGCGCGTATCCGGGCGGCCAGCCGAAGGGTCGGAGCGCCCTCGGCCGTTGATTGCTTCGCTGCAAGTCCCGGAGCCGGTCCGTCATCATTGCCGATGGACAGCGCACGTGGCGTGCATCTGAGAGGGGCGAGGGGACAAGCGGGACGATCTCGGCCGTTGGCTTCGGCGGGAGGCGCTCCGAGTGGGCTCTATAAATTCAAGCCCTCAGCAGGGCACTGTTCTTCTCCCTGCTGCTGCGCCTGCGTTTCCTCTGCAATCCTTCAAGTTCTTCTTCCTTCTTCAGCGGAAAGCTAGCTTCCTGAGGGCTTCGTCCGAGCTCGCCGGCCATCGCGGGAAGGTCTCCATTCCTCGGAGCGCATCGCTGGTGGAGCTGGGAGGTTTGAGGAGCCGCACTCGGCTCAGGAGAGACTTCCTCCCCCTTCCTGCGAGTAAGCCCTAGCTTTCCTCCTTCCCTTCGTGGCCTTATGGTCCGGGATTCTTCTAGTGAGATTACTCCTTCGGACGAGGAGTATACTCCTTCCCACTCTCTGCGATCTCTCCTGTCAGATCCCCTCACCTCAGACTCCTCTGCCCCAACGATGTCCGAAGAGTCCGAGGTCTCCGGGACTGGGGGGTCCGAGGCTTCCGGAGCCGAGGTTTCCGGGGCCGAGACCTCCGGGGCCGAGTACGCCGAAGAGGCCCAGAACCCAGGCCAGGCTTCCACTTCGGGACGCCGTCGTCCTGATATGGCTTCGGAAGCATCCTGCGCCCTCTCGGACGCAGAGATTATGCGCCTGGTCTCTTACTTCCAGCTCCCTTCCTGGATGACGGTCATTCGGCCTGACTCCGCCACCCGGGCTAACACTTTCCGCCCGGGTTCCTTCTCTATTTACGTTGATAGCTTCGAGGCGGGTTTCCGTCTTCCACTCCCCACCTTCGTCATCAACCTTCTCAGTTTCTACGGGCTGGCTCCGTCTCAGCTTTTTCCCAACTCCTGGCGCACCGTGTACGGTTTCTTGAGCGTCTTTGCTCATGTGAAGATCCGCCCTTCCATCAATGTCTTCCGCTGCCTCTTCAAAATTCAAAGGCAGGGGAAGTCCGAGTGGTACTGCTTCGTCCCTCGGGTCGGGCGAAGCGTATTCTCCGGGAAGCCTTCGTCTATCCCTAGCTGGAAGAGGAAGTTTGTCTTCGTCTCCCTGCCGGAGAAGGAGGAGAGCGTGTGGCCCTTCCCTACTGAATGGGCGCCGCTGGCTGCAGGCCTCTCGGATCCTCCTATCCTCACCCAGGTCCAGAGCATCCTCGTGGGTCGCATCCAGATGATGGCCCCGTACAATGTCTGGGGGCTTCTCAGCGCGTCGGAGCGTCTGGTGACCGCCGGGGTATGGCCGGATCCCCGGTCCGATCCGGTGCGGGCCTTCTCCTATCTTCCTCCTGGGGAGACTCCGCGGGGCCGCGGAGGAAGGGCCGCCGCTCCTCTGGCCGAAGCTCTTCCGGCTGAGGATGCTAATGAAGTTTCGGCCGAGGGTAAGTCGGCTCTGAGTTTGTATTTGTTTACTGTTCTGTTTCTGACAGGCTTTTCTTGCTTGCAGCAATGGCCGATCTCGACGCCCTCCTCGACCGGATATCCGACCAGCGCGGTCCGGGCCGGGCACTGACCCCGCAGGCGGCAGGCAGGCCCGGCCGAGGCGCTGGGGCTCCGAGGACCCGAGGCGGGGTCCCAAGGACTGCGGCCTCTTCCGAGGGCCGTGCTGCTGCCGCCGCTCTCGAGAGAGAGCAAAAGTCTAAATTCGCCGCCCGAAGGGGCGGCCGAGCGTCGAAGTGCCCCCGGTCTGAAGGGGCCGTAGACGCGGAGGAGGCTCCGCTGATCAGGAGGAGTGCCGAGGCCCGAAGGGCCGCGAGGCTGGCGTCTCCTGAAACGCCGAGGGGCGATTCCCCTTCGGCTGTGGCGGCCGGGGTCGGCGACGAAGGCGCTGGGTCACAGGCGCCCCGGGCGCAGCGCAAGTGGTGGCGCCCCGAACCGGGGATTTACGAGGATGAGAGTATGGAAGACTCGCAGACGTGCCTCCGTCTGCTCCGCAGTCTTACTCTCCTTTCGGCCTTTGAAGGGCTGAAGCGCCATTCGGTCATCGACCTGGCGGCGATGAGCGCTCGGTTATCTGTCCAGGTAATAAGCTTGAAGGTGCTTCAGCCGAGCTTTCCTTAGCTTTCTCTTGGTTTTCCTTTTTTCTGATCACTGTTTGCTTTCGGCTCGCAGGCTGCGGTGACAGGTAGCGTCCTGATGCACCATCAGGAGCAGCTCCGGCTCCAGCTCCTGGAGGCCGAGAGGGAGTCGGACGGCTCGGGCGAGGGCACTTCGGTGGTGCCCGACATCGAGCCTTTAGTCGGTGGGCTCGTAACCTCGAGTGCCCAGGCGCGGGCGCAGCTGGAGGAGAAGACAGCTGAGGCCCGCGCTTCCGCCGAGGCCAAGGTGAAGGCCGAGGGGGAGCTCGCCGCGGCACAGTCCGAGATCCGGGCCCTCAAGGCCCAGATTCAGGAGAAAGACTCCCGGCGGGCCTCGGAGAAGCGGCGACACGCCGAGGAGGTATCGGCGCTGAAGCAGGAGCTGGAGGAGGTGGCGGACTTGGCCGTAGCTGAATATAAGGCCGGCCCGGACTTCACCGAGGAGATCATCCAAGCTCAACTGCTGGCTTCTTCCTCCGTCTTCGACCTCGTGTTGGCTGTCGCCCAGAGGGCCTGCCCGAGCGTCGATCTGACCGGGGTCGCCCTGCCGAGGGGTGAGGAAGCCAAGGAGCTCCTGTCTTGGTGGCAGGGACTTATGGCCGAGAGGACCTCGACTCCTGCGCCGGATGATGAAGCTGCGCCCGCCGAGGGGGCCCCTGAGGAGGCTGCCGACGAGGAGGCTGCTGCTGAGGAGGCTGCCGCTCCTGAAGCGGTGCAGATCGTCGACTCTCCCTCTCCCTCTCCCTCTCCGGTACAAGCCGCAGCCGAGGTGGAGGAGGCCGAAGCCGAAGAATGACGCGGGGATCCGCCCCGATTTCCGCTTCTTCTTCTGTTGTAAGCCCTCGGCTTAGGGTATGGCTGGTTTACGCTTCTTCTTCTATCGTAAACCTCCGGCCAAGTATGCGGCCGGCTTTTACTTCTTCTTCTGTTGTAAGCCCTCGGCCGAGGGTGTGGCCGGTTTTTGTACTTCCTTTTCTATAAATATAAGGAATGTTTTCGGTTTTACCTTGGTGTTTGCGTATGATCGACCGAATATGGCCCTTCAGGAGCCTGAGATCCTGTCATCGTTCGCCATAGCTTGTAGGGCCGAGGCCCGATGTAGGTTCGGATAGAATGTCGCCATAGTATTCGGCCGAGGCCTTTACTATCGTGGTCCATATGATCCCGAAGGGACATCTTGCCGCTTCTTACGTATGTCGGATGGCCGAAGCCATTCATGCTTCTGCTTGCGCGAACTTAGATATGCCTTGCCGCTTCCCGAATCGGTATACGTGGCCGGAGCCATTCCCGGTATGGTTTACACGGACTTAGAAAGAATACCATGCCGCTCCCGATACGGTTTGCATGGCCGAAGCCACTCCCGGTACGGTTTACACGGACTTAGAAAGAATACCATGCCGCTCCCGATACGGTTTGCATGGCCGAAGCCACTCCCGGTACGGTTTACACGGACTTAGAAAGAATACCATGCCGCTCCCGATACGGTTTGCATGGCCGAAGCCACTCCCGGTACGGTTTACACGGACTTAGAAAGAATACCATGCCGCTCCCGATACGGTTTGCATGGCCGAAGCCACTCCCGGTACGGTTTACACGGACTTAGAAAGAATACCATGCCGCTCCCGATACGGTTTGCATGGCCGAAGCCACTCCCGGTACGGTTTACACGGACTTAGAAAGAATACCATGCCGCTCCCGATACGGTTTGCATGGCCGAAGCCACTCCCGGTACGGTTTACACGGACTTAGAAAGAATACCACGCCGCTCGATAAAAGAAGTCTTTATTCATACTCTTCGGCTGTAAGCCTGGGGAAAAGTAACTTACACATAATAACGCCGAAGGCGCTCAACATTCCAGGTGCGAGGGAGAGGCTGGCCCGAAAGGGTCTCCAACCGATAAGCTCCACGCCTGATCACCTCCCTGACTCGATAGGGCCCCTCCCAGTTGGGGGCAAGTTTTCCTGAGGCTTCGGCTGGTTTGGAAGCATGAGCGTTCCTCAACACGAGGCTCCCTACTTCAAAGCATCGGGGCTTTACTCGAGCGTTGTGGTACTTCGCCATGCGCTGTTGATAAGCAGCCAGCCGGACGCGAGCCCTGTCTCGGGTCTCTTCAATGAGGTCCAGGTGGTCTTTCAGTCCTTCATCGTTGGCCTTCGGATCGTAAGCAATGACCCTGGGAGAGGGAAGGCCGATCTCCACCGGAATAACGGCCTCTACGCCATAGGCCATGCGAAAGGGAGTTTCGCCGGTGGGGGTTCGGCTTGTCGTCCGATAAGCCCACAGAACACTTGGCAGCTCCTCCACCCATCGGCCCTTAGCTTCGCCGAGGCGGGTTTTCAATCCCTGTAGGAGGCTTCGGTTAACGACTTCGACTTGGCCGTTTGTTCGAGGATGTGCCACCGAAGTAAATTTGTGGAGTATGCCGAAGCTGGCGCAGTTGTCGCTGAACCGCCGGCTGTCGAACTGCTTCCCATTGTCAGAAATGATGGCCCGAGGGATGCCGAACCGGTAAATGATGGACTTCCAGACGAAGTTCCAAGCATTGCTATCGGTTATTGCCGCGAGGGGTTCGGCCTCGACCCACTTAGTGAAATAATCTACTGCCACGATGAGGAATTTTCTTTGGCCAGTGGCAACGGGAAAAGGCCCCAGGAGGTCAATCCCCCACTGAGCGAAAGGCCAGGGGTCGGATAAGGGGGTCAGAAGGGCGGCTGCCTGGTGGATGAGGGAGCTATACCTCTGGCACTGGTCACATCGTCGGACGAGGGCTAAGGCGTCCTCTCGGAGTGATGGCCACCAGTAGCCTTGCCTTAGAAGCTTGTGAGCCAAGGCCCTTCCTCCCGCATGCGCTCCGCATACCCCTTCATGGACTTCTTTCGTGGCGTAGTCGGCTTCAGCTGGGCCGAGGCACCGCAGCAGTGGTCGGCCGAAGGATTTCTTGTACAGGGCCCCGTCCAGAAGAAGAAAGTGGGATGAGCGCTGTCGAATGCGCTTTGCCTCCTTCGGATCTGGCGGGACTTCTCCTTGGAGAAGGAAAGCGACGAGGGGGGTCATCCATGTCTCGGCCTCGGCCTCGGCCTCGGCCTCAGCGACTAGCATAGCCTCGGTTTCGCCGAGGCTTGCTTCGGCGAGCTCTTCGACGAGGATCATTCGGCCTCCCCCCCCGTCTTGGGTTGACGCCAGCCGGGAAAGTGCATCGGCTCGGGCATTCTCGGCTCTCGGGATCCTCACGACTTCATAAGAGTCGAATTGGGCGAGGATTTTGCGAGTCACCTGGAGATAAGAAGCCATCATTGCGTCCCGAGCCTCGTACTCCCCGGAGATGTGGCTGGCGATCAGCTGGGAATCGCTGAAGGCCTTCAGGTTCCGGACGCCGAGCTTCTTTGCGGCCCGGAGGCCGGAGATGAGAGCTTCATACTCGGCGGCATTGTTGGTTGCTGGGAAGGAGAAGCGCAGGGCGTACTCCGTGACGACCCCTTCGGGCGACGCCAGGATCCATCCGGCGCCGCTGCCCGTGGAGCATGCGGAGCCGTCTACGAAGAGTCGCCATTCGTCGGCCGGTACGGGAGCCGAAGTAGCCTCGGCTTCGGTCGCGTTTGGCACTGGCTGAGGCGCCTCGGAGGCGCCAGGGGTAAGTTCGGCGATGAAATCTGCCAACGCCTGGGCCTTTATAGCTACTCGAGGAGCGTAGGAGATATCGAACTCTCCTAGCTCGATTGCCCATTTTGCCAGTCTGCCGGACACCTCTGGCCGGGAGAGGACTTGTCTCAGGGGCTGGTCGGTGAGGACCTTCACGGAATGGGCCAGAAAATAGGGCCGGAGCCTCCTTGCGGTCGAGACAAGGGCCAGAGCCAACTTCTCTAGGGCGAGGTACCAGAGTTCTGCCCCTTGAAGGGCTCGGCTGGTATAATAAACCGGTTTCTGTATGCCTTCTTGCTCTCGGATGAGGACGGCACTGAGAGCCGTCTCGGAGACCGCAAGGTATAAGCTCAGGGGTTCCCCGGGAACTGGCTTGGATAAGATGGGGACTTTGGCGAGGTAGGCCTTCAGCTGGTCGAAGGCTGCTTGGCACTCTTCCGTCCACTCAAAGTTGCTGGCCTTCTTCAACAGCTTGAAGAAGGGGAAACAATAGTCAGCCGCCCTTGACATGAAGCGACTGAGGGCTGCGATCCTCCTGTTCAGCTTCTGTACCTCTCGGATGTTTGCCGGGGGGCGCATCTGTACAATGGCCGAAATCTTCTCGGGGTTGGCTTCCACCCCACGGCGGGTGACCATGTAACCGAGGAATTTGCCGGAGGCTACCCCAAAGGCGCACTTGGCCGGATTCAGTTTTATCTTGTACCGCCTAAGGGCGGAGAAAGTCTCGGCTAGGTCGGCCAAATGCTCAGAAGCGATACGGCTCTTGACCAACATGTCGTCTATGTAGACCTCCATGTTTCGGCCCAGCTGTGGAGCGAACACTTTGTTGACCAGGCGCTGGTAGGTTGCGCCGGCGTTCTTCAGACCGAAGGGCATTCGGGTGTAGCAGTACAGGCCCAAATCGGTCGTGAAGCTGGTCTTACTCTCGTCATCCGGATGCATCCGGATCTGGTGGTAGCCCGAATAGGCGTCGAGGAAGCTTAAAAGCTCGTGGCCGGACGTCGCGTCCACCACCTGGTCTATCCGAGGTAGCGGAAAGCTGTCCATCGGACAGGCTTTGTTGAGGTTGGTGAAGTCCACGCACATACGCCATTTGCCCTCTTTCTTTGGCACCATGACCACGTTGGCGATCCATTCCGGATGATGCACCTCTCGGAGGTGTCCGGCGTCCAGCCCCTTCTGTACTTCGGCTTGGATGGCGGTTCTCCTTTCTTGATTGAAGGTGCGCCGCTTCTGCTTTACTGGGGGCTGGTCGGGATCGGTGTGGAGACGGTGCTCGGCTATCTCCGGGTCAACCCCGGGCATGTCCGATGGAGACCAGGCGAAGACGTCGAGATTCTCTTTCAAGAATTCGGTAAGCTTCTCCGCTTCAATCTTATCCAGGCCGGAGCCTATCATCAGGACTCGTCCCTCGCCTCCCGGAATAGGGACGGCGAGGAGTGCTTCTCCCGGAGATGTCTCGGCTGATGACTCGATCGTCAGGGTTTCGGCTGCGGCCTTCCCTTTGACCGAAATCATGTAGCACTGCCGGGCTGCTTCTTGGTTCCCTTTGGCCTCGCCTATTCCGTGGTTGGTATGAAACTTTAGCTTCTGATGGAAGGATGATGGCACGGCTCCGACCCCGCCGATGAGCCTTCGGCCGAATATGGCGTTGTAGGCTGACTCGATCTTTACAACGGCAAAGTCCGTTTCAACGGTTAATTGCCGAGGGGCGGAGCCTAAGGTTACAGGAAGCCGAACAATACCCTCTACTCGGCAGGGCGAGCCGTTAAAACCGAAGAGGGGGCCCCGGTGAGGCTTCATGCTAGCTTCACTCAATCCCATCTTCTCAAAACAGTCGTAAAACAAGATGTTTGGGGCACTTCCATTATCCACAAAGATCCTATGTACATCATAGCTATTTATTATAGCGTTGACGACGAGGGCGTCATCATGAGGGACCTGAACATCAGTCAGGTCCTCGGCGCCGAAGGTGATGTCTTCCAGACGAGGCCGCTTCGGCTCGCCGTCGACCGCCGCTACGGTGTTGCGCTGCTGCGACCTTGATCCCTCCCCGGGCCCTCCGGATATCATCATGATAGACCCAGAGCTGGGTCTTTGATGGGATGATTCAACCGGGGCCGAGGTGGCTTTTGGCGGAGGAGCGGCTTCTATCGCCGGGGGTGGTTGTTGTCTGGGTGCTGCAGGGACGTCCCGGTTCTGCTGCGGCGGCTGCTCCCGCCGATACTGCGGCAATCTCCCCTCTCGGATGAGGCGGTCGATTTCTTCCCGGAGCTGCCGGCACTCGTCCGTCGTGTGGCCGATCTCTCGGTGATATTCGCAGTATTTGCCGGGGTCCCTTCGGCGAGGATCGGTCTTGATGCGATCAGGCCGCCGGAGCATGCCCTTCACCTCCATGAGCATCCGGGAAGGGGGAGCAGGTAAGGGTAGGTACCGCGGCTGCGGGTCCCGTCGCCTCTCCCTGTCCCAATCCTCCCGGCGATAACGCTTCCGGGAGGGCTCTTGGTCCTCGGACCGAGGTCGGACCGCCGGGGGAGCGGGCGTCGAGGTAGTTTCGGTTGCGCCTTTGCCCCTGGACAGCATCAGGGCCTCTCGGTTGATGTACTTATGGGCCCGGGCCACGAGGTCCTGGAAGGTAGGGGGATGGCGCTTTCCGATGGAGCCGAGGAGCCCCTCATCCCGGCACCCGCTGATCACGGCCGAGACCGCGATCGAGCTGTCGAGGTTTGGGATCTGGGCGGCCTCGGTCCGGAACTTGGTGAAGTACTCCTGGAGAGTTTCGGTGGGGCCTTGCCGGATGGCTAGCAAGCTGGCGGAAGTTTTGGACTGCCGGGTGGCATCATAGAACTGGTCGATGAACAACTGGCCCAACTGAACCAGGGAGTGGATGGAGTTGGGGGCCAGAGCCTCGAACCAGGTGAGGGCGATTTTTTCAAGGGTGAGGGGGAAAAGACGGCAGCGGACTGCCTCAGAGATCCCTCGGACCCGAAGATAAGTGTTAAACTTCTGGAAATGACAGACCGGATCTGTCATTCCGTCGTAGAGAGGGCCCTTCGGCAGCTTGAAGTTGGGGGGTACCTCGGTGGCTAGGAGCTCCGCCGTGAATGGGGTCTGCTCCAAGATGTTGCTGGCGAAGGGCGCTCCGTGAGGTCGAGACATCATCTGCTGCATCTCTTTGCGCATCGCCGTCAGCCGCTGGTCCAGGTCCGGGGCGGTCGAGGTGGCGACGGATTGCCCTCCGGTTCGGGCCGGACGGTACTCTGACGAAGCATAATCCTACTCCGTCAGGCGATCAGTGCGAGGAGTTCGGACAGGTAGCGTCGAGGGCTCGCTGTGCGTCTCCGCGGCCTCGTTGAGAGGAACCGGCGCAGGCGCCGGCCGGAACCGGGCATCTTGTACTGGGCAGAGCGAGGGGAGCGGCGCCTGCTGAGGAGGCTGTCCCATCAGCCCCATGCGCTGGGCGATGGCGGATACCATCTCCTGGAGAGGCGCTAGGGACGTGACGGCAGCGGCCAGCGTTGCCACTTGCTGCTGGAGCACCCCCACTCGGTCTTCCGAGCCGAGAGACTCCGGTATGGTCGGTAGAGGCAGGCTCGGCGGGGCAGAAGGTGCGCCTTCGGAAGGCAGCATCTGCGCCGAGGCCTCCCGCGCTTCTGCTTCGCCTTGCCCGGATCGTCGGGTCACAGGTCGCTGAGACATGACTTGTTTTGTTGGTTTCCCACAAACGGCGCCACGTGATGTAGACCGGATCTATCACGACCAGATTCCGAAGCTGGAACCCGGAGAAATGGATCCGAAGCCGGTTCGGATCGGTGTTATTGAGGCCCGACGGGGATCCGGAAAGCCGAGGGGGCGGAGGCGAAGACGAGGGTCCGAAGGCCGAAGGGCGCTTCGTCGGTGCGGGCTCGTCTCCGGGAAGTCGGGGCCGAGGCTCCTGTTGCGGGGCAGCCGTCGCACGGCGTCGAGACCAGGGAGAGGAATCCGAGGTCGGCGGCCGAGACCGACTCGGGAAGGTCGACGATGATTCGAACCGAGCTCCTGCAGGAGGGAAAGAAGAAGAAACCGGTCAACAGGAGTCCCGGGCTCGGGCCCTTAGGAATCCCCTCCGACGGTCAAGTTAGCTTCTGAAGATGATTCGATTCAGAAGGCAAGAAGTAGCTTTAATGCTTTTTGGACCGTAGTCCTTAAGGGTCTCGGAGGCAAAGAGTTGCATACCTTTGGCAATAAATAGCGGTGTATTTATAGCAGAGGATAGAGGTTGGTTAACGGTGGTAGCCGATATAGGACTATTTTTGGGTTTACTGGTAAACCGCCATAGTGCCGGATCCGCCACCGGAGTGGGCCGGACTCGGCTATCGGGCCGAAGGGGGTTGGGCCGCTGAGGAGCCGAAGCCTGCTGGGCCTTGGGCTGCCGTGCTGTTCCCGGACCTTAGGCTGATGGGCCGCTGACGGGCCGAAGCCTGTTGGGCCGGGAGCGACGGTGCCGCTTACTGGGCCGAGGGCCGCTGGGCCGCTGACGGGCTGAAGGCTCCCGGAGGGCCTGATACTGCTGCTGTTGGACTGAACAGGGTTTGGGCCTGCTCTAATGGGCCGAATCGGATTCTGCCTCATCAAGGGCCATTTAAGTGGGGAGTTTGGGACTAACCTTAATTTGCACAATGGAATATATAATATTTTGAGATAAACACGAATTCTCTTTGATAGCTAATGGATTTAGTTAATTTAGGGTCAAATCAATGTGCTCTAGTATAAATTTAGTATAATAGATAGAAGATTTAAATATGTCATCATAAATGTCCTATTAAGTGAATTTTGAAAAGATAAAGGCAAAAAGATGATAACTCGGATTAACACATCCCAAGGGATACAAAACCAAAAATTGACTGAAATTAACTCTTATTTTCAGTTAACTAATCTACTCAATCAAACTATTTTTTGAGTTAAAACTCAGAATAAAAAGAGATACCGAGTTAGCCCTCAATCAAACTGCTACTAACGGCTCCCTTTTGGTTCGTCAAATACCAAAAGGTGCGTGCATCTATCAAACCAAGCAACGCTTAAATGGGCATCAGGAGCTGAACTTGGCTGATCTAAGCTTTAGTTACTCCCCGGTCGTGTTGATGCTATCCCTCAGGGCACACTGTACAAATTACAGGAATCAAGATCAAGTAATATGGCTGTGCTGCCCCATTGAAACCTGAAAGCACAACTGCCACGCGACGTCAAGGTGACTCACGTTAGCCTCATTGAAACTTGGAAACACAAGTGCAATGCGACGCCAAGGTGACTTGCGCCTAGAATGACCACTAGAACCTCCTTTAATTTAGAAACAAGCATGCCTTCTCACTACTCCCACATCAGGAGATATTTTTGGTTCCGACAAGTTCAAAATCTCAAAAGGGACTAATTGATGTCAACTTTAGATGCGTTCCCAAGTGAAGGGATAGTTGCCCTACATTCACCCGAGCGTTTCACGTCAATCAGACGTATTAGGCTCACAATCAATCACCAATTACTCACCAAAACACCGTCTGTTCAGCAAGTGGAAATTGCCTCGGAAAGTAAGTTCACGGTCCACATAATTAATGTTCGCTACAAATGCTTTCCAACAATACTTCCTCAAAATTACAATGCTTTCAAACGGTACTACTACCTCAAAATTTATAATCATCAGCAGTAGCAGAAGTTGCCGGACAATACCATGCCAACACTCCTAATGATGGGCGTACATCATGTTGGCATCATACTGGCCATTTCCAGATTGTGGAGCTGCTGCACCCTGTGCATAGCCAACGGACGCACCTGCGGGTGCACTCCCATAGCCTGGCTGAGCCACCATTGGTTGCTGCTCGTAACCTTGAGGGTTGGAGGGTGGTTGCGCATATCCAGCCTGGCCACCAGCTGCAGGTGGGGCACCATATCCTGGAGCAGCAACGTTAGTACCATAGCCTGCATCAACAGCGGGTCCTTGGTAGCCATAGCTTGCATTGCTAGCAACAGGCTGCTCGCCATAGCCTGGTTGAGATGATGGGTACTGAGCATAACCACCGGACTGCGCACCTGGTGGGTATGCTTGTTGTGCAGGCTGAGTGTACATGGGAGCTTGACCACCTTGCTGAGGATAATTAGCCACTTGTTGAGCATAACCATCTGTGCCAGATGGTGTGGGCATCCCATATGGCTGGGCATACCCAGAAGCCTGCTGAGGCAGAGCACTAGACCCATAAGGGTACGACTGCTGTGCAGGTCCTGTTGTACCATAGGCTGCAGCAGGCCCTTGGTATGTGGTCTCCCCTGGTTGACCAGGTCTGGGATGTCCATAAGACTGTGGTGGCGGTCCATGCGAGGGCACACCGTAAGGTGGCTTGTTGTATGGCTGCTGCTGAGCATAGCCTGATTGTGATGTGTTCATATGCAGATAGGCACCAGGTTGTGAGCCGACAGGCTGACTGTAACCCTGTTGGGTAGGAGCTTGATTGTCATACTTCAGCTCCTCGTATCCCTGTCCATAACTCTGCTGGCCAGGTGCAGACTGTGGATAAGGTGCTGGTTGTCCATAGGCTTGAGTTTGTGTCTGGCCATAGTAATTCACCGGGGGGGTAGGGGTGCCAGCAGCAGTAGGGGCAGCACCCGGGCCACATGTCTGCATATCTGATGGATGGCCTCCTTGGCCATAGTAATCATAGCCACCCATCTGGGATGGGTTTTGAACAGGGGCACTGGCCCTTTGGTCCCAACCAAAGTTGCCTCGGGAGGCCTGTGGAGGATAGCCATGATTTCCTTGGGAGGGATACGTACCACTTTGCTGGTAGCCATAGCCAGATGTTTGCTGCCTTGGGGGCATTGCACGAGGTCCCCACTGAGGTGGTGTGGGTCCACGCGGACGATATGTCTGCTGTGTGTATCCACCAGACAAAGGCCTGGGATGAACCTGGTTAAAGAAAATTTTGAACATAATAGTTATAAAAAAGCCACAATTGCAAGCAGAAACCCTGATCCTGATAAAATTAATCCTTGAGGCAGTATCGTCCTCAGTCTCGCATACTAGGAGCCGAAATGTAAATAAAGCTTCGGAAGGAACTAGTGAGGCAAAGCAAACCCAAGTAGCATTTTGCAGAGGGAGCTAGTGGGGAAACAAATTCAAGTAACATGACAAATAAAGAATAACATATTGCAGTATCTTTATTAAATTTGCTATTCTAAATAGACACAGTAGCCAACTGGATATCACAAAATCATATATACCGCTGAGAAGTATGCCGAATGGCAAACCCCACAAAAACAGTAAACAGAAATAGCATGCATCTAACAGTAAGAACTAGAAAAGAAAATATGAACAAGTTTGCAAAATCATAGCTACGTTTCACTTACAGATACTAAATTAGACTTAGTTTTAACAAATTAGCTCCTCTTCCATAGTGGTAGAGAGTTTTATTCCTAAATGCCACCACAAGGATTCAACTCTGGTGCTAACCCACAGCTTTGGCACACACTTTAAGAAGACTGGTAATTGATTCACCATGCAACTACTCATCATGCAAGTAGAATGATCTGGAAGATGTTTTCCTCCTTTGTTTCTTCTATCTACTGGATCTATAATGCTGAAGACAGACAGAGAAATTAATGTGTCACCTTCAAAAGCAATATGGTCAAGAAGACCTTTTATAATATAAGCTAACCCTACGAAAATAACAAAAATCTAAAGCTAACATGTTCCTATCTTTTACATCTTCAGATAAGACGAGAATTGTTGACATTCATGTTAACAGGAGAGCATCCTTCTATAAGGAGGTTAACAAAGCTCTAATCAGTTCTAGCATACTTCAAACTTTCAGGTCATACAATTCCTTCCTAACTGAGACTATCACTTGATAATGATTACTACCAGGATGTAGTGCTGCTATTATAAGCATTTTGCATAGTATGACAAGGGTGAATAACTCGTAAGGACCAAGGATAGCAGTACCAGTATTGGTACCAATACGCGCCGATGGGTACCGGTACCAGTACCGATACGTAGCAGTACCAGTATCAGGCATTTTGGCCTGCTACCAGCCGAGACCACTTTTTTTTAATCTGTTACATTTAAATGACTGGTACCAGGTGCGCCCACCCCCTGGTATCAGTATCCTACCAAACACTACCACTACGTATCAATATTGGCCGATACTGCTAACATAGGGAAGGACTAACAGTAAGGAAAGATGCATGATCATGGCTTCATGAATAATCAATTTCAACAAACATAAAAACTAGGTCATGAGAATGTATGGGAATGTATTGACTGGAAGTAGGGGTGGCAAGGAGCCAAGCCCGAGCCTAGGGATGCTCGAGCTCGGCTCAGCAAAAAAATTTCGAGCTCGAGCCGAGCTCGAGCTTCAAATCAAGCCCAAAGTCCACCCCGAGCTCATGCTCAAGGGAAAAAAGCCCAGTTCGAGCCAAGCCCAAGCCCAGCTCGGTCCACATGGCTACGTTATGCCCGGCCCAAGGCCCATAGGCCCAAACCGATGAAGCAAGCAAGTTAACTGGGGCTGGTCTTAACTTATAGATGCACAGAGTAGGGGGGGAAACAAGTACCCGATACAGGACTAAAAAGTCCTGACAAAAGCCCCCAATGCTGGCAAAAAGCACCCAGCATGCAACCAGAAGATGAGGCGTGTTGTGAGCAGGCACTTTAGTCTGGTATCGGAAGTTTTAAATATTATCCACTTAGGTTCCCATTCAAATGTGCTAAAAGGTGAGGTGCCGAGTTGTGTGGGACGGGTTGACTGTGTCAAGCCTATAGGTGAACTATGTAAATAAATTAATTATTTGGTGCAAGTTGGCTTGCCAGCTATCGAGCTAAGTGGCACCGGGCTCGAACTCGGCTCGTTTAATGGGTCAAGCCATGTGTTAGACTCGAGCTCGGCTCATTGACTCGTTCAATTCAAGCCGAGCCGAGCCCAAGCCATTCGCAAGCTGCTCGGCTCATTGCCAGCCCTAACTGGAAGGGTAAACAGAGGAGACTTTGAAGCTAATAATGCAATAAGGTGGGATTTTTTAAAGAAATTAAGTGAATGCGTACCAGAAGGCTGGAGTGAGAGAACATATAATCCCAGTGTCAAGTTGAAGGTTGCACAATAAGAAAGGGAAATAGGTGTGTCCAGCAGAACAAAAGCATATTTAGAGGAAGGAGAACAAACATGTGACAGAAGTGGAGAAATCAGACTCATAAATGCCAATAAAACTAGACAATGTGTGTTGTTCTGCTTTTATAAGGACTGTCAAATAGGTGACCAAGTGGTTAGGTTCTCTAGGGTAATCAATAGGAGGATAGGTAGCATCCCTTCAATTTGGATTAATCATCACATGTATGAGTTAACAAAGGATAAATAATGGAGTGCTAAAATAGATCCTCCTGCATACTAAAGCATTTTACATCTCGAAGTTTCACATCTCAAAGTACAGAAGGCTAACGGGAATAAGCCCTGGGACAGAGATTTGCAGCTATGTATGATTTGATAACTAAATATACATAGACAAAATCCCCGATCAAGACCAACAATTTGGCTCAACGTTTTGATGTTTCCAAGTTGCTTACACAAGGGGACTGAATATCATACAGACAGTATGAAGCTTCATAGTTGTTTTAGTAAAGTATCCAAGAATATGTTCAGTGAATTGCAACTCCTGATTGCAGCTTATTTCTTGATAACAAACTAGTAGTAATCAATAGACCACCTCTCATCACCATAGATCTTTTTGGGAAATGCCAAAAACAATTTACCACAGTATTCGACATTTGCCTAGCATCATGATGACAGTCATCAACAAAGAACATACTCTGATAGCAAGTGAACAAAGGAGAATTACTATGCGATTGACATCAGAGGTGCAATGAAACGCTGATGGGTGCATGAAGCAGGATTTCGTGAGGACATGAAATTCATGCATTCCAAGAATGTTATACAAGAAATGGAGGAAACTATGATTCATCACTATCTGATTTGACATGGCATCCACTTAACATCAACTTTGGTACTATAGGCAATAGTGGTAGAACTTTCTTACATACATCAGGTAGCAAGTTTTGGAAGCCAAAGACCCACACAATCACATAGAATAACTTCACCAGAAAAGACGCATTATTTGCAAAGCTTGGGGACCACATGAAACATTTGGATCCTAAAAGCACTAGGGTTATCACTTATCAGGATGCTCTTACTAATGATGAATTTGACTTTTAAGTCTTAAGGCATCCTTACCAACCATAAACCTCCTGCAATGGCAACAGTTAAAGCCCGATATTCCTCTCCACTGGATGAGAGTGAGATGGTGCATTTTTGCTACACCAAGAAACCAATGTTGACCTGTCGTGAAATGCATAGCCATATCTGCATTATGAAAGCCAACCAATTCTAAATTGGCACCTTTAGATAAACAAATCATGGGAACCGGCATCAAGCTTCACGTGGATCATGCATGCTAATGTCGCATCAAATATTTACCCAGAAAATATGCTCCAATTTTTTCAAATACAAGCAAATCAATTGTAAGGAAAACATTATTTATTCGTAACAATGCCAATGCACTAAACTTAACTTAATCATAGACATGAAATAGTTAATCCTGGGAAGGAAAGCAGTTGGTAGTGCTCATTTAAACACTATATTATTGATTCCAGAAGTAGTTATGGAACTTAATCTCGATAGCAGAAAAATGCTAACAAGAAGCAAAGGAGATGAGCCTGCTCGTTTATGGTACATTCCTGAATTTTCCAACGGTGATTTTACTAGCAATCCATTTTCCTTGATAATGGTAGTCAGTAACCCATGAATATTACATCCTAGCATTAAAAACTAGGGACATAAAGAAAACTCTTGCCCCAAAAAATTAAAAAAAAAAACCATAGTCATCAATGGGGATTATGTTATTCATGTCTACCTTGAAGAACACCAGCTGAAACTCCATACCTAGTTCCTGACATTAGCGAGCCCTTCCAAAACCACGATGAGAACCCAGACACAATCGTACAGGGACAATAAAAAAAAGTAATAAAGAAAGAAAAATAAAAGAAGAAAAAAAATGATGAACAGTGTCCACCATAGAATTATCAATATACCACATGCCATACTTGTCCAAAAGAAGTAAATTCTACTAGTTGTCATATCATGCATGTTTATAACTGACCAAAGAGTCAACATAACAGCTTGAAAATTTTCAGCTTGGAATTGTTTACGTAAAGCATGAATGGTGTTTCACATGGTAGTTGCCTCCGTAGTTTATCAGAGATTCAGATCACTTACCCTACCCCAGCTCATTGGCCGCGGTTTCCTATTTTCAGGGATTTTTTATTTCCATGATTTAAATAATGAACAGGTGGACCAATGAAATGGAATACTATACCAATGGCGTAAATAAAATAAAATAAAATAGGTAATCTCAATCTAATTACCAGCCCCTCTCTCTTCTCTCTCAAACGACAACTCAACTAGACATGCTAGATGAGCATATCCCTTGAAGAACTAACGATGAAATTACCAAGAATCATGCATGCTTATGTTGAAGTTGTTAACTATAAACAAAGGTAGCCTGAAATGAAATGTAAGAAACATATTTGAGAAAGCTTAATTAACATCTGTTCACGGGACCAAAATCATTTTAGAGGATCACCACAGATTTCAAATAAAGTTGAATTACAAGGACATTAATATACATAATACAAAACTTGTTAAACACAGTATAATAGCTTAAGTTAAGAATCATACCTGATTCATAACTTCTTTAATCATCTCAGTTGCAGCTTCAATCTGCTTCATGTTGCCAGTTATACGTACAGTTCTTTCCTTCGGTATACCTCCCTCGGGTAGATGTTGTGGCACCAACTAACAGACAATGAGATTCAGTACTTGCTTTAGAAGGTGAAATGCACTTATATAGTCATGCAAATATCAAAATGAGTGCATTTCCCATTCATCCATCAAATAAATCCAAGACTCTACCTGAATGCGTGCTCCGGATCTAGTTTGCAGGTTTTTTATAGTCTCACCACCCTTGCCAATAATCAAGCCAATCTACAAAGTATACATGAAGGCATAGAAAAGTCTAAGCAAAGCAACACCACAATGTTTTATTCACCACTGGCCAATATATGCATATGTCACCTTCTCATTAGGGACTTGTATTTGAAGTTGCTCCGCACCAGGCTGTGCTATGCCAAAACCCCTAGCCACAAGGGAAGGAGAACCACCTGCATCAGCCTGCAAATGAAACAATAAGACAATCAATATTAAATTATTGTCTAGGGAAGGAAAACCACCTGCATCAGCCTGTAAATGAAACAATAAGACAATCAATACTAAATTATTGCTTGGAATGTCTTCCAGAAACTGAAATTCCTTGATAGAAAGTCAACATCTAAGCAGCACCAGCAAGATGACAATGGTGTTCTGGAGGGAAAAGAAACGAGGAAAAGTAAAATCAAATATGTGTGTGGGGGAGAGAGAGAGAGAGAGAGATTTGAACCTCAGCTATGACATCGTTGATCAGTTTTTCGGCCTTGTTTACACTGTCAACACTCCCAATCAGTTCCACTGCCCGTGTGGAGGAATTCAGATCAGTTTCAGCATCCCTTGTGATTTGAATTTTAGCTCCTGAATTGAATTGCAAGAACCTAATTGTTTCCCCAGCTTTACCAATCAGGACCCCAACCTGCATACCAGTGGTTTCACAATCAATTCACTTAACCTTCCATGATACTCTATGAACATCATCCAAACTCCATACACGGAACAAAAAGTTTACATAGCAACATGCTCAGTTGCACTACAGCACAAGCATATCCACTCAAAGATGATACACTGGCAAGACGATGTCGACAGACGCTGACCAGATTATCCCTCATTCGAGTTGGCATAGTTGTTGATGCACCCATGGTAACCCTGGCAGTAATTATTCACCATAGTGCTTAGGCAGTAATGTGCAGCACCTTGGTGAAGCCTACTTTAATCTTTAATTTTCACAAACAGTAACTGTTTTAAACAATATAGTTATTGTCATGTCAGTTGGCCAGTATAGCGGCGGTATAGTGGCTTCTTTAATGTACGGCTTTGACCATTTATTGGAGAGTAAGGTTCGCCAGATGGACTAAATCTTGATTTTAAAGTGACTTGCATGCAGGGTGGTTTTCTCAATTTTTCCCTCTAATTTTGTACAATTATAATATATGATGCCCACATCTATAGGAAAATGTGAGAAAAATAGAAAGCGCCAAAGGGATCAAAAATGGACATAAAATTGCTTCATCAAAAAATGTGAGAGAATCCGATGCTAACAATATCAAAAGAAAGCAGACATAATTACTTATACTCTCTAATCCTCCATAAGTCAGAGTAATAACTTGTGGAACTATCAGGTTTGAGTGAGCAAGTGAATGGTCTCACTTTACACATTCCTTTCACTTAACATCACAAGGTAAACACCCAAAATACTGTCACCAAGTAGTAAAAGGATGACAAGGTAACCATGTGAAAAGTTGTTTAGCTTTTTTCTGTTTTTCAAGGTGGCCAATATGCTAGACAAGACATCAAGGCATGAGTGTGACAAATCAAGCACCCCTTCTTCATGCTCTCCTAGAGGACCTCGATGTCATTGCCTTGCCTATCCATAATGCCTTGTCACCTAGGCAGTAGGCAATGCCTTGAAAACAAGGGGAATCAGACTGACAAGGGTAAGTAGGCAACACCCAAGCAATTCCTTGAAAATGAGAGGAGTTTGATTGCCAAGAGTAGGCTGGCAACATCTGAGCAATGCCTCAGAAAAAGGAGTCGGGTTTGACAAGAGTAGGTATCTTTCCCTTTCTACAGACCACTGATAAGGCATTGCCAAGAAGCAGATTTTACAAATTTCCATTCACCATACCAAAAAATGAGAATCTCCAGGGAGAAAAGTTATATTCTCCACTACTTCCATTTGCAAATTCCTAGCAACAATTAGTGGTACTCAGACATAATCTGGAACCAAAAGTTATTTTGACTGCACATTTAATAATTTTAAATTAAAAACACTTATAAAAACAAAAGAACCTTAATAAAACCTTAGTTGAAGTGTGAACCAAGAAGCCAAAGTTTTATCCTTTCGACATCACAGTCATTGAATCCATGGATCACTCACACAATCTGCAGTTTGATCAGATACCAGGATCTTACACGAACAGATGCAGCATCCATATAACCAAGACATTTTCATCTAATAGCTCACATAATTAATTTCATGGATTACGAGGCTCAACACACATGAATCATAGACCTAAGTTTGTGCATCAGAAGACACCAATATCACAGCCTTAGATCAGCATAACTAATTTGTGTTCATCCTTCTACAATCTTATGTATTGGTGGCATGTTTGTGCATCAGAAGACACCAATATCACAGCCTTAGATCAGCATAACTAATTTGTGTTCATCCTTCTACCATCTTATGTATTGGTGGCATGGGCTCAACATCAGGCTTTCTGGCAAGACAAATGGCGTCATATTTTCACACTAGCAGTCATGTATGATGGAAACTCTGAACTATCAGATAGGAATAGTCATTCATTCCAAGACATTAGACATAATTGCAGTCCACCTTGGCACATTAGATTGATGCCGAAGAAACTGAATTTGAGGAATCTCTGAAGCTGGTGGTGTTGTTACAACAGGAGAACACTGAAAATAATAAAATAAATCTAAGGAAGTGGAGATGGGAACCAAATGGCTATTTTTATCAGAACATTTGTGATGACTTTTGATGGTGGTGGTCTCAGAGTGCAGTTGACTTTCATGTGCCACAGCCTGCTAAAATATCTTTTTTGGTGGAAGAAAGTGCTCAAGAGGCTTCCTACTATCAACAGAATATGATTGTAAGGAAAGATGTCAAGAGCGGTTTTATTTTCAGCAGAAGGCAGATATAACGTACTGATCCTTTCATTCGTAGATTCAGAGTTATTGAACCAATAGAGAAAATCTTATTGAAAACATTCAGTATGTGTTCAAAACCCAAGTTAGACATTCGTCAGCACCTGTATTGGTGGATAAAAGCATGTCCAAGGAATACTGAAGCTAACTGGTGGTTTCTCATATGGTGCAATGCGTTTGTCTATTTTATGGGAGAGAAACAAAAGAAGTTTGCGCCAATTAATTGGGGAAAATTCAGCAGGTTAAAAGGGAGAAAATTTACAGTTTTCTTCTACTAAGAAGCAGAGTTTACTATTGATAATTCTGTAGTCAGAAGGTTGACGTAGGAAGACAAGTTAGGTACTAGATGGCTAAGCCAGGTCTGGATACTGCAATGTCACACTCATCGCATCCCACATCATCCGTGGGATGCTGAAGTAGATGAGGACAATGTTCATTGGAATAAGTTAGAAGATGCCAGGTTGTTGATAGAGCTAGATCGCAGCTCGATGATTCCAGATAAACTTGGCTCTGATGGGCGGTTGTCTTCCTTCTAGATTCATTTCCCATTTAACCATCTGCTCCAAACCAAATCAAGGGGGCAACGAGGTTGTGTAGGCACATAGGGACTACAGAGCTATAAAAGATACAAGCAGGGTGGCGTTGTGAGGAGGCAATGAGTTATCCTGACTCGACTCAGCCCAGGCCTACTTCAAATTTGACCAAATGAAGAGAACTAATGACTCAGTGTGCCTTAAGACATATAAGCCGGACAATTTTCAGATTCAAGTTAAGCTGTGAATAATATGGCACCTGTATTGGGGTCAAGGACAGTGGAAATGCTTCGGAGAACAAAGCCAGAGACTCTTCTACCCTTGGAGAAAGCATAAAAGCAGACACAGCTAGAAATGAGTCTCCAGAGGTTAGAATCAGTCAATTCAGAGACACTGCTTGAATAGAAGCTATGTCTGCCGTCGCTTTCCAAGTAGTGGAAGGACCTATGAAAGAGCTGAAGGGCCAAAGAAGCAACTCTAAAACAGCTAAGGTTATATGGAGGAGATAGGAAAGAAGGTCGACTTATCACACATCATACCATGCAACACGTGCTTACCATACAAAAGGGGGGATCATCAAAGGAGACCAGCTGTAGTATGCCCAGTGTGAGTAAACCTGCACCTTTACATGAGAAAGGTTAAACAGTCCTGACAGAGGAAACATGGATGAAGTCCCCGAGATGCCCATCTGCTTCCCAGCGTCAGCACATCTCATCCTCATCTTGCTGCCATCTGTGGAGCAGTGCAGCTACCACATGCCGTCTGATCTGCCAATTGGATGGCAGTTGCAGCTGCAACCCCCAAAAGTCATTGCAGCAAATATTTCTCACATTATTACTTCTTCTCTTGATTGTGCTACCCCTATTTATCTGAGATAAAATGGCAGTCAGTCCACAATGAGGGGGGTGTAAGGAAGCTGGTAGACTTGGACTGTGCAACTTGGGGAAAGCAGAAGACTTATGGTTCAGAGGTTTGGGAAGATGGAAAGACCTTGTCATGAATGAACTGATCTGTGTGAGAGAACATCTACCTAGGTATGATGCAACCTTTTTATCTTTGATTTAAATACACAAAAGTGGTGATCCATCAGAACCATCACCTTCCAAGAAAATCAATAAACTTTCCACAAATGCACTTTACATTGCAGCTCAGTTCCTCATACAGAACATACAGACAACAGAATACGAAATTATTGATTAGACACTCCCCACAAAATGTCGTTAACAGCTGACAAGCTAGGTATGGAAGATCAAATACTTTGTGGTGAAAATGTATGTAGGTAACAACACGGAACTGCAAATACCTTATTGTTAGGCACTTCCATTTTCCTGGAGGTTGTGAGACCATCCACAATAGGTTGTTGTCCAAAAGGATCAATGCTTGGTTGAGGAACAGCAGAAACAGACTCCTCGAGTTTATCCGCAGACGTGGGTTGAAGATTTTCTGTGGTTTCCGTGGCAGGGATTTGGCCATTCCCTGTTGGTGTGTCTAACTTTACCACTTGCTGTCCTCCATCTGGAAATGAGAAAGAATTTAAAAGTGACAGATTAGGATACAATCAGAATACATTGTTAAGAATTTCTTGAGCAATTATAGCCCCAAAATAAAGAGTTAATTGTTGTATTCAATTTCAAAGGGATGAGCATAGCATGAGATTTGTTCATGAGCTACCACATAATTAAACATTAGACATATGATGAGAGCTCTTCTCGATAAGGGATAAAAACTTAAACACTATTGCACTTCCATGCTGTTTTATGTTAATTAACATTTTAACACTGTACAGAACCCCTATGCATATCTCTAGGCAGAAATACCTTTCTGCACTACACACACTAATCATCTCTCCAATGCTGTGTCTAGCATGAACTTCACTAATAAGTTAAAAACAGAAGCTACAATACAGCAGAATACGAAGAGCAACTGGTTAAGGACAAATGGCAAATGTTAACACTTGAACTTCCTACCAACCTTAACCCACAAATTGCATACATGGTTATTATGGCAACCAAGGTGTTGGGCAGTGACTGACTGAGGCCACTAGCCAAAGCTTAGTTAAATATTATTCTTTTTAATCCTTCTCATGTTTTGGCTGCTTAAGCGGCCAGTGTTTACTTTAAGGTTTCACCATAGTTTGAACAGCTATGGAATAAAAAAGTAAGTTAGCTGGCTAACATGCTGACTTTCGGTTTTTTGAAGCACATTTTTAAACATGTACTTAGTTCTTTCCCTTCTACTTTTAACATATGAGGTAACATATTTATATTCACACTATTGCTTCTTTTTGGTGCTAGTATCCTTTCAAAAGCCTTGTTTACCAGAAAAGAGAGGGGGGAAAACCATATGGATGAAAATTTGATAAAATATCACTTCATCAAAAGCTAAAGATGAAATCAAACTACCAACAATAACAAAAGAATGCGGAAAATTTATGTTTTTACCTCATCTGGAATCATCTGGAAAAGAAAGCAAAGAAGGTGACTTGGCTCCGCCATTTATTTTATTCTTCTGCACCTCTTCTACACAGGAATCAAATTAATAAATCATGGGACTGTTAGATTAGAGGCAAGGGGACATATCCACTATAAGCTCCCCAAACTCCCACTTAATGTCACAAGGTAGGACTCCAAAGTACCTTACCTAGTAAAATATTATAAACATTATGTTGAAAAAGGCGCCAACTTCTTATCAAGGTGGCTACCATGTAGTCAAGGGCGAGAGGCAAGCGAGGTGACCAAGGGTTTCACCTCAGCCTCAAATGCCTAGGCTGAGACAATGTTGATGCAGAAACGAGATCGGTGTCATCAACAAATGAATTTTGTCCGTGCGTTGTACGATGAAGACAATTTGGCGAAGGATGATTGTCAGACATAGTAGAGTCATTTTAATTTTCCTGGTTAATTATATGGGCTACGAGCATTTTCTTGGAGTATACTTTTACTTAGAAGGTTAAAAATATTAAGTATTTCAATTAATTTTTTGTCCATTTCATTAAGCTAGTAGTTGTAATAACACACATTGATTTTGTTGGAAACTACAGTATGAATTGATTGAAAGCTACAAAGTGAATGTCACTTGTTTATGTTATATTTTTTATATATTTATAAGCACTTTAAACAATCTGAATGTGAAATAGAGTATGGATATACCCAAGTGGTGATCAGCTTGACAATATTTAACAATGCTCTAGAGTTTATTCCCTAACCTATTATGACACTACAAATTTGAAGAAATGTTTGGTGTATGAAGCACAAGACAAACAAATAATGCCAAAAAAAATTATCATATATATTTATAATAAAAATGCACCTTTATTTTTGTAGTCCATTTTTTTTTTGGGGGGGGGGGGGGGGGGGGGGGGCAGAACACATGCTCCTTTTCAAAGATGAGCTCATAACTGTTATAAAATTAGCCATATCAAGGGGCATCAACCAGTTCATCAAATTCAAAACCACCCATGTAAAACATATATTCTATGCCTTAGAGACAAGCATCAAGTGCCCCAAATCTTGCCACGATCAGTTTGATTACAAGTTACTATCAAATATATCCTCAGATGAGGTAGCTTCACACTGCAACTAAAGGTAGACCAAGAATGTAATATGATCAAATCATATTATAAGTAGGAGATCACCAACGGAAAAAGTTAAGAATGGAAATGCAAAATAGCAAGTCAACAAACTCAAAAGTGAACAAAAACTACCACACAAACAATCCACAACTATGCTTGCCTGATGCGGGACAAGGAGGGGGGGGGATAAAAGTGGAGTGTAGAGGAGGGGAACCAGTCGGCGTCGCACCGATGGAAAGGCTCCGGCGTCGCACCGGAGCTGGGAGGGGGACTGGCGTCACACCAGTTAGGATACCTCGACGTCGCACCGAGGAAGAGGGATAAGGCCTCCGTCACAGAGGTAACAATCGAACAAACATGTTTTTTTTTCTTCAACCAATCTTCTCTCCATCTCTGAAAATGACATACATATAGGGAGATATGTAACTCCTGACTCTTAAACTCCCTCCCTGACTCTAGGACTTCCCATCCCTTATTCCTGTTTTTGTAACTCCTAAAAAACATGATGGGCCATAAATTGGCCTAATAAAAGCAAAAGGGAATGGGGGAGGGATCCTTTGCTTCGTATTCTGCATCACGATTTATTCATTGCTTCTGGACTACATTTGATTGATGATACAGTGTTCGAAGTTGATGCCTCATGGGTGGTTCACAGTTGGGATCACGCATTATTTAGACGGTCAGGATTGGATCGCATCTATGATGATGTGTTTTGCACAGATCTACTTGATACTGCACCAGTTCCTATTATCTCATGGGATCAGGATTTACTTGTTGAGGCAGAGTTACATCTTATTACTGATGATATTTTTACTGACTCAAAACCTCATCCAACATTTACTGAAGATGTGATGATAGCTACTCTGCACGAGGATATGTATGACTTGCTACAGTCTCCCGTGGATATGATATGGCAGACTTTCTGTGATTCACAAACAGCAGACTGGGTGTTTATCCTTGATATGATTCTCTGCTTGAAGACTCCCTCAGATGATCCAATCATCCGCTTGATTATACTGGCGCACTTCAAAACTCGAGGACGAGTTTTTTCGAACCAGGGGAGATTGATGCAGAATACGAAGCAAAGGATCCCTCCCCCATTCCCTTTTGCTTTTATTAGGCCAATTTATGGCCCATCATGTTTTTTAGGAGTTACAAAAACAGGAATAAGGGATGGGAAGTCCTAGAGTCAGGGAGGGAGTTTAAGAGTCAGGAGTTACATATCTCCCTATATGTATGTCATTTTCAGAGATGGAGAGAAGATTGGTTGAAGAAAAAAAAACATGTTTGTTCGATTGTTACCTCTGTGACGGAGGCCTTATCCCTCTTCCTCGGTGCGACGTCGAGGTATCCTAACTGGTGTGACGCCAGTCCCCCTCCCAGCTCCGGTGCGACGCCGGAGCCTTTCCATCGGTGCGACGCCGACTGGTTCCCCTCCTCTACACTCCACTTTTATCCCCCCCCTCCTTGTCCCGCATCAGTTTCAGGACCCTAGAACGAGATCAATAGCGTGCTGGATGTCACGCATAGGAGGTAAACCATCTGGCAAATCTTCTGGGAATACATCCTGGAACTCCTGAAGGACATCAGCAACCTCAGGTGGATGCTCAATCGAATCACGGTCAAATACCGTTTTCCCATTTCCCGCTTAGATGACATGTTAGATATGATGGCGGGAGCCACTATATTTTCCAAGGTTGATCTCAAAAGTGGCTATCACCAGGTCAGGATCCGTCCAGGTGATGAGTGGAAGACGGCCTTCAAAACGAAGGATGGTCTTTATGAGTGGTTGGTAATGCCCTTTGAGCTATCCAACGCCCCTAGTACCTTCATGCGGCTAATGACCCAGGTTCTTCGACCCTTCATTGGGACATTTGTGGTCGTATATTTTGATGATATTCTCATCTATAGCCGGACTAGGGAAGATCATGTGGACCATTTGCACCAGATTTGTGCCGTCCTTCGGAAGGAGCAGCTGTATGGCAACCTCAAGAAGTGTGCATTCATGACTGACAGGATAGTCTTCTTGGGGTTCATTGTATCCAATGAGGGTGTTTCCGCAGACCCTGAGAAGGTTAGAGCGATAGTAGAGTGGCCTGAGCCCCAGAATATCCACGATGTTCGTAGTTTCCATGGCTTGGCTACATTCTACCGTCGTTTTATACGTGGGTTCAGTACGATTATGACTCCAATCACTGATTGCATCAAGAAGGGAGCCTTTGTCTGGACCAAGGCTGCCGCATTAGCCTTCCATGACATCAAGAAGCTGATGACTCAAGCACCTGTTCTTCGATTACCAGATTTTTCTAAGGTGTTTGAGGTTTCTTGTGATGCTTCTGGTGTTGGCATAGGTGGAGTATTGAGTCAGGAGGGTCACCCTGTTGCTTATTTCAGCGAGAAATTGAATGATGCTAAGCTGAGATATTCCACTTATGACAAGGAATTTTATGCGGTAGTCCAGGCTCTGCGTTATTGGAGGCACTATCTCTTGCCTCTGGAGTTTGTTCTCTACTCTGATCATGAGGCTCTCAGATTTCTCCATGCCCAGAAGAAGCTCAACTCAAGGCACAGCCGTTGGGTAGAGTTTCTCCAGGCATACACATTTGTCCTCAAACATCGTGCGGGCGTGGAGAATCGTGTGGCCGACGCGCTGAGTCGTCGAGCGTACCTTTTATCTGTTGTCAGCGCAGAGGTCACGGGGTTCAAGAGACTATGTGAGGAGTACCCAACTTGTCCTGATTTCGGTCCGATCCACACGACACTTCATTCTGGACCCTCCAGAGAGTTTAGTGATTATATTCTTCAGGAGGGATTTCTATTTCGTGGAGGTACGTGCTAACCTTCTCTTCTCGATTTGCTTGTCTCGTATGTGCTTTTATCTGCCGCCGAATCGAGAGATAGGTCCTAGCCCGTGATTCTACATCACTGTTGGCTGTGAGTGCGCTATACCGATCCCAAGTTCCGACAGAACTTTGGGTGGTCCTAATTCCTAGACTTGTGGTAGTTTCTCAACTACCAAACGGTCCCACGCTTCCTCATCGCGAGGACGGCTTTTCAGCTATTTCTGTTTATAGGCGTGGTTATCTAACTGGACTATTGTGCGATTAGACTACAGTTGTCTAACTTTTAAATGCTTATTGCTGAAATTCTATCAACGCCTGTGAGTCTGTTAGCTGTCCCGCATCATTGCCTCAGCAGAACAAATGATATCATCATAAAAATTTACAAGCATATGACGCACCTGCTCTAAAGACAATGTTGGAATTATATATGAATCAGGCTTATTGTCCTTAATAATTTGCAGCTCACATTACAACCTTTTGAATTATACCTATACAATGAAGTTCACATAAACCGTAGTGTTGCATGCATGGAGTTAAAACAAGGTTGGTCTAGAAGCAATAGTCAAGCTAGACTGGAACCTGTGGGAGTTAGACATGAACTAATTAAAACTTTTTCCTCCATCTTCTTCAACTGTTCTTTAATATTTTTGTCAAACCACATGGAAGCCAGATATGTAGAACGCTGAAAAAGCTCAATTCTAGAATCTATTAAATCCTTGGGTTCAGGGCTGGCTAGATATGGACACTAGGCATAGAAAAATAAAATATAAAAATATAAAAAGGTAAGCAATACTCTGAACTTTTAATGATCGGTTACAAACCAGATAGTTCAACATAAGAACTCATAGAACTGGATAAGCCCTGATAAGTTCTGATCTAGTTCACCAACTTCCGGTTCCAAGCAACTGATTTTAAAACCCTGGTGAAAACTCCTGCTGTTTGCTCTATGTATGTCCTAACCGTAGAGTAACTTCTGGGTGAACTTTTACAAAAGCTTTAAAAGCATAAGAAAGCATCTTTTATTCTCACATCAAGGTTCTAACAATTTCCTTCATCCCTTTTCCTAATCCAGATTTTATTCTTCTAAGCAAAGAAAATGGCTATTTTAGTTGAAAATAATTCTCTTTTACCTCACAGCTGAAACTTGCACCAAACTACCACAGTAATCTACATGTGGTTAGGCATCACAAAAAATTCTGGGAAGTTTGAGTTTCAAGAAAATAGTTTTTTTACTTATGTATTTGGATAAATTAGCAGCGAAGGCTTTCTTTATTTTCAAGTGTACGATATTTTAGGCATTCCCACTGTAAACTTTTTTCTACTTCCAGATATGATCCGGAAAAAAACATTATTTTAAGAAAATGAATCTTACTATATGTTTCCAGACATACAACTTTCTCTTGAAGTGTGATCAGAGATTAGTACAATCACATTTATTGCCCTTTGCACCGATTAGGGTGCATGAATTGTAGATTGTAATATGATGTGTTTGACTGCTCCTTTATCAATGTCTTTTCATGAGCTATATTGGCGATGGGCATACCATACCTGCAGATCGTGTTGATGTTACATTTTTCACATTTTACTCCAAACCGGAAATTAATAGGGATGAAGAGAGGTTCCCGGGTGGATTTGGACTTTGATGAGGAAGGAGATGAGAGAATGTGTGGTTGCAGAAAAGGGCAAACTTGTGAGGAGAGGGGCATGAGGGAGATGGAGTTGGAGAGAAAGAAATAAACCAGGAGACTAAGCGTGACTTAAACTACAAACCGACCGGATAACCACCTAAAATTGAACCGGTGACTTGTGAGAAGAGAGGCAGGAGGAAGGAGGAAACGGAGAGAGAAAAACCAGGAGATTGACCATGAGTTGAAACACAAACCAACCAGATAACCCCCAGAATTGAACTGGCAATAAAAAACCTACAATTTGCTTCTTATATATGTTATAGATTATGCATTTTTTCCTTTTTTTATTAGGTGATGTTTGTAGTTATTTGAGTTATTCTTATTAAATAGGATTCTTTCTACTGTTTTAAGTTTTCACAGGAATTGGTTGGAAAGGGTTAATTTTTTCCCCTTCAAAGGGGACCCTTCTGTATGAGATGAATTATTATTGAATGAATTGAATGAAAAACCAATGCATGTTTATTTTGGGTGAGAAACATGCATGGTTGTAGTTATTTGAGTCATTCTTATTAAATAGGATTCTTTCTACTGTTTTAAGTTTTCACAGGATATGGTTGAAAAGGGTTAATTTTTTTCCCCTCCAAAGGGGACCCTTCTGTATGAGATGAATTATTATTGAATGAATTGAATGAAAAACCAATACATGTTTCTTTTGGGTGAGAAACCAAGAGGGAGGAACCTTGAGAGAGGGAGCCGAAGAGGGGTTGGGGTGAGACACCCCTTCCATACAGCCGCCAACTTCCCGCCGCCACGGCCACCATATGCCTCCAATGCCCAAAGCCTATGCCCCCACCCATCTGCCCCTGTTCTTCTTCCAGTCAAGTTCTTCTCGTTCACCACAAGAGCGGCTCGAAGGCCCCATAAATCCCTTGAAACCTGCACAGCCCCACCGCCAACTCCTCATTTTCTTCTTCCCACCCCTTTTGTCCTCTTCTGTCACCCCCTTCTTCCGCCTCCACCTATTCTTGGACATGTGGCCCTTCATGTCTTCCAGCAACCCACAATCATCCTTGCCCCATCATCCTCTTCCCTACTTTGTCCTCATCCTCCTCCCATTACCTCTCTCTCCCATCCTCTTTTCCTCCTGTGCTGCAGCAGTGCCAACAGTGCATGCAACCCCCTGACCTTTCTCCTGTCTTTCTCTGATCCTCACCGGCTGGCATCGGAGACACCCCCTTTGATGCCATCATTGTTTGCCGTTCACAACCGCCAGACCAGCAGCATGAGGCCACCCCATCGCAGTCCAAGTGGGCCCGTCAAGTCTCATCATTGCACTGGACAGTTATGCAGCACTCTCGGTGAGAGTAGACGTGTGGCCGTCCACGCCCAGCACTCACGTGCCATCTGCCGTCAACCAGAAGCCATGACGGTCATGTTCTGCAGGTTGAGACCAAGGTTAAGAAACCCGGGATCGGGTCCCGGATCGGCCGTTCCAAAACCGATCGGATCGGCCGATTCCGATCCAAGTCAGCCCGATCCTGGCTGATCCTGGCTGAGTCAGGCTCGGTTGGTTCGGATAGCAGAAAAATATGAAAAAAATATAAAACACAAGTCTAATGCATAATTATGTTGAAATACATTGATTTGAAGTACATAAGATGTTGTTAGACAAAAAAACCTTGAATAAACTTACATATATGATTATGAACTTACATTTATTCCAAACGTACATTATACTGAATGAACATATGGCTTACATACTTAGTCCATGACATATATCTCTGGTAGTATTGTTCATATTGCATCACATACCGGCTATAGTCATCCGTATTGGTATAGATGACTGACAATTGTGGATATTCTAGACAACCCCCTGAATAGTCGGATGTATCAGAATGTTAAGGAGGGTAAACTACATATCCAGTAGGCTGACTATATCCTTCGTATGGAGAATATGATGATGCATCTGATAGTTGCTCCTGATATTCTCTCTCCCTCCTAAGTTCTTCTTTGGCCTCTGCACACTGAGGAGCTTTACCTTTGTCCTTCCTCCTTGATCTGCTGAATGTTTAAATGGAAGATTCTTCACGTCCTACTCTGCTACCATAATGTTCATCTTAAGTAGCATGTGTGTATTCTTCTTCTCCAGTAAATTGAATTGGTGAAGGTGGGGCTGGGGCACTGGTAGCATCTCTGCCATCCTCAGAACTGTTGGAACTCGTCTTTGATGTCGAGGCATTTGAGGTTTGATATTGGACCTCATCACTTGGTTCTGGCGTTTCATCATCTTCCTCGATAGTCTCCAGATCAGCAATATCAATTCCAGTACTACTCTTCCTTTTGCTTGGTACTTGTTTTTTACTCTTCTTCTGACGTTTTGGAGGAGGAGGTTGAAAATTAGTAAGTAGTAGAACATTATCTAACTCACCTTCCACCCATTCCCGACCATTTGGATTGAATTCAGGCTCATTTGAGGTGCTTGCATCAACCAATGCATTTAGTAGATGTTGCTCCTCGAACAGCTCATCCAAGTCTATAGGTTCTTCTGCATGTGTCGTCTCCGTGGCTTGTCCGAAAATTCTCTCTTTCTCTTACCTTTAAAAGTTCCTTATGAGCTCCAAATTTTTTAGCTTCAACCTCATGTTATAATGACAGAATACTAACTTCTCTAGATGGCTCGACTTCAATCTATTCATTTGCTTGGTGTGAATCAAACCAAAGGTGCTCCACTTTCTCTCACAACCTGATGAAGAGATTGTTTGACTTGAGACCCGAATTGCGACATAGGATAGATCTTCATACCCATATATTTTTTCATAATCTAGCCAACAGTCAGCTGTAAATAGAAAAATGGTCATGTCAACAATGTACAAGTTATAATCAAAAATTAAGTAGAACATCTGGTTAATAATTTTCAAACTTGGACTCAAAATTTTGGCAGCTCTTTGAGCAGTACTTGTCTCTAAGTGGTATAACATCATTCTGTAATCATGCATTTGCTTGCATGCCATTATTGCTATGTCCTCATCTGCAAGCATGCGCTTAACAACAAACTTAGCCCCCATCAACACTTCCGAACAACTATTATAGTTATCCTTCTTCACATCAGTTCTAAACATGTACTGAGAGTTGAAAAAATAACCTAAATAAATAAGTCGAAGTTAGTTATTACTTAAGCCTCAATTTGATTGCAGAATAAGTTAATCCGGAATTACTTATCCGAAATAGCGTATACTAGAATAAGGGATGCTTAGCTTTGATAATTATGTGGGACCGACAGGCAGAATAAGAAAGATAAGCAATTCTTGGGTCTAGGGTCGAATTGCTTATTCTCCGAATAGGCTATTCGGCACCAGTATAAGCCATTCCGCTTGTCAAAGCTAAATTAAGCTTATTCTCCCTTTATTCTTCCATATTCTTCTCCTATTCTCCAATCAAAGTGGTGCTAAGAGAAATGTGTATACAAATAATACATATAGAAAGTTAGTAGCTTACCAACTGCATGAAAAACGTGATGTAAAATGTTTTCTCAACGTCTGTCTATTATGTCCCACCACTTCACATAGGTGGTTGGATTGTTAAGTTGAATGAGCTCCTTAGCTCTGTCCATAGCTTCATATAAATATCCTATATCCGATCTTCTTTCTCCATCACAAGATCGCAAGACACGGACAAGCAGTTCTACAATATTTAACACTGCTTGCACTCCTCTCCAAAAGGATCTAGACTGAATTAGATCAGCCACTTTCTTACCTTTCTCTCTGACCTTAGTTGGTACATGCCGCAATATGTGATTCTCCCAATCTTCCGATGCCACCATCCTAATCAAGTTGTTCTTTTGTTGACTTAAACTATCTAGAGAGATATATTAAGATACAAACCTGGTGGCTCCCGGACGAAACAGCTCTTTTCCATGAGTATGTGTGCGCATGATATCCAGAATGTTGTTATAGTTATAAATGAATGTGGTGATAAATCGACCACTCTTGACCACTCTATCTACCATCGGATCAGAGCAAATGTATTCCAACATCAAGTCAATACAATGAGTAGAACAGGGAATCTAGTATAGATGTTGTCTCTTCTACATCATTTGTCCAGCTAACTTGAACGCCGCTGCATTGTCCGTAACCACTTGGACAATCTTTTTTTCACCCACTTCTTCCATCATTTGATCCATTAATTCATATAGGTACTGAGCATTCTTTATTTTTTTAGATGCATCAATAGACTTCTAAAATACGGTTCCGACTTTGCAGTGCAGTAAATTAAGAAGTTGATCATACTTCTTGTTATTCCTGTAAAGTTCCAAATGTGATAAGAAATCAGAAAGAGACCCATTCTGATTTAAGAAAAAATGAAGATAAGATAAAAAAAAATGAAGATAAGATTTATGTACCTGTCCATCCATCGCACATTAAAGTGCATCCATACTCATCACATATCCTTTCAAATGATGTAATGTATGTTCGGATGCCGTCAACTTCCATATCCAAGTACTTGTTGTATATTTCATATGAAGAAGGTCCTTTAACCCATTTGCCAACTTCTTATATAGTCTCAATCATGAACTCATAATATGGCCCTTTGACAACATTAGCAGGGATACTGTTATAGAAAAACCACCTAGCAGTAGCTCTCCCTATCTTCTCCTTACAAAGCTTTAAGTTCTTGAATGCAGCACTAATAGAAAGTTGTTTATCCCTCTTCTTAGTAAAGAATGGATCTATTGGACCTACTCTAAGATCTCCAACTCTAGTGAACTCCTGAGGCAACTCCTCGCATACATTAGTACTCGTGCCGACGCTAGTGCTCCCTTGTGCAAAAGGTGTGGAACCACTTCCTTGTCTTTCATATCTTCCAATTTGCCGAAATAAGTCCTCATCTGCAAAGGACCGCCGGCTTGCTTTCATTGCACGTCGCAATTCAACATAAAATGTAAAAGAAAAAAATTTAATCTACTATAACTATTTGTCTGAAAACGTTAAATGAAGAACATGAAAATAAATTAAATAAGAAACTTACTTGTATCCCAATCATCAACATTTATAGGTTGATTACTTCCACCAAGCCAGACTCCAGCATCAGACCTTCGCACTGGTTCAGACAACTCCTCTCGAATTTCATGTCTTCTTCTGGCAGTACTTACTTTGCTTGATTCTTTCTCTTTCCTATAAGTTTGAAAATAGATCCTAATATCTGAAAGAACTCGAACACATGCTGCAACTTCACCTTTTATTCCAGCAAGATGTTGTTTGAATCAGTAGACCCCGTCAGAGACGACCCGGTTGCAATATTTGCATTGTACCTTTCTCTGGCCCATGTCCACCGATGTGCAATGACCCCAAACAGGATCAGCACTAGGAGGATTCCCAGATGACCGCTCAGCAGCACCTTGAAATGCCATTCCTTCACAGTACAAGAAGAGGAGAGATCGCAGAACTTGTAGTAGACTAGTAGTGACCTCGTGGGAGAGACGGAGAGAGAATTCTATGATCAAGAGAGTGAGAGAGAGAGCAAGAATGTTAGGAGACTCAAAGGGCATTTGTGGAGCCTTAGGAGGGCCTTGGGGGGGGAGATTTAAATAGACTCCCAAGGTCCAAACTAGCCGTTGCTGGCCGTTTGGGAATGGCCAGCAATAGCTAGGTTGACCCCCAACGACTAGTCAAACTAGCCGTTCGGGGCCGGGTCGGGCCGATCCGAGCCGACTCGACCCGATCCTGCCTCGGATCGCCCGATCCGGCTCAGATCAGTCGATCAGAATCCTGGACTCGGCCAAAAAACCCGGGATCGGCACGAACGGCCCAAAACCGGTCCGACTCGGCCGATCCGAGCCGAGTTTTTGAACCTTGGTTGAGATAGCAGCTTCATTCCTACAATTCCTTCACGTTGGGAGTTCAGCACCTCGTCTTACTAGTGTCATCATTCAACTATCGTTCCGCATCATATGTGCTCTCTCATAAAACACCATGAAAGAAGAAAATGGCAGTACAAGGAAAATAAAGAAAACATCCAAGAATTTTATATGTAAGATTTTGAAGAACACTGATCATGTCCAACATGTAATGACCAATTTGTATAAAGCACTCATATAAGTAGAAGGCGGCTTTAGGAATAATCAAAGATATGTAAAAATGTTGCGGCATGTAAAAGAGAAAGTGTACTGGATATTGTTAGGAGAAGCATTAGCCACTTTAGAATAACTAAGAATAAGAAAAATTAGTACCGTAGAATTAGAAAAGAAATAATCCTTTGGCATATATGTCATAGGCAAGTGCCCTGGTGAGTGAGGCGAACATGAGGTGAGGCGAGGTATTTTTAGCTCATCTAAACCTACGTCATCACCAAGGCAAGCGAGGTGATCGCCTTTGACAAAAAAATGTGTACGAAGGTATCATAGGGTTAATATCTTCATTTTATGCTTGCCTAGGTGCATGGGTTCACTATTAAACCTTAAATCATTCAAACATTTGTTGGGGTATAATCTTCCCTAAATAGTTTTCAGGACATGATATAATGTATATATAGGGGGTGAATATAACGCACCCCGGAGTGCATCTAACTTAGATGCGCCCCCCTCCCCCCCCCCCCCCCCCCCGGGAAACCCACCTTCTCAATTTCCAAAAAAAATAAAAATTGCCAATTTTTTTAAAATATTCGAATAACCCCCTCTACATGGTTTCCTACCTCTTTAAATTTAATTTTCACCGTTGGATCAAAAAACTTAACCGTAGTCGTCCAATCAAACGCGTCGTTATTTGGGGATCAAAACTAAAACCCCAGAGGATGGGATCAACCCTAAGGGGTAATCTCACGAATTTCTTATTTTTTTACCCTTTTTCACTATTTTTAGACGTTGATTTTTTATACATGCCCGACTGGACAGCTCCAAGGAATTTCGGGTAGGATCGGGTCCCCGAATCGGGGACCACCAATCCCGATCCGACCCGATTCCGATCCAGTTGAAGTTTCCCCGGTCCCGATCGGCCCGAATAAAAAAATGCGAAAAATCAAAAAACTTCAGAAAAAATCAAAAAAAATTGTATACATATTATTCAATGAATGCAATTCATGTACATCCATAAAAAATAAACATTAAAAACAAATAACTCGCTAATAATTATTATTGTGTACTAATTAAAAAAGACATTATAAAATATTTCACATGAAATTAATAAAAAATATTTTAGAAATACCACATTCGTGATCCTTCATCATCCGGTTCATAAGTTTGAACTGGCGGGCCATAATATGCCGACATATGTACTGGATATCCATAGCCAAACAAAGAGCTAGCGAGATCTTCGAATCCCCTTTGAATATCTTGAGGTATATAAGCTTGTTGACTTGAACTTTCTCATGATTGTGCTGGAGGGACATAAATGCCATACTGTGTAGGTGGAGGTTCAAAGTACCCCTCAGTAGTGTTGCTGATGTCTAAATACGATAGTATAGGAGGGTGAAAAATGGGCAAACAAGAAGATGGATCTTCCAATGGAGGCCAATCATATCATGCATATCTATGTTGGCCTTCAAATCTCCCTTGTTGTCCTTGTCTTTGACTTTGAGTTCCTCCAGAATGACTCGAAGGTGCAGAGTAATCTTCATATCCTGTGTAACTACTCCCAAATGCAGAACCTCTTGACAATCCAAAAGTAGCAGCAGCACCATGACCATCACCATATCCATCATCATCATCATCATCATCCTCAGTAGAGTCATCACTCTCCACTTGACTTGTTTTCCTCAACCACCTTCTTCTACGCCTGTAGGTTTGTCTCCATGTCTCGTACATACTAGCCAAGTGAGGTGGTAAAGTTAAGGTGTCCTCAAGTGTCTCTCCAGTCTACTGAACTCTAACTGTGTATCCCCCTTGTTCTTATTCAGATGGGTACACTCGTTGTTTAGACTTTCCTTTTCATTGTTTTCTCTTTTTGCTGAGACATTGACTCCTTTCAATGCTTGTTTGATTACAGGCTGTCTGGCAGACCTTGATCTATACAAAAATTGATCCATAGGATTGCGTGTCACATCTAACATATGTCCACAACCCAACACAGAACTAGCAGTCCTACGAGTAGAAGAGCCCCTAGGAACGAATCTCCCAGTCTGAGAACCAGTAGGTACTGATCCACCTAATGATTTTATGCCTCTTCGCCGGGCCTCATCTTCTCTATTTGTCTGCAAACATGCACGAATAGCTCTGGTGTATACTCTGCATCAGAGTCATCTGGATCCTCCTCATCATCCTTCTCCTCCTTATCATCATCATTTAAATTGATCGGCCGCTTAGCAGGTAAACTATAATCCATTCATCTCTGACGCCCTGATATCTCATCTTGCAGATCCATATGTTGTTGAGATGATAAATCTTTCTGTGCTTTTTTATCCAGTATATAAGTCTTCATTTCTTTCTTCAAGTTCAGCGAAACTGACTCACATATGTTGACGTCTCTTGTTATGCCAGTAATATGATTTTTTAGGCGATACACGCCTCTACTCATCTCATTTCCACACCAGTTGCATTTGACCCTCCTCTGCTTACCATCCACTAGTGTGCAATGTTGTCAACTAGGATCAGCACCATGCTGCTACATATCCTATTCATGATGTCCTTTCTCTGCCATATTCCTGCATAACATAAAAAGACACAAATGCAATTAGATTGTAAGAAGTTCAATTGAGTGTTTGGCACACTCAATTGAACCTTAAATACACTAATCATGCAAAAGCCCCAATTTTTAACCCTTAATTAAGATTAATTTTAAAATTTTAACGCTAATAACATACAATTAATGAAAAAAATCTATGCAATCAAATTGTAATAAGTTCAATTGAGTGTTTGGCACACTCAATTAAACTCTAATTACACTAATCATACAAAAGTCCCAATTTTTAACTCCTAATTAAAGTTAACTTTAAGTAATTAGTACTAATGACGAGCAATTAATGTAAAAAACTATACAACTAGATTGTAATAAATTCAATTGAGTGTTTGACATACTCAATTGAACCTTAATTACACTAATCATACAGAAGTTCTAATTTTTAACCCCTTATTAAAGTTAATATTGAGTAATTAGTACTAATGATGAGCAATTAATGCAAAAAATCTGAACAATTAAGTTCTAATAAGTTCAATTGAGTATTTGACACACTCAATTGAACTCTAATTACACTAATCATACAAAAGCCATAATCTTTAACGCCTAATTAGGGTTAATTTTATCAAATTAATGCTAATAACATGCAATTAATGCAAAAAATTATGAAATCATATTGTAATAAGTTCAATTGAGTGTTTGACACACTCAATTAAATCTTAATTACACTAATCATACAAAAGTCTCAAATTTTAACTCTTAATTAAGGTTAATTTTGAATAATTAATACTAATGACGAGCAATTTATGTAAAAATATGTACAACTAAGTTCTAATAAGTTCAATTGAGTGTTTGGCACACTCAATTGAACTCTAGTTTACACTAATCATACAAAAGTCCCAATTTTAACCTTAATTAGGGTTAATTTTAACAAATTAACACTAATAATATGCAACTAATGCAAAAAACTGTACAATTAGGTTCTAATAAGTTCAATTGAGTGTTTGACATATTCAATTGAACCCTAATTACACTCGTACAAAAGCCTCAATTTTTAACCCCTAATTAAGGTTAATTTTGGGGATTTTGTCTAATCAACATGATAAAGCTTTTTGAAGCTAAATATTAATAGATCTATACAACGATATATCATTTTTAATTTTTTGAGAATTTAAAAAAAAAATAGATCGAAATATACTTTAACTCGGATTGGGATGCAGAAACAAAATCCGACGTCGACGGCGGCGACAACAGCAGTGGCGATGGCTGTCGGATGGTCGACCGATGATAACAGGGTGAAAACCTTCTTTCGGTAGAGATCTTAAAGAACGAGAGAGAGAGAGAGAAGAAGAAGAAGAAGAAGATGGTGGCAACGGGCCGATGGCGACGTGCCGACGGCGGACAGCCGATGGCGGCGGGATGCCCGGCGGCGAGTGGCAGCAGAGAGGGGGGGGGGGGGGGGGTGTCGGGCGAAGGGATGGGGGAAACTAGCAACAGCAACATAAATGATGTTGCTCGCTGGCTCCCGATCCCCCTTTAAGGGGGATCCAGAAGCGCCCATTCGGACCCGATACCGCCCGTTTTTTTTTTTTTTAAATCGAGGGAGGAACAGTGACCCCCCCCCCCCCCCCCCCCAGTCGGATCGGGACCCACCGATCCCGATCTGAATCGGCCGATTCGGATCGGGATCGGACGATTCCGCAATCCATAGATGGCTCTGATTGATCATCAAGATCGCAAGGTGAAGATTAAAGCATTAGAGATAGGATCAACCCTAAGGGACATTTGAATATTTTAAATTTTTTTAAATTTTTTATTTTTTAAACATGGGGTGGGTGGATTTTCGAGGGGGCACATCTAACTTAGATGAGCCCCGGTGCGCGTTGAGTTATTTACCATATATATGTATATGCATATGCATATGTATATATATACACACTGAAAAAGAAGACGACAACGAACAACTAGAAGATGGAAAAGATGGTCAAAACCTGGGGTGGGTGGATTTTCGAGGGGGCACATCTAACTTAGATGAGCCCCGGTGCGCGTTGAGTTATTTACCATATATATGTATATGCATATGCATATGTATATATATACACACTGAAAAAGAAGACAAGACAACGAACAACTAGAAGACGGAAAAGATGGTCAAAACCACCTAAACTACCCTAGGATGGGGCCAAATAGTAGCAAGGCCTCAAGAGGAAGGTGCAACAGGGGCTGAAGCCTCTGCCTAGGGTTAACAGCAGCAGAAACCAGAAAAGAGTGAGGAGGGGAGGCTGGAAAAAAGTGGCAGAAGATGAGAAAATTTGTAGAAAAGACAAAACACGTGTATATTCATATGAACGCAAGCAAGAGGGGCCGGGGCCGCTACTAGCCTCAATGGGTAGGTTGGTAGAAACAGGATGCCCACCACAGGGGTCCTCAGACACCCACCACTCAATGAGATGGTTGCCTATGGGGCACCTTACCTCCATTTTGCTGCAACTTCACCAAACAAAAGTGCAGGAACCTTGTGGGGGCATGGGCTCCACTAGGTGGTATGTCACCCAGCAGCAATAAGAAAGAGCTCTATGGGGACCTCTTCCCTGCATGGGTGGGACATATCGAGCCACTAGAGACATCCCCAAGCTCCAATACACCGAAGTATTTTTAAGTTCATCCCTACTCTGTGTGTGTGTTTGGGGGGGGGGGGGGGGGGGGGGGGGGGGGGGGGTTGTTTTGCCTTCGCTTTCTTTGACCATTAAACAACCTCTCTTGTGGTTCATTGACATATGTGAACAGCAAACTGAAGACTCCTAGGACACAGAATTCTCCAAGTGTTCTTGAGAAACATTCTTAGATTTCTTATTGTCTTCCTTGTAGTTGAAGAAACTAAACTTTGTGACCTGCACATGATCTCTACTGTGAGATCTTTGTTGAATTGATATTGCATCAGTCACCATATTGATCATCATATCATATCAAGTGATATTGTAACAATCATATAACATGAGTAGGAATGCAAATGGTAACTGATGACCCAATTATTCGACCGATTATTAGTTTATACGTTAGTTAATGGATGGTCATCTTAAACCGATATGCATAGCTGATAAGGTAACAAATATAATTTTTTTCTGACCAAATACATATGCTATACTAGAATTTGATTATCAGACTGATTATTAGCTTATAAGACAGTTAACAGATAGCATTTCTAAAACAATTACATAACGGATACAGTCACAGATCTAGCTTATATCCGCACCAAATCCAAGCCATTTGCATCCCTAAACATGAGTCCATTTGATACACATGTGAGACATTGTGTTTGTGCTCTCAGATCCTTAACAGGCCTATGTTAGTTAACACATCATAATGGGTCTAACATGCACCATTGTTGCATATTCTAGAAATAGGATTCTTAGCAGGTCACTCTTGGATGCTTATTGGGTCTAATTTCCATTGGCTCTTATTGCATTCTACATGGATCCATATAGAGCATTATAATCCCATAGACTCGGTGAAGATAAACGGTTTAAGTTAGAGCTCCATAACTTTACCATGGTCTGCTGACTCTGACCTAACAATTCTCATAGCTTAGTCAAACTCACTAAAGGTAAGATAAACTCTTCAAGTCCCAAGTGCTTGAAACTAGCAATTAAACCCCAGGTCATTTAAGTCCGCAATGTAAAACTAAGCTTTTAGAACTTATAATCAAATCCTAAACCTAATAAAATGCACACCTTAAACCTTGTGCACTTTGAGATTTATAACTTAAAACATAAGCTTAATAAACATAGTTCAGATTGTCAGTAATGCCATCGAGGTGTACAGTTGCTATGCTTCCACTAATGACCTGCCAAAGGCGGCAAAAATTGCCAACGCACAAGGGCTTGATGCTGACGGGTTGATTAATGGAGCATGTTGTTGAATGGCTTCAACAAAGAAATACTGTTTGAACCACTTCGTGCCAACACCACTGATCCAAAATAGCAAGAAGCATGAAGATCCTAGCAACCATGAAAATGAGCTGGTTCAAAATCAGTAACAAGATCATTAACGGCCAAGCTGCCACAAGGCATGACCCAGTGAAAGCTAGAGAAAGAAAAATCAAGAGATCAAGGCACTCCTCCAAAGTAGTATGCAGAATTGGGACGCAAAGACGTAATCCACCTTCTACACCACTGGCTAATCAGCCCTTCCAAAGACGTAATCCACCTTCTACACCACTGGCTAATCAGCCCTTCCTAACATCCTTCCTGCTGACAACGTGCCACTATGGCCACTGATGTAAATTATATCCAATCTGAGTGCTGGACATTGATGTAATTTTTGCTCCAAACATAGTTTTCAAGGTGATGCCTAGGTGCTTAGGCAGATTTCCATCCCCTCGGATTCTGTTAGGCTCTGGGCAGCCTTTCCACAAGCCCAAAAGGTGAGCTGAACACCAGCCTCGACGGCCCAGGCATCCAAGGCACCACCCACTAAGGTGCTCTGGCTCATAAGGGCCCCGTATTGGATCCGTTGGCTTTATCAGGTCTAAAAAGCCCCATGTGGATCCCATGTTTTAACCTTCCCTAATGCCCCCAGTGCCATTGGAACACCCGAGCCACTCGACCCCCTCACACAGCTAACGGCAGCTGCTAGGGTTTCTTCGCCACCAAGCCATCTCGCCACCATCAACAATTGCCATCACCTCTCTGCCGCTAATTGTCGCCTCTCTGTGATCAAGTGTGACCGTCTTCTATGCTACCTTAAGGAATCATCCGAAGACTCCCCCTTCTTTTTTCTCTCTCCGAGCGTCATCTCGGGCCTATGTAGTCAGAGGCATGAGCCAACTGAGGTGATCGGGTGGTCACCTCAACCTCAAACGCCTAGGCCATCGCCTAGGCATTTGAGGCGACATTTTTTAAAAGATATATAAATAATTTAGATATTTATATAAAATGCCAAAAACACAAATTAAATCATACAAAATCACATATTCCTTCACTCAAATATAACCAAATAATTTTAAATCAATCTAATTGAGATAATATTCAATCAAATAAAAGATATAATGATTTTAAATCAAGCCATTTGAGATAAACTTTAATCAAATTAAAGACGTAATCAACAAAATCATGAAAATGTTTGCTACTAAATAAACAAACTGAGAGAGAGCAAGGATGGCAGTACCGGTACCGGTACCGGTATCGGTGGGTACCGGTACCGGTACGTATCGGTCCGGTACCGGCCGGTATCGGCCCGGTACCGGTCGGTACCGGCCCAAAACCAGTCTGGTACCGGCCGGTACCGGTCGGTACCCACGGTACCGATGCCGGCCGATACCGGTACGTACCGGTATCGGCCGGTACTGCCATCCATGAGAGAGAGAGAGAGGTGGACAGAGAGAATGACAGAGAGAGAATAGAGACGGAGAGTGAGAGAGAGGTAGACAGAGAGAGTAAGAGAGAGAAGAATATAGACAAAGTGAGAAAGAGAGGTAGACAGAGAGAGACGGCATCGTCCCTCTTCACACACACACACACACACACACCCCGAGAGAGAGAGAGAGGGGTCGAAGCCCTCTTCATACATAGAGAGACAAATAGAGATAGAGAGTAAGAGAGAGAGAGATAGGTAGACAGAGAGAGCAATAGAGACAAAGAGTGAGAGAGAGAAGAATAAAGATATAGACAGAGAGTGAGAGAGAGAAGAATAAAGACAGAGACAGAGAGAGGGCATCGTCCCTCTTCACACACACACATCAAGAGAGAGAGAGAGAGACGAATAAAGACAGAGACAGAGAGAGGGCATCGTCCCTCTTCACACACACACATCAAGAGAGAGAGAGAGAGAGGAAGAGTGAGAGGCAAAGAGTGTGAGAAAAAGAGAGAGGTTGAAGCCCTCTTCACACAGAGAAAGAGACAAAAAGTAAGAGAGAGAGAGAGAGAGAAAGAGAGAGAGAGAGAGGGATAAAAAGATAGAGAGAGGGCTTTGGCCCTCTATACACACTGTGAGGGAGAGAGAGAGAGAGAGAGAGAGGGAGAGAAATAGAGTAAGAGAGAGAAAGGGACAAACAAGAGAGAGCATGAGAGTGATAGAGAGAGACAGGAGACGGGTGAGGACTTACCTCGCTTCCGATGAGTCTTTGTATGAACCGCCAGATACAAGTCCTGTTAGAGAAGCTTCCCGCCGTGGTCGGAGAAGACACGGCTACCGGGGGTGACCGCAGGCGGGATCGGGTCGAGGTGGAGGCCGCCGCGTTAAAGTTCGTCCTTGTCTTCGTTGGGCTAGGGATCAAGTGGTGGGGGGATAAGGATGGGTTTATAAGGGTTGGCTTTAATGGTCTATTTCAGCCTTTGGGCTGGTTTAAAAGAACGGATCGGTCCATCTTAACGATTGTGGGCTAGGTTTAAGGCAAAAGAGGCGGCCTCAAGACGTCAAAGGCAAGCCTAAGTGAATGCCCTGGCGATTGAGGTGTTTCCCACGATCACCTAGGCAAAAAACGGGAATGCGAGACGCCATACTAGCGCCTCGCCTCACCTCACCTCGTCGCCTAGGTGTTCACCTCGGGCGCCTTTGATAACATAGTCTTTGGCGACTCTTCTTCTCCTCGTGCACACTCTGTGTAACGGCCCCACTTTTCATAATTAGAAAATAAATACAATTGTAAGGAAAGTGGTACCGCTACCTAGATCGCATGGTCCGTTATATCTCGGATTGTATTTGGTAAGTGCACAAATTATAAATAAAGTACAAAAAGTTTAAATGACGGAAACTTAATACTGACCAAGATCAAAGACTGCATTCGACGTAACAAAGTTTGTCAAATTCCTCTTGTAAAGAATTCCCAGAAATATTAAATTAAATTTATGAGTCAATTGTTACTAGACTCGGTAGGGATCATTCACTCCCTACTAATCCAGTATTAGAATTAAAATTCATTTATCAGAAGAGTGCAAAATAATCAACAGATTGAGTAATTGAAATATTGAAAACTAGAAGACATAGTTACAAATGTCTTCTCGCCCCTCTTTCATACAGTCACGCTGCAAATGTCTTCTCATCATTCTATCATCATAGTAACAATGATTATTGTAAACTGTGTATATGTAAACTATGTGTATATGTCTTATCACCCCTCTTTCGTGCAGTCACACTGCATGTGTATACGTTAATAGTAAAAGAAGGTTCTAAGAAATCTAATAATAACATAATCTTAATTATAAAATCATCATAATAACATATCCGCAAGAATCATAATCTTCACAAAAATGATAGTATCACTTTTATAAGGGTCTTATTCGTAATCATAGTTTCAATCATGAAGTAATAATCTTAATCATATGTCCGACCTTTACCCTTTTTGTTAGAAAGTGTCTTTAATCATATTCCTGATCTTATCTCTTCTTTTGGAAGGTCTATTTCAATCACCTTAGGATCATTGCCTTAAAGTTGAAGTCAAAGAATCATCACAAAGCAAGCTTTATATCCTAGGGGTTAAGAAAAATAAGTACTCCAGATTCATTACTTTAATATATTATACCTTTAATTTTTTGCTCCAAGACGAAATAAACTACAAGATGACACAAGAGTTTATTTTGATAAAATCGCTTTAAGGGAAAACAATTTCTTTGATAAAGCATTTTGATAGAATTTCCTTATCAAGCTTGTAAGAAAAACATTCGAATAGAATCGTTTCTTTTCGAAAACATGTCTGACAGAATATCTACTTTGAGAACTTCATTTAAGATCTATCTAAACATCTAATTAGATTTTAAACTACGAGTTTAGGGATGTAGGTCAATATCACCCTATCTAGAAACGATTCCACTGTCAGGCCATCTTGAGCCGCCACCAGAGCACCGCCAATGATCCACTGCCCCAGCTCTAACGCCTCCTAAGCCAGAGGACTCTCCTTCTTCCCTTTCTCTTTCTTTGATTTTCTTCAGCTCTCTCTCTCTCTCTTTCTAATAGACCCCCTCTCTCCTTCTCACAGCCTCTCTTTCTTTCTCTATCTCTTTCTATGTAGATCTCTCTCTCTCTCTCTACTCTTCTCTTCCTTCCTCCTCCTTCTTGGTGGAGTGAAGGAAACTAAGGGGCTACCCCCTATTAATAGGCGAAAGGAGGAGAGGATAAGAATGAGAGGAGGGGGTGAGGTGGCCCCTAATGATGGCCTAGGAGTAGGGAAGGGCACGCGGTGTCCTATAAGGTGTCCCTTCCCGCATTATTACATGGCGAGGTGTTCCCCCCTTAGGTGGCTTCTTCTTTGGATAGGAGATAAAGGGGTTGTTGGATGGGCCTTTTAAGAGCCCATAAAAGCTTGTTTTAAGGGCCCATCAAGCCCATTAGTAGTTTTAGAAAAATTCACTTAAACTCCAAGTTTTAAAACACTTTATTTCTTACTCTTAACTCTTAAAAATTAAGTTTATACTCCTTAGATTTGTAACCATATCTTCTGGTTTTGATTATAGAAAAGTTGATCTTCGACATAGTTGATCACCGATCCTAAAATGAAAACTAGAACACATAGTTACAAATGTCTTCTCACCCCTCTTTCATACGATCACACTGCAAAGGGCCCAAAGCCCTCTATTCTCTCTCTCTCTCTATCTCCCTCTCTTTTGTGTCTCTATCTCTATTTATCTTACTCTCTTTCTCCTTCACACATAATACACACTCTTTGCAAAGGGCCCAAAGCCCTCCTTCACACAATGTTACTCTCTTTCTCCTTCACACACATACACACTCTCTCTGTCATCATAGAGCAAAGTTCCCGATCTCTCTCTATCCCTCCTTCCCTCTCTATATGTGTTACACGCACAGTCTCTCACTCATACAAGGTTGAAGGTCTAAGGCCCCCCTCTCTCTGTTACAGCCACATACATACACACTCTTATTGAGCCATTGTACAAGGTTGAAAACCCCTCCCTCACTCATTCACTTACTTTGTCATGCACTCTGTCACTAATACGGGGTCAAGGTGCTCTCTCTCTTTATATATTTTATCCAATTAGTATCGGTTTATTATGAAATTTCATTTTTTGTATTTGGTTTTCGTTCACATATTCAACTTTAATGTTTCATTGCAATAGAATACATACTAGTTTCCATGTTAATGTCATGTTAATTCTATTCTCTTGCAATTTTTCATGTTAATACTGTAGTAGTGTCATATTAAATGTTAGTATAAATGAAGTAGGCGCTTAGGCAATGCCCAGGCCTACTTCTAGAAGATTTGCTGAAACGCAACTCTTAACAAGGTGGCTGCCACTTTTGCAGACCAAGCCCATCACCACCCCTCTGCAAAGCGCTGCTTGATGGCCCCTGCAGAAGCATTTGAGGCACCGACCCTTCATCTATCGCCCCACCCAGCCTTCCTCAGCTCCTTCCCATCTCTCTCTCTCACATGCTTTGAATTAGACCATTATAAAACTTACTTCTCCTATTTTTTCCAACAGATATACAAATACTAACTGAAAGGTACTTCTTTAGCTCCTTCCCGTCTACGTCTCACCCTTTGATTTAGAAATAAAACTTTCTTTTCCTCCCATTTTTCCAATAGAGACGTACAAATACTGACTGAAAGGCACTGCCTCTCATTCAGGATTTGCAACTTTCATCAGTCAAGCTACCCTATGCACACATCCTTAGACAGCAAACAGATGGCAAGCAAGCATCCAAACGGCACACAGATCAGCAAAAGTGCAGCTTGTTAAAATAACTACACCTGGATACCTCATTAAAACAGAAATTTAGAAAGCAGCACCGATCGTCCCGATACACCAACATGTTAACCAGTGTAATCAAGACTGGAACAGTGAAGAAACAGGGGCGAGTGCACAAACCTTCGCTTTCTCCATCCACGCGCTGCCGCTTCGCGTCCCCGGCCGCGGCTCCATCCTCAACCACTCCTGCCGCGTGCTCCTCCGCTTCCTTCTTGATGCCGCCAACGCCGTCCTCCCCATCCGCGCCGTCCGCTTCGGAGGCTGTCGCCGAGGCGTCCGGGTCGGGGGCCGCCTCCCCGGGCCCCCCGGGGACCTTCTCCTCCAGCTCCAGCTCTTCATACTTTCTCTTATGATCCGACTCCGCAGCCGGCGCTTCGTCGACGCCCTCTCCCGCTGCGGCCGCCGGCTCCACCACCGCCTCCGGCGCGGACTCGGCCGCTGCAACCTCTGTAGATGCCTGCGGGGCCTCTACTTCCGCCATCGGAGAGATCGGCTAGGGTTTTGGAAGATCGCTGGGAAGAAGACGACGAAAAGAAACCCGAAGAAGGGGGAGGGTGGGAGATGGCAAAGTTAGGGTTTTTGCGCGAATGAGGGAACGAAGAAGGCTGCCGCGTATATATAAGGTGAAGGTGCGGTAGGCAGTTGCAGGGCTTGGATCGGGGGTAGGCTTGCAAACGTACACTCGAGTTCTGTTTCCATCCCGGTGGATACAGAAATCCGGTTAAAGACCAATAGAAAATCTCGGATGATAATAGGAGTTGGAAATAGAAATAGTTATTTTTACATCAATTAACTCTTTTTTTCAAAATCTTATGTATATTATTTTACAAAGTAAAATTTAAACTTTTAGATGGGTCCCTCCTATATCTAATAGGGAGAATATCTCTTGACAATTTGACAAAAATAAAAGCTCAAAAACAAATGACAAAAGTAAGGCCACGGTAAGGAGTAGAAATTTTTTTAAAATGTAATGTGATTTAATAATAATTTTGATAGATTCATATGTAGATTTAGACCAATAGATAAAATATATTTTAGAATTCAAACTTCGTGAATTCTTTAAAAAAATGACAAAAGTAAGGCCAAGGTAAGGAGTATAATTTTTTTTTAAATGTAATGTGATTAATAATAATTTTGATAGATTCATATGTTGATTTAGACCAATAGATAAAATATATTTTAGAATTCAAAGTTCATGAATTATAAGAATTTACATAAATTAAAAATATTGTAGGTTTGAAAGTTTCAACTATTAAAACAAAATTTATCAAAAGTAAATAGTGGCAATAATTTAAAATAGCTTTTCACTATATAGTGATGGTGATGGCGAAAATTTTTGTTTATTTTCATTTCATTTTTTTATTTTTATTTAAAAATAAAAATAGATGTGGCAACAAAAATACTCTTTTCTATTTCCATTTCCATCTTTGATAAATCTTATGAAAAATGAAAGTAAAAAATATAATCTCTATTGATGAGGGGTGATTGAGGTCTGGCCTAATTAGGTCCAACTAGCCGAAAGCCTAAGGGCCGATGGTCCATGGGTTGTCACGTGTTGACGTCATGTGACTTCTCTCGATCCCCCGACAAGCATGCTGAAGGCCGAGACTCAAGATGTAGGGGTCTTGGTGCATCAGAGAGACAAGCCATAAGGAGACCAACACCTCAGTTAGTAAACCCTAAGACCACTAATGTCTTGGTCGAAGCTCCCGAGTGCCGAGAGGAGCATGTCCTCTCAATAGCCTAGAGCCTCCGCTTCAACTAAAGGAGGCCAAGCCCTTAGACCGAAAGGTCACTGCCTCTGACTACTCGAGAGAGTGAAGGCTTCCCTGGTTGATCCATAACTCCCCCCCCCCCCATCAGGCGGGTCTCGTGGTCCAACAGTGTAACCGTCTATTAGAGGAAGACCCCCACGATCTGGTCCCTCCATCACAAAAGAAGATCCCTCCTTCTAGCCTAGTATTCCATGATCCCCTCAATCAAAGGGCATGGATCTTGGGCCAATTAACTCCTCGAGGGCGATGGCCCCCATGATGTCGCACATGGAGGGGAGAATATATATCCCAGCCTCTCTCCTAAAGGAGGTACGTTCAATACTACACTTAACTCTAGAGATTCTCCATCTTCTACTTCTCTGAAGAACCTGACTTAGGCATTGGAGGGTCTTGCTCCCCAGAAGAATGGGGTCCCTATGACGTCTCTTCTTCCTCTTACAGGCTCTACCCTATGTGTTTCTTGTTCTACAAATTCTATCGAGTAGCCAGATGTTTGATCGGACGGTCATCGTCGCCTGACCAGGTTTTGGCCGCTACATGAATGGCGCTGTCTGTGGGAACTGAACAAAAAGCCACCAACTTGTCCGAGCACTCCTAACCGGCCTGACCTATCTAACAGCTCAAAGGGATCTGCACACACCTATTTTCATTGGGGGGTTGTGTAGAGGAATAAAAACAACAAACCGCTTTAGTCTCACATCAGATGTTGTAAAAAGAGGCATATGCTTATAAGCAGAGCGCAACCTCTCTTCCTAACGAGGGCCCTTTTCCAAGGAAAATGACAAAATTTTACCTCCGCTCGGGAGAGGTTCAAGATCTAGGCATGGGTCGAAACCTATAGAAGGTTCAAAGTCAAAAAGTCAAACTCGAATACTTCGAGGTAGTCCAGATCCCGAGAGAGGAGAATGGCAAGACTAACTCCCTTTCCCGACTAGGCTCATCTGTCAGATGAGTGCCCTCTCACTCAATACTTATCGAAGAACTCGAGCAACCAAGTATCCAAAAAGATGTTGTGCAAGCTATTGGGTCGACCGTGTCATAGATGGAGCCAATATAGCAGAGTTCCTAGCTTATGATAAACTACTAGACAACTGACTGGAGGTAAGAAGTGTCAGGAACAGAGCTCAATGTTTCACCATGATAGGTGATACCCTCTACTAAAGGTCTTTCTCTCAGCTCCCTGGCACGGGCAACCGCCATCCGAAAGCCGGCCGAGAACCCCTTGGCAGTACCCCTATCATATCTAATGGTGTACTGCTAAAGGCTGAACTCGATCTTCTCGTCAAGGAACTCGGGAGAAGATATGAATCGAGCCAGGGCCGGCTGCCATCTCCAACAACCGAGCTTGGGCGCGGGCGATCTCGAGATCGTCCTCCACCTTCTTCTTGCGCTCCTGTGACTCGACTACCTGGTCCAGGGCGACCTTGAGCTTGCCGCCCAGATCTTCCGTTGCCTTGGTTGCCTCCTCCAAAGCCCTCTGCATCTCAGCATGCCCTTCCTCAGCCTTTTGTCGGTCGTTCTCCATCCCAACGAGACGCTAGGTGAGACAGTATGTTTGGGCGAGCAACCGCAGGTAGGACTATAATGCCTAGATGGAGAGCTTCAAGTTGTTCCTCCACTCCTCCCACTCGCGTTCCATCGAAATGCACATGGCCAAGGCCAGATCATGCACCACATCGCCGTCGGTGAAGGTACTATCAGGATACACCCTCCATATGGGAGGCGCCATGGCACTGGCTTCTTTGGAGGAGGGGAGCACACTAGCAGCCCTGGCTCGATCAGGGAGTCCCTAATCACGCCCCCTTTGAGAGGTCGGGGTATCTCGGCCGCGACCGTCTTCTTGCCACAGAGCGCGGGGGCTTTCCCCGTGTCTATACGGCATTTGCTTCAACAGATAGTGACACCCGCGAACACCTGTGGTCTCCCGGGGGGGGGGGGGGGGGGGGTCATCGGCAACTCTCTATTGGGTTCTCGCGTTTCTCCGGATCGCTCACACAACGGAAAATAAATATTTAAAACAACGATTTGTTCCTGTTTCAAAAATACAAAAACCGATAATCAGATAATCGATTCTTACTGTGCGCGGATTCGAATCCGCAACTGATTGGTTCCGTCGGTGTGACGCCGCAAGCCGTGTAAGCGCCCGACCTCTAATTGAGTTCACGTGATCCTCCTCGCAGTGGATATTCTCACGATCCTTGATCGTCGTAGCCTACGAAGTCTCTGCTGTTCGCTGCAACAATTGTCGCAACACACGGATGATTTCCCGTCGAACGGAAGTCAGAGAAGCGGCGGAGCAGACCCAGAGATCAGAACCGGCCTGGGGCGCCAGAGAGAGAGAGAGAGGAAGAGAGGAGGGGGTAGCTAGGGTTAACAGTAGCCTGGCCTACTCAGCCCGTTCGCTAAATTTTATACTAACCGCGCAGTTTTTCACAAAAACTACCAGTTAATATAAAACCCACTTATTTATCCATCGCCTTGAGAATCATTTGCGTGTGACCCTCTAGGCCCAATAACCAATTTGGTTAATGGCCCAATAAGCCCAATGACTCCTCACTAGCATGATTAATCAATTAATAGCTCATATTAATTACTTAATCAATCGAATCAATGTCACACATCAAATTCGATCGGGCCTCCGATCGCGTTAGGTGCCAAGCAACACCGCGTGAACCCGGAATGTATTGGATTAAGTAACCCACTTTTTGAACCTTTCCGCTGACAGTTACTGCGTGGATATAATCCTTCATTCGTTCAATGCTCTCGAGTCAACTCAGGGTATGGTTTACCGTCAAACCCTAACCGGTCGACTCACTTGGATTGGATGATGCCGTATAATATTGAAAAACTCCTTTCCCGATATTATCGTCCGCCCTGACCAGGGACTTCCGCACATCCTTCCTAGAGCATTTTCTCTCTAAGTACCTAGAGTGAATGATTCCTTATTTACACTTAATTCCCTTCGACGGTATTCTGTTGTACCCGATCTTTGGCTATTTAAAATCCCGTGGTTAAAGATTTATAAACTAAGGTCAAAGCACATAAGTCCACCGACAAGGTATCCTTGGTGTCTCAGGTCCGAGGACCATCCACGCAACTGCGACAGTAGAATCAAACTGGTTGACAGTGAGGTACAATACCATCCAGCGATTCAGTCGAATCAGTTCTGTGAACTCATTCTCTAATGAACACCTACAGATTCACCTTAGTGTCTCCACACAAGTGACTATGAGATCAGTCACCCTGATCACATGAGTACGAGTAATTTGTATTAGTCTAACCGGATATCCGATGTCCTTCTCGGATATCTTCCGACTATGAACTATTAAGAATATGTGTGTTTAAGTGATCAATCTCATTAGTATGATCTTATCATAATCTGATCATCATTGCACATATTTACGGACTTCATTATGAGATGCTAATCAAAGCGAATTATACATAATGAATATTATGTCATTTTATTAATAAATGAATGATATTTACATAGTCAGATTGGCTTGTAGGCCACCTAATGCTAACAATCTCCCACTTGGACTAAAGCCAATCACCTTTATGCACTATTACAATAGACTCTAGGCGACGCTCAAACAGATTTTGAGACAGTGGCTTCGTCAGTAGATCTGCTACATTATCGGCGGATGGAACTCTTTCTATCACTACATCTCCTCTGGAAATGATCTATCTGATAACATGAAAGCGCCTCAGAATATCTTCCAATTTCTGATGAGACCGCGGCTCTTTCACTTGTGCAATAGCTTCATTGTTGTCGCACAACAGCGGAACATGATCAGAAATGCAGGGAATTAAGCCAAGGTCGGTGATGAACTTCTTCAGTCACATTGCTTCCTTGGCGGCTTTAGCTGCAGCGATGTGCTCAGCTTTAGTCGTCGAATATACAGTGGTTTCTTGCTTAGAACTCTTCCAGCACACTGCACTTCCATTCAAAGTAAATACAAGATGTAGACTTGCTATCATTTGGATATGACTGGAAACTTGAGCTAGTAAAACCTCGCAGTTTCAAGTCACCTCCTCCATAGACAAGAAACATATCCTTAGTTCTTCTCAAGAACTTAAAGATACATTTCACTGCCTTCGAGTGTTATTCGCCTAGATTAGCTTGAAATATGCTCGTAACACTTAGAGCATATGCTACATCATGACGTGTACATAGCATGGCATACATGATAGATCCTATGGCAGAGGCATAGGGTATTCTATCCATGAATGCCCTCTCATTATAAGTCTTAGGAGACTATTCTTTTTGAGAGATTAATTCTATATTTCATCGGTATGAGGCCTCTCTTACAATTTTCTATGTCAAATCTTTTGACAATGGTATCTATGTACAAGGATTGGATCATTCCAAGCATCCTCTTTGATCTATCTCTATAGATCCGTATTCCCAATACGTAAGATGATTCTCTCAAATCCTTTATGGAGAAGTTTTTTTAAAGTTAGATCTTTACCGATGATATCATAGCTACATCATTCCCAATGAGTAGTATGTCATCTACGTAAAGAACTAAGAAGGTGACTGCACTCCCACTGGTCTTCTTGTACACACAAGTTTCATTCTTAATGAAGTCATAAGACTTGACCGCCTCGTCAAATCTTATGTTCCAGCTCCGGGAGACTTGCTTCAGTCCATAAATGGACCTCTGAAGCTTGCACACTCTATCTGGAGATTCCTTGGATGTGAAACCTTCTGGTTGTATCGTATACACATTTTCCTCAAGGTTACCATTGAGGAAGGCAGTCTTCACATCCATCTGTCAGATTTCGTAATCGAAATGTGCAGCTATGGCAAGTAGAATTCTGATCAACTTTATCATGGCAACTGGTGAGAAAGTCTCGTCATAGTCAATTCCTTATCTTTGACGATATCCCTTTGCCACCAACCTTGCCTTATAAGTGTCGATCTGTCCATCAGCACCTATCTTTTTCTTAAAGATCTACTTGCATCCAATGGGTATAATACCATCGGGCAAGTCTTCCAAGTTCCAAACTTGGTTGGTATACATGGACTGAATTTCTGAGTTCATGGCTTCTCGCCATTTCCTGTCTTCTGGGCTTTCTATGACCTCCTGGTAGGCTTTAGGATCATCATCCTCATTATATTTTACCTTAGACTCTTCTTCAGCGATATGTCCCACATATCGTTCAGGTAGTCTAGGTACTCTACCTGATCTACGAGACTCATATATGTGTACCTGAACAGATTCAGGAACTGATATCTCATCCGATGATATTGCAGCTGTTTGGGGATCTGGAACCTCTTCCAATACTATTTTACTCCCACTGTCTTCCTAGAGAAGGTATTCCTCTTCCAAGAAGATAGCTTTCCTGGCGACAAACACTTTTTATTCACCAGGATGGTAAAACTAGTATCCAAAGGTTTCCTTTGGATATCCCACAAACCTGCATTTATTAGTTCGTGATTCCAGCTTGTCTGGATCATGTCTCTTTACATGAGCAGGACAACTCCAGACTTTAACATGTTTAAATTCTGATTTCCTGTCTTTCCATATCTCATATGGAGTAGAGGTCACAGACTTGTTAGGTACTCTGTTCAGAAGGTATACTACTAGAGCATACCCCTAGAGGGACACTGGTAATTCCGAAAAGCTCATCATGGGTCACACCATGTCCAACAAGATGCGATACTTCCTTTCTGATACACCATTCATCTGTGGTGTATATGGAGGGGTCAGCTGAGAAATGATATCATTATCCTTCAAGAATTGTGTGAAATCAATACTAAAGTATTCTCCTTCTCAATCTGATCGAAGAGCTTTAATACTCTTTCATAATTGCTTCTCTACCTCATTTTTTAACTCCTTGAACTTCTCAAATGCTTCCGACTTGTACTTCATTAAGTACACATAGCCGAATCTTGAGAAGTTGTCAGTGAAAGTGATGAAGTACGAGAAGCCACTTTTGGCTTAGGTGGACATGGGACCACATACATCTGAATGTATTAGTTCCAAAATGTCCTTGGCACGTTCTCTATGTCTAGTAAATAGAGATTTTGCCATTTTTCCCATAAGGCAGGGCCACATGTCACAAACGATTCATAATCAAATGCATTCAAATATCTATGTTTGTGCAACTTTTGTAATATACTTTCACCAATATGCCCAAGTCTACAATGCCACATATAGGCTTGATTCACACAATTCTTGCTCTTCTTAAGAACATTATTAATGTGAAGATTATAATAAGAAACATCTAAAAGATATAAACCGTTGACTAAAGATGCCGAAGCTATTGATTTATTACCATAATAAATCGAACAACTCTTATTCTCAATAGACAACCTATATCCTATCTTGTCCAAACAAGATACTGATATGATGTTCTTTATTATGGTAGGAACATAATAACAATCTTCCAATGATAAGGCATCTCCCAATGAAAGCCTGAGGTTTGCTGTCCCGACAGCAAACGCCGCAACTTTTGCGCCGTTTCCTAGCCTCAGTTCCACCTTACCTTTTCTTAGCTTGTGCTTACTTGTCAGCATCTGTACATCATGACAGATATGAGAAGCACATCCGGTATCTAATACCCAAGATGTGGAATCTCTAAATGACAAGTTGATATCTATTATATAGATATCTGAAGCTTCTGATAACTTCACCTTTCCATGAAATTTATCATTGAGGAACTCCTTGCAGTTCCTCTTCCAGTGACCTTGCTGCTTACAGTAGAAGCAGTCATCCTTTACTACTCCTTTGCCTTTGTCCTTTGACCTTTTATCGTACACGATCATCTTTGCCTCAAGGGTATCCAATGCCGGTTTAGTAAGGGGATCAACTCCAAGGACGTAGGCAATGTACTCAAATCTGAAGACATTCTTCAAATTTTTGAGCCATTCCGAGTAGTTCAGGCTAGTCAAAAGTTTGACATCAAGTATGTCATGGAGTGAGTTATTTGACAGCATATTTATCTACAGGAGATAAAATCTATTTTAGCAGATGTTCATTATTAAATTTTAAAACAGACATGGTCTTTTGTTCAAGTTTTAACTCCCACTAATTTTCGACGGACTGTATAACCCTCAGCTATACAGAACGGGAGACGCCGACAGTCTCCTAGTGAGGATCAGAATCTCAATGACTTGTAGTACAACCTTGTGGATAGCACAAGAAAGCTGTAAAACAATCAAAGAGCACCCATCTCATGGGATTTGCAACTCCTTGCAATATCCGATCGTATCTTCGATTCCCAGATATTTAATGGCCTTGTGGATAGCACAACAAGCCACTGATTCTGGTTTAAACTAACTATCGTTACGAGACAAGCATAGATTTGCATGCAGCACTTGTGGATAGCACAACAAAGCTACATAGTTCATCTACTCCGATAAAATAGGCATCTAATGTCATAGCCACAATCTCTACTCACAATTAAACAGGCCTTGTGGTAGCACAACAAACCTGCTTAAAGTAATTCGAGTCCTATGACTATAACGATGGTGGACCATGTGGTAAGTTCTCAACTACTCACGTTACGACTTAGAATTTAGACAAGGGTATTTAGATAACTTTTATCTTGGCCTCTCCTAGGTGATAGTATATAAATATATCGTGTATATTTAATAAATACTATACTTGTTTTGATTCATAATTAAACATAAAAAACATTGTATTACATACATGTCTAGTGTGGTCATAGATAGCATAGTGGGTTTGACTGAAGCCATTAGTCAAACGCACACACAATCTAACATAATATTTACATTAGACTACCCTACAAACACATAGACAAAGGATCTCCATCACATCGCCATCTTGGTTGCATATGTGGATCGTCTTCGCTCCTTCCTCAGTTGCCTCGATCATATTACATTTAAATCTAAATTTGTATATAAACAGAAGAAGGCCCTATGGCGAGTACAAGAGAGAGGGAGGTAGAATTACATCGGAGTATGAGAGAGAGAGAGGTACGTAGACCTCTATTTATTAACAATTAATAAATATTCCAATCACATATCCACGATCCATACAATCATTTATCACATGAATAATTAAATAAGTGCATACCCATGACTACAGTGTGTTTTAACCATTCTATACATGATGAGCTCATCACATGGCTAAAACAAAAGAATTTTTCAAAATTAAATAATTTTTGGCTTTCAGAAAGTTAGGTTCCAATCAAAATTGGCTTTTGAATTTCAAAAAATCTTTTAATAACTTAAGCATGCAATTAAATCAAATTTAAAAGCATAAAACACACATCACATGTGCACACACTTTAAATTAATAATTCTAGATTATTCCATGCAATTAAAACATTTCTAAAATAATCTAACATTTAGATTAATCAATATTGATAATTTAACAATTAGAACATCAATAATTAATTACTAATCTAACTCTTAGATTAGTCCACTAAAGTTAATTATTAATTTAACACTTAAATTATTAATTAGCTGTAATTAGTTATTAATTACTAATCTAACTCTTAGATTAGTTAATTAATGTTAATTATAAATTTAACAAATAAATTATTAATTAACAATAATTAATTATTAACTTTTAATCTAATTCTTAGATTAGTAAATTAAAACTAATCATTAATTTAACACTTAAACTAATAATTAACTATGATTAATTTTTAACTTTAATCTAATCTTTAGATTAGTTAATTAGAATTAATTATTAATTTAACACTTTAAATTAACAATTAACTATAGTTACATAATAATTACTAACTCTACCACTGTTGGGTTCTTGCGTTTCTCTGAATCGCTCACACAACGATCCGTTCTCGTTTTGAAAATACAAAAATCGATAATCAGATTATCAATTCTTACCGTTCGCGGATTCGAATCCACGACCGATCGGTTCCGTTAGTGTGACACCGCAAACCGCGCAAGCGCACGGACTCTAGCAGAGTCCACGCGATCCTCCTCGCAATGGATATCCTTACGATCCTCGCTCGTCGCAGCCCACGAAGCCTCCGCCATTCGCTGCAACGATTGCCGCAACGCACGGACGATTTCCTGTCGAACGGGAGTCGGAGAAGCGGCGGAGCAGACCTAGAGATCAAAACCGGCCTTGGGCGCCAGAGAGAGAGAGAGGAAGAGAGGAGGGGGCAGCTAGGGTTAGCAGCAGCTTGGCCTGCTCAGCCCGTTCGCTACATTTTATACTACCCTTGCAGTTTTTCACGAAAACCCCCGGTTAATATAAAATCCACTTATTTATCCATCGCCTTGAGAATCATTTATGTGTGACCCTCTAGGGCCAATAACCGGTCCAGTTAATGGCCCAATAAGCCCAATGGCTCCTCACTAGCCTTATTAATCAATTAATAACTCATATTAAATAATTAATCAATTGAATCAATGTCGCACATCAAATTTGATCGGGCCTCCGATCACGTTAGGTGCCAAGCAACACCGCGTGAACCCGGAAGGTATTGGGGTTAAGTAACCCGCTTTTTGAGCCTTTCCGCCGACAGTTACCGCGTGGATATAATCCTTCATTTGTTCAATGCTCTCAAGTCAACTCAGGATATGGTTTACCGTCAAACCATAACCGATCGACTCACTTGAATTGAATGGTGCCGTATAATATCGGAATACTCCTTTCCCGATATTATCGTTCGCCCTGGCCAGGGACTTCCGCTCATCCTTCCTAGAGCATTTTTTCTCTAAGTACCAAGAGCGAATGATTCCTTATTGACACTTAATTCCCTTCGACGGTACTTCGTTGTACCTGATCCTTGACTATTTAAAATCCTGTGGTTAGAGATTCATAAACCAAGGTCAAAGCACAGAAGTTCAACGACAAGGTGTCCTTGGTATCTTAGGTCCGAGGACCATCCACGCAACTATGACAATAGAATCAAGTTGGTTGACAATGAGGTACAATACCATCCAATGATTTAGTCGAATCAATTCAGTGAACTCATTCTCTAATGAGCACCCACATATTCACCTTAGTGTCTCCATACAAGTGACTATGAGATCAGTCACCCTCATCACATGAGTAGGAGTAATCTGTACTAGTCTAACCGGATATCCGATGTCCTTCTTAGATATCCTCCGACTAGGAACCATTAAGAATATATGTGTTTAAGTGACCAGTCTCATTAGTATGATGTCATCATAATTTGATCACCATCGCACATATTTACGGACTTCATTATGAGATGCTAATTAAAGCGAATTATACATAATGAATATTATGCCATTTTATTAATAAATTAACGAGATTTACATAGTCAAATTGACTTGTAGGCCACCTAAGACTAACACTCTCTTCTTCCGGCGCATCTCCTCGAAAGGGCCAAGACATATGCGCCACTGGCCATGACCCCCATCATTGGAACACCCTCGGCGGCGTTGAAGCAAGGCACGTCGAGGCCGACGTCCAACATGAGAGCCTCAGCAGAAGGCAACCTTGCATGTGCTCCTTCGTCAACTTCCACCTCGTCCGGAGTTGCAGAGGTTCCTTCTTCAATCTCTGCGTCCCTTCGAGCGGCCTCTTCCGTGAGTGATGCCCGAACGATCGTCTCAACTGAGTAAGTCTAGTTAGAGAAACCACAGTACCATCAGAAAGCAACGACATAAGCCAAGAAAGACACTGACTCCTAGACTCCTGCGGAGCTAGGTCGGCCCTCGGCAATGCAATCTCTGATACCTCGAGGTCAACGTCGTCTAATCTCTACGTCTCTCTGAGTGGCCTCTTCCCCAAGTGATGCCCGAACGATCGTCTCGATTGAGAAAGTCCAGTTAGAGAAACCATAGTACCATCAAGAGGCAACAACATAAGCCAAGAAAGACTCACCCCTAGACTCCTACAGATCTAGGCCGGCCCTCAGCAACGCAATCTCTGATACCTCGAGGTTGGCGTCATCCACAACCCTGACCTAAAGGATCGCCCTCTTCGGCTCCACATCAGGAGGGATCCGACAAGGCAACGGGTCCTCCCTCATGGGGGTAAAGTTGAAGACTGAATAGAAGTCCCAAGAAGGAATGACTTTGGGATCTCGAGTGATGAAGAAGAAACAGTTCTTCTATTCTTTATGGCTCGAGGTGGAAGAACTCAACCGAAGTAACAAATTACGGGGTCGGGCCTTCACGAAGAACAATCCGTCGTCGATCATGGTGTGGGGAAGGCGTTGTAACATATAGTGGAATAGCACAATAGATGGCTCGACATGCCGCTCGTGACATATAAGGAGGAAGGCCTAAATATAAAATCAGGCGTTCAGGGTCAGCTGTGCCAGCGCCAAATGATACTGGACTAGGAGACTACAGACAAAATGAGGCACCGGGAGTCGGAATTCAGCCAAAAACATCTCCGAGTACACTACGAAGGAATCGGGGGCCTTAAAAGAAAGTTGGTCGTCTGGACCAGCCACAACAAGACGGTCCCCGTAGGGCACGTTGTATTCCGCCATCATCCATCTCAGCTCGTCATACTTGATTAGACTGCAACTATGACGGGCCAAGGCGGGAGCCCTCCTCTAGAAGTAGCTAGTAGAGCTAGAAGCTTCCTCGGAAGCCATTAAAAGGAGGAGGGTCGGTCGGTACGAGAGGACAACCTACTAGGTGAAGCAAGAACCGGAGGAAGGGAAATCCCTAGGGAGTCCGAGGAGTCAACATAACCGGAGGGCAAGACGAACTCACCAGGGGACACAACTTAATGCCGAACAGCTCGAAGAACTCTCCCTCCACATACTCAACAGGTGAAGAAGAATTCAAAAGCAAGAGCAGAAAACAGGCTCGCCTCTCCTCCCATCCTCCTGACTTTATAAGGGGAGGGCAACTATCCTATTCGCTCCATTCCGCCCAAGGGCCTTGAGTGACGCCAAGACAACCCGTCATTATGGCGGCAAGAGCAATCAGCCCGAAGGCAAAGAGACACACCTCGCAGGGAAGGCCTCTCGACATCTAACCTGTTAGTCTTAGGTGGCCTACAAGCCAATCTGACTATGTAAATCTCGTTCATTTATTAATAGAATGTCATTATATTCATTATGTATAACTCGTATTATTATCGTCTTATAACGAAGTCCGTGAATATGTGCGATAGTGATCAGATTATGATGAGATCATACTAGTGAGACTGATCACTTGAACACACATATTCTTAATAGTTCCTAGTCGGAGGATATCGAGAAGGACATCGGATCTCCGGTTAGATTAGTACAGATTACTCCTGCTCATATGATGAGGGTGATTTATCTCATAGTCTCTTGTGTGGAGACATTAAGGTGAATTTGTAAGTGCTCATTAGAGAATGAGTTCACTGAACTGATCCGATTGAGTCGCTTGATGGTATTATACCTCACTGTCAATCAGCTTGATTCAATTGTCACAGTTGCGTTGATGGTCCTCGGACCTGAGACACCAAGGACATCTTGTCGGTGGACTTCTTAGCTTTGACCATGGTTTATGAATCTCTAACCACGGAATTCTAAACAGCCAAGGATCGAGTACAGCGGAATACCGTCGAAGGGAATTGAGTGTCAATAAGGAATCATTCGCTCTCGGTACTTAGTGAGAGAATACTATAGGAATTATGCGCGGTAGTCCTTGGCCAGGGCAGACGATAATATCGGGAAAGGAGTTTTCCGGTATTATACGGCAACATCCGATCCAAGTAAGTCGATCGGTTAGGGTTTGACAGTACACCATACCCTAAGTTGACTCGAGAGCATTGTACGAATGAATGATTATATCCACGCGGTAACTGTTGGCGGAAAGGTTCCAAGAGTGGGTTACTTAACTCTAATACCTTCCGGGTTCATGTGGTGTTGCTTGGCACCCAACGTGATCGGAGGCCCGATTGAATTTGATGTGCGACATTGATTCGATTGATTAATTAATTAATATGAGTTATTTATTGATTAATCAGGCTAGTGAGGAGTCATTGGGCTTATTGGGCCATTAACCGAACTGGTTATTGGGCCTAGAGGGTCACACACAAATGATTCTCAAGGCGATAGATAAATAAGTGGGTTTTATATTAACCGGGGATTTTTGTGAAAAATTGCACGGTTAGTATAAAATGTAGCGAACGGGCTGAGCAGGCCAGGCTGCTGCTCAACCCTAGTCGCCCCCTCCTCTTTTAACCTCTCTTTGGCATCCCAGATGATCCCGGATCTTCGGGTCTGCTCCGCCGCTTCTCCGACTCCCGTTCAACGGGAAATCGTCCGCACGTTTCGGTGAACGGCGGAGGCTTCATGTGCTACGAAGAACGAGGAATCGTGAGGATATCCACCGCGAGGAGGATCGCGTGGACTTCGCTAAAGGCTGGGCGCTTGCGCGGCTACCGGTGTCACACCCACGAAACCTGTTAGGAATCCTCTAGAACGTAGCGGAAAATAAAATCGATTCCTATGTATCGGTTGCTGGGATCGTAAAACGGACAATAAAATAAAACGCGGGAAGAACGGTTCTTCACCTTTGCGGGGTTTCGAATCTCCCGTGCATGATTCCGACTCGGTAATCGCGCACGCGCACGATCTCTAGAGGTATCCACACGAGCTCCCGCTGCAGACGCGTTTTCCTCTTTGACTTGAGTGCTCCGACCAGATCTCAAATCTACCATGCGCGAAAAGAGAAAGATCTACTCCAAGAGAGAGGAGAGAGAGAGAGGAGATAGAGAATCTTGAGATGTGTAATTCGTCCAACCAACTTTTACCCCTCCCCTTAGCCTCCTTATATAAGAAATAAGGATAAGCACAAGGATTAATCCTCATGATTATCCAAGAGTTTGGCTTTGGATAAATCTCCATTAAATCTTCATGTTTATCCTGCGGCTTTTCATAAAAACCCAGATAAGCAAGAAATTTAACGTCTTTCACCGTCTGACGAGAACTCTTATGTGTGTGACCCTCTAGGCCCATATATCAGTCCGGTTTCAGGTCCATTAAATTTAGAACTAATTCTAAAGTTTAATATTTATTAATCAATATTTAAACATCATATGTTAAATAATTAATTTAATAAATAAGTGGTTTATCATCTGATGATTAATCCACTTGGCCTTCTGATCATGAACGGTACCAAACACTACCTCATGATCCCAGAAGATAAAAGGGATACTATTCCCTTTAATTGAACCTTTCCGTCTGCAGATACCGCACAGATAAAATCCTTCACTCATCCAATGTCCCAATAACGCAAGGGTATGGTTTTATAGTCAAACCCTCTATCGCATTATTTAGATGGATTTTAGTACTCAGTTAATTTCTAGAAAGACATCTCTTTCATTTAACCCTGGCCAGGGATTTATGTGTACACATCTATAGGACATTCTCTCTCCAGTCTTATACCAAGAGTGAGTGATCCCTTGTTGTTCACTCAATTACCTTTGCAAGCTTTCCACTGTATTTGAGAGACCGACTATCGTGGGCTTAATGGTTAAAGTCCACAAGTCAGAGAATCAAGACACAATGGTCTACAAACAAGGTATCATTGGTGACTCAGGTCAAAGGACCAACTGTGCTACTGCAATGATTGAATTCCCTGGTTGACTAATAGGTATAATTACCATCCAGGAATTCTTATTTGGGTCTGTTCAGTGAACTCATTCTCTAATGAGCACCCACAAGTTTATCTTAGTGTCACCACACGAGTGAATATGAGATCATTTACCCTCATCACATGAGCAGACATAACTTGTGTCGATCTTATCGGATATTTAATGTCCATCTCAAATATCTTATGATCGAGAACTGTTTAAGACAAGTGACTAAGGATATTGATCTCACTATCATGATCTCATCATGATTCAATATCCCATACATTTGTCTACGGACCTTCATTACGATAGTTAATTTGCAAGAACCGTAAATGAAGAAATAATTACCTTTATTAAAAATCTGAACTAGAATGCACAATGATTGGCTTTGAAGCCATCCAATTCTATCATTCTCTCACTTGGACTATAGCCAATCACCCATGTGTCTAAGTCCCATAGACTTAAGGTGACGTTCTAAATTGTTTTGAGACAATGGCTTAGTCAAGGGATCTGCTACATTATATTCAGATGAGACTTTCTCAACTACTATATCTCCTCGGACGATAATCTCACGAATCAGATGAAATCGTCTCAGAATGTGCTTTGACTTCTGATGTGATCTAGGCTCCTTCGCTTGAGCAATGGCCCCATTGTTGTCACATAATAATGGAATAGGATCTGAAATGCTTGGAACTACTCCAAGTGTAGAGATGAACTTGTTCATCCAAACCGCCTCCTTTGCCGCTTCAGCTGCAACAATGTATTCTGCTTCGGTCGTCGAATCTGCAGTTGTTTCTTGTTTGGAACTTTTCCAACTTACTGCACCTCCATTTAACATGAACACAAATCCAGACATGGATTTGCTATCATCCATATCCGACTGGAAACTCGAGTCAGTAAACCCTCGAAGTTCCAAGTCGTTTCCTCCATAGACGAGAAATAGATCCTTAGTCCTTCTCAAGTATCTAAGGATACATTTCACCGCTTTCTAGTGTTCTTCACCTGGATCAGCCTGATATCTACTAGTGACACTTAGTGGGTGTGCCACATCAGGCCTAGTACATAGCATTGCATACATGATAGATCCTATTGCCGAGGCATAAGGAACTCTATCCATGTATGCTTTCTCTTCAGATGTCTTGGGAGACATTCTTTTAGAGAGATAAATTCCATGCCTCATTGGAACGAGACCTCTCTTGGAATTTTCCATGCCAAACTTTTTGACTATGGTATATATGTACATAGATTGGGATAATCCAAGCATCCTTTTGGATCTATATCTATAGATCCTTATTCCCAGAATATAGGATGCTTCTCCCAAATCTTTCATAGAGAAGTTTTTGGATAACCAAGTCTTTACTGATGACAATATTTCTACATCATTCCCAATGAGTAGAATGTCATCAACGTAAAGTACTAAAAAGGTAACTGCACTCCCACTAGTCTTTTTGTATACACAAGATTCATCTTCATTCTTAATGAAGTCATGAGATTTGATTGCTTCATCAAATCTTAAGTTCCAAGTTCGGGATGCCTGCTATAATCCATAAATGGATCTTTGCAGCTTGCATACCTTGCTTGAATGCTCTTTGGAAGTGAATCATTCAGGTTGTATCATATACACCTCTTCTTGAAGGTTCCCGTTAAGGAATGCTGTTTTCACATCCATTTGCCATATTTCATAATCATATAGCAGGAAGTATTCTGATTGACTTAATCATGGCAACTGGAGAAAATGTTTCGTCATAGTCAATGCCTTATCTTTGACGATATCCTTTTGCTAACAGCCTTGCCTTGTATGTGTCAATCTGTCCATCTGCTCCGATCTTTCTTTTAAAGATCCATTTACTGCCAATAGGTACTATACCTTCTGGCAGATTAACCAAGTTCCAAATTTGGTTGGCATACATGGACTGAATTTCAGAATTCATTGCCTCTTGCCATTTCTCTGATTCTTGACTATTCATGGCTTCTTGGTAGGTTTGAGGATCATCATCCTTATTTAAGTGCACTTTTGGTTTGCCATCATCGATATGTCCAACATATCTTTCAGGCTGCTTAGGCACTGTACCTGACCTGCGAACCTTTTGTGTATCATCTTGAACTAGTTCTTGAGTCAATGGTTCAGTAGATAAACTAGTGTTGATTTGTGAGTCTAGAATTTCTTCAAGTTCTATCTTGCTCCCACTGTCTTCTTTTGAAAGATATTCTTTCTCTAAGAAGATAGCTCTTTTTGCAACAAACACCCTTTGATCGCCGGGCTGACAAAAATAATATCCAAAAGTCTCTTTTGGATATCCCAGAAATCTACATTTTTCTGTCCTAGAATTCAGTTTATTTGGATCATGTCTTTTGACATGTGCAGGATAACCCCAGACTCTAACATGCTTAAAGTCTGGTTTCTTTCCTTTCCATATCTCATATGGAGTGGAAGATACTGACTTACTGGGAACTTTGTTCAACAGATATGCAGCAGTCAATAGTGCATATCCCCATAAAGAAATTGGAAGTTTAGCATAACTCATCATTGACCGTACCATATCTAATAGAGTACGATTTCTCCTTTCCGATACACCATTTAATTGTGGTGTATAGGGAGGAGTCCACTGAGACAAAATGCCATTATTCTTAAGATATTGTGTGAATTCTGTACTTAAGTATTCACCCCCTCGATCTGATCGAAGAGTTTTGATACTCTTTCCAGTCTGATTCTCAACTTCATTTTTAAACTCTTTAAATTTCTCAAAGACTTATGACTTATATTTCATTAAATATATACAGCCATATCTTGAGAAATCATTTGTAAATGAAATGCAGTATGAGTAACCACCCATAGCACGAGTGGACATTGGACTACATACATCACTATGTATTAGTTCCAATAAGTCCTTAGCTCTGTCTCCATGTCCTGAAAACGGAGCTTTGGTCATCTTTCCCATGAGACAAGCTTCACAAGTTGCAAATGATTCATAATCAAATGGATCAAGATATCCATTCTTTTGCAACCTAATGATCCTGTTTTCATTTATATGACCGAACCTACAATGCCATAGGTATGATTTGTTCACATCTTTATCTACTTGTTCAATAGACTTATTTACTAGACAAACATCATATGAAATATCAAGTAAATATAATCCATTCAATAAATATCCAGAAGCAAACAATTTGTCTCCTTGATAAATGGAACAACCTTTATTTTCAAGTTTCATTGAATATCCTTGTTTATCTAAACACGAAATAGATATGATATTCCTAATAATGGTTAGAACATAATAACAATCTATTAGTTCCAATGAGTCTTCTGACGGCATCTGATGTCTTGCTGTCCCCACAGCTAACGCAACAACTTTTGCTCCATTCTCAAGTCTCAGATCCACGTCACCGCGGTTCAATCTTCTTTTACTTGTTAGCACCTGCAAGTTATTGCAGATATGGGAAATACATCCAGTATCTAATACCCAAGATGTTGATTCTCTATAAGACAAGTTAAGATCGATCATGAGTATACCTGAAGCTTCACTAAGCTTCTCCTTTGCTTTTTCTGCTAGATAAATCTTGCAGTTTCTCTTCCAGTGACCTTCTTTATGGCAGTGGAAACACTGACCTTTATCATTGACTTTAGCTTTGTCCTTTTGAACCGCCGGTTTGCTTTTCACTAGCTTCTTAGGCTTACCTTTCTTAAAGGTCTGTCCAGCTTTTCTTTTCTTATTGGTCTTACCAAGAAGCATTACATGTGGCTTATCTTTCTGGATAATGCCTTCTGCTGTCTTCAGCATGTTGAGCAGCTCAGCTAGTGTAACTTCAATTTTGTTCATATTGAAGTTAATAATGAATTGTGAAAATGAATCTGGAAGGGACTTTAGGATTAAGTCGATGCTTAGGTCATTGTTCATAACAAAGCCAAGCACTGCAAGCCTCTCAATCCATTTTATCATCTTGAGCACATGAGTTTGCACAGATGTGCCCTCGCTCATTCTGGTCCTGAACAATTTCTTAGATATCTCATATCTGTCTGTTCTGGATTGTTCACCAAACAACTCTTGTAGGTGATTCAGAATGGACTTAGGTTCCATGTTATCATGCTGTCTTTGTAGTTCATTGTTCATTGAATCAAGCATATAACACTGGACTTTGACAGAGTCCTCCTTCCAGTTTTCAAACATCATTAATTCATCCTCGTTAGCATTTTCACCGAGTTGTACTGGATCTGGTTGATCCAGGACATAGGCTAGCTTTCCACACCTGAGGACAATCTTCAGGTTGCGTAACCAGTCAATGTAATTAGGTCCCGTGAGTTTGTTTGCATCAAGTATGCAACGAAGTGGGTTAGGTGACGACATAGCGACCTACAAGGAAATATAAAAATAAGTAGATAGTTCTTGAAATCAGATTTAGGCTCCTACTATTTTTCGACGATCTGTATGACCCTCTAATATACAGAACGGGAGATTCCGGTGATCTCCTAGTGGGGATCAGAATCCTTCGGGCATCATACATGTGATATTGTAGTAGCACAACAAATCACATCAAGTCCCTTAGGCAGTCAACTCTTGACAATTGCAACATTTTGCAATATCCGATCAATTTAACCCCTGAATCAGAATGACCTTGTGGTAGCACAACAAATCAATTGATTCAGTTAAGTTTATCCATCATTACTCAGATAACATGAATTCATAGTGGAATCCTTGTGGTAGCACAACAAAATTACACTATTTGTCCATTTATCTTAATGACATCACATGTCGTAGACCTAGGTTAATTTCTAAATCAAATAGACCTTGTGGTAGCACAACAAATCCATTTGAGATAAGAATTATTCTTAGATCTATAATGATGGTGGGTTACGTGGATTATTCTGAATATCTCACGTTTACAACTTAACTTTTAAAAGAGGGGTTTTTGAGTTGATTTATAAAAATCGTGCTATCAATAGTATTTCGATTTGAAGTATCATAATACTTAATAGAAATATATATATGATAGCATAGACCACAAATATCACATATATGCAGAAAAATAAATAGGGATGATCATGGACTGCTTAAGCTACTATGGAATCATCGGAGCCAAACGATAATTCATAATAGAATCCTAATGTGAAAACAGCAACACCGGTTCCATTTGATGCGAGTCCTTCCTCCAGAGGTGTCTTCAGAAGATCCCGTCCTCTAAACTTAATCCGTAACATTTAAATATGAAATTTAGGACTCGCAGGTCCATAAATATACATTTAAACAATAAAAAATCTTGATCTTATCAAGGGGAGTACAATCTTATAGGAAGATAGAGAGTACAATTGAATTAAGAGAGAAGAGGACACGCATGTCCTATTTAAAATACCAAATGAAATATGCGTCGCATTCATTTACATAAATCATCACATGATAATACTAAGTCCATGATCATCCCACCATAAAACACATCACATGCATCATAATTATCACATAATTACTGTTGGTATTAAATTTTATAAATATAAAATTATAATACCAATAACTTTTCGAAATAACATTTATTTCAATATTATCAATAATATTCAAAACATTATTGACTAATGAAATAACTAAACCATTCAGTTAAGCTAAATGCTTATTCAAACACTTTGAACGGTTAGATAAAATCAAGTTATGCATAAAATGAGTTTAAAACAATTTTAAACTTAATTGGTTTAATAGGGAAGTTAATTATCTAAAACAATTCTAAATAATTAACCAATACCCTATAATCAATAAAACCCTTTAATTGAATTAACAGTCATTAAACAGTTTATTAATCTGTTAATAATAATAAGAATAATTAATAACATTTATTAATTATCCCTATAAAATTTCTATTTTAAAACAATTTTAAAATGGGCTAAAAAGGGTTTAAAATGGGCTAAAAAGGGGTAAAAATGGGTTAACGGGTCTGTGGGAGGGTTGCCGGGTCCGGACCCGGTGCGGGTCAGCGGGTCCGGGCGGGTCGGCCTGCTGGCCCACGCGCTGGTCGCCCCCGCCACCCGATTAGGGTTTCTGGAGGGGGCGCCGCCTGGTTCGCCCCCCGACCGGCGGGGCAGGTCACCGCCGGCCCGGCCGAAGGGCGACGGGGCTCCGGCAGGCTCCCACGGCGCCGGTGGGCGTCGTCGACGGCGTCGAACGTCGCCGGCGGCGCCCCGGACATCCCTTTTCAACGCCAGTCCTCCCCTCAAGCAAGTCGCCGGACGTGCCCCTCCAAGCTTGCAGGCGCAGGTAATCGCAGCGCCTTATGCAAAGCCTGCGGAGAGGAAAAGGAAAGGTGTAGCCGACCGGCGTGGCAGTCGAGCAGCCCCGGATGGCGCCTGCGATGCCGACGGACATGCTTGGTGATGCCGTTGGGTGCTGTCGGACGTCCTCCAACAATCTCACATGCAGGCTAAGCCCGTTAACATGGCCGCTTGGCCAACAGTCTATATGCGCATGCCATGATGAAGATAACAGGTTATCTTTGATCATCATCGGAGAATAGGATGGGGTTCCTTTCAGCATGGATATTTTATCTAGTCATACCAGAAGGGATGAAGGCATACTGCCGTTTGCAAATCCCATGCTAATCTCCCCTATTACAGTTCAAAACTGATAATAAAAAGTTTAGGCTAATAAAACAAGCTCCAGCGAATCTACATGCATGATTATAAGAGCCAGGACAATCCTGGATCTAGTTTTGACGTGCAGATGGAGGATTCTTATCAAGAGATAAAAAATAACCAGCCCTAATTTTTCTACCCGCATGTTCATCCATCATCATGAACGAAGTACCCCTTTTAAATCCGGGATCAAATCTCAATAATTTTAGACATTCTAAAAATACATGAACAATTTCCAGATTTTAAATAATTTTTAGCCCAAGAACATGTACAATACAGGTTCTTCATGCATAACGAGAAAAATCACGCAAAACGATGCCGTTTTACGATCGAACCAGCAACCTGGCTCTGATACCATTGTTAGGAATCGTCTAGAATGCAGCGGAAAATAAAATCGATTCCTATGTATCGGTTGCTGGGATCGTAAAACAGACAATAAAATAAAACGTGGGAAGAACGGTTCTTCACCTTTGCGGGGTTTCGAATCTCCCGTGCATGATTCCGACTCGGTAATTGCGCACGCGCACGATCTCTAGAGGTATCCACACGAACTCCCGCTGCAGACGCGTTTTCCTCCTCGACTTGAGTGCTCCGACCAGATCTCAAATCCACCATGCGCGGAAAGAGAAAGATCTACTCCAAGAGAGAGGAGAGAGAGAGAGGAGATAGAGAATCTTGGGGTGTGTAATTCGTCCAACCAACTTTTACCCCTCCCCTTAGCCTCCTTATATAAGAAATATGGATAAGCACAAGGATTAATCCTCATGATTATCCAAGAGTTTGGCTTTGGATAAATCTCCATTAAATCTTCATGTTTATCCTGCGGCTTTTCATAAAAACCCAGATAAGCATGAAATTTAACGTCTCTCACCGTCTGACGAGAACTCTTATGTGTGTGACCCTCTAGGCCCATATATCAGTCCGATTTTAGGCCCATTAAACTTAGAACTAATTCTAAAGTTTAATATTTATTAATTAATATTTAAACATCATATGTTAAATAATTAATTTAATAAATAAGTGGTTTATCATCTGATGATTAATCCACTTGGCCTTCTGATTATGAACGGTACCAAACACTACCTCATGATCCCAGAAGATAAAAGGGATACTATTCCCTTTAATTGAACCTTTCCGTCTGCAGATACCGCACAGATAAAATCCTTCACTCATCCAATGTCCCAATAACGCAAGGGTATAGTTTTATAGTCAAACCCTCTATCGCATTATTTAGATGGATTTTAGTACTCAGTTAATTTCTAGAAAGACATCTCTTTCATTTAACCCTGGCCAGGGATTTATGTGTACACATCTATAGGACATTCTCTCTCCAGTCTTATACCAAGAGTGAGTGATCCCTTGTTGTTCACTCAATTACCTTTGCAAGCTTTCCACTGTATTTGAGAGACCGACTATCGTGGGCTTAATGGTTAAAGTCCACAAGTCAGAGAATCAAGACACAATGGTCTACAAACAAGGTATCATTGGTGACTCAGGTCAAAGGACCAACTGTGCTACTGCAACGATTGAATTCCCTGGTTGACTAATAGGTATAATTACCATCCAGGAATTCTTATTTGGGTCTGTTCAGTGAACTCATTCTCTAATGAGCACCCACAAGTTTATCTTAGTGTCACCACACGAGTGAATATGAGATCATTTACCCTCATCACATGAGCAGACATAACTTGTGTCGATCTTATCGGATATTTAATGTCCATCTCAAATATCCTATGATCGAGAATTGTTTAAGACAAGTGACTAAGGATATTGATCTCACTATCATGATCTCATTATGATTCAATATCCTATACATTTGTCTACGGACCTTCATTACGATAGTTAATTTGCAAGAACCGTAAATGAAGAAATAATTGCCTTTATTAATAATCTGAACTAGAATGCACAATGATTGGCTTTGAGGCCATCCAATTCTATCAAAACCAATCGGTTGCGGATTCGAATATGTGCGCGGTAATGTTTGATTCCCGTATTTCCCATTTTGGTTTATTTAAAACGGGAACGGGTCGTTGTTTTAAATTATTTTAATTTCCGCTGCGTGAGCAATCCAGAGAAACACGAGAACCCTACACAACCATGCATGCGGAAGCGCCCATGGACAAACTGACTCCCTGGTGGACGCCTGGGGGTCGCAAACAAGAAGCGACACCATCATTCCCCATAAAGGGGCGCCGTCTCAGAATACAACCGGTATCTCCGGGGATCACTCGGGGGCTACGAAGTGATGCAAGGCGGGTGTCCTATCAGATGATAGCCCACGCCATGCATCTCATACTTGTTAGCGAAGACGACCTTTCGTGGGGATTCCCGCACAATATCACTCCCACATTCGAAATTCGAATAAGGGAGTGAGGCGGCCAGTGATGAGGGGTGATCAGGTTCGACCCAATTAAGCCCATTTAGCCCATGGGCCCAAAGGCCTACGGCCCATCGAAGGTGGCGTAAGGGGACACGTGGCACACACGGTACCCTGACCCGCGTGACAAAGGCTGGATTACGGAACCACCAAGTCCAGGTCTCCCGACCTCGCGCTTGGTAGCAGTTCCTGAGACCCCCAAGGGTCTCATTTAAGCCTCCTAAGGCACGGGAGGTCGGAAGGTCCTTCCCCCGGTTCCCCGGGGGTAACGAAGGTTCCCCCCCTCCCTAGGAGGAGTCCTTCGCACCTCCCCATCATTAGGCGGATCCTTCAGGTGCTACTGCCCACTTATAGTAGGTCCGTGCAATCCGCCCCCGACGACTGTAGGTGGATCTTTCCTTACCTAGTATCCCACGATCTCCCTAATCAAGGGGATCGGATCATGAGCAAATCACCCCTTCAGAGGAAACCGTCCCCATGATACCTGGGGAGAGGAGGACTATATAACCACTAGATTTTTTTTCGGTGCAAGGTATACCTGTGGACGCCCGGAGTGTTCCTGCTCTCCTTCCGCAGTGAGGCCTCCGTCCGTCGTACAACTGCGGTGATAATATGGTTAGGAATTGAAGTGTGTGATCGCCATGAGCATTACCTTGGGGTCCTTGTGCTCCGTACGATGATGAAGATGATCGCGTCTTGTTGGAGCGGGGATTATAAATTTCTCTTCTCTACCTCCGGCCGGCCGAAGGGAGAGAGCTCGATAGTCTGCGCGCGAACTGTGGTAAGAGCCCCTGAAAAGAAAAGACAAACAAGGAAAAGAAATAGCCTGATTAGAACTGTGATGTGCAAAATCTATCCATGCAAACACATAAGCAAGCTAAAATTGAAAGGGGACGCACTGGATGGATATTTTGGGAGGGAAGGTGACCATATGTTATAGCCCCCCACCTCCCGATTTTTTTGTTTTGAACCTCTTTAAGAATAGGTGCTAGCATATTCTAGGATGAATGCATGCATGAAAAGAAAAGTGTACGTGTGTGAGATTTGTGAAAATGACAATGTTGTGATGAATGGAGGATGTGGAATGTATTGAAAAGAAAAAGATGCAGTGATGAAGAAAGTTAGAAGAACAAGCCCATGTGGAAGGAGGTCCTCCCGCTCACCATCTTCCAGTGTCTGTCCATTAGAAACTCTGCTCAAGCGAAGCCTTCCAACGCTAGCCTCTTCAATCTCTAGAATCCTTAACTCCCAACTCTCCAACCCCTTTCCCTTTCCCGAGAGGACCTAGGGGGTTTAAATTGGGGGGGGGGGGGGGGGAGGAAATACCGAAATTAGGGGTCCAAATCCCCGTTAATCCCCAAAGAGCCAATGGGAATTGGTCAAGAGTCGGAGGTCGTGCGTGCGGAAGTAGCCGGAGTGGGGAGTGGTGGGAGTAGTGGGAGGTGAGAATCGCGAGTGGAAGAGATCGTGGGAAGACAAAGTGAAGCTGAAAGTGGGAGGATGGATGACCAACTATCTTGCCTTCCACTTTCGTCGAAGGCCACCAAGTTGGCCTTCCGCGAAAAGGTGGAAGGCAGAGCAGTTGGCCTTCGGGGAAGGTGGAAGGCCACCAAGTTGGCCTTCCACGAAAAGGTGGAAGGCGGAGTAGCTGGCCTTCGGGGAAGGTGGTAGGCCACCAAGTTGGCCTTCCACGAAAAGGTGGAAGGACGAGTGTTGGTTAATGGGTTTGACTATTAATGGGCTGAATTAAGTGGAGAGATATGATGGGCTAAATTAGATGTGCTAATGTGATGGGGGTTTAGGATTGGAAGGTGTCCAAAATCGGGTGTCTACAAATGCCCCTTCGGGACACCTGTTTTGCAGTGGAGTGGAGCGGAATGATAAATAGGTGTTCCGAAAATCGAACCTGATTTTGGACAAAGGGATGAGCTAAATCCAAGGATGATATGCCAATATGGTAAATGCGTGAGAATTAGATATTTGGATTGCAAGGGTGATTAAGAAAGGGATCAAAGTTCAAACTAGAGAATCACAATCCGAGGGACCCTTGGGTGCTGGAACTGCGAGGCCTTGGTGCACTAAGATGCATGGCGATCTGGTCCAAGGGGATCTCAAGCTGGGAAGGTGAAGAAGTGTGACTTAAAAAGATCTCAACACAACGGGCGCATAGTGGCCTGGCACATCACATGATTGATCTTGCAATTCAAAGGACTAATAAATCAACACTTGCCAGAGTCACAAGTCACTAATGGAATAGGCAGAGTGATGAATCATGGTCATTGCCCCTAGGGCGAGGATGGATGTTTATGCAATGCATGCTGGTTTAAAAATTTAGAAAATAAATTCCTAATGCAAATGCAAACATGAGGGATTTATTGGCCAATCGAATAACTTGGGGAATATAGACTCCTCATTGTTTTGTTTAAAGAGGAACCTAGAGTCTATACTTCCAAAGTTATTAGCTTCCTGTATCGTGAATTCCACTCGCATTTCCTATAGCTGCAATAACGCACATCAGCGAAATTTCAGACAATTAAAAATCTTAGCATTAAATATCAAGCTGCAAGAAAGTAGAGATTGGTTGTGAGTCGAAGCCAATGCGGAAGATATGGCCATTCTATTGATAGAATGCCAATCCGATATGGCTTCAACTTGAGAATAATTACTCGATTCCTTTATTCATATAGGGTAAAGTCAAGACCCTACATATTTTGATAAAATGTGGTGCACTAGACCAGTGGGTGAACGGCCCAGTGGCACATCTTCTTGGGAGGTGGACGGCGAGAAGATGCGCCTTTCATGGAAAAGGGTGGAAGGCCAAGGAGGATGCCTTCCATAAAAGTGGATAGGGATGCTTTCCGCTTTTCATAGTAGGTGGAAAGGCTCAAGGTTTATCCTTTTGGCTTTAAAAAGGGTGAATCGACAGCTTTTAATATTCTTATGTACCTTTTCTTGTGATTATGGCCTCCTTTTCCTCTTGTGTTGTTGCAAGAGGCCCCAATGTTCTCTCAGATGTTGATGGCCATCTCATCAATTTACTTGCGCAAGAAAAGGTACCTCCTATCCTTTCGCTTAAAGGTTTGGCCTTTTCTTATTTCTCTCCCTTTTGTCTTGCAGCCTATTCCTCACTTCCCTGATGCAAGACATACCAGGAGGTATACATGGCTTTCTGACCTTATGAATGCTATCACACTGGACATGAGGGTGTTGATGCATCGATGGAATTTGACTCAGACAGTCGTGTTTGCAAAGCGGCTTAACTGTATGCACTAGCACTGGGAGAGTTTGGGTGCGTTGCTCGAGTTGTGGCATCTAGAGACGCACACATTCATCTTCCACGAGTTCGAGGCCACCATGTTGCTAGAAGAGGTGGAACTCATCTATGGTTGGGGTAACCTAGCTGTTGGTGACCTCACTGATCTACCTGCCTGGGATGAAATCTTTGCTGAGATTGTGCAGGATAAACGAGAAGTGTGTCGCATGAGCGACCGACAGGGGATTCTTGTCGATCGCCTTGCACGTTGGTTGATTCAGGAAATCAAGCGTTGGATAATTGAACTAGAGAGGCTGATGCAAGGATTGTGCTTGGTCCTAGGAGGTACCTTATGGTTCCTGACTTCGGGTTTTGTGCTGGAGAAGGAATATGTAGGGGTGCTGAGCTTGCTCTGGCTGGGGCGATCCATTGCCCTAGTGATTTTGGTGCATCTATATGGTGGCCTCCACAGCATGTGTATGGGAAGGAACGTGAGGGGAAGCCTATTTACTCTTCAACTGTGGGTGGAAATGCACTTGTGTTTTGATTTTGATGAATTGGTGACTACCGCTTCCAGAATTTTTCAACACAGCGCATGGTATCCAGCACGGTCACTCTTAGGCCCTGAAGACCAAGTAAAATGCCTCACAACTCATTTGAAGACCAAAGATGACTGGCGTGATTATTTGAACTTCTTGGACCTGGAAAAGTTCATTTTCGTTCCGATGATTCTCAGAGATTTGGAATTTACTACAAGTGCTTCAAAAGATTGTGAACTTTGGCTGGTCGGTCCTGATTAGCTAATCTTATATCAAGGTTGCCGTTGTCACCTTCAGATTGGAATCCTAAGACAGATACCCCTTCCCGCGTTACATGATATGTTGATTGTGCTGAGGTACACTGGGTATGCAAGGGAAGCGAAGGCGACGGAACGACTCCGTCGTGCATTGCACCGCCATTCCAGATTCACCAAGGCTCGAATTGACATAGCAAAAATCGCCGATGACGTGGGGAAATATGTCCAATATTTAGAAAATGTATGTCCTGCTGTTTCTGCTTTTTTTATGGGCCGCAGAGCCTTAGAATGAGGTAATAATGCTTGATTTATTTGAATAAATCCATATTTGTTACAAAAAAATATGAATTTATAGAAGCCAATAAGCGGACAACCACAACTCAAGCCGTCAAACAGATTGGGCGGCCAAGACCAAAGCCGTCGAAGAGAACCAATGGCCACTAAGTGCGCCATCGGCTTGCTCGGACGGCCGCTTGTCCGGCCGTTGGCCGACTTGAGCGGCCAACCACTCGGTCGTCGGCCGGTGGTGACCACCCACTCGCGCCCGGCCCTCGGCCAGAGCGGGCCACACCCCCCTATTTAAACTCTCCTCTCCCTCTCTTCTTTCTCAAACCCACTTTCTCCTTCCTCTATTCTCTTCCCTCTTCCCCCCCCTTTTCTCCTTCCATGGCTCGTGTGCGGCTACCCCGATTCTTCAGATGGCATCATGATGAGGGCAAAGAAGCGGTGGCGGCCATCGACGGTGGTGGCGGTGATAGAGACAGAGAAGAGGAAGAAGAACACGCGGAGGGAGGCGACGGAGAAGAAGTAGAAGGAGAAGGAGAAGAAGAAGACGACGGAGAGGAAGATAGGGAGGATGAAGGTGGCAAGGAAGAGGAAGACGGTGGCGAGGAAGAGGAGGAAGGTGGCGAGAAGGAGGAAGACGGCGGCGAGGAAGAGGCACCTCCGAGGAAGAAGGTAAGGATTTCGTTTAATTTTATTTTTAAAAGATGGAATCAGACAGCCGGCTTGGGGGACGCCCGCATCGGCGGATGGCCAGCGGCCTGGCTGCCCGCATCGGCGGACGGCCAACGTCCTGGCCGCTTGCCCGCCCACGTTGGCGGAAGGCCAGCGGCTTGGTCGCCTGCCTAGGCAGACGGTGCTGGACCAAAGATTTATTTAAAAAAAAAAACAATTCTTGATTGTTTTGGTGGATGTGCAGGGCCCCCAGAGAGTGAGTGGCTGGGTTTCGTGGGACTTTGTATGGGCGTGGTATCATGCCTTGCCGGATCCTCTCCGACTTCAGGTGGATGAGTTCGGATTCGGGCCACTCTTCCGGATTTGGCCATTCATGGTGGATGCACCGTTCCTAGTGGCCCTGCGGGAACGGTGGGATGATCGCTGCCGAGCTTTCATCATGCCGTGGGGACACTTGTTGCCCACACTTGAGGATGTGGCATATCTGACGGGCTTGCCAGTCGTGGCGATCCAGTGGTGGGTCCTGTACTCAGGGATTATCGGCAGCTCGCGGATCAACTGCTAGGACCAGGATTCTACAAAATCCAAGGTGCACTAGCACATATCACCCTCAACCACTTCGCCCGATCAATAGGCTGAGCCGAGTGCGGCGGATGCCTGGAGAGACGCTTGGGGCATTTGCCGAGAGGATAGAGGCGCTCCTGGACTTGGACGGCCGTTCTGGTGAGCAGAATCTATGGATTTTCCTCCTCTCCTTCTTCGGGAGACTGCTGTTTACGACAACTGCGGACAAAGTCAACTTGAAGTACTTGCCGCTGCTAGAGGACTTTCAGGCGGCAAAGAAGATGCATGGGGGGCGGCAATGATCGACCATCTATTCTCTCACCTAGTGGGCTTCCGCCGAGGCTCAGGGAATCTAGGCGGGTTCGCTCCTTTCCTCCAAGTAAATTTTTTCTTAATCATTGATCCCTCATATTTGCCAAATGTTTTACTGGCTGTGTTGTGCAGATCTGAGGGTACACTCGCTTCCCCATTGGTCGCGGGACGGTCTCCGCTGATCTTGAGGGATGGACTCCTCTCATGGCGCGGTGGGAGGTGATCAGAGATCGTTGTCCTGTCTTGTACCGCGTGGAGGACATCCGTGCTCAGCTTGACTCTTTTCCCCATTACATGGTGAGTGATTTGTGTTAATGCCATTATCCTTTGTGAACATGACTGACCCTATGCAAACTTAGGTTGTATGGACGCCTTACATAGATGAGGAGATCAGCAGCCAACCATGGGTAGTGCAAGGTCTTTCACAATTCAAGAGGGAGGTGCCCCTACTGTGTGTGAATATATGTGATGGCCTCTTCGTCCGGATGGCGTATCGTACTTGGGGATGGTACCAGCCTCTATTGGCACTGTCGGATTATCCTGACACGAACCGTGGCCGCCGACAAACGCCTACCAGCGGTCAGGATTGGCGGATGATCCAGCGAGTGGAGATTGAGGTGTGGTGCCGCACAGGAGACGCCCTGACGGAGGACAAGGCGTTGCCGGATAGCCGGGCGTACTTCGAGGACTATGTCAAGCGATACGAGGATCGCGTGTACCTTGATGTACGGCGGGTAAGCCTCCATGACCTTCTACTCCATCCATTAGTCTTTTGCTGACAGATTCTTGATTTCAATAGATGTCGAAGACCGAAGTCGTGTAGCTTCTGAGGAATCAAAACACCAGCCTGATTCTCCAACTTAGTGATATTCATAGGCAGATTCAAGAGTTGGTAAGTGACATTTGATTTGTATCTTGTTAGATGAACTGTCTCTCCTACTTACATGGTACCTGTGGTGCAGAGGGGAATGGTGGCCAGCTAGGGGCGGCGAGGGGATCCTGGGGCAGGATCATCGTCTCAGGGGCCAGCGGCCCCAGCAGATTGGGAGGTGCGGTTGTACAATGCCCTTCGCCGTGCAGAGATCCGAGAGGCAGACTTACTACAGCTGGTGAGAGTTGTTCTTCTGATTGTCCCTTTAATTGAACTCGCCTCACTCTCAGTGTTTCTTGCACCACTAGGAGGTTGAGGCGGCTTTATCCAGGGCGACTGTAGCCGAGGCCTAGGCGAGGGAGCTGGAGATCGTCAACCAACAGCTTCGCGATCAGGTGCTCCATGGAGAGGAGCGGGCAGCTCGAGCAGGCGAAGGGTCCCATCCCGATGTGTATTGGGAGGGGATGATGGCCGGCCTGTGATGAGAACTCATTAGAGCTCAGGCGGAGGTGAGGGAAATTGATTTCAAGTATTGAACTCTGTGGGACCGAGTGATGAAGAAAGGAAGAGATCGAGCAGCGCGGTCTAGCACTCAGAGTCCCGGAGCTCGTCCGCCCATCCCTGCCCCATTGGCTGGGTTGACGCCAGCTGGGAGTTCAACCTTCAGAGACCTTGACTCTCTACTTGTTGAGGATGTATGGAGGACTTACCGGACTACTGGATCCTCGGGTTCTAGGCCGCCGGTATCAGGTCATTGCCGCGTCCGGGAAGATGATGCAGAGAGTCTGCTGAGACACTCGTCTCGTACAGAAAGAGAAGATGAGGTCGAAGGAGAGAGGAGGGACTGATTGTTATCACAGGGGTATATCCCTGTTTATGATGTGTAAATTTTATGTTATGCCAATATATTTCACTGTTGATCTTCTGGGCATTTTGGTATTCTCTTCTTCATACTTGTATTTACTGCATGCACAACATTGAGGGGAAAACTGTTAGTAGTTATCTATTTTCGGCCTTTTGCTTAAAAGAGAGCAACTACCTTTTCCCTAGCCTTCGCATAGGGTCAAGGGGCCGTGTCCTACTAACTAGACAAAAGTGATGAAAAAGATGCAAATGCTGAGAGATATTAACAAATGAGGTGTGTGGTGTGAAATGTTTTTAATGAAAGAAAACATGTTTTTGATTCCATCCCCCTGGTGATTGCCCATACTTAGGCTAGTTGGATGATGAAAGAGAGTGCACGCTTAACTTCCCAGGTATCCTAGGCACGCATTTAGGTTGATTGGGGCCTCTAAACTCCTCAAACTGACCTTGACCGGCTAAGACTCATACTGATGATAATACCGTCATGCCATGCTTAGGCTCCCAGCTACTTCCGACCACCGAGTTCGCCCAAAAAGTTTTTGAGGTAAATGATTTGCCCGACCTAGGTCTCTTTTCTCACAACCTAGAAGATATAAGGTGGAACACCTAGGAACCCTAACGAAATCGCACGACGCTGACCCAGAATCAGATGCTGTCGCACCTAAAGGTGGCGCGCTTGCATTGACCTAAGCCAGTCACCAGATAGTTTGATTTTATGTTTTTCTATTTTTTTTTGTGATTTTCATTTACAAATATTTTTGATGCTTTTTGGATATTCAATTTTTTTTGGATTTTGAAAATTTTGATTTTTTTCTATTTTTATGGGTAGAACTTCTTCAGATAGACTCCATTCCAAGGGTGAGGTAATTCTTTGCCATTTCATTGACTAAGCGATAGGCATTTCCTGAATATACCTCCTTAATTACAAATGGATCCTCCCAATTTTCTTGGAATTTGCTCTTGGGACTAGAAGCTTTAATCATTTTTCTCTTTAAAACCATCTCCCCGATTTCAAATTTTCTTTCAAGAACTTTCTTTGCATAGAATCTTGCAATTCTATTTCTGTAAACTTGTGCATGGTCTGCCACCATTAACCTTTTCTCATCTAATAGTTCCAGTTGGGTTAGCATGGCTTTATGACGCTCAACGTCGTTGATTTGTTGATCCAACTGCACTCTTAGTAAAGGAAGGAGGATCTCATATGGGAGTATCATATGACAGAGATGCGATACGCCCAGAGAGCCTCAACTAAGCGATTAGTCCAGTCTAAATAGTTATCAGATTTACAAGTCCTTTTGGTAATTTAGATGAGAGTTTTATTAGTGGCTTCTGCTTGTCCATTTCCTTGTGGGTAGTATGGCGAAGAATGATGCAAATTGATACCATACTTACTGCAAATTGATACCTTCGAACAAATAAAGTGCAGTCTGCCTCCATTGAAGACTAGTAGTAGGATTTGAGAAGTTTTTGAGCTAAAGCACGACCATTTACATGACCCCCGCATTTGCTAGAATGAGCAACTTTGAGGATTTGGGGAATTTCAACATCATCTAGACAGTGAAGGAGTATTCCAGTGAAGGACCTTCTATAGAGCCCGCCTAGAATGATGTAGAGTTGGGATGCTCAGCGGATGGCCTTACAGTCTGAAGCCGTAGCATAGGCCGAGAAAGTTCCATCTCGGAGGAAATTCAGGATGTCGAAAAATCAAGGATTAGTCAGGAGTGAGTTTCCTCAGTAATGACAGAGATATACGTAGATGGAAGAAGAAATTGTTGGAACCACGGGTCCCGAAACGAGGGAGAAGCTTGCTTCTGTACAGTGATGGTTTTTGAATTCCTAGTGAGGGGAATTTCCAGGGCTGAGGACAAGGAAGCTAAGGCATCAGCTAGGATATTCTGTGATCTAGTCACATGAACATAAGTGATCTTCCTAAACTTCCTAGTCAAAGAACTCACTAGTTCTTGATATGGCTTCAACTTAGTATCCCGGGTTTGGTATTTGCCCACAGTTTGGCGAAGGACTAACTGTGAGTTTCCAATAATTCTCAATTCTTTGACTTTAAGAACCAACGTTAGTTTTAAGCCACTTGGGAGAGCCTCATATTTGGCAACATTGTTTGTCATCGGGAAGGACAATTGGCAAGCATGTGGAATACTTACTCCTTCTGGAGATATGAGGACCGCCCCTGCCCCACTGCCTTGAGAGTTGACTGCCCAATCAAAGTGCAGGATCCAGGATGGACTATCATCTATCATCAGATTCAACGCCTCATTTGGGAATTCATCATCGGCGGGTGAAAACTTAGGCAATGGGTGGTGAGCTAGGTGCTCAACAATTGCTTGCCCTTTGACTGCCTTCTGATTCACGTAGGTGATATTAAATTGGTTTAAAAAGGTCTGCCATTGCACCAGCCTATCCGTTACAACTGGCCGCTCTAGCAAATATTTTATCGGGTCTATTCTGGCTAGAAGTTTGACCACGTAGGCAAGGAAATAGTGCTTCAATTTCTGCACTACCCAGACGACAGTTGCACATGTCTTTTCTAAAGCAGTATAACGTCTTTCAGCATCATTAAACAACTTGGAAAGGTTACTGCTCTTTCTCTCTTCTCGTCGTCTACTTGGGCCAATACTTCTCTAGCTGATTCCTCAGTGGTGGATACATAAAGTAGTAAAGGCCGCCCCAGGGTGGAAGCCATAAGAACTGGTGGGTTGAGGAGGTAACTCTTCAAGTCATCGAAGGCTTTTTGACACTTATCGCTCCAATCGAACTTTGCTCCCCCTTTCAATAAATCGCAGAAGGGTTAACATCTCAGAGAATGTTGAGATATGAACCGTCTATTGAACTGTGGACGGCCAATGAGTCCCCTTACGTCCCTGACATTTTTAGGAGGAGGCATTTCTGTTATCGCCTTCACCTTGTCCGGGTTTACCTCAATCCCTCGCCTGCTTACCATGAACCCTATCAATTTTCCCGAGGAGACACCAAATACACACTTCTTCGGGTTCATTTTTACTTGGTGCTCTCTTGGCCTCTGTATTACAGCTCTAAGGATTTGAACATGCTCCTTCCTTGTCTTGGACTTCACTGGGATGTCATCTACATAAACCTCCATGTCAGTATGAATCATGTCATGGAATATTGCCATCATCGCCCTTTGGTAAGTGGCTCCAGCGTTCTTAAGCCCAAACGACATGACCATGTAGCAATAGGTTCCCCACGGGGTTATGAAGGATGTCTTCTCTTGATCTTCTTTAGCTAGTCGAATTTGATTATATCCTGAAAAACCATCCATGAAGGACAACATTTCATATCCAGCAGTGTTATCGACTAGCAGGTCGATGTGAGGAAGTGGGAAGTCATCTTTTGGACAAGCATGATTGAGGTTACGGAAGTCTATGCAGACCCTAACCCTTCTATCCTTTTTTGACACGGAGACAGTATTGGCTACCCACTTAGGATAAAGCACTACCTGAATGAACTTGGCCTTGTGTAATTTGTCAACCTTTTCTTTCACCTTTAATGCTAATTCAGGTTGTAACCGTCCCAATTTTTGCTTCATAGATTTTGCGTCAGATTTGAGCACTAGCCGATGCTCCACAAGTTCTGTGTTCAATCCAGGCATATCCTTATATGACCAAGCAAACCCGTCAGGATACTCTTAAAGTACGACTGTTATGGACCTCTCTTCTTGTTGACTTAATTTGGCACTGATTAACACTATCTTCGGATCGTTCTCAGTTCCGAGGTTGACTGTTTTAGTGGGTTCATCGACAGTAGATGAAGGCTCATCAAACCGTCTCATCCCACTCACAAATGGTTCGGCCAAGTCATCGTCCTCTTCATCTTCACTAAGCTTAAACACCCCTAGGCCATCATTGCAAGATTCATCTTCTAAAAATTCCATCGATTCAGAGATGACCCCTATCTAAGGAAATTCATTGACTATGTTCAAAACTTTACACCTATTTGCTAACTCCTGAACTAAGAAAGATGAAACCTACTTATCCCTACAATTCCTAGATAAGGAGGAAGCTATCCTAATTCCTAGCTACTATGTACATGACCCGGAGAATGAGTCAGGTTTGTCCCGGATGGGACAAGGGTGGATCGTTAGGATAAAGATTCAGCGACGGCAGAGCTGCCCCACCATGCAGGCTCCTCAGAGGTGACCTCGCATCCTCAGGTATAGGAATTGGACTTTTTTTTTGGTGATCGTATGCTTCAAACATGGAACATCCCGGAGAATGTGCTAAGACTGGTGCCGGGAGCATAAGGAATGAAGGTGGGTGGAATAAGAAGGGGATGAACGCAGCAGGTGCCGGTTCATCCTTGACCAGAAATACCCCTTCCTGTGGCATACTTGGTTCATGAAATAATAACCTTGTGCCAAAATATCCTTTACCTTCTTTTTGAACTTTCTTGTTCTCTTCTTTCAACTCATCTCCTATCTTGAGTAACTCCTGGTTTTTCTTCACAAAATGGTCCATAAGAGACCACTTTCATGTTCCCTCAACTGGTTTGTTTGGAAAGTATCCCAATCCGAACCCCCCAATGATAGGGTTTTCCGAAATAGGTTCCAGGATTCCTTGTTCCTCCTTACCCAATCCAGAGCCTGAATTGTATCCCATCTTAAGCATGAGCTGCCAACCTATGCTAGGTCGAGGCCTAGGGTGAGAGCTGACTGACGAAAGGACGGGTTCTTTACCTTTTCTAAAGGTTATCATAGATGGAATCTGCTCAGCTGATACTGAGTCCAGTGATTCGATATAGGGGGTGCTTTTGACCTTCACAATTTTCCCCTTATACGGGAACTTATAACATTGATGGTTGGTGGATGGGACCCCCAAAGTCTGATCCATCCAAGGTCTCCTTAGAGTAGCATTGTATATGGACTTAACATCCAAAATGTAAAACTCCGAAATCATGGCTACTGGGTCAAGCTTCAATTGGAGGATGATTTTACTGTCAGCTAGCCTTTGAGAGTTATCATAGGCCGATACCATCATGGAGGTAGACTCAATCTTCTTTAGATCGATTCCTATCTTTTTGAGAGTTTTGAGAGGACAAATATTGATTGATGCTCCAGTGTCCAGTAAGATGGAGTCTATTAAGTGACCATTGAGGGAGGCAGTTAGGCGCAGGGGAAGAGATCGGCACTCGGGGGGAGCTAGATCCTTATCTAAGAATGATATCATGGGTGCTTGATGTGAATGCTCAAATTGTGATGTGTGAAATCATGAACTTTATGTTGATTATATGACAATGAATCCTATTAAAACCCAAGTGTGATCGCAATAAAGCTTTTGACTAAAAAGCTTCAAAAGATAAAAGGATGATCGCTTACCTGTTTTGAAGTTGAGAGATTGTTGAATTATTGATTCCTTCTCTTTAGCCGGCTGAAGAAAAGGAGCCTTTCTAGTGCTTCTGTTCTTACTTTGATTTGATGAATTTGGGTATTTTCCTTTATGCTCCAGTTCTTCTTTGGATGATGATCTCTACTTGATCTTCTTGATCTTGATGATTACGCCTTACAAAGAAATAAAGAAAAAGAAAGGAAACTAATAAGAACTAATAGAGTGCAGAATCTATTCTAATTAGAATTTTAATCATGCAACTAAACATAATCACTCACTTGTTTTGTAGTCTTTTAAAACTCCTTTAACATGTGGGTTGGAAATTATGAATATTGTGAGTGTGTGAATAACATGAAGTGATGATTACGAAATGAAATTATGACACTAATGATAATGAAAAACAAAGGAAAGAAGGAATGAAGTTGAATGGGCCCTAGAAGCCTTGGTCTTGAATGGACTGAAAGAGTGAAGAAGGGATGAAGAGGATGAAGCTTGCTCTCCTTTGAATGCTCTTGGAATTCTTCACGCAGTACTTCAATCCTTCTTTGATTCCTTTAGCGTTTGAACCTTTCGATTATTCCAACCTCTGAACCTCTTCAAAGGCTTGGATAGTTATAGACTTGAATTTAAAACTCTCACACGCATCCGCAGCCACTTATGGATCAACATGAAAGAATTTGGAGCCAATCCAACTAAGAAACAGATAAACACAGATTAATTCATCATTATCTGTAATTAACTAAAACGCGTCGCCTATGGGAGACGTCTTTTAGCTTAATTAAGATAAGGATAAACTCGGGAAAATAGAAACAGAAATACTTAGGAAACTTAAATAGCGTCGTTCTGTAGAGATGTCTTTCAGTTAATTAACAAATTAATTAAAAATCAAATTAAAAATCAAAATAGGATTAAAATCCTAAACGGGGTCTTTATAGGCTGACGTCTTTTAGGATAATTTCCATATTCGATTAAAAATATGAATTAAAACCAATTTCATTAATAAATTTAAATGGCATCTTGATAAGACGACGCCATTTAGATAATTAATCTAATAAAATAATAAAAATTAACCAATGATTAAATATCAGACTATTTTGGGGCATTATTATATGATATAAAATTTACTCAAAATGATGTCAAAATTAGCGTGTCTATAGCTGCCCCACCTTGGCATTGACTTTGCAAGGGACTGAAATAAAATAGAATGTACTGAAAAGATGATGCCAAGGTGTGATGAGACACGCTCTCAACATCACATGATAGGAATTTTTCTAAAAACAATCAGTGAAGATAACTCAAAGAGATCAATGAAATCAATCATGTCTGGACGAGATAAACAAAGGAAACAAAATAAGATCGATCAACCTCCACGATTGGGAAGTACCCTAGGTCATAAACCTTGCAGGTTTATGTAGACACGCTAATTTTGACATCATTTTGAGTAAATTTCATATCATATAATAAATGCCTCAGAATGGTCTGATATTTAATCATTGGTTAATTTTTATTGATCTTTTTGAGTGTCGGGTCAGACAGATATATTTAATTAAATTAATTGAATTGATTTTAACTCAAATTTCAGTTAAAATATGAAGAAGTCTAAAAGACGTCGACCTATGTGGATGCCATTTAGAGTTTATTCTTATTTTAACGTTTAAAATCAGTTGATTAATTAGCTAAAAGGCGTTTGTCAGTCACGACGCCTTTCAGGTTCCCTAAGCTATATCCTTATCTTAATTTGTGTAAAAGACGTCCACACATGTAGACGCGTTTTAGCTAATAAAGATAAAGATAAGTTTTACCGGGTGTTTATCTTTATCTTAATTAATCTGAAAGGCGTCTTCAGTGGCTGACGCGTTTTAGATAATTACATATAAAGATAAATTAATCTGTATTTACCTGTTGGTTAAGATGGATAAATCCCAAGATTTTTCCATGTAAATCACGGATGCAGAAGAAGTCTATAAATACCCTCCTTTTGAAGGGGGTGACAATGAGTGATCAGTTAATGTTGAGCGTTAATGCAAGTTGAAGAGTTAGTAATTGAAGCAACGACGTCCGAACGCCGAAGCACTGCTGTTTTCAGGAGTTGACGTCCATTCAAGATTCTTCATCTAATTCAAGGCTTCAACAATTCGGCATAAGTTTTTCAATTTGTTTCTGCATTTTCACTTCATTAGTTTTGCATTCTTCATCATCACTCCATGCAACACACAACACTAGCATTCTTTTCAAAACCTATTTGATTAAGGGGTTTCAAAAGCCATCCCAACAAGTAAGTTTGCCGTTTAGTTGCATGCTTAAAATCATGATTAGAATGGACACTACTCTTGCTTAAATTCTCATCATTGTTTCTTCATTTCTCTTTCCATTTTCTTGCAAAGGAGAATCAAAAGGGGAGGAAATCAACAAGCAAAATCATAAGGACTTCGAACGATCTTCAACTCAAAATTCAACAGCAAGAACAAAGACAAGAAATGGCTCTCTTTCTTCAGCCGGCTGAAGGATGGGAATCAAGAGCTTAATATTTTCCGCGTTCAAACAGGTAGGCGATCAAATCTTCTTTTAGAACTTTTGAGTCAAAAGTTTCTGGCGATCACTGCACTTAGTTTCTTTTTAATAGGTTTATTTTACACTTAAACAACATAAGTTTTTTATGATAATCACACGTTCATTTTTAGCAATCATAGTTTAATCATGGGGAGTGGTTATCAACCAATGTGGAAGTGTTGCAACCATGATGGATCTTAAAAGGAAACAAGAAATATTGGATAAAGAATCCAAGAAAGGATTGAATTCCAAGGATATCTTTAAGCGAACCTCAAAGATAATTAAGATACTCAATTCAGAATGGAATATTTCATATCATGTTGAGATTTATTTGATCAATAGTCTGAAGTTTAATCAAGAATTAATTCTTATCACAATAATTTCAAAGTCCTACATGATGCATGTTAGGCTAAAAGAAAAACATAAAATCAAATAAGATATAAATTAATCAAGGATAATATTGTTAAACTATCATTAATGAGTCAAGATACCAATTCAGTAATTCAATGCTAAGCTGAAGCTCGTTTGTCTACGCACTATTTTACAAAAGCAGAACTATCGTCCTTATCAATTAACAATCAACGGCCTATTCGTGCGATTTAAGAATTTTCTGGAATTATCACTGTTTTTGTTGAAGGGGAACTCAAATTCTAGTTTCATCAAAACCATAAGATCCTTGATATAATTTAATAAATATTTATCATATAGTAATGATGATTATGCAAATCAATTACATAATAATACAAGAATAGAGATAATCATCTTTTTAACTACGGTCAGGACTCATAAACTCCTACAGTGAGACTTTCTTGAGATTTTCAACTTCATTGTCATTTCTTTTAATTTTCTGCACTCAGAAATCGTCAGTAACTTCAAGCAAATACTCAATTAACCATCAAACATGAATAAACATGGAATTTCGGGCAAATTATAGATAGAGCCTGAAAGGCGTCATGTCACCTAGACGCCATTTGAGTCAGATATTCAATTATGCAACCACCCTTAGATAAACATAGAATTTCGGGTGAATAACAGTAAATTCCTAAAACGCGTCGTGTTGAGCAGACGTCATTTGAATGACGTCGTTGTCCCTAGACGCCTTTTAAGTCGCAGAAATAGGTTTCCTTGTGTTCAATCCGGACTCCCATTCTTTTCAGTGCATATCCCTTCACCAATTCGGAAAAGACTCTTCAATCTCGCAAACCTCTCTACATAAGCTTCCTTAACTTGTAGTCCATGCACAATCTAGAGATTAAAGTAAGGGATTCTCTCCAAAGTTCAAGAGAAATCAAGGTTTCAAGAAGAAAAAGACTTAAAAACAAGATGAATTCTTCAAACAAGAGGATGAAGAAGATGCTCGAGAAGCTTTTAAAGGTGAATGATCATTTGAGCGGCAGAGATCCTAACTTACAAGTAAGTTTTCTCTCTATCCTTCTAATCAATTCTATTTCCATGTTCTTCTTCACGTTCTTCAGTAAAATTTTTCCAAACTTTCTTTTCTAGGAATATCCTTTCTCTTTTGGTCCAAGAAGATTCTCTTCACTTCCTTGGATTCGGAAGCTTGCAAAAAACATTACTATTTCCATACAATCTTATGTTTCTAAGTGGAACATTCAAGGTTTAGTTGTCCATGCAAAACACTACAAGAGTTCAAATGTAGATTGCGCAGCGATGGGAGCTCTGATTGAATTGTGGCATCTACAAACCCACACTTTTTTCTTTGTTGAGTTCGAATCTACCATACTCCTTGAAGAGGCCGAACTCTTACTGGGCCTTCCTAAGATCAAGCTGAACAATGATGAACTGATCCTAAACAAGATGGTACTTTTGAGGGAAAAGATCACAGGTCAACAACTTTTGATGAAAATTATGAAGGATCTAAAGGAGGTTCAAGGATGCCTTACAAAGAAAGGAATTAAGCTCGCAAAGTTGGCAGAGTGGACCTTGTATGAGATTGTGGAACTAAAAGAAGATGATACTAAGAACGTGCTGAAAGCGTTCACCACATGCCTGGCTAAGATGATACCCTACCCAGGATAATATCCTAGAGGATGATCAAGTAAGTGCAATTTGTGGGATCTTTGAAGGACAACAGATTGGCACGGTGATCCGAGCCTATCTCTACAGTGGGCTTTCTGCGGCATCTATAGGTCAGCCTTCTCATGGTTGCATGCTTCTCTTTGCTCTGTGGATAGAGTTACATTTCAAGTTCGAGTACTATAGTAGAAATTCTACAAGACCATCTTAGATATATCAAAATAGTCCAATTTTCCACATTTCCAATATCGTGAAGTTCAATGAAAGAATGATCAACTGAGTGCCTAAACTCAAGACCCGAGCTGATTGGCGAGCTTATTTGAAGATCATGCCATCACACGGATTTGATGCTTCTCCACTTGCTCTTGTAGGGAAGACGATCTGAATACGCCGTGCAGCTAGTGCAGAGCTTCGACTAGTTGGGGCAACTAAGTTCGTTTTGTATAATCCTCATTGCTGCTATACTTAACTCAGCATGCCTCGCCATGAGTTTCTAGAGTTTTCCCATATCTCTCCAATCAAGAAGCGCGTATTAGAATCTGATGAAGATTTTGAAGTAATTGAACTCATAGTAACATTGTGGAACATTGGCTTCATTCATCGTGTAAAATCTTCGCACAAAGCTCACAGAAGATTCGCATATCCATATGTAATGGGGCTTCAAGAAATTATTCCTTGAAAGCTCTCATTATCTTCCATTTGATGTAGTAAGGAATTTATTTTTAATAAAGAATCCATCCCCAAAGTTTTATGATTTATTCATAAATTTTCCTCAAAATATGCTTTCTGGGCGTAAATGGCGTCGTATCATCAAGACGCCTTTCAATCATAATTAATTTTCGAAATTCAAAGATCAATTCCTTAAAATCCCATATTATGCCTAAAATACGTCCCCGTGTTTAGACGCCTTTAAATTCTCTCTCCTACTTTTTCATCAAGTTCTGTCATTAATTCTCCTAAACCGCGTTTGTATCTATAGACGCCATTAAACTCTCTTTCTTCATTTTCCACAGAATTCTATCATTAACTTTGTAATTAATCCACTGAAACGCGTCGTATGGGGAAGACGCGTTTAATCATTATCCGCGGTACGGCTCTGTCCAGAATTGGCAGTTTAGTCTGAAACGCGTCGTGACATGTAGACGTGGTTTAAGCCTTTCAAAATTCTACTTTGCCACCTCAATTTATGTGCTTTGAATGGCGTCGTTGTTCCTCGACGCATTTTAAACTTCCCAAACAGAACCTGCGCGAGCCCGAGCCCTTCCTTCCTCATTCACTCTTGGTCTTTCTCTCTCCTCGTTCTCCTCTTCCTCCCCGATGACTTGACGACCTCTGGCCATCTTTTCCCCCTCCGACGATCTCTGTTCTAGCCATCCTCTCCAACTCCGGCCATCCTCTCCAACTCCGGCCATCCTCTCCAACAGGCCCTCGCCATCATCTCTTTATCTCAACTCGAGCTCCTTTCCATCTAAGCTCCTTCTTTCCATCCAAGCTCCCACTTTCTTTCTCATTCTCTCAAAACCATGGAAAGAGGGCAATCAAGCAAGGTCGTCGTGAAACGACGACGGACCTCTATCATGGTAGCGGAGGAAGCTCGCGAGGTAGCACTGGCCGACCTTGCAGCGGTGGTGGCGTTCTTGAATGCCGATGAGGAAGCTCCACCCGCGGCCATGGGAGAAGAAGAAGAAGTGGAGGGCGGTCTTCACCTGGTTAGTCTCTTATGGACATGTTTGTGTGAATTTGGATGAGGAAAGGGAACTTTTCAAAGGTCCGACTTCGGGTTTGAATGGCGTCCACACCAGGTGCGCCTTTCAAAGGGCGTCCACCCTATCCGACGCTTTTCAACCAAGAAAAATTATTTTTAAAATGATTAAAAAAAGTTTGAATGACGTCAAGCTTGGGTGGCGCCTTTCAAAGGGCGTCCACCTGAGCCGACACTATTTAGATAGGATAAGTTTTTTTTTTTCAAAATAGTTTCAGAAATTGATTTTTTTTTTTAGATGCCCATGACTGATGATTTTGTTGAATTGATTGCAGGGGACGATGAGGGCCAAGATATCATGGGATCTAGTCATCGGTGCTTACCATGGCCTGCCTGACTTCCAGAAGGCGCGACTGTGCCGGATGCAGAGAGTCGGGCATTCCTGATGCCCTGGGGCCATATGGTCCCAAGCTTAGAGGATGTGGTTAGGATCATCGGCCTCCGTGTGGAAGGCCGGACAGTGAGTGGAGTCACCTACCATGACTACCTAGGATTAGCAGAGAGTCTCCTAGGTATAGAGGTTTCTGGTGGGTTGGGTAGAGAGTCTAGGACTGTACCTAGGGTAGAGGTAGAGGCGGCCTTAGGGTTAGTGGAGCCCCGGCGTCAATCCGATGAGACCCGAGAGGCTTTTAAGGATAGATTAGCTAGGACTTCCTCCGCAGTATATTGTAGAGACCCTAGTTAGGAGGAGGAGGTAGATAGGAAGCTTAGGGTTTTCTTAGTCTTTTTCTTTGGTCGGTTACTCTTCGGTACGAAGGGTGACCATATCCACTGTAGGTTCCTGAGTCTGTTAGATGATCTAGATCATCTACATGAGTACGCCTGGGGTGCGGCCCTCTTGGCCCACCTCTTCGCCAATCTTTCCGCGGTCACACAGGACCGTGAGACCACCATCAGCGGCTTTTCGCCGTTCCTCCAGGTATAGATCATTTCAATTATTGTTTATTGTATGCAAATGATGTGATATGATGCTTTTCTAATATATATGTGTATGTATGCAGGTGTGGACTTACCATTACTTCCCGCTCGACCGAGCGTAGATTGTGAGACCGGACGCCGTCCCAGTGGCCCGCCGCTGGCAGCCAATCGTGGATACGGCTCCCCAGCATCATTAGTTGACGGCCCTCCGCCGTCAATTCCTTGATTTCCCCGAGCTTCTGGTGAGTTTTTCTTAATTATTCATTTAATGCAATCTTTAATTTGTTAAGTGCAATTTATTTATTATGAATGCATCTACCCTATTTGCAGGTGATCTGGCGCCCATATCTGGGCATGGACGAGGCAGACCAACTGTGGGTGACGGCTGGTCGGAGGCCGTTCGGGCGGCAGATGTGTATCCACTGTCTTAATGAAATTGAGCCGCTCTGCTCCACCTCATGATATGGACCTTGGGACTCCACCAGGAGTGGGTGGATGAGGAGGTGCCAAAAGGGGTCGGACGATCTATGAGGGGGAAGCAAGCCCTCACAGATTGGTGAGCGAAGTTCCCTGAGCAATATGAGGACTGGCATCGCCGAGATGTCCGAGTTGAGTCTCAGGCGGAGAATAGCGCAGCCTACCTCCAGCAGTACCAGACATACTACGCCGATCAGTTGCGGCTCCTCCGTCCATTAGATGCAAGTATGCACTTATGCGTCTTTCATTTTAATTATTATCTTTATTCCTATTTGTGAATGAATGTATGTATGTAGAATGCACGGGATGCAACAATCATTGATCTCCGGGCCCGCCTACATGATGCAGAGGCGCAACTTGAATAGGTTCAGAAGGAGTTATTCGACCTGGTATGTATGAATGCTATGCATGAATATCTATTTTTATTTGTTTTGACGTTCAGCTACTGATGGTTGGTTTTCTTGGTATAGTGCGCCGTCTATACCCAGGCGGTTCCTCCTCCCTCCTTTGCTGGTGCTTCGTCATCCTCTGCCTCATCTGTTGTTCATGAGGCTGCTCTTGCTAATCTCTAGAGTCAGCTCGCTTCTGCCATCCACCGAGCCTCCCTCGCGGAAGAGGATCGGGCCTCCCGAGTAAGTTTTGACCTTTTGACTTCCATTATTGAATATGATATTGATTACTTGATTGACAATGTCTTCTCTTGTAGGTTGTTGAGCTTCAGGAAGCCCTTCAGAGGGTTAAGACCGATGCTACTCGGGTCAGGGAGTTTGAGGAGCAAGTGGCTTGTCTTTCCGCTGGGGATCTTCCTCGGGAGCTTAAATGCTTCCAGTCTTGGCTGGAGGTCATTTAAGAGGAGAGGGAGCGAGAGCGACAGGAGTAGCAGCGGATGGACATAGAGATGTCCTCTCTTCGGGTTTAGCTGGGCGTTGCTGAGCACGAGCGACGCAAGATTGAGGAGCGATACCGACGTGCTCGTCAGCGAGCTCAGGAGCGTGCGCAGGCGAGCGCCTTCACAGCCAGCGTGGCCATTTCTTCTAGTCAGGCTGGTCCTAGTATGATGGGTCCACCACCGCCGCCGTCCTAAGCTCCAGCACTAGATGCCCAAGATGAGGCCCAGAGCCAATTTGATGAGGGGGCCGGGGAGAGTCAGCCTTGAGGGCTGCTTATCATGTATTTTCTTTTTCTTTTGTGAGTCTTGATGTTGATGGACTCAGATATGTATACATGACTCCTTTTGATAATATACATGAAAATTTTGTCTTCAGATTTGTACTTCTTCAATTATGCCCTGTACATCACTTAGCAAACAGGTTAAGCATCTGTTTAGACTTAGCCCCTTACCCAATTAAGTAATCAATTCTTTCTTTGGTAAAAGGGTCAAGGGGAAAAGCCTTTATTAACAAAGGTAATAATAACCATCAAAGGAAATAGAATTATGCAACATTCAAACATGTAGATGCTTATTGAAAATAAAAGGAATGAAACACACCAAATGCAACAAGCGGATGCTAATTGAAATATTTTGTCTTTGCAATTACAATTTTCAAAATATTTGAAATATTTGTTTTGTTTTGAATACCTATTCTATTTTTTTGGATTTTGAAATATATATATTTTTTGGATTTTGAAATATATTTCTTTTCAATTTTGAAATATATATATATATTTTTGGATTTTGAAATAATGTGCAAATTAAAAGATCAGCATGGTACTTAGATCAAAAGAACATATTCATTTATTAACTTAATTCCCAAATTGTTCTTCAATAATCTAACTTAGACACATCGTGCTTAAGCTTGTGTTTTCATTCGTGATTCCATTCGATGGTCTGACCCTCAGTCAATCTAGGTCGTTCTTCTAGTTTGGAGCACGCCTCTTTAGAAAGAAAGAAAGAATTTGTCTAGAAAGCCCACGGGAGGGTTCCGGAGACCCAGAAAGATATCCTTTCTTTACCCTAATATCCATTGGGCTTCGGTCATTTTCTTTATGGGGTATTTAACGACCTTGCGCTCCCTTTTTATTTGATTTCATGGCCTTGGTGTAACATTTGTAATGTAATGGGCTTTTGATTTGATGTTTGATTTTTTTTTTTGTCTTTTGCTTTTGCTTTTGCTTTTCCTTTTCATGGGACGGATCTCCTCCTTTTTTATGACGGCCTCTTACTAAGACGGCGGGTATTTTTGGTAGTCTATTCTAAGCCTCGTTCCGACATCGTGGGCCGAGTGTAAAAATAGAATTGTTGTTTAAAAAGAATGATTTACACTCTACAATCTTAGTCAAACTTTCGGTATTCCTTTGGACTTCACATCTCTTGTTACTCACGAACCAAACGTGTTAGTGTGTGTAGTAATATGTTTGAATTAAATTATCCAGACTGATAAGGGAATTTGAGTTTCCAAATTTTCTGATTCCATTGGTCCTTGCACCATGCTGATCGACTTTGTAACCTAACGCTAGTATTTCTTAAGATACAGACCAATCCAGGGGTGAGTTAATTCTTACCCTTCTGCATTAACTAAATGATATGTGTTACCAGGAAAGGCATGCGATATAACATATGGTCCTTTCTAATTGGGTTGGAGCTTAGAATGCGGACCACCAGGTTTTACAAAGATTCTTTTGACGACTATTTCACCAACTTTGAACTTACGTTCAATGACTTTATTTTGATAAAAACGTGCTAATCTATTTTGATATACTTGTACATGATTAGCTGTTGACCATCTTCTCTCGTTTAAAAGTTCCAACTGAGCATGGAGTGCTGAGCGATGCTCATCAATAGAGAGTTCCTCATTCAATTGTACCCTTAGTGACGGGATGAGGATTTCCTATGGAACTACCACCTCCATTTCAAATGTTAAGGAATACGGAGTCTGCCCAGTGGGCGTGCGGATTGAAGTTCGGTATGCCCATAAGACCTCAATCTGTTTCTCTGGCCAGTCTGTGAATTTATTAGATTTGCACGTTTTTTTGATGATTTTTATCAAAGTCTTATTAGTTGTCTCTGCTTGGCCATTGCCTTGCGGATAATAAGGAGACGAATGATGTAATGCAATTTTATACCTGTTGCGGAGGTCCTTCAACTCCTATGATAAGAACTGTGGTCCATTGTTGGTGACGATGGTGATCGGAATTCCGAATTTTGTGATGTTGTTCTTCGTGATGAATTTGCAGATGGTTGACGCTTTGACTTCCATGTACGGTTCAGCTTCTGCCCACTTGGTGAAGTACTCCATTGCCGTGAGAATGAAGGATTTCTGCTTAATGCCGGAGTCAGGATTACCAAGGGGTCCAATGACGTGAAAATCCTACATAGCGAAAGGCCATGGGGAGGAAACAGAATGAAGCGAAGATGCGGGGGAATGGATCTTGTCGGCGTGAAGTTGACACTTGGCACACCTACGAACATACCTGTAGACACCGATTTTGGACCACCCTTTTGGTCATGAACCCATTAACCAATCCCGACTTTAGCCATCTTTTCGTGGAAGGCCAACCAGCCCGCCTTCCACCCCAGCCAGCCCGCCTTTCACCATCCTTCGAGGGCCAACCTGTCCGCCTTCCACCGCCCTTCGAAGGCCAGCCAGTTCGCCTTCCACCACCCTTCGAAGGCCATCCAGCCCGCCTTCCACCACCCTTCGAAGGCCAACCTATCCGCCTTCCATCATCCTTCGAAGGCCAACCTGTCTGCCTTCCACCGCCCTTCGAAGGCCACCCCTTGCCTTCCACCACCCTTCGAAGGCCAACCGGGCCGCCTTCCACGGGATTAGAAGGCAAGTTGGCTAGCCGTCCATTCCCCTAACTACCACCTTGACCTCGTCTTCCCCACGATCTCCTCTACTCGCCACCCTCACCTCCACTACTCCGATTACTCCCCACTCCGGCAGCTGCCGCGCGCACCACCTCCGATCCTTGACCACTTCCCATTGGCTCTATGATGATTTACGGGGATTTAGACCCCAATTTTCTCCTATTTTCCCTTTACCTATTTAAACCCCCCATGTCCCCTCAAGCAAGGGGGTTGGAGTTTTTTTGGAGGGAACGCTCGGAGGAAGTTGGCAGGTGGGTCGGCTTCAAAGAGTTGAGCGGGCAAGGAGTCAGAGAGCTTCAGGAGGAACTTCAAGAGGAATCCTCCGCACTCCAAATGGGCTTATCTTCTTAACCCTCTCTTTACTTTTCTCCATTTCAGTCCATAGCATTGCCACTTTCCATTCATTCCGTAACGCTTCCCTCTCTCACTCTTTTCCTCTTTCAACACATCACTTCAGTTTTCACACACGAGCACCCCTTATCTGCATGTATGCATGTTAGGATAACCTAGCAACCCTTACACCCCCAGAGGTTTTAACAAAAAAACGGGAGGTGGGAGGCCATAACATATGGTCATCTTCCCTCCCCAAACACCCATCCAGTGCGTCTCCCTCCAATTCTAGTTGATTTTTATATTTTCATGGATAGATTCTACATATCACAGTTCTAATCGGGTCATTTTTCTCTCTTGTCTTGTCTTTTCTTTTCAGGGATCCTTACCGCATTTCCGCGTGCAGATTGCCGAGCTCTCCTCCTCTGGCCGGCCGGAGGAAGAGAAAGGGAAACCACCGTCTCCCGCTCCCTCAGAACGCAATCACTCTTACAATCCTGCGGAGCACAGGGACCATAAGGTAATGCTCATGGCGATCACACCTTAATTTCTAACCCTCCTAAATCGCCGCAGTGCTAAGACGAACGGAGAAACTCTCGCCCGAAACCCGCAGCAGCGGCGGGGGACGTTCCGGGCGCCTACAGCCCTCTGGCGATCACGGGTGGGACCCCTACTTGCTTGCTGCGTGCACAGCGACGAAAGGTAAGGAGCTTACCTTTTTTCCCCCGGACGGCCCACCTCCTGGCCGTCCAGACCCTGGACGGCTAGAGTGCTGGCCGTCCACCTGCCTGGACGGCCAACTCCTAGGCCGTCCACATCCCTGGACGGCCAGGGTCCTGGCCGTCCATCTCCTTGGACGGCCACCTCCTAGGCCGTCTACATCCCTGGACAGCTAGAGTCCTGGCCGTCCATCTCTCTGGACGGCCAGCTCTTTGGCCGTCCAGGTTCCTGGACGGCCAGCCCTTCGTCCGTCCGACCCCGTGGACGGCCAGCTTCCTGGCCGTCCAGTCATTTGGCCCTGCTGCCCCTCTATGATTGAATGACCCCTTTGGTTATTAATTGAATTGTTGGATGTTCTGCTTGGTTTTATTGTTCTGTTCTATTGCCTGTTAATTCTTGGGTTAATTTCAGGGTGTTCTACGTACGGGTTTTTTAAGGAAAAGCTGGCATCACACTTCTAGTTACCTCTTGATCGTTTCGAATTGTGCGTCGTTAAACACTCATTAGAACGTTCAATCTAAATTTATCCGGCTCACTCAAATTCAATTTTGAAAATTAATAGTGGTGAGTCCGAGTCGATCCACAGGGAGATAGAATTTTAATTTTGAAAACTTTGGACTTTAGTTAATCTAAAAAAATAAGTGAAAATTTAAATAAACTAATTACTTAATTAAACTAAAACTAAGTTAACTAATGTAACCTAAAAACATAATTACTTAAATTAAATAAATCTTTTTTTTTCTTTTTCAAAAATTAAACACAAACATATACGGAAAATAAGTACGACTAAGAAAAATTAACAAAGAAACTATTATTCACAAAGTGTAAATGATTAATTAACTAAAAATTATGAAACAACTTACAACATTTAATAGTTTAATCTAAATAAATAAAACATTAAATAACGACTAATTAATCCTAATTAAATAAACAATTATTATACTAATGGGGAAGGGAAAGAAAATAGCAATATGTGGGCTGCTCTAGCTTGGACGGCTGGTTGATGGAAGGGGTGCTGCTGCTGTGCGCTGGAGGAAGGAGGCTTGCTGGGACAGCTGGTGGTTGCTTGTGTACGTGGCTGCTGGTGGGCTGCATGCGTGGGGTGCTTGGAAGCAGGGTGGAGAAAGCAGCTGGTTCGCATGCAGGGCTGAACAGCTTCAAATTGCTGACTTCACCACGTGGAAGTGCAGGAGGAGCTGCTGTACGTTGCTGCTGGAGTGTATGGAGAAAGATGCTGCTGGAGGACTTGCCGCATGCGCCGCTGGAAGAAGCTGCTGCGTTGGTGTGTTGCGTGGGATGTTGCTGGGACATGCCCGTGGGATGTTGCAGGCTTCAGGCCCGTGGGTGCAGCTGCTGGAGGGTGATTGTGAAGCTTTGCCGCGTGGAGATGCAGGAAGGTGGAGGTGCATGCATGTGCTCGCTGCTGTGTGCGTGGAGAAGGTGGAGGGCTTCACCGCGGCTAGCCAGCATGCATGGAAGGAAGCTGTGGGAACGTGGCAGTGCTGGGGGCGTGGAGGAGAGAAAGAGATGGCAGGGAGAGAAGGAGGAGAGTGCTGAAAGAGGACGAGAGAGAGGCGAGGGAGACGGCGAGAGAGAGAACCGGAGGAGGGGAAAACAGAGAGAGAGAAAATAATAGGGTGTGGCTGAGGTAGAGAGGGTGAAAACCGGAGAGAGGGAGCAGAGGAGGGAGGAAGGTAGGTGTGGAAAACAGAGAGAATAGGGAGTATCGGAGAGAGGGAGAGAAAGAGGAGAAAGAGGAGGAGAGAGTGCTGCGGAAGAGAGGAGAGAGGGAGAGAAAGAGGAGGAGAGAGTGCTGCGGAAGAGAAAGCTGGGAAAGGAAGAGGGAGAGAAGACAGAGAAATCGCATAGAGGGGAGTGGAGTGCGGTTAGGAAACTCGAGAACAAAACGTGGGAGAGATCCTTTTGAAATGAAGAGAGGGTGAAATATATATAGAGAGGAGTGTGTGTGGGAAAGGAAATTGGAGAAGAAGTAGGACTGCGGTTTGGGAAATTGGAGAGAAAGAAGGAAATAGTGGGTTTTGGGAAACTCCAGCGAAGGAAGGAATCAAATTGCATTTTTACCCCTGTTTTAGTTGAAATCCGCACACTAGACTTCCCCCAAATTTCCGAAAATTCCACCAGCTGCACTGCATCATCGGCATGTCCTGTTCACATAAAATAACTATAAATTAGCGCATTATCATAAAAATATCATCATATTTATTCATTTCGTCTCGGTTTTGTCGAAAAACCGCAAATGCACTACGCTCCTTTAATCACATGAAATGATGATGTTTTTAAGTCAGAATTTGACGAAATCAGTACCGTTGGACTTGTTACACAATTATCTATCATTTCATGCTATTTTGCGAATAAAAACATGAGTATTATGCATATGATTGCCCTTAAATGATCAATTTAACACTTTATCACCTCTCCCACAGTATTTGACTCTCCACCTGAGGATTCCCACTCAAATGTGACTAGTCTTATTATGTTGGGAACCTCCGTGAGTCTCCGCGAGCCAGGGATTCCCACTTGGCCGCCGAGCAGGTTGTACCTGAAACCACCTGATAGGAACCCCGGGTTCATGTGAGGAATTAAGCCTTCCCATTCAAAATCGTCCACCCGTAGGTGACACTGAGAGAATTATTTCAAAATCAAAGACACCTAACTAAACTTTGGTGGAACATGTTTTGAAAGAAAAGTACAGGGTCGTTAAGGGTTTGAACTTGATTTGTTAGAAACCAACACTCATAACGCACAGTTAACCTTTCAAGTGAAATACAAAATCTCTTAGGATTTGTATTTCATAATGAACCGAATGTATGGTAACACTGTGTATGATGACATGTATGAGTTTGGTAACAATGTCATACACAACCCTCTGTTCGAGATTAAAGAAGATCCACAACAAACATTTGTGGGTATGTTCCAAGCATTTAAAGAGGAACTTAAGGGAAGATACTTGGATGAATCTTCCTCTTCAGAAAGTGACCCTATAATCTCTGACAGAACCTTCCAAAACCCGAGTGAGGATCTGGAACTTATTGCCGTGTTATCACGGTACACCCCTAATCAACTCATCCAGTTGGCCTCCCGTGGCAAAACTCAAGATGCCACTCCTCGGAGAACTCACTTCCAAGGATCTTCCAATAGAGCTCAGACTCGCATCAACCAGCCAACTCCTACTCCAGTTGCTCCACTCGTCATGCCGATGCCAGTCTCTCAAACTACACCTCCTCCCAAGCAGGAGGAATTCATTTACAAAAGTGAGGTTGAAACCTATGTGCGTAAGCTCATGGCCGAGAAACTTACCCTGAAACAACCGCACTCTCTCTCAAGCTATTGCAAGCTCCCTCCGGCCTACTTTCCGCTAGGATTCAAAGCCCCTAAGTACAGGAAATATGATGGCACCTCTGACCCTCATTACCACCTGTCAAGTTTCCTCATGGATTCCCATCAATGGCTCTATGACAGAGTCCTCCTTGTCCATCTGTTCCAGAAATCCTTAGAAGGGAGAGGCCTTAAGATGGTTTTCCTCCTTGCCCGCCATAGACCTAATCAATTTTGATATGGTCTCCAAAAAATTCATCACTTAATTTAGTCATATGACAACCATGCCTCCCACCTTGTTTGATCTTGTGATGGAGAAGATGAAGCCTGAAGAGGAGTTCACGTATTTTGCCAACAGGTGGAGGGCAATGGCCTCTAGGGCAGAAGTGGCAATCCCCGAATCTCAAGCTATCGCCATGTTGATCAATAACGCTACCCCGCAGCTTCGAGCTATTCTCATGCTAAGCGAATTTCATACATTCGCACAACTTTATAATCGAGCTCGGGTAGTTCAATCTCAGATCTGGAGTTCCACTTTGCCATCCTTCTTTGAAAATCAGAACAGAAATAAGAGGACTATACAAACTCCACCAATAGAGGGAGTGACGATCAATGAACAGGTGAGTGCCTTGGGGCAGCTCTTTAGGTCACCCAATCCTATGTCTAGATCAGACAACCAATCCAATCAGAAACCATACTCAGCAGTTCCCCCTTCGACTAGCTACAGTCGGCCTATGCCCAAACGCACCTCATATCCGCCTTTGCCGGAATCTCTATTAGACATTTTCCATGTCTTATTATCTTGCAATGTTATCCAGCTTCTACCCCAGCATGAGGCCATCCCTTGCAATGTTGATATGTCCAGATATTGTCCGTATCATAGAGTGTCGGGGCATACAATTTATAATTGCTTCACTTTCAAGGATTGGGTATACGATTTGAATGAGGAAGGTAAGATCAATTGAGGGCACATGAAAGAGGCTATTGAAACCTTGAAAGCCAAAGGAGAATCAAGAATTGTGAGAGACCCTCTGCCCTCTCATCAGGTAGCTCAAGATCCATCTAGCTCTCTAGAGAGGGTGAGCACCCTTGTCAAAAATTTGGAACCAAATGTTGATCGCAGAGGACAGTACTGGGAGTATGAAGAGGTCGAGGTATGGCGTGAGTGCTCTACTAGGATGACCAAACCTAGAAGGCCATTGCAAGGAGTCTCCACTATTATCCAAAACAAACCTTTGGTCTTGATACGACCTAGGGAACAACCAACAATCATCAACCCAGTCATTTTGGCCCAAGTTCCCTCAATTTCAATCAAAGAACCTCCTCTATCCATCTTGTGTCCAACAACAAAGCCGGGTCCAGTAACCCAATTCTACCTAATAAATTCACCACCAGTTCAACCACTAAAGTCAGATCAAGCAGTAGACCCCAATCCAATTGGTATTACACTGAGAAATCGCATCATTCCCCCAACAAGTCAACCCTTGGACTCCCAAGAGAATTCAAATTTGTCTAGAAAGATTACTCAATCCAAGTATGACATCCTACATCATATAGAGAAAACTCCCGCCAAGATTTCGGTCATAGAGTTGATTAGGAGATCTCCTACACACAGGGAGACATTGTTCAAATTCCTCCAGCGAATTACACTCAATGAAGATCTTCGTATCAGGAGGGTCACAAATGCCATTCTCTCAGTCACCCAGACACCTACGATATCCTTTACAGATAAGGATCTTGCTCCCCCTGAATGCCAATCCCTTCCCTCATGCTTAACTGCAACACTTAAAGGTCACTCATTAGACTCCATTCTATTGGATACCGGCGCATCAATCAATGTTTGTCCACTCAAGACCTTCAAGAAAGTAGGGATTGATCTAGAAAAGATTAAGTCTACCTCCATGATGGTCTCAACCTATGATAATTCTCAAAGACCAGCTAATGGGAAATTGGAAATTGGCCCAGTGGCCATGATCTTTGAACTCTACATCCCTAATGTCAAGCCCATATACGACGCCATTCTTGGAAGACCTTGGATGGACCAGACCCTAGGAGTGCCTTCCACTAACCATCAGTGCTATAAATTCCCATACAATGGGAAGATTGTCAAAATGAAGAGTACCCCCTATGTTGAGTCTTTGGACTCAATCTTGACTGAACAAATTCCATCCATGATCACTTCTGGAAAAGGGAAAGAGCCCATCCTTTCATCTGTTGACTCTCAGGCCAAGCCCCGGCCTAGTATAGGTTGGCAACTTATGGACAAAATGGGGTATAGTTCGGGATCTGGGTTAGGCAAGGAAGAGCAAGGAATTCGAGAACCTATCTTTGAAAATCCGACCATTGGGGGATTCAGATTGGGTTACCTACTAACCAAACCAACTGAGGGATCAAGAAAATGGAGTCTCTTGGATCACTTTGTGAAGGAAAATCTTGAGGATAAGTTGAAAGAAACAATCAATGAAGTTCAAAGAGAAGATGAAGAAGATTTTGGTACACAGCTGCTGTCCTATGAACCAACCACTCGACGAGAAGGAGCCTCCTTAGTGAGGGATGAACCGGTACCCACCGTTCTCATTCCCTTCTTATTCTACACACCTTCCCTTCTCAGGCTTCTATCATCGGTCGTAGCACATTCCCCTGAGTGTTTCATACTTGGAGACTACGACCCCCAAAAAGAGGAAAAGTCCCACTCCCATATCGGAGGGCATAAAACCACCAATGAGGAGCCAACATACTGGGGCAATTCTGCCATCATTAGACCCACCTTTGTAACATGTCTGACTCACTCTCAGAGTCTTGTACATAATCGCTTAGGGATTGGATAGCTTCCTCTTTATCTAAGAGTTGTACAGGTAAGTAAGTTCTTTCGTTTCTAGTTCTTTGAAAAATATTTTTCTTTAGATAGGAGTCTATCTAAAAAAAATTCTACCCTTTAAATGCACAAAAAAATCAAAAATTTCAAAATCTTAAAAAAAAATTGAATATCCGAAAGGCATCAAAAATATTTGTAAATATGCGCATACTTCAATGAAAATGACAAAAAAAAAAAAAAAAATCAGAAAAGACACAAAATCTAACTGTCTGGTGACTGCCACGTAACCCCCTATCTAGGTCTAGTTGCATGATAGTTTGGGTTAACATTAAGGTTTGGTTAAGACTTTGGTCCACCAGAACCTTGGACGTGTCTACTTTACTTTCATACGAATCCCTAAGATCATCATGAGATGTACACACCTACACGTTTCTTCAAAGAGAACCTTTTAAAATGAGTTTGAAGTCTTTAGTACACTGTCAATTGCAACCTTTGCTCTTTGTCTCTCGACCGATCAAGACAGTCAACACCCTTAAACGGTCGAGCTCAGCAAACTGTGGCTCCTCAACAACCCGATAGATGTAACCCCTCAAAAGGGCTCAAAAATGAAATGTAAAGGACTAGAGCACGTGAAGAGGGCAGTGTCCCCGTAGGCGGAATATCAAATAACCCCCCAAAAAAAGAGGGCATCGAAAAGAAATACAAAAAAAAAGAAAAGGGGTTCAAGCAATCATACAAAAAAGCCAGGTCGTGACTGTGCCTGGCCATGAAATTTACCAAAGGCCTGAAAAGTCAAAATAGGGGCATCTAGGAGGTCAAAAGGGGTCCGTTTTGTCACAGCTCGCCCTTTTAACGGTTTTGTCGATCCTCCTGTGAGGTTTGTCTCAAAAAATTTCTTCACTTTTTTCCCCCCTCAATGATTTAGCACGAGATAGCTATCTAAAGACCGAATATCATTTTAAAATGGTTCGTTTTTCAAAAATCGTCACATGCTCACATGATCACAGGCGTCCAAAATGGGTGAAGAGTAATATCAGTGTTTATGGTGAACCAATTTCTTAGCCATAATCTCAATGAGCACTCTTAAAGACTTCGGGCTTAGGTCAATGCATGCGCGTCACCAATAGGTGCGACGGCGTCTGATTCCGGGTCAGTGTCGCGCGGTTGACTGTTAGGGTTCCAAGGTGTTTCATCTTATACCTTCTAGATTGTGAGGAAAGAGACCCGGGTCGGGCAAATCATTTACCTCGAAAACTTTTTGGGCGAACTTGGTGGTCGGAAGCAGCCGGGAGCCTAAGCATGGCATGACGGTATTATCATCAGTATGAGTCTTAGCCGGTCAAAGTTAGTTTGACGAGTCTAGAGGCCCAAATCAATCTAGATGTGTGCTTAGGATACTTGGGAAGTTGAGTGTGCATTTCCCTTTCATCATTCAATCAGGCTAAGTTTGGGCAGTCACCAGGTGGTCGGTATAAACAAAAGCATGTTTTCATCTACCACATATCCCACATGTTAATATCCGCTAGTATTTTGCATATTTTGTTATCACGTCAATTTTAATGCTCTTCCTTTTGTCTGGTTAGTAGGACACGGCCCCTTGACCCTATGCGAAGGTTAGGGAAAAGATAGTTGCTCTTTTTTGGGCAAGGGGCCGAAAGCAGATACTACTAACTATTTTCCCCTCATTATTGTGCATACAGGAAAATGATTCTATGTCCAAAAGATGGATACTTTTGCTGTCGAGTCGAAACCAAAAGCAGCCGGATTGGCATTCTACTTTGAGAATGGCCATATCTTCCGTACTGGCTTCGACTCGACAGGGACCTTTGTCCCTCGTTTCCTTGCAGCTTGTCATTAAGATATTGTGGATCATTGATTATTTACATTTGCTGATGTGCGTTCTTGCAGCTGCAGGGAATATGAAACAAGTAGGATTGAAGACACAGGAGGCTAATAACTTCGGGCGTATAGACTCTGAGTTCCTCTTTAAACAAAATAATGAGGAGTCTATATTCTCCAAGTTATTCGATTGGCCAATAAATCCCTCCTGTTTGCATTAGGAATTTGCTTTTCAATTTTGAACCAGCATGCATTTGCATAAGCATCCATCCCCGCCCTAAGGGCAATGACCATAATTTATCACTTTGCTTAACCCATTGTTGATCTGTGAGTCTGGCAATTGATCGTCTGTTAGCCCTTTGAATTGCAAGACCTTATCCTTTTCCAGTTCATGTGCTTGAGATTTTCTCACTTGGCGATCACATGATGCGCCAAGCCACCGCGCTCCCGTTGTGTTGAGAGTTCTTCAAGTCACATTCCCACATCTTTCATGCTTGAGATCCCCTTGGGCCAGATTGTTGCATCTTGGTGCGCCAAGGCCTCGCGGTTCCAGCACCCCAGGGTCCCACGGATTGTGATTCTCTAGTCTGAATTTTGTTCCTCTTCTTAGTCACCCTTGCAATTCGAATAGGTAGCTCTCATGCATTTGCCGCGCTCTTATACCATCTTTGGATACAACTCATCCCTTCTCTGGGCTGTCCAAAATCAGGTTCGATTTCCGGAACACCTATTTATCATTCCGTTCCACTCCACCGCAAAACAGGTATCCCGGAGGGGCATTTGTAGACACCGATTTTAGACCACCCTTTTGGTCATGAACCCCACCCATCATTAGTCCATCGTCACCAAACCCCTCATCTTAGCCATCTCAGCCCACTAATTACTAGGCCCATTAACCAATCTCGACTCTAGCCACCTTTTCGTAGAAGGCCAACCAGCCCGCCTTCCACCACCCTTCGAAGGCCAGCTAGCCTGCCTTCCACCATCCTTCGAAGGCCAACCTGTCCGCCTTCCACCGCCCTTCAAAGGCCAGCCAGTCCGCCTTCCACCACCCTTCGAAGGCCAGCCAGCTCGCCTTCCACCACCCTTCGAAGGCCAACCAATCCGCCTTCCATCATCCTTCGAAGGTTAACATGTCCGCTTTCCACCGCCCTTCGAAGGCCACCCCTTGCCTTCCACCACCCTTCGTGTAGACACCGATTTTGGACCACCCTTTTGGTCATGAACCCCACCCATCATTAGTCCATCGTCACCAAACCCCTCATCTTAGCCATCTCAGCCCACTAATAACTAGGCCCATTAACCAATCCCGACTCTAGCCACCTTTTCGTGGAAGGCCAACTAGCTCGCCTTCCACCACCCTTCGAAGGCCAGCCAGCCCGCCTTCCACCATCCTTCGAAGGCCAACCTGTCCGTCTTCCACCGCCCTTCGAAGGCTAGCCATCTCGCCTTCCACCACCCTTTGAAGGCCAACCTATCTGCCTTCCATCATCCTTCGAAGGCCAACCTGTCCGCCTTCCACCGCCCTTCGAAGGCCACCCCTTGCCTTCCACCACCCTTCGAAGGCCAACCGGGCCGCCTTCCACGGGATTAGAAGGCAAGTTGGCTAGCCGTCCATTCCCCTAACTACCACCTTGACCTCGTCTTCCCCACGATCTCCTCTACTCGCCACCCTCACCTCCACTACTCCGATTACTCCCCACTCCGGCAGCTGCCGCGCGCACCACCTCCGATCCTTGACCACTTCCCATTGGCTCTATGATGATTTACGGGGATTTAGACCCCTATTTTCTCCTATTTTCCCTTTACCTATTTAAACCCCCCATGTCCCCTCAAGCAAGGGGGTTGGAGTTTTTTTGGAGGGAACGCTCGGAGGAAGTTGGCAGGTGGGTCGGCTTCAAAGAGTTGAGCGGGCAAGGAGTCAGAGAGCTTCAGGAGGAACTTCAAGAGGAATCCTCCGCACTCCAAATGGGCTTGTCTTCTTAACCCTCTCTTTACTTTTCTCCATTTCAGTCCATAGCATTGCCACTTTCCATTCATTCCGTAACGCTTCCCTCTCTCACTCTTTTCCTCTTTCAACACATCACTTCACTTTTCACACACGAGCACCCCCCATCTGCATGCATGCATGTTAGGATAACCTAGCAACCCTTACTCCCCGAGAGGTTTTAACAAAAAAACGGGAGGTAGGCGGCCATAACATATGGTCACCTTCCCTCCCCAAACAGCCATCCGGTGCGTCTCCCTCTAATTCTAGTTGATTTTTATACTTTCATAGATAGATTCTACATATCACAGTTCTAATCGGGTCATTTTTCTCTCTTGTCTTGTCTTTTCTTTTCAGGGATCCTTACCGCATTTCCGTGTGAAGATTGTCGAGCTCTCCTCCTCTGGCCGGTCGAAGGAAGAGAAGGGGAAACCACCATCTCCCGCTCCCTCAGAACGCGATCACTCTTACAATCTTGCAGAGTACAGGGACCGTAAGGTAATGCTCATGGCGATCACACCTTAATTTCTAACCCTCCAAAATCGCCGCAGTGCTAAGACGAACGAAGAAACCCTCGCCCGAAGCCCGCAGCAGTGGCGGGGGACGTTCCGGGCGCCTACAATACCCTACACAATCTTCTTCCATGGTTGGCCAATAGAATCCTTGTCTAAAGATCTTATTTGATAGCATTTGTCCATTAACATGGCCACCACAAACTCCAACATGAGCTCTTTCCATGATCTTCCAAAGCTCATCTCGTCTAAGCATCTCAAGAGAACTCCATCAAAACCTCTTTTATAAAGTGCTCCTACAACTAGAGAGTATCTCTGACCAACTCTCTTGATAGCCCTTTTAACCTCAGTTGTGGTTTCTTTAGGATATGATTGATCTTCACAGTATCTGGCAATTTCATAGTACCATGGCTTCTCTTCATCATTCGCCTCTTCTTGTAATTCCAATAACATTATCTCTCGCTTCTCCACAATATCTCCATCCCTGACCTTCTTCAACAACTTCTCCTCAGTCCTAAGGAAAGAAGGGTCTTTCACGGCGGGTGAGAGACGCCTATGAACAATGATCGATTTGGATTGTCTGTTGATTGGAAAATCGAGGGATGATACGAGAGAAGCTAGAGCGTCAGCTAAGATGTTCTGATTTCGAGGAACATGGACAAAGATCAATATAGTGAAAAGCTTCGCATAAGCCGAAATAAGTTCTTGATAAGACTTGAGCTTAGGATCAAGAGTTAGATATTTGGTTAGCACTTGGCGAAGAATCAACTGGCTATCACCTACAATTTTGAGTTTGGTGGCACCATGGAGATGAGCAGCCTCGAGGCCAGCAAGGAGTGCCTCATATTCAGCTATATTGTTAGTGACTGGAAAGTCAAGTTGAAAAGCTTGTGGAATGGTGACACCTTCAGGTGATAACAGAACAATGCCAATATCTTTACCGTGGGAATTCAGAGCTTCGTCAAAATGCAGAGTCCACATATCATCTTTGATTATGTCTATGGACATCAGTTCCTCATCCGGAAACTCCGATCGGACTGGGTCAAAATGAGGAAGGGGATAATGAGCAAGATGTTCTGCTATGGTATAACCTTTGATCACTTTCTGCTGAATGTAGGTGATATCAATTTGTGATAGAAAGCTCTGCCAACGTGCTAACCTATTAGTGAGGACGGATTTCTCAAGGAGAAACTTAATGGGATTCATCCTAGCGATGAGATGAACTTCATGAGTTAGAAAATAGTGCTTCAATTTCTGAACTATCCATACAAGTGCTGCACCTGTTTTCTCCATCGCTATGTATCTTTGTTCTGTGGGGTTGAGAAGTTTAGAGAGATAATAGGCTACCATCTCCTTGCCTTCTTCATCTTCTTGTGCTAAGACAACCCCCACCGCATCATCCAAGATAGAAATATATAGAATCAAAGGTTTGTTTGGAGATGGTGGTCTCAAGACAGGAGGACTTGCCAAATATATCTTCAATCCATCAAATGCCTCATAACACTTATCGTCCCAATCAAATTTGACTCTTGGCTTGGTAAGCTCGTAAAATGGCTTACATCTTTGTGAATGTTGGGAAACAAATCGGCAAGTAAACTGCAACCTCCCGATCAATCCTCTTAACTCTTTCAAGTTCTTGGAAGGTGGCATTTCTCTAATAGCCTTTACCTGGTTGGGATCGATCTCAATACCCCGTTTACTGACAATAAATTACAATAATTTTCCCGACGATATCCCGAATACGCATTTCTTGGGATTCATCTTCAACTGATATTCTCTTGATCTTTCCAGAACTCTTGCCAAAACTTTGACATATTCAACCCTCGTCTTAGACTTCACTAACATATCACGCACATATACTTCTAAATCAATATGCATCATGTCATGGAATATTGCCATTATAGCCCTTTGATAAGTGGCTTTAACGTTCTTCAATCCAAAAGGCATAACGACATAACAATATGTGCCCCAAGGTGTGGTGAATGACGTTTTCTCTTGATCCTCCTTTGCCAACTTAATCTGATTACATCCTGAGAATCCATCCATAAATGACAATGTTTCATAGCTAGCTGTGTTGTCAATGAGTACATCAATATGAGGCAGTGGAAAATCATCTTTAGGGCATGCCCGGTTTAAATCTCGAAAGTCAATACAGATTTTGGCTTTCCCATCTTTTTTCATGACCAGGACTATATTGGCCACCCATTGTGGATAGAGGACAACTCTAATAAACTTGGCTTTATGTAGTGTATCGACCTCTTTCTTCATCTTCAAAGCCATTTGGGGGTGGAATCGCCTTAACTTTTGTTTAACCGAGCTAGCTCCATCCTTTAATGTCAATCGATGTTCCATTAGTGATGAGTCTAACCCTGGCATATCTTTATAGCTGCAGGCGAAGGTGTCCTTATAGTCTTTAAGAACTTGGATCACTGCCTCCTCATCTGTTTCAGAAAGATTTTTACTGACGAGGACAACGTTAGGTTCATCTTCAGTTCCTAGATTAATCTCTTTGGTAGGCTCTTCTACGGTAGCTGAGGGTTCATTAAATCTTTTCACACCACTGGCATACGCCTCAGCTGCATCCTCGTCATCTTCCTCATCTTCAGTAATGGGGTCTTTCTCGTGTATTAATTCATACACCCCATATCCATCATTGATCGACTCATCAACTTCACAATTTTCTGGCATCTGGATAGGATTTTCTAACAGCTGAGGGATCTGAGAACAATAAAGACATTTGAAAACTAGATCCTGGAGGTATCTATTTGGAATTTGTCTATCCTTAGACCTCCTAGACTTCCTAACCTGATTAACCTGCCTAGAACTAGACTCCCTAACTTCACTAGACTCCCTATCCTGACCTAATAAGGACGAAAAAGGATAAAAATCATGGGGTACATGAGGTGATACAGGAGAGTTCTCCCGAGAGGAGGGGCAAACCAAGTCTAGAAGAGAATCTTGCCCGAATGACCCACGTGATAGGGTACAATTGGACAAGTATGAGGTTTCCTCAACGAGGATTTGAGAAGGAGGAGTTGCCAAATTGGCGTTTTTTTTTTAGAATTATTTGTGTTTATCATAAAGCAAGAATGAATGTGAATAGGAGAAGAATGAAGTGATGGAAGTAACGGTACCAAGGCCAAAGGATTAGGGGGATCGTACAGTAGTATGTCCTAGATCAGATCATAAATCCTCTCCAGATCGAGAGGAGGTTGAGGAATAAGGTCCCGTGGGGACAAAGTAACTATAATGAGTGGTGCCCGTGGGATGTCTTCAGTGATGACCCGCGACCAAGTCGGGGTCAGAAGTAGGGTGCAAAATAGAGTGTGGAGGGTGAAGATATGAGAGGGATAGGTTACTCTTTAGAGAAGATAAGTAGTATATAACCAGCTTCATTGGGGTCATCTGGCTCCTCTTCATCTATTTCTTCAGACAACATAATTCTCTTATAAAAAATGGCGCTAGGCCCTTCAATCAACTCGTCAATTAGCGGCGGCCACTTCGGCTTTGAGGGATCAAGGAACAATCTGTTTAGTGCAATGTACAGATCCCTCAGGTCGAACCACCGGTACCATTCACATTCTAGATCTTGGAATTTCCTCCTTTTCATTGGCCGCAGAGTCTCTAAGGACTGGTACGTCAGCAATTCTGAGTAGTGTCTGGCCAGGTCCCTCCCATATATGTCATGCAGGTCGAACTGGGAAGTGATTAGCACCGTGTTATCATCATCATGACTGATTACAGGCCCCTTGACAAAATGTGTATGCAGGGTCCAAGTTAAGGGATCCCGATTTTCTTTATACAGGGTAGACATTGTTTCCTAGGCCGTTTGACTATTTTCATCTTCTTCCTGCTGAATGATGTCATGCCTGACTCTTCTTGTCTTATAGCCTAGGCCATTACTGGGTGTCCTTCGGCTGTTTTTAATGGGCGTAGTTTTGCCCTGCAATTGCGTACCCAAGCCCTTTCTAGGCTGATAGTCACCTTTTATCATAATTTTCCAGCTAGGGGTACTCATGCACTTCCCCCGTTTCATGGCATTAATTGGATAAGGAACAAGTGTGGCGGTGTACAAAGGATCGGCCACAGGACGATAAACCTGTAATATCGACAAAAGAGGATGTCGGCCAGGTAAGGGGGTCGGCCTGATATTCAAACAATGAGCAGTAGCAAGAATTGGCATGCTCGCGACTTTAATAATGCGTCCCTTGTATGGAAATTTAAGGCATTGGTGATTTGTAGAGGGAATTGCCTCAAAGGACTTAATGTAAGGGCGACCAAAGATGCCCTTCAAAGAGGGGTCGATTTCCAAGATGTGGAACTTGACCTCAGTATAGCAAACAGGGCCTAACTCTACCTTCAAATAAATCATTCCCAGAGGGTAACAGGTAGAATTGTCATAAGCCGTAATCGAAATTGGAGAAGGCAGCCATTTCTCCTTAGGTATACCACATAGTTCAAGGGTCTTTGGTGATAGAACATTGATTAAAGCCCTTGTGTCAACCAGGCATGCATCTACGGCCTTCTTGCAGATGTTGACCGTAATGCTCAGAGCCATGTTTCTAGCTGCTGGTAGTGCTAGTTATGAAGTATGGAATGAAATAGAGGGCTGATCCCCCTGAGGAACTAATAGTGTAGTGATCTTCTCCACCGGCACTTCTTCGTTGACCATTACTTCTGCAGGTATTCCATCAGATATTCATGATGGGTCTTGGATCTCTTGATCAACTAGAGTACGGAGATTCATGCCGGTGTTTTGTTTAATTGTTTCAACAGGTCATACTGAGTGCCTGGTGCACTCTCATCAGTATGTACTTCCTCTGGCAGCTGTGATGGGCCGTCTTTGACTGTGGACTGAGGAAAGACCTTGTTGAAGATCTTCCCGCTCCGGAGTGTATGTTGCTCGTTAGTGGAAGGTCCAGGTGATAGTTTGAGCATCGCCGGTTTGTTGGGTGGTTTGGACAAGGTGATGGGTTGATAAACGGGTGATGGTGTGGGGTTGTTTGGTGGAGGCATGGTGCAGATGAGGGGTTTAGAAGGTTGGATGGTGGAGGGGCAAGTAGTTGGTGCGGGTGAAGTGGGGAATGGTATACGAAGTAATGGTTTGGATGGTTGTATGGTACTGGGGTAAGTGGTTGTGGTAGGTGATGTGAGGAATGGTATGCGGAGTAATGGTTTAGATGGCATGAGGGATGTATAGTTGGCTTGCGGAGGGTTGTTTGATGGAGGCGTGGTGATGGAAAGGTTAATGGGTTTAATGGTGACGGGTTGCGGTTTGGGTATGCGGAGAATGCGGCGTGGCGGTTGCTCGACGGTGCTTGGGATGTGGCCTATTGAGTAAATAGAGGAAGAGTCCCCTATCTTCCACTGCTGCGCTCGGTTATCCTTAGACTGGTTATTCGTCAAGATGGGGGCAATCTGATTCTGGTGTTGATGCTCCGGCAGCGGGTTCTGTACTATACCCATATTCGAAGGTGCTACCGCCTGTGCTAGCGCTCTTTGTTGTTGTTGTTGCTGTTGCTGTTATGGTTGTTGTTGTTGTTGATGTTGTTGTTGTTGTTGTTGTTGTTGTTGCTGCTGAGGTCTTTTTGCCTTTGTATTTCCTCATCTCCTCCCAGTCAATGCCTCCTTGTTCGTTAAGATCATGGATGTAATCTCGGAATTAGAAGCAGGCATCTACCGTATGCCTAGGTTGTCTATGAAAGACACAGTACTTGGAGGCATAGGCGTTCTGGGGCCAGACTGTTTTCTCTCTAGGCAAGACTAAGGCATTGGCTGCCATCATGGGAGAGCGTGCCCTCAGTTGTCGGACCCATGCTAGAAGAATTTGGCATGATAGGCTTCCGAGGTGGAGGTCTGCTGGGTCGGTGAGGATCAAAGATGCTGGAAAAGATAGCATCCTTGAAGGCGTTCTGGCAGTAATGCGCCCTCTCATAGAGTACCACTATTCTAGTCAGATTGTTCAATGTAAGGACCAACTTGTACTGGGGGGTGGCATTGGAGATCATCATTTTGACCTGTTCGGATTCGAACATATGATCCTTAATTTTCTCTGCCATACTCCTCCATCTATCGGCGAATGCGATGAAGTTCTCATCGGACTTTATTTTCTAGCAACCAGATCAGTTATGGACAGAGACGGTTCGACTCTGTCCTAGTATCGTTGAATGAATTTCCTTGATATGATACTATAATCCTCTACCTCAGACGGTTCTAACGAGAAGAACCACTTGAGGGCTGGTCCCTCTAATGATCTTCTGAATAGGAATGGACCTCTTGTTGTTCTACCAGAAGGAGGATTCGTATATGAACTCCTTCAGGTGGGTGAAGGGGTTACCGGTTCTGTTGTATTTCCTATACACTGGCATTTCTGAGGGTGGCAAGTGAAACACGGGTAGACTTGGAAGATTGATCTTAAGCGCAGCCTTGACTCCCATCATGTTCTGGAAATTACTGAACTGCTCATCCATGTGTTCCATCTCTGCGAGCAGGGCTTGAGTTACCGGATCAACTTGGGGAGGAGGTGGTGGTGGTATATGATAAGCCTGCTGCCTGGAATAAGCGGGGCAAGGTGGATAATAAGGCTGTAGTCCGACAGCGTTTCCGCCATGCCCGAGGGCATTTTGGTAAGTTGGCGTTGGCTGTCTGGCCGGTTGCCTTGAAGAGGACAATTGTGGTCTAGATGGTCGAGAAGTTGAAACATGAAGGCCTTCCATGGCCTAATGAATAGAGGAAGTATGGTGGGGAGGAGGTTGACGAACAACAGGGGGAACTGTGGAATTTGGTTCAGCAAAACGTAAGGGCATCTTTCCCTTTAGGATGGATTGGAACACCTCGAGTTGTTGATGATCCAGATGGGAGGCCATAACCTCCAGAGCGGTAACTAGATCGGAGGGATTGGTGGATGATGGTTCATTTGGGTCTATGGCTCCCTTGAAGATAGGATTGGACATCGCATGCACATGCGAAGGAAGATCAACGTCAGAATTGTATTGATTGTGGATGAAAGTGTTAGTATTAGATGGTCTCAAAGTCAATCCGATACTATGTACTTATTCAGATTATTAATAAATGGCAATAATTCATTGTGTGTAATTAATTTGATCTGTGTTTATCGTATCATGATGAAGTCCATGAACATGTGCAACAGTCTTCGGATTATGATGAGATCATAATTACGGGACCGAAGACTTATAAACACATGTTCTTAATTGTTCCTAGTCATAGGATGTTTGAGATAGGACATCGAACATCCGGATAGACTAGTATAGGTTACTTCAGCTCATATGATAAGGGTGACTGATCCCATAAGTCACTTGTGTGGAGACACTATGCTGAACCTATACGTGCTCATTGGTGAATGAGTTCACTGAACTGATCCGACTATGAATCGCTGGATGGTAATCACCTCACTGTTAACTAGCTCGATTCATTTGTCACGGTTGCGTGGATGATCCTTGGACCTGAGATTCCAAAGATATCTTGTTGGTAGGTTTCTGAACTTTGACCTTGACGAACGAATCCCTAACCATGGGTTATCAATAAGTCAAGCGATCGGGTTCAGGGAAATGCCCTCGAAGGTAATTGTGTGTTCAATACGGGATCATCCGCTCTCGGTAGTTTGAGAGAGAATGTTCCGGGAATGATGAGCTTAAAGTCCCTGGCCAGGGCGGACTCTGTAATCGATAAGGAGTTATCGGATTCAGATTAGCGGCATCTGATTCAAGTGAATCGACCAAATAGGGTTTAACAGTAAACCATGCCCTAGGTCGATTCGGGAACATTGCACGGATGAAGGATTATATCCGCGTGCTAACCGATGACAGAAAGGTTCCAATAGAGGGTTGCGATAACCCCAGTGCCATCCAGGATCACGCGATGTTGCTTGGCATCCAACGTGATCGGCAGTCCGTCCGAATTTATTGTGGGACATTAAATTCGGCTGATTAATTGAATATAAGGATATTAATTAATTTAGTGGGTCAGTAAAGGGTTACTGGACTTAATGGGCTATTAACTGGACTGGTATTTGGGCCTAGAGGGTCACACGCAAATGGTTTTCAAGTCGATAGATAATCCGACATGATTTCGGATAAGTCTGGGTTTTTGTGAAAAACCGCAAACTGACTTATTATAAAAGAACGGATTCTACGTCCAGGGCCAGCAACTCTGACCTAGCCGTCATTCGTTCTTTCTCTCTTTCTCTCTCTCCTGGGGGTGTGGTTCCCGACTGCTCCGCCTTCCGTCCGACGGGAGATTCAGAATCTGCATGTCGCGGCGGATTACGCGCAGCCAGACGGGATCTACGAACGCCGCAGCGAGCGAGGAAGCGAGGACGATCCATCGCGAGGAGAACCGCGTGGATACCGCAAGAGGTCGGGCATCTGCGCGACGGAACCGGAAAATGAACGCGGATTCGAATCCGCGCAAGGTGAACTCAATTTTCTCTGGTTTTATTTTAACGATCGAAACGGGATGGATCCGATCCCGAACATATTATTCCCCTGCGTTTTTCGGTCAGATCCCGACACAGCGATCCCAACAGTGGTATCAGAGCCAGGTTCCACTGTGTTTTTGTCGTTTCGGCCAACGAATAGATTGTTCTTTAAAGATTAATATTCCATGCTGTTTGTTGCTGTTATTAATTTTTCTTTGCAAGAATATTGTTCATTCGATGAACTCTATGAAAAGAAATTTTTTTTTTCTGTCAAGAAAAATTATTTTGTGGGATATGTTATGTTCTTCGTGGGACGAAGAATGGGCATGTGTTTTTGATCCCCACAAACATCCCAAATCGTTTGGGAGTGGCTCACCGGCAACACAAATCCTTCCCAGAGGGTTGCTAGACATCGTCGGCTTGTTGACCGGCGTCGGATGGAGCCGGGAGCCATCCCACTCTCTCCATCTCCTTCGGTTAAGAACAGGGGGGGGGGGGGGGGGGGCATCGCCGGCTGACCAGGCTCCTCCGGCGCCGTCGTCGGGGCCTTGGCCACCGGGCGGTGCCCCGGCGTGGCTCCGCTGCCTGGCCTTGCTGGGCAGGTGGTCGGCGGCGGCGCCACCCCCCTTTCTTGCACGCAGCTAGGGTTTCCTAGTTGCGTGCAGGAAAGGGGCGGGCCGGCCCTTGCTGGGCCAGGCAAGGGCCCGATCCAGCCCAGCGGCTGGCCTGGACCAGATGGGCCACAGGGACCGGTCTGGGTCCGAGCCTAGCTGCTGGCTGGGCTCGGCCCATTGCCGGACCCAGGTCCAGCAATGGGCTGGGCCGGCTTGGTCCATTGGACCAGGTTGGATTTTTTTTTTTTGGCCCAATTGAATCCAATTATTTTGAAAAAATTGTTTTTCCAGAATTTAAATTTTCAAAAATTGTTTTTGATATTTATTGGGACCTATTTAGATTAAGAATCTATTAAGAATTGACAAGTTAATTGTTGATTTTGATTATCTAATTTGTTAGATGTGATGTGGTTAATGCAAATTAATTTAAATGTTAAATTAATTACATTAAGTAATGGCAAGGAATATTAAGAGGGATTTGATCTATTTGGTTAACATTCACATTTGATGTGTTATTAATTGCTTGTTTAATTTTGTTTTAATGATATGCATTAGTTTGCTTATTTAAATTAGATTTAAATTGGCATGCTTAGACTTATTGAAAATTTTTCAAAAATTCTAAATCCAAATTTTGTTTGGTCCCTGGTTTTATGAAACCTGAAATTATTATCATTTTCGAAAAGATTATTTAGCCATTTGATGCGCAATTCATGTGTGGTTTGTTTAACTAAAAGACATGGTGGTCATGGACGAGCTTTAATTGTGGATGTGGAATGTGATTGTGTGGTTTATTGTTTATTAATAAATAGAGGTCTGCGAACCTCTCCCTCTCATATTCCATTGTACTTCTACCTTTCTCCTTAATGTAATCGCCATAAGGCTTCCTCATTTAAATTATCATGTAATTGAGAATTACGATGTAATTTGATCGAGGCGGCTGCGCGCGGAGTGAGGATGATCCACAAATGCCGACCAGATGAAAATGAAGGAGTTCATTGAATCCATGGGTTTGCAGACTCATGATATAAGTTGTTATATTGTGTATGTGTGTGCATTTGACTATCTGGCTCAAGTCAAACATAGTGCCGTCCATGACCACACTAATGACATGTATGTGATGTGTGTGCTTTATATTTGCTAGGTTATTAGTATTTATAATATATTTGATATATTTAATACTATCACCTAGGATGAGACCAAACTAAATAAGTAAAACCTTCGTAACAAACTCTAAGCCGCAACGCGAGTCATTGAGAATGCATCGGTGGCTCTCCATCAATATGATCAATAGAACTTAATTCAGTCATGGCAGATACTATGTGTTTACCCGAGGTCTGCCATTGTCTGTTGAGAGGACTGTTGATTATGGCATTAGATGCCTCTGGATAAGAGTAGAGGAACGATATAGTTATCCACGTGTTTACCCGGGAACTATATTTCTACTTTACTCTGTCACGTATTGATGGTAAAGCTTAGACCGGGGATAATGGTCTATTGTGTTTACCCGGGACCATTAAACTTGGGAGCCGAAATATGATCGGATATTGCAAGGAGTTGCAATTATCATGAGATGATTGCTCTGAGATAGCGGTATGATACTACGTGTTTACCCGAGGGCATATTGTGATGTTTGGAGATTCTGATCCCCACTAGGAGATAGTCGGCGTCTCCCGTTCTGTATATCTGAAGGTTATACAGTCCGTCGAAAATTAGTGGGAGTAAAACTAGATAATAAAAGACCATATCTTGTTTTAGTTAATCTGAATATCTGCTAATTATCAATTGATTATCTCCTGTAGGCGAGAATGTCGCACCATAACCCGTTGCGAGGCATACTTGATGCCAACAGTTTGACAGGCACCGATTACTCAGACTGGCTCAGAAACCTGAAGATAGTCCTCAGGTCTGAGCAGATTGCCTACGTCTTGGATAATGAACCTCCTGCTGAACCAACATTGGATGCTCCAGAGGAGGAAATGATAGCGTATGAAAAATGGAAGGAAGATTCCACCATGGCCCAATGTTACATGTTAGCCTCTATGAGCAATGAGTTGCAGAGGCAACATGAAGAGATAGATGCTAGATCCATCATGCTCCATTTAAAGGAGCTATTTGGTGAGTAGAACAGAATCGAACGATATGAGATATCGAAGAATCTGTTCAAGGCTCAGATGGCAGAGGGAACTTCAGTACAGAATCACGTGCTGAAGATGATTGAGTGGGTGGAGAGGCTAGATGCTCTTGGGATTACACTTCCCAAGGAGATGCACACAGACCTCGTGTTGTCTTCACTTCCACCGTCATATGCTCAGTTCATCGTTAATTTTAACATGAACAAGATCCAGGCCACCTTAGCTGAACTACTGAACATGTGAAATACTGCTAAGGGGAACCTTGTGAAGGATAAACCCCAAGTCCTCATGGTTGGTAAGACCAACAGAAAAAGACTTGCAGTCCAAGCTTTTCAAAAGAATAAGAACAAGATTCAGAGAAAGATAAAGGTTGCCAAGAAAGACAAAGGTAAAAGTGCTGAGAAAGGTGATTGTTTCTACTGTCACCAGAAAGGGCATTGGAAGAGGAATTGCAAAGAATACCTCAAGGACAAGGCTCAAAGAACTGTGAAGCAGCAGGACGCTTCAGGTATCTATATGATAGATGTAAACTTGTCAATAAGAGATTGTACATCATGGGTATTAGATACTGGATGTGTATCTCATATCTGCAATTCTGTACAGGCACTGACAAGAAGGCGTAAGCTGAGGACCGGCGAGGTGGAGCTGAGGCTAGGTAACGGCGCAAGAGTTGCGGCGGTCGCTGTGGGGACAGTGAAGCTCAAGCTACCATCTGGAGATACTTTTTTATTAGATGAATGTTATTATATACCTAGCATAATAAGAAACATCATTTCTATTTCATGCTTAGATATAATTGGATACAATTTAAATTTTGGGAACAATAGTTGTTCAATTTATTTCGGAAATAAATTAATAGCTTCTGCTATTTTGTCCAATGGATTGTATCTATTGAATGTGTCTCATGATAATTTACATATCGGTTCTTCAATTAAAAGGAGTAAGTATGAAATGAACAAAACCTACTTGTGGCATTGTAGGCTTGGACACATTGGTGAAAACATACCCCAAAGGATGCATAAAGATGGATACTTGGATCCATTTGATTATGAATCATATGCAACCTGTGAGTCATGTTTAATGGGTAAAATGGCTAAGTCTCCATTTAGTGGAACTGGAGAACGAGCCAAAGACATATTAGAACTCATACATTCATATGTATGTGGTCCTATGTCAACCCAAGCCATTGGTGGTTTCTCATACTTCATTACATTCACTGATGATTACTCAATGTTTGGATATATATACTTATTGAAGTATAAATCTGAAGCCTTTGAGAAATTCAGAGAATTTAAAAATGAAGTAGAAAAACAAACATGAAAGAGTATAAAAACCATCCGATCTGATCGAGGTGCTGAATACTTGAGTACTGAGTTCATTAAATACTTAAAGGATAATGATATCCTTTCTTAGCTTACACCTCCTTATACACCTCAGATGAATGGTGCATCAGAAAGGAGAAATCGCACATTAATGGAAATGGTGCGATCCATGATGAGCATGTCCAAATTACTAGTGTCCTTATGGGGATATGCACTTAGTTCGGCTATGTATATCCTGAACAAGGTATCCAGCAAATCTATTGAGACCACTCCATATGAGATATGGAATGGAAGGAAACCAGACCTTAAACATGTTAAAGTCTGGGGATGCCCTGCTCATGTTAAAAGACATGACGCAGATAAGCGGGAATCCAGAACTGACAAATGCAGATTTGTGGGATATCCAAAGGAAACTTATTGATATTACTTTTATCTTCTTGGCGAACAAAAGGTGTTTGTCGCTAGGAGAGCTATCTTTCTGGAAGAAGATTATATTCTCCAGAAGGACTGTGGGAGTAAAGTAACACTGGAAGAAATTTCAGACCCACAAACTGACAATGGTTCATCAGATGAACCATCAGTTTCTGAACCTATTCAAAATGATACACAGGAACCTCGTAGGTCGGAAAGAGTACCTAAACCACCAGAAAGATATGTGGGACATATTAATTTGGATGGTTCAAGGTTACTCTATAATGAGGGTGATGATCCTAAGACTTACCAGGAGGCCATTAAAAATCCAGAGGCCGGGAAATGACGGGAAGCCATGAATTCTGAAATACAGTCCATGTATATCAACCAAGTTTGGAACTTAGTAGATTTACCCGATGGTATAGTACCTATCGGCTGCAAATGGATCTTTAAAAGAAAGATTGGTGCAGATGGACGTATTGAGACTTATAAAGCAAGATTAATGGCAAAAGGCTATCGTCAAAGACAAGGTGTTGACTATGACGAAACTTTTTCACCCGTTGCTATGATTAAGTCCATCAGAATTCTTCTCGCCATTGCTGCCTACCATGATTATGAAATCTGGTAGATAGATGTGAAGACTGCCTTCCTTAATAGAAACCTTGAGGAGGAGGTGTATATGATACAATCAGAAGGATTCACATCCAAAGAATCTCCAGACATAGTATGCAAGTTGCAGAGGTCTATTTATGGACTGAAGCAAGCATCCCGAAGTTGGAACATAAGATTTGATGAGGCAATCAAATCTTATGGCTTCATTAAGAATGAAGATGAGCCCTGTGTATACAAGAAAAACAGTGGGAGCGCAATGACATTTCTGGTTCTTTACGTTGACGACATCCTACTCATTGGGAATGATGTAGGAATGATGTCATCAGTAAAGATATGGCTATCAAAGAACTTCTCCATGAAGGATTTGGAAGAAGCATCTTACGTATTAGGAATACGGATCTATAGAGATAGATCAAAGAAGATGCTAGCTTTAACCCAATCCATGTACATAGAAACCATTGTCAAAAGGTTTGGCATGGAAAATTCCAAGAGATGTCTCATACCGATGAGACATGGAATTTCACTCTCTAAAGGTCAGTCTCCCAAGACACCTGAAGAGAGGGCTGTGATGGATAAAGTCCCCTATGCTTCTGCCATAGGGTCCATCATGTATGCCATGCTATGTACCAGACCTGATGTAGCATATGCTCTAAGTGTTACGAGCAGACATCAGGCAGATCCAGGTGATGAACACTGGAAGGCTGTGAAATGCATCCTTAAGTACTTGAGAAGGACTAAGGATCTATTTCTAGTCTATGGAGGAGGGGACTTAAAGCTTCAAGGATACACTGACTCGAGTTTTCAGTCTGATCCTGACGACAGCAAGTCAACATCAGATTTTGTTTTCACACTCAACGGGGGAGCAGTGAGCTGAAAAAGTTCCAAGCAGGAAACCACTGCTGATTCGACAATGGAAGCCGAGTATATTGCTGCTACTGAAGCCGCCAAGGAAGCTGTATGGATGAAGAAATTCATCGGCGATCTTGGTGTGGTGGAAAGCATATCTGGTCCCGTCCCACTGCTGTGTGACAACAATGGGGCGATTGCTCAAGCGAAAGAGCCGAGGTCTCATCAGAAGTCGAAGCACATTCTGCAGCACTTTCATCTGATCAGAGAGATTATAGCTCGAGGAGATGTCATGGTGGAAATTACTGAACTGCTCATCCATGTGTTCCATCTCCGCGAGCGGAGCTTGAGTTACCGGATCAACTTGGGGAGGAGGTGGTGGTGGTACATGATAAGCCTGCTGCCTGGAATAAGCGGGGCAAGGTGGATGATAAGGCTGTAGTCCGACAGCGCTTTCGCCATGCCCGAGGGCATTTTGGTAAGTTGGCGTTGGTGGTCTGGCCGGTTGCCTTGAAGAGGACAATTGTGGTCTAGATGGTCGAGAAGTTGAAACATGAAGGCCTTCCATAGCCTGATGAATAGAGGAAGTATGGTGGGGAGGAGGTTCACGAACAACAGGGGGAACTATGGAATTCGGTTCAGCAAAACGTAAGGGCATCTTTCCCTTTAGTATGATTGGAACACCTCGAGCTGTTGATGATCCAGATGGGAGGCCATAACCCCCAGAGCGGTAACTAGATCGGAGGGATTGGTGGATGATGGTTCATTTGGGTCTATGGCTCCCTTGAAGATAGGATTGGACATCGCATGCACATGCGAAGGAAGATCAATGCCAGAATTGTATTGATTGTGGATGAAAGTGTTAATATTAGATGGTCTCAAAGCCAATCCGATATTATGTACTTATTCAGATTATTAATAAATGGCAATAATTCATTGTGTGTAATTAATTCGATCTGTGTTTATTGTATCACGATGAAGTCTATGAACATGTGCAACAGTCTTCGAATTATGATGAGATCATAATTATGGGACCGAAGACTTATAAACACATGTTCTTAATTGTTCCTAGTCATAGAATGTTTGAGATAGGGCATCGAACATCCGGATAGACTAGTATAGGTTACTTCAGCTCATATGATGAGGGTGACAGATCCCATAACTCACTTGTGTGGAAACACTATGCTGAACCAGCTTGATTCATTTGTCACGGTTGCGTGGATGATTCTTGGACCTGAGATTCGAAAGATATCTTGTTGGTAGGTTTCTGAGCTTTGACCTTGACGAACGAATCCCTAACCATGGGTTATCAATAAGTCAAGTGATCGGGTTCAGGGAAATGCCCTCGAAGGTAATTGTGTGTTCAATACGGGATCATCCGCTCTCGGTAGTTTGAGAGAGAATGTTCTGGGAATGATGAGCTTAAAGTCCCTGGCCAGGGCGGACTCTGTAATCGATAAGGAGTTATCGGATTCAGATTAGCGGCATCTGATTCAAGTGAATCGACCAAATAGGGTTTAACAGTAAACCATGCCCTAGGTCGATTCGGGAACATTGCTCGGATGAAGGATTATATCCGCGCGCTAACCGATGACAGAAAGGTTCCAATAATGGGTTGAGATAACCCCAGTGCCATCCAGGATCACGCGATGTTGCTTGGCATCCAATGTGATCGGCGGTCCGTCCGAATTTATTGTGGGACATTAAATTCGGCTGATTAATTGAATATAAGGATATTAATTAATTCAGTGGGTCAGTAAAGGGTTACTGGACTTAATGGGCTATTAACTGGACTGGTATTTGGGCCTAAAGGGTCACACGCAAATAGTTTTCAAGTCGATGGATAATCCGACAGGATTTCGGATAAGTCTGGATTTTTATGAAAAATCGCAAACTGACTTATTATAAAAGAACGGATTCTACGTCCGGGACCAGCAACCTTGACCTAGCCGTCAGTCGTTCTTTCTCTCTTTCTCTTTCTTCTGGGCGTGCGGTTCCCGACTGCTCCGGCTTCCGTCCGACGGTAGATTCAGAATCTGCATGTCGCGGCGGATTACGCGCAGCCAGACGGGATCTACGAACGCTGCACCGAGCGAGGAAGCGAGGACGATCCATCGCGAGGAGAACCGCGTGGATACCGCTAGAGGTCGGGCATTTGCGCGACTTGCGGCATCGCTCCGACGGAATCGGAAAACGAACGCGGATTCAAATCCGCGCAAGGTGAACTCGATTTTCTCCGGTTTTATTTTAACGATCGAAACATGATGGATCCGATCCCGAACATATTATTCCGCTGCGTTTTTCGGTCGGATCCCGAGACAGCGATCCCAATAGAAAGGAGGAGGGATGTGGGGGTTTCCCTTATGCTCAGATAAATAGGAATAGGGATCACGGGGGGCATTAGCTTCTCCCCCGTTCTCAGAATGATAATCAGATTCATGAGGGGCATTAGCATCTCCCTCGTAGTTAACCAGAGCACCTGAAGCCATGCTCAAATCTCTACCTGATCGAAGCAACATGGTATTAGATTTTTGACAAATAATTTAGACAAGTTGTGTAAGGATTAGACAAACAAGTGGGTGTTTAACATTGATTCAGGATTCCTTGTTGGATTATTTGAATTCTTTTAACTACAAATTCACTCAACATGTAGGATCCTAGTTTTAATTTGGTTTCCACCGTTATATTCTAAGGCTCTTTCTCACAATGATATGAAAATCTAACCAGGACTTCAATTGGTACAACCAGCCCGATGAACAAGGAGGAATACCTTGATTTTGGGGACTTACGGAGGTCTTTAACATCAACCACTCTAGTCTGATCGAGGGACCAACCCAATCAGAGAGAGGTGAAGACGTCAAGAAATATGTTCCTATGAGATGGGGGGGGGAGGGGTAGCCCCAGTGCGTATGACCTGTGGCCGGTATGGCCTCTAATGTTTAATACATAATAGGTAGATAGCAATCAAATCAAAGATCTAAGGACTGATGAACAAAACAAAAATCTGGTTGAATCGCGTCGCTGTAACCTGACGCTATTCACAACAGAACTTTATTTTATTTGCAGTAGCTCAGGCAGCAAGCAAGAATATCAGCCTAAATGGCGTTGTGGGAGGGCGACGCAGTTATAAAGTGTGTCGCTGTTCCAAGACGCTTTTTAAGTCGTAGAAACAACAAATAAGAAGGAATTTTTAGATCAATTCCCTCTCAACTTATCAGGAAAGAGTAGTAAATGATCAGCTCATGCGAATTTTAATTTTCAATAGGATGATTTATCATTCAAACAAAACAAAACTCAATCAATCACACATTCTTTTCAACACAATCACAACTTTCAAACAAACAACGGGAGGGCAAAATCTTGCCACAAGGGTGTGCACGTGGTGCATGTGGGAATAACAATTAAATTAAAAACTTACCGATCGGTGAGAAAGTGCCTGAGGGACACAGGTGGTGCACAGTGGGTGCCCGATTTATAAAAGCAAGAACAAAAGAGTTTGAAAGATGGCGAGACCAAGTCCCACCGTGATCGGCAAAAAGCTGTGCGTGCTCAATTGTGATGTGTGAAATCATGAACTTCATGTTAATTATATGACAATGAATCCTATTAAAAACTAAGTGTGATCACCATAAAGCTTTTGACTAAAAAGCTTCAAAAGATAAAAATGATGATCGCTTACCTATTTTGAAGTTGGGAGATTGTTGAATTCTTAATTCCTTCTTTTTAGCCGGCTGAAGAAAAAGAGCCCTTTTAGTGCTTCTATTCTTGCTTTGATTTGATGAATTTGAAGATCTTCCTTTATGCTCCAGTTCTTCTTTGGATGATGATCTCTACTTGATCTTGATGATTGTGCCTTACAAAGAAATAAAGAAAAAGAAAGGAAACTAATAAGAACTAATAGAGTGCAGAATCTATTCTAATTAGAATTTTAATCATACAACTAAACAGAATCACTCACTTGTTTTGTGGTCTTTTAAAACCCCTTTAGCATGTGGGTTGGAAATTATGAATGTTGTGAGTGTGTGAATAGTATGAAGTGATGATTACGGAATGAAATTATGACACTAATGATAATGAAAAACAAGGGAAATAAAGAGTGAAGTTGAATGGGCCCTGGAAGCCTTGGTCTTGAATGGATTGAAAGAATGAAGAAGGGATGAAACTTGCTCTCCTTTGAATGCTCACGCAGCGCTTCAATCCTTCTTTGATTACTTCTGCGTTTGAACCTTTCGATTATTCCAACCTCTGAACCTCTTCAAAGGCTTAAGTATTTATAGACTTGAATTTAAAGCTTTCACACGCATCCGCGGCCACTTATGGATCAACATGAAAGAATTTGGAGCCAATCCAACTAAGAAACAGATAAACACATATTAATTCATCATTATCTGTAATTAACTAAAACGCGTCGCCCATGAGAGACGTCTTTTAACTTAATTAAGATAAAGATAAACTCGGGAAAATAGAAACATAAATACTTAGGAAACCTAAATAGCGTCATTCTGTGGAGAAGTGTTTCAGTTAATTAAAAAATTAATTAAAAATCAAATTAAAAATCGAAATAGGGTTAAAATCCTAAACGGCGTCTCCATAGGCCGACGCCTTTTAGGATAATTTCCATATTAGATTAAAAATTTGAGTTAAAACCAATTTCATTAATAAACTTGAATAGCATTTTGACAAGACGACGTCATTTAGACAATTAATCTAATAAAATAATAAAAATTAACTAATGATTAAATATCAGACCATTTTGGGGTATTATTATATGATATGAAATTTACTCAAAATGATGTCAAAATTAGTGTGTCTACACCTGAGTGACTGAGAAAATGACATTCGTGACTCCTCCGATAGGAAGATCCTCATTAACTGTGATTTGGTGTAGGAAATTGAACAGTGTGTCCCTATGTGTGGAAGATCTTCGGATCAATTCTAAGACTGAAATTTTGGCTTGAGTCTTTCCCAGGTGCTGGAGGATGTCATACTTGGATTGAGTAATCCCTCCAGTTGGGTTTGAATTTTCCTGAGAATCTAAGGCCTGACTTGGAGGAATGATGCGGTTTCTGAGTGTAACACTTATTGGACTTGGATCTGCTGCTGGATTTGATTTCAAAGGATTGAATCACTAGACCTAACTTTGAGGTAGGACATAGGACAGAGAGAGGAGATTCATCAGCTGTAATTGAAGGCACTTGGACAAGAGTGATCGGCTTGATGATGATTGATTGTTCCTTAGGCCGAAGTAAGACCAAAGGTTTATGTTGAAAGATTGTAGAAACTTCTGGGGTAGTCTTTTCGGTCTCATTCATCTGAATGAGAACTTGGTGTTATATTCCCGATCCTTCATATTCCCAATATTGCTCTCTACGAACTATTCTAGGCTCCAAATCTTTGATCAAGGTGTTGACCTTTCCTTGGGAATTAGACGGGTCTTGAATAGTCTGATGAGAGGGTAATGGGTCCTTCACAATTCCTAGTTCCTTCTTAGCTCTTAAAATCTCAATTGCCTTTTTCATGTCTTCCCAATTAATCATGCCTTCATCATTCAGATCATACACCCAATCCCTGACGGTGATTAGGTTTAGGGTTTAATTGTGTGCCCTAGAATCCTATGATATGGACAGTACTTGGACGTGTCCGTGCTGTGCGAACGTCTTCACGTTGTGGTTGGAGTTGGATAGCATTGCAAGCTAGTAGGGCATAAAAGATGTCTGCTAGCGATTCTGGTAAAGGTGGGTATGATGCGCGTTTGGCCATGGGACGACTATAATTAGTCGGGGGAGGAACAACTGAGTACTGCTTCTGATTGGATTAAGCATCAGACTTGGGTTGAGAATTGGGAAAGCTGGTTGGTTGTCCTAGTGTGCTTACTTGCTCATTGATGGTGACTCCTTCTGTGGTGGGAGTCGGTGTGGCTTTCTTGTTCCTATTTCAGTTCTCGAAGAACAAAGGCAGAGTGGAGTCCTGGATCTGTGATTGAATCACCCGAGCTCGATTATATAGTTGGGTGAACGTTTGAAGTTCGCTAAGCATGAGATAGCTATGAGCTGAGGAGTAGCATTATTAACAAGCATAGTGACTGCCCGAGCTTTCGGGATGGTAACTTCTGCTCTAGAGGCCATGGCTCTCCACCTATTAGCAAAGTGAGTGAAGTCTTCGTCAGATTTCATTTTTTCCATTACGAGATCAAATAAGGTGGGGGGTGAGGCTGTCATGTGGTTGAAATGGGTGACAAACCTTTCTGAGACCATATCAAAATTGATTAGGTCTGTAGCAGGTAAAGATGAGAACCGTCTCAAAGCCTTTCCTTCTAGAGACTTCTGAAAGAGGTGGACTAGGAGGACTTTATCGTAAAGCCATTGGTGGAAATTTGTAAGGAAACCTGATAGGTGATGATGTGGGTCGGTGGTACCGTCGTATTTTCTATACTTGGGTATCTTGAATCCTGGTGGGAAGTAGGCTGAATGGAGTTTGCAATAACTCGAGAGAGAATGAGGTTGCCTCAAGGTAAGATTTTCAGCCATGAGCTGGCGCACGTAAGTTTCAACCTCATTCTTGTAGATGAATTCCTCCTGCTTGGGAGGTGTGACCTGATTGATGAATTTAGAGGGGGCTATTGGGATTGGGTTCGCCTGATTAGCCTGAGGTTGGCTAGAAGACCCTTAGAATTGAGTTTTCCGCTGAGCGACTTCCGGAGTTTTGCCGCAAGAGACCAACTGAATGAGTTGATCGGGGGTGTACTGTGATAATACGACAATGAGTTCTGGGTCTTCCCCTGGACTTTGAAATGTCCTATTCGAAGCTACATGATCATCTTCCCCTTAGGAGGTGGAGGATTCATAAGATTCTCTTCTCCTAATCTCTTCCCTAGATGTCTGAAGCATGCCTATAAATGTCTGTTGTGGATCTTCTTCAATTTCAAACAAAGGGTTGTGTGTGATGTTGTTACCAAACTCGTCCATATCATTGTAGACGGCATTAAAGTACACACGATTCATTATGAAACACAAATCCTACAAGATCTTATGATCCACTTCAAAGATTAATCATGTATTATGAAAGTGTTGGTTTCTAACAAATCAAGTTTAGTCCTTTTAGCGACTCTCCATTCTTTTCAGAAAATTATTTCACCAAATTTCAATTAGGCATCTTTTAATTTTAAAAATAATCCTTTCAGTGACTCCTATGGGTAGATTATTTCGAATGGCAAAACTTAATTTCCTCACAAAATCCCGAGATCCTATTAGGTAGTTTTGGCATAACCTGCTCGGCGACCAAGTGGGAATCTGAAGTTCCCAACATAGTAAGACAAATCGCACCCAAGTAGGAATCCTCAGGTGGAGTGTCAGACAGTGCGGGAGGGATAACTATCAGTGTGATGCTAGCTCTTCCTTAAAACCCCCACGAAGAATAACCTGAAATTGACCCAATGTTCAACAAAAAAGAGAGCAATAAAGACAACCAGAACAACAAGATATACAAGTGAGAAAGCTGGCCAAAAGGTCGACTAGTTAAAGATCGGACGACCAAATGATCGACTGGTCTTACCTTATTACCTATGGTTGTGGTGCGCGCAACGAGCAAGTAGGCGTCCCACCGTGATCGCCAGAGGGCTGTGACACCCGGAGTGTTCCCGCTCTTTTTCCGCGGTGAGGCCTCCGTCCCTCGCACAACTGGGGCGATAATATGGTTAGGAATTGAAGTATGTGATCGCCGGGAGCATTACCTTGGGGTCCTTGTGCTCCGCAGGATGATGAAGATGATCGCATCTTGTTGGAACGGGGGTTATAGATTCCTCTTCTCTACCTCCGGCCGGCCAAAGGGAAAGAGCTCGGTAGTCTGCGCGCGATCTATGGTAAGAGCTCCTGAAAAGAAAAGACAAACAAGGAAAAGAAATAGCTTGATTTGAATTGCGATGTGCAAAATCTATCCATGCAAACACATAAGCAAGCTAAAATTGAAAGGGGACGCACCGGATGGGTGTTTGGGGAAGAAAGGTGACCATATGTTATGGCCACCCACCTTCTGATTTTTTTGTTTTGAACCTCTTTAAGAGTAGGTGCTAGGATATTCTAGGATGAATGCACACAGGAAAAGAAGAGTGTACGTGTGTGAGATTTGTGAAAATGACAATGTTGTGATGAATGGAGGATGTGGAATGTATTGAAAAGAAAAAGATGCAGTGATGAAGAAAGTTAGAAGAACAAGCCCATGTGGAAGGGGGTCCTCCCGCTCGCCATCTTCCAGTGTCTGTCTGTTAGAAACTCTGCTCACCCGAAGCCTTCCAACACTAGTCTCTTCAATCTCCAGAATCCTTAACTCTCAACTCTCGAACCCCTTTCCCGAGAGGACCTAGGGGGTTTAAAAAGGGGGGAAGGAAATACGAAAATTAGGGGTCCAGATCCCCGTTAATCCCCAAAGAGCCAATGGGAATTGGTCAAGGGTCGGAGGTCGTGCGTGCGATAGTAGTCGGAGTGGGGAGTGGTCGGAGTAGTGGGAGGTGAGGGTCGCGAGTGAAAGAGATTGTGGGAAGAGAAAATCAAGCTGAAAGTGGGAGGATGGACGGCCAACTATCTTGCCTTCCTCTTTCGTGGAAGGCCACCAAATTGGCCTTCCGTAAAAAGGTGGAAGGCGGAGCAGTTGGCCTTCAGAGAAGGTGGAAGGCCACCAAGTTGGCCTTCCACGAAAAGGTGGAAGGCGGAGCAGCTGGCCTTCTATGAAAAGGTGGAAGGAGGAGCAGCTGGCCTTCGGGGAAGGTGGAAGGCCACCAAGTTGGCCTTCCACGAAAAGGTGGAAGGACGAGTGTTGGTTAATGGGATTGACTACTAATGGGTTGAATTAAGTGGAGAGATATGATGGGCTAAATGAGATGTGCTAATGTGATGGGGGTTTAGGACCAGAAGGTGTCCAAAATCGAGTGTCTAGAATACCATTCTGAGCACAAGAAACCCCTAGCAAGATCTCATCTTCGAGCATCTAACTTTGGTATCAAAGGGTTTTGCTCCCCATTAGACTAGGGGGCCCCTTGATGCTTCTGTTCTCCTCTTGCGGGTTCTACCCTGAGTGTTTTTCGTTCCAAACAAATTCTATCGGAGTAAATGGGATCTTCGATCGGACGGTCATTGTAGTCCGACTAGTTTCCGTCCACTTCACAAATAATTTGGGTCAAAGCAATCCTAATGGAGGTAACAAAGGTAACTTGTTAAGGCAGCCATAGCCTAAAGAAAACGGTCTAAATCCCTGGCTAGGGTGTATCAGTTCGTTTGGAACGAACGTGAAATTATTATGGAGGTCATGTCAGATGACACGATCACTAGTGGTTTGACGAAACCATACTACACGTCGGATCAGACTCATAGAATGAGCGAGAGATTATAACGGTACGGTAACTAAAGACTTACACATGCCAGATAGGGTGAAGAAGAATCCGGCATCCTCTGGGATCACGCGGATTTGCTTGACCCAACGTGATCAAAAAAGTCCGAAACAAATTAAACAGTTATTGAGAATAACCGGTTTAATTTACTTCTAATTAGATTAGAAGTTAATGGATCTTTAAACCAGAGTGATAATGGGCCTAGATGATTACAGAAAATAACGCTTGCAGAACGTAATATTATTGTATGGAAAAAAATACTAAAGTATTAAATTCTTTTGGGAAAAAATTTTTATAAATAGCCTAAAAGTATATATACAATAATATCAAGGGTATATATATAATATATGTATTGTTAGGTTTATTTTATAATTTAATAATAATATATTAATATATGATATACCTTGGATTTACTTTAACCGTGGTTACCTTTTTAGTCGAGGCGGTTAAGACGGGATTGGCTGAAATGGCGATTCAAGCTGCCGCCTTCCCATTCTATAAATTACCCGTGTTCTCCAACCTGTAACCGGGCTAATGCAAAAGCTTTCTAACCATTCAAAAGGTGGCCGTCAAGTTTCTGAAGAATTGGATTCTTCCAGGAAGACTTGAGGTTGAGCTTGAGTGTTGTGCGGGTTTGCAGAAGTTGATCTCCGTTGCTGCGAGGGTCAGTGTGGATTAAGCTCTAGAGGCCGGACGTCTGTGCGGCTCAAAGCTTTGAGGAGTTCGGCATCGATTACTGTAAAACGTGTTCTACGTAAGGTGAAAATCTCGTCTAATTTATTTAGATCGTTTTTGTTGCATCAATCGGAGCCCGTAACTTGTTTGGGAAATCATTTTATTTTATGTTCTTCTACTGTTGTGATTTCCCGGAGGTTACGACCGAACCCAACAGTGGTGTCCGAGCCAGGTTTAGGCTCCTATTGATGCAACTGAGAAGAACGATCTCTATTGTAACATCATGTTCGAGTTCTTAAATTTTATTTTAATTTTTGGGTCACGAAAAATTTATTTTTTGGAACAGTGGGAAACTGGACAGCAAAAGGCTAGTCCGTTTGAGAATTTTCGAATTTTTTTTCAGATTGTAAACCACACTCGGAGTGGCTGTTGGACTGTTAATGGCTGAGTTATTGGCCATCCACATGGTGTGGATGGTCGAAGGTGCTGGCCGTCCACATGGTGTGGATGGTCGAAGGTGCTAGCCGTCCAAGTGGATGGCCAACCATGTGTGGAAGGTACTTGGCCTTCCTGTCCACATAATTTTAAATTATTTAAAATTGATTTGTTGTCCATTTTTTTTACTGTTAGGCGCACTGCTCCAACCCACACTACGTACTGCACTGGCTCATAAAATTAAATTTTTATCTTAAAAATTAAGATAATTGTCAGATACGATTAGTTATATTTGATTTTAATTAATCTGACAATTATCATGTAAATTTTGAGATTAATTGAAGACTACGTATAAATTCAGAATTTTCGAATTTGAAATTATTGGATAATTATTAAATTTGTATTTTGAGAGGATTATGGTTAAAATTTAAATTTTGAATTTGTAAAATTATTAGATACTTTTCAAAGGAATAAATTGTGAATTTTAATGAAAGATAATTGAAGACGATGATTTAATTAAATTGTATTATATTTTAATCATTGAATGATTAATTTGAATTTAAATTTCATGATTGTCCTAATTGTCGTGATTGATTGAATTTAAATTTTTTAATTTATATGTGTATCCTCTGATACGTATGGAATGATTATGTGCATAGATGTTATTGTGATGCCATATTTATTTTGGTCTTTGTTAGATTACTTTTGAATGCAATAATGAGTTTTTTAAAACTAATAATGACCAAAATTTCTCGTATGCATAACCCATGATTTCAATCCAAATAAAATAATCATAATGATTATTTTCAAAATAACCCTTTTGCAATTGATATGATTGTGTTTGGAAGGGTGGATGATTATGGACTTAACTCAATTCGTTTGAGACCTGCGAGCCTCCCTTCTCTCTCTATTTAATTTTTAATGTAATTCTATCTTCCTTCGATGAATGTATTCACCCTAAGGGCTGCTGAAAATTATTTGACATATAATTCTTTTTCCGGTATGCGAGTCGTGTGATTATTGTAATTAATGCTGTGGATGGAACTTGAAAGTAACCATGATCAAAACATATCGTATATCAAACATAACATATCAAATTGTCAGATTGTCAGGGCATTACGTATCACCGTACTCTGAGCACATCTCATATCAAATAGAAAATATCATGGAGTAGTAACTTATCAAATCATATTCATATCATGGATCATATAGTTAAGACAAATTCATATGATTGCAAATGAATAGCTAAACAGGATGATCAAAAGATTCAAATGACTAAGCTGAATTCAAATAAACATATGGAGTAAAGATTTCATATTTATGTGACAACCAAATAAATCAAATCATATCATAACGGACATGCACCCAAATCACAACATAAGGAGTCAAACAAAATAAATACCAAAGCATCTAGGAAAATGATGCAAAGGTCTTGGGTCACTGTGTAAAATCGAGGAGTCTAAGTCCCACCCAACTCCAAACCACTAGGACGTTACGTATTGCCGTTTCCTAGTTTTAGCCGGCCAAAAATCAGGATTCCACCCGTTTGCCCTCGGGTTCCAAACAAAATACCCTATCCAATATGGATGCTTATAATAGAATCGGGCCAAATATATCCTTAAGATGGTAATGTACAAACAAAGTCAAATAATTATGGCACAATTATAATGACAGAGTTCAAATCATGATAGAAGACGAACAAAGATCTGGAATTTAAATTATCAAAGTGCTATATATATGTATAAGTCCAAATATGTGCTTTTACTTACAAATTAACCACTTAAAAGGCCAACTTAGTCATAGAGATGAATAATCAGAGTAAAGATAATCAAAATAAGTTTCTGGACATAAGCACATGCTACTGGAGTTTTATTATATTTTTCGGATAAATAATTATAATTTCTGACTAATAAAACTAATTTTCAGAGATGAAAAATGAACAAATAAGGCCGAAAATAAGAAACAAATTCAAAAAATTATCAAATTTGGTGAACATGTCCAACAAGTCAAGGAATCATAAGGACAAAGTTTCATGTAATTATGACACCAAACGAATGATTTAGAGTATCAAATAACATATAAATAACTTAAGTCAAATTTGGCCAATCGAATAAATAGCAGAATAATAGGCAAATAAAATCTAAAATTTATGAGATTTTACCAGAATGTATAATATGTCGAAATCAAAGTGTGTTCAAAATTTAAAGTCAATCGGCCAAGAAACAAAAGAGTTATAATCAATTTAAATTCAAACTAAAAATTTGTCACAGCTTTTGAAAACCGTAGCTATAGGTCCTACAAAATGTAGCTAAGGTTCTGAATTTTCAGAATATAAGATTTTGCGAATTTGATCAAAAATTCATAAATCAAAGTAGAATCTAAAGTCATGTATTGGAAGATTATGATTCTAGAAATCATGTTTGACCACTTTTGAAAATTAAAACAAAGTTTTATATTAATACAAAGTATCATTCAATAGATTATCATTACCTACCTCAAGAATACGAAGAACACTCCCCTCTAATGCTTTTCAATCACCTTCTAGCACTCCAAGCTTAGTTTTATTGTTATCTAAGGCTTATTCCACGACCTCTAAACTTTAAAGAATAACAATCCATCCATTAGATTCAATTTCTAAAGAGATTTAAATCAAAATACTTCTTTTTCTCATGAAGAACAACATGTTCTTACCTTTTGTTTTTGGAACTGCGTGGAGGAGGCCTCATGCACAACCTCAAGGCCTCCTATATACTATTTTGGCTTCCTAATACTACCCACAGTAAGTCTCCAAAGTTTCCAACTCGAACTCAAACTGTAGCTTCCTTAACCAACAAGCTAAAGTGTTTCGATTCAAACTAGAAACCCAGATTTTCGTGCAGAATGGGTTTCCTTCCATAAACCACCTCCGATTCGACCTATGAAACGTCGAAATTAGCTCTTGGTCCTTTTGACAAAGTGTTAGTTTTTTATATCCTCGTTCCAACAATATATTCCATATCATTTTTGGATTTTTTTTTTTGGCGAAGTTATTGCGTTCGCAATACAACATTTTCTCACAGTTTTTAGACCCGAAAATTTGACTAAGTATTAGAAACTAACTAGTTTCCTAATTAGGTCACTAATGAGTTTATTGGACTTATTTTGACTTAACTAATGACTTATCCATTCCAAAGATATTATTATATTATCAAATAAATATTAAATATATTTAGATCATTTTAACCCACTTATTGACTTAATTAGGCTTATTTAAATCCAATTAGGCTTAAGTAAGTTTAACCTATTAACAAATTAATAGGCTTGAGATCCAGGATATAACATTCTCTCCCCCTTAAAGAAATTTCGTCCTTGAAATTTAAATCAGTATAACTCACCGAATAAATATGGATACTTCTTCTTCATATCTTCCTCTATCTCCGAGGTAGCTTCCTCCGTAAAATAGTTCCACCATAAAACCTTCACTAGAGGAATCACCTTGGTTTGGAGCACTTGTTCTTTATGATCTAATATGTAAACTGACTTTTCTTCATAAGATAAGTCCGGTTCTACCTCTAGTGGCTCATACTCAATTACATGAGATGGATAAAAAATGTACTTCCTGAGCATCGACACTTGGAACACTGGATGCATATTGGCCAATGCGGGTGGTAGAGTCAACTTGTAAGCCACTTCGCCCACTCGCTGAAGAATCTCGAATGGCCCGATGAATCTCGGACTAAACTTCCCTTTCCTCCCAAAACGCATCACACCCTTTGTAGGAGACACCTTGAGAAACACATGTTCTCTCATTTCAAATGCCAACTTTCGTCTCCTATTATCTGCATAACATGTGATCTACATGGCCTCCCATAGAGTGCCTCGTATGATGCCATCCCGATATTAAAATGATAGTTATTGTACGCAAACTCTATCAAAGGCAACTGATCATCCCAGCTACACTGCCACTCTATGCTGGACACCCTCAACATGTCCTCGAGTGTCAGTATAGTCCTCTCAGACTGACCATCGGTCTGAGGATGAAAAGCAGAATTAAATTTAAGTTATGTGCCCAATGCCTCCTGTAGACTCTTTCATAATCGAGCTGTGAATATGGAATCTCTATCTGAAATAATGGAAACTGGCACGCATGTAGTCGAATGATATCATCAATGTAAAGTCTAGTCAATTCTTCTAATGACTAAGTCTTGTGAATCGCAAGAAAATGTGTAGACTTAGTCAATCGATTTACAATCACCCAAATCATGTCATGCTTCTTCCTTGTCTTGGGTAGTCCTGTGATGAAATCCATAGTAATATGTTCCCACTTCTGCTGCAGAATTTCTATTGACTACAATGGACCAACATGTCTTTGATGTTCTTTCTTCACTTGCTGACATGTCAAACATCTAGAAGTAAAGTTAGCAATATCCTTCTTCATGCCTAACCACCAGAAGTTCTTTTTCGAGTCGCGATACATCTTCATATTGCTTGGATGTATGAAAAATTGCGACTTATGGGCTTCAGCCATCAACTTTCTCCTGAGGTCAACATCATTTGGCACACATAACATGTTGTTTAGCCGAATGCCCCCATCAGATCCTTGTATAACGTCAGGCTTTCCAATCATAGCCTGAATGACTTGATCTTTCTCTTGAGCTTCAATGATTCGGTCCATCAGAATAGACCTAACAGTTACATGCATCAAGTATGACCTCTCACTATGAACCTGAGGTGTACCTTCAATAACATCTTTCATGGCCTTCTAGTCGGAGTGTAACTGAAAAGCCATAAACTTTCTGCTTAATGCATCAGCTACTACATTCACTTTGCCTGGGTGATAGTTTAATGTGAAGTCATAATCTTTTAGGAACTCCACCCATCGCCTTTGTCTCAAATTGAGATCTTTCTGGGAAAATATGTACTTCATGTTCTTGTGATAAGTGAATACTTCAAACTGTGCTCCTACTGCAGAGACAAACACCCTTCCAAACTTATTCTTCGGATACTGAAAATAGAAATTATCCTATGATCTAGGACCTTGGAATATCACTCTCTTCTTACGGCAACTAGCAATGCATCTTGCTTTTCTAAAAAGTTCATGCCCAATATAATATCAACGTCTACCATATCAATAACATAGGTGACTAGGAACGTGTATCTACCCTCAATACAAATATATGTCAGACCAAATAAGCTCGGTAGATGTTATCTCCGTATAGAGAGTATTAAAAATCATAGGACATTTCTTAAGATAATACTATGGGCTAACGATAATAATAAGTCAATTTTCCATAGCTTAACAAGTCTAGTGGGAAAGTATAATGGGTGGTACATAACCCTTCTAGCTGGCCCTATGTCATTGATATCAAGTTGGCTGTCCCCAAAAGGGTCAGACTAATCCTCTTTGTATTTGAATCTCTAAGTTTACTTGATAATACTAACTATCCATAAGATCTACAATCGCATACTCTAACCATCTTAACCTTGTCCTAAACATCCAATAGAGCCTAATTAATCCTTATATTGGAAGATTTATCTTACCCATATTACCCTACCCCTACTCTCAAGATCAAATTGATATGGCTCATGATCAGATGGTAACAGTTAATGCTCTCTCATGATTCATATGCTTTGATACCACATTGTTACGCCCCTGATCCGGTTCAGTCATCTAGACTCACTTTGGATTCAAGTTACGCAACTGCGGATCCAAATAGCATATGAATCGGATATGAATGATGAGAGACAAATAACAAGAGCAATAAACATGCCATTTACCATCAAAACAATCTAATTTTTTTTTCATTTGCCAATACCATAAATTCACAAGTGTATACATCAATACTAGGATCTCAAAGTACACCAATTGTCTATAGAAAATAAAAACACTCAACTCACTAAAGAAATGGAAAAGTAAGGATCTTACTCTCTATCCCTACTACATCAATATGCTAAGCAAATAGGCAAATCTACCCACATAACAACGGAAGTCTTTTAATCTAAAGATTTCCACCAAATCAAGAATCCAACATTTCCTTCTCAGCAGACTCTAAAAATGTTAATAAGATTTATGAGGATAACCACTCAGTAGGCAAATCAAATCCACTAAATGCTCACAATATAATAATTGAAAATGGATAATATCAAATATATATACGATTAATAATTCTATATATAACTCAAATAAGATCATGATACAAAACATGGTCAAATATAAATTACTAAATCATATGTGTTTTCTAATAGTAAGAACAAATTAAACTAACATATAACATATAAGGCATGATCAAATTCTAATTTAACTGAATAAGTCTATTAGCCATGATCAAAACATATCGTATATTGAACATAACATATCAAATTGTCAGATTGTCAGGACATTACATATCGCTGTCTCCTGAGCACATCTCATATCAAATAGCAAATATCATGGCGTAGTAGCTTATCAAATTATATTCATATCATAGATCATATAGTTAAGACAAATTCATATGATTGCAAATGAATAGCTAAACAGGATGATCAATTTCAAATGACTAAGTTGAATTCAAATGAACATATGGAGCGAAGATTTCAGATTTATGTGCCAATCAAACAAATCAAATCATATCATAACGGACATGCACCTAAACCACAACATAAGGAGCCAAACAAAACAAATACCAAAGCATCTAGGCAAATGATGCAAAGGTCTTGGTCACTACGCAAAATCGAGGAGTCTAAGTCCCACCCAACTCCAAAACTGCCATGACGTTACGTATCGCTGTCCCCTAGTTTTAGCCGGCCGGAAATCAGGATTCCACCCATTTGCCCTCAGATTCCAAACAAAATATCCTATTCAATATAGATGCTTATACTGGAATCAGGCCAAATATCTCCTTAATATGGTAATTTCCAAACAAAGTCAAATAATTATGGCACAATCATAATGATAGAGATCAAATGATGATAGAAGACAAACAAAGATCTATAATTTAAATTATCAAAGTGCTACATATATGTATAAGTCAAAATACGTGCTTTTACTTACAAAATAACCACTTAAAAGGCCAAATTGGTCATAGAGATGAATAATCAGAGTAAAGATAATCAAAATAGGTTGCTAGATAGAAGCACATGCTACTGAAATTTTATCAGATTTTTCGGACAAAGAATTATAATTTCTGACTAATAAAATTAATTTTCAGAGATGAAAAATGAACAAATAAAGTCGAAAATAGGAAATAGATTCAGAAAATTATCAAACTTAGTGAACATGTCCAATAGGTCAAGGAATCATAAGGACAAAGTTTCATGTAATTATGACACTAAACGAATGATTTAGAGCATCAAATGATATATATATATAACTTAAGTCAAATTTGGGCAATCGAATAAATAGCAGAATAATAGGCAAATAAAATCTAAAATTTATGATATTTTACTAGAAGGTATACCAGGTCTAAATCAAAGTGTGTTAAAAATTTCAAGTCAATCGGCCAAGGAACAAAGGAGTTATGATCAATTTAAGTTCAAACTAAAAATTTGTCATAACTTCTGAAAACCGTAGCTATAGGTCCTATGAAACGTTGCTATAGGTTCTGAATTTCCAGAATATAGGATTTTGCAAATTTGATCGAAAATTCGTAAATCAAAGTAGAATATAAAGTTATAGATTGAAAGATTATGATTCTAAAAAGTATGTTTGACCACATTTGAAGATCAAAATAAAGTTTTTATATTAATATAAAGTATCATTCAATAGATTATCATCACCTACCTCAAGAATACGAAGAACACTCTCCTCTTATGCCTTTCAATCACCTTCTAACACTCCAAGCTTAGTTTTTTTGTTATATAAAGCTTCTCCCACAACCTCTAAACCTCAAAGAACAACAATCCATCCATTATAATCAATTTCTAAAGAGATTTAAATCAAAATACTTCTCTTTCTCATGAAGAACATGTTCTTACCTCTTGTTTTTGGGCTACGTGGAGGAGGCTTCATGCACGACCTCAAGGCCTCATATATACTATTTTGGCTTACTAATACTACCTAAATTAAGTCCCCAAAATTTTCAAGTCGAACTCAAACCGTAGCTTCCTTAACCAACATGTTAAAGTGTTTCGATTCGAACTAGGAACCTAGATTTTCATGCATAATGGGTTTCCTTCCATAAACTACCTCCGATTCGACCTATGAAACGTCAAAATTAGCTCTTGGTCCTTTTGACAAAGTGTTAGTACTTTATATTCTCTTTCCAATAATATATGCCATATCATTTGTTGAGTTTTGTGCGCGAAGTTATTGCGTTTGCAATACAGTGTTTTCTCACAATTTTCAGACTCGAAAATTTGACTGTGTTGGAAACTAATTTGATTCCTAATTGGGTCACTAATGGGTTTATTGGGCTTGTTTTGACTTAACTAATGACTTATCCATTCTAAACCTATTATTATATGATTAAATAAATATTAAACATATTTAGATCATTTTATCCCACTAATTGACTTAATTAGGCTTATTTAAATCCAATTAGGCTTAATTAAGATTGACCCATTAACAACAAATTAATGGGCTTGAGATCCAGGATATAACATTGCCATTGCCGCATACCTAGATTATGATATCTGACAGATAGATGTGAAGACAACCTTCCTTAACGGAAACCTGTCAGAAGAGGTATACATGGTACAACCTGATGGATTCACATCTAAGCAATATCCCAATAAGGTATGCAAGCTTCAAAAATTCATTTATAGATTGAAGCAGGCGTCTCAAAGTTGGAATTTGAGATTTGATGAGGTTATCAAATTTTTCGACTTCATTCAAAATGAAGATGAACCCTATGTTTATAAGAAGGTCAATAGGAACTCAGTGACCTTCTTAGTCCTCTATGTTGATAACATCTTACACATTGGGAATGATGTAAGGATGCTGACATCAACGAAGTCTTGGTTGTCCAAGACATTATCCATGAAGGATTTGGGAGAAGCATCCTATGTGCTGGGCATAAGGATCTATTGTGATAGATAAAAAAGGATGCTGGGATTGTCCCGATCTATGTACATAGATACTATACTCAGGAGATACCAATTGGAAAATTCCAAAGGAGGTCACAATCCTATGAGACATGGAATTTACCTATCTAAGGACATGTCTCCTAGAACACATGAGGAAGTAGAGCACATGAGTCGGGTACCCTATGCTTTGGCAATAGGGTTGATTATGTATGCAATGCTATGTACTCGCCCTGATGTGGCCAATGCTTTGAGCATTACCAGCAGATATTAGAGTGATCCAGACAAAGAGTACTGGAAAGCAGTGAAATGCATCTTTAAATACTTGAGAAGAACTAAGGATCTTTTCTTGCTGTATAGAGGAAAAGAGGACTTGCAATTGAGAGCATATACAAACTTTAGTTTCCAATTAGATACGGATGATAGCAAATCCATGTCTGGATTTGTATTCATGTTAAATGGAGGGGTAGTCAGTTAGAAGAGTTTCAAGCAAGAAACGACTGCAGATTCAACGACAGAGGCAGAGTATATAGTTGCAGCTGAAGCTGCCAAGAAAGCAGTCTGGATGAAGAAATTCATCTCGAAACTTGACATAGTTCCCAGCATATTGGTTCCCATCCCATTATTATGTGATAATAATGGGGCCATCGGACAGGCGAAGGAAATTCGGCCTCACCAAAGGTCAAAGCATATTCTTAGGTGCTTCCACCTAATTCGGGAGATTGCTGCAAGGGAAGATGTGGTGGTAGAGCGTGTACCATCAGAAGACAATATTGCAGATCCACTGACTAAGCCTTTGTCACATATTGTGTTTGAGCGTCATCGGGAAAAGATGGGCATTAAGACTGTGGGCAATTGGCTGTTGTACAAGTGGGAGATTGTTAGTTTTTGGGTGTCCTACAGACCAATTATAGGCCGTGTAGGCTCAATGTGTTGTACAATCTTGTTCAATATAATTAAGTGGTAATTAGAGCGTAAACTTGTGATGTGTGGATTGCTTTGCAATGTCCCTAGGATATGTGGTTGTAAAGTCAATTTCGAGATGGGATCTCGAATGTGAGTTTGACTGTATATGGACACATACCTTAAACTATTCCTGATTGGAGAGTAATCACTCTGTGACATTGATTACTCGTAAATCAGCACGCATGATGTGTAGATAACCAATCTCACGGTCATAGGTGTCGGGCACCAGCACATATGTGTGGGTGTTTATCCTAAGAGGATGTTCACTAAACTGATCAGCTGATGGATCTTTAGATGGTTAATTATACCTAATGTCAACTGAAGATCCATCTGTCTCAACCTAAGACATTAATGAGATCTTGCGTGAGGACTAGTGTGGTTTAATGTTTTGTTAAGTGACTTTAACCATAAGTTATGAAACACCGAATTATTAGCCACATCGGGATACATGCGAAGACCATTAATGGTCAAGAGGGGATCGCTCACTATCAGGTATACCAAAGAGAGTTAATGAGTCATGACATAGACGCTCAACTAAATCCTTGGCCAGGGTGGTATCAGTTTGTTTGGAACGAACGTGAAATTATTATGGAGGTTATGGTCGGACAACACGATCACTAGTGGTTTGACGAAACCATACCACACGATCAGATCAGACTCATAGAATGAGCGAGAGATTATAGCGATACGGTAACTGAAGACTTATAGGTGCCAGACAGGGTGAATATGAACCTGACATCCTCTTGAATCACGCGGATTTACTTGACCCAACGTGATAAAAAAGGTCCGAAGCAAATTAAACGGTTATTGAGAATAACTGGTTTAATTTATTTCTAATTAGATTAGAAGTTAATGGATCTTTAAACAAGAGTGATAATGGGCCTAGAGCATCACACAAATAACGCTTGCAGAACGGAATATTATTATATGGTAAAATATACTAAAGCATTAAATTCTTTTGGGAAAAGAATTTATAAATAGCTTAAAAGTATATATGAAATAATATCAAGGGTATATATATATAATATATGTATTATTAGGCTTATTTTATAAACTAATAATATATATATATATATATATATATATATATATAATATACCCTGGGTTTACTTTAACCATAGTTACCATTTTAGCCGAGGCGGTTAAAGACGGGATTGGCTGAAATGGCGGTTCAAGCTACCGCCTTACCATTCTATAAATAACCCATGTTCTCCAACTTGTAACCAGGCTCATGTAAAAACTTTCTAACCATTCAAGAGGTGGCTGTCAAGTTTCTGAAGAATTGGATTCTTCCCAGGAAGAGTTAAGGTTGAGCTTGAGCGTTGTGCGGGTTTGGGGAAGTTGATCTCCGTTCTTGCGAGGGTCAGTGTAGATTAAGCTCTAGAGGCCGGATGTCGGTGCGGCTCAAAGCTTCAAGGAGTTCGGCATCGATCACAGTAGAACAACGTGTTCTACGCAAGGTGAAAAATCTCGTATGATTTATTTAGATCATTTTGTTGCATCAATCAGAGCCCGTAACTGGTTTGGAAAATCATTTTATTTTATGTTCTTCCACTGCTGTGATTTCCTGAGGGTTACGACTGAACCCAACACCCACCACACACCGACCGGACGTGTGTCATCCCCCACCGGACTTGGATCGTCTACTCCATATCTCCTACTCCAGTTGTACTCCACCTTTTTTGGTTGGTCCACCTGTCTCAAAAGTTTACAGATCACCTATTAAATTTTAAAAACAAAAAAAAGGCAGCAAAAGTAAGGAAACCGATTCCTCTGCGCCATCCTCCTCGCCGTCGTGTCCCTACCTTGTTTGCCCCCCCCCCCCTCCCCCCGCCTGTCGGCCGTTGCATTGTGGCACCTTCCAGTAGCTGCACATTGTTGTGCTGCCATGGCGCCGCACCTCCTCGCTGTTGCTGCATAGCACCATTGTCATGCTGTCTTCCCGCCGCTCTCTATCGCTGCATTGTTACTATTGCCTCTCCACCATGCTTCCTGTCACTGCACCCCTAGCTTGCTGTCTTCTTGCTGCTGCATCCTTAATCATAGAGATTTTGTTATCTTGTTGTCTTCCTTCTGTCATGGGAGCAGATGTTGATAGGAAGTCCGCAACTTAAGAATGAGAATAAACTCAATGTTGTTAAGTTAAAGTGTTTGCAAAGAACATATGTCAAATTTTCTTTTGTTTGAAGCTCACAAAATATGAGAAAATTTTAATTGTGATGAAGTTGAATCCGGTCATCCTTATACTTGTTTTAATAACATCTTTGTTTTTTTTGGTTCTTTTTTATTAATATCTTCATAGCTAATCAATGACGCTGGCGTTCGTGCATGACCCTCTTTATCATAACTTATGTTCAGGTCCTGGATGTAAGTGTATTTAACTTTTTTCTGCAAATAAATATGCAACACTGAATGGAAGGTGTTGGCTGATGCATCACAATGTAATGTGAATATTGATTGTTGAATGACAAACCACCTTCTCTAGTGTGACTAATGCATCTAGGACGTCCTTAATTATGACACAAAGAAGGAAAGAACATCCAGCCCTCCTAGTTGATCTATGACCAAAATGTTTACAACAATATCTTAACTATGCCTCCAAAGTATTACATAAAGTTGAGTAGTACTTTCACATCAAGGCCACCAAACTTAATCTAAAAGAACTAAAAGTTAATACTCTGCTGTCAATTGTCAGTACATATTTCTTGAAGGCAGAACATGATGGATATAGGTGTCCTCTAAGTCAATCATAAGGCACCTATTTCAATCTGGTTCACTAATAAATGACATTAAATTCATTATGTAGATTGACATATTTGTCACTGCGCATAATGAAGTCCATGAATATGTGCAATAGTCATCAGATTATGATAAGATCATAATAATGAGACTGATGACTTATAAACACATATTCTCAATTGTTCCTAGTCAAAGGATGTTTGAGAAGGACATCAAACATCCGGTAAGATTGGTACATGTTATTCCAGCTCATATGATGAGGGTGATTGATCTCGTTAGTTACTTATGTGGAGACACAATGGGAAGCCTGTAGGTGCTCATTAGGAATGAGTTTACTGAACTGATCCGACATGAATCGCCGAATGGTAATTTACCTGATTGTCAACCGACTTGATTCATCGTCACAGTTGCGTGGTTGATCCTTAGACTTGAGGCACCAAAGACACCTTGTCAGTGGACTTCTGGACTTTGACCTTGACCTACGAATCTCTATCTATGGGATCTCTAGTAGTCAAGGATCGGGTCCAGCGGAAGACCTTCGAAGGTGATTGTGTGTTCAATAAAGGATCGTTCGCTCTCAGGTAACTGGAGAGAGAATGCTCTAGAATAGATCCGCAGGAGTCTCTGGCCAGAGTAGAAACAATATCAGAAAAATATATTTTTGGATATTGTACAGCGGAGTCTAATTCAAGTGAGGTGACCATCTAGGATTTGACAGTTGACCATACCCTAGGTTGACTTGAGAGCATTGTGCAAACGAAAGATTATAACCACGTGGTAACTATGGACGGATAGGTTTCATGAGTGGGTTGCTGAACCCCATTACCTTTCGAGATCATGCGGTGTTACTTGACACCCAACTTGATCGGAAGTCCGACCGAATTTACATGAGATGTTAATTCGGTTAAGTAATTAGTTAATATCTAGATATTGATTAATTACAATAAGTCAATAACTAGTTATTAGAGTTAACGGGCTGAAAATCGGACTGGTTAATAGGCCTAGAGGGTCACACGTAAATAGATTCTCAGTCGGTGGTGTTTTAGAGGGATTTATATTAATTCAGAGACTTTTGTGAAAAGTCGCGCCGACTTAATATGTACGCGCTGTTGAGAAACCTTGGGCCAAGCTCCAGGGTTTCCCCATGCTGGCCGTCCCCCTTTTCTCTCTCCACCGCCTCTGGGCAGCACGTTCGAGGCGCCAGGACAGTCTCCGTCTCCACCGCGTGTGATTATCGAAAGTCGGGAATTCCCGTCCGTGAGTTTTCGGACATTGTTGCGGCAACGGATCTTTAGCGAGCGAGCTAATAAGGACGAGGGAGTGAGGACGAACCATCGCGAAGGATCGCGTAGATACCGTTGGAGGCCGGACGCTTGTGCGGGCTCGCGGCATCGCCTCGATGGAACCAAGACATAAGCAGATTCAAATCTGCACACGGTAATCTGATTACACCTGATTTTCGGTTTATCATTTTTCGTTTTGAATCGGATTAACGAGCATCGGGTGGGATTTTTCTTTTTATTGTTTCTGTTGAGTTCTTCGCATCCCGCCCGAATCCCAACAGAACAACATGGGCGCAGCCGCAGAGAGGCAGTGGTAGTGGGATACAGCGGCTGGGAGGCAGCGTGGTGCAATGGCTGGGAGGTGCGGCGGGGAGGGAGCACAACAGGGTTGTAGTAGCAAGGAGGCTGAAAAGTGCAGTGGCGAGGACACATGGCAGAGAGGCAGCAACATGGAAGGTGCTACACGGAGGCACCGTTGAAAGTAGAACGGTTATAGTGGCTCTGTGACGGAAGGAAACGACTTCTTTCCTTTCCCTGTCTTTTTTGGTTTTCAAAATTTAATAGGTGATGTGTAAATTTTAAGACAGGTGGACCAAATAGAAAAGGTGGAGTACAACTAGAGTAGGAGATATGGAGTAGACGATCAAAGTCCTCCCCCACCAATGCGCACGGTCAACATGTCATGCGTGACAGTGTCAAATGATTAGTTTTGCAAATATTTTTAAAATGTGATTAAATATTAAATTATTTATTTAAATATAATTAAAATAATAAAGAATTAAAAAATATAGATATAAACATGATAGTTTACAAGAATATATATATATATATATATATATATATATATATATACATATATATAATCCTATTCTAAACCATGAGCTATCTACTTCTCCACTTTTACGTCCTCCGTGACGGCGGTGGCATGCTTCTGGACGAACTTATCTCCTCCATTAGCGGCGCTGCTGACGCCCCCAGCCCGGGGAGGACATAGAAGCTGTGGACGGTGTCCGGGTACTCCGCCAGCTTTGCCTCCTTCCCCATCTTCCCTAGACACTCGTAGTACCTTCTCTGCCAGTCCTACAATGGGTCGTATCACCCCACCACGACCATGGTCGCCGGGAACGCCTTCCCCAGCCACATAGTGGTTGCGGCAAGGTTCGCCGCCTCGTGGTCCCGTTTGACGGCCTTTGGCAGGAATGCCCTCCAGAGCTAGTCCGTGCGCCCCGTCTTCACTAGAGGACCTTCGGCTAGGCGGACCTCAGACTCCACACTCTGCTCCCCACCAAAGAACAGTTGAATAGCGACTAGCCTCACCAGCCTTAGCCGGCCGCGCGGTGGCGGCGCCTCCTCGGTGGTCCATTGGCGAGCGACGTGGTGAGCGATGTTGGCGCCGGCGCTGTCGCCGGCGACGAAGCAGCTGGAGAGGTCGGCAACCTCGAAGAAGAGGGACAAGAGGTTCACAGCAGAGGGTCGACCGCCATGTCTAAAGCCAGGGGAGTTGCTGGGAAAGGAGTCCATGAAGTGGAGGACGTCCACCCCGTCGTCGTAGGGGGGCGGGGCATCGGTGCTTCGGCTGTAGACACCGATTTTGGACCACCCTTTTGGTCATAAATCCCCTCCATCATTAGCCCATCATCATCAATCCCCTCATTTAGCCATCTCAGCCCACTAACAACTAGGCCCATTAACCAAATCCCGACTCTAGCCACCTTTTCGTAGAAGGCCAGCCAGTCCGCCTTCCACCACCCTTCGAAGGGCACCCCTTGCCTTCCACCCCCTTCGAAGGCCACCCCCTGCCTTCTACACCCGTGGAAGGCCAACCACCTTGCCTTCCACCTTTTGGCCACCTTTTTCACTTTTCACCACCTTTTCGTGGAAGGCCAGCCAGTCCGCCTTCCACCCCCTTCGAAGGCCACCCCTTGCCTTCCACCCCCTTCGAAGGCCACCCCTTGCCTTCCACCACCCTTCGAAGGCCACCCCTTGCCTTCCACCTCCTTCGAAGGCCACCCCTTCCCTTCCACCCTCTTCGAAGGCCAACCAGGCCGCCTTCCACCATGGGATTAGAAGGCAAGATGGCTGGCCGTCCACTCCCCTAACTACCACCTTGACCTCGTCTTCCCCATGATTTCCTCTACTCGCCGCCCACGTCCCCACTACTCCGATCACTCCCCACTCCGGCGACTGCCGCGCGCACCACCTCCAACCCTTGACCATTTCCTATTGGCTGAAGGTTGATTTACAAGGATTTAGACTCCAATTTTCTCATATTTTTTCCTTTATCTATTTAAACCCCCCAGGTTCCCTCGAGCAAGGGAGTTGGGAAAGGGGATTAAGAATGAGTTTCTTTCTCGGAGCGGGTCGGCTTTGAAGAGTCGAGCGGGCAAAGAGTCAGAGGGCTGTTTCAGCAGGAACGTCACTCCAAATGGGCTTGTCTTCCTAACCTTCTCTTTACTTTTCACCTTTTCACTTCATTGCATTTCCAATTTCCATCCATGACGTAACATTCTCCCTCTTTTACTCTCTTTTTACCTTCAACACATCATTCCACTTTTCACACATGAGCACTTATCTGCATGCATGCATCCTAGAATGACTTGGCAATCCCTATTTACCCCCAGAGGTTCCAAACAAAAAACGGGAGGTGGGTGGCCATAACATATGGTCACCTTCCCTCCCAAACACCCATCTGGTGCGTCTCCCTCCAATTCTAGTTAGTTTTTATATTTTTATGGATAGATTCCGCATATTATAGTTCTAATCGGGTTATTTTCTGTTTTGTCTTTTCTTTCCAGGGATCCTTACCACATTTCCGCGTGCAGAGTGCCGGGCTCTCCTCCTCTCGCCGGCCGGAGGAAGAGAAGGAGGAACCAGCATTTCCCACTCCCATAGAACGCGCGATCACTTCCTACACTCCTGCGGAGCACAGGGACCGAAAGGTAATGCTCCTGGTGATCACACCTCAATTTCTAACCCCCCTTTAAATCGCCACAGTGCTAAGATGAACGGAGGGACCCTCGATCCGAAGCCCACAGCCGTGGCGAGGAACGTTCCGGGCGCCTACAACCCTCTGGTGATCACGGTGGGACACTCGCTTGCTCGCCGCGCAGGTAAGACAGCTTAAAATATAAGAGCTCCCGTGGACGGCCAAGCACTTGGCCGCCCAGAGTCCTGAACGGCCAAGCGCTTGGCCGCCCAGACCGAACGGCCAAGTACCTGGCCGTCTAGCGCAGACCGGACGGCCAAGTACCTGGCCGTCCAGTGGACCGGACGGCCAAGTGCCTGGCCGCCCAGACCGGACGGCCAAGTACCTGGCCGTCCAGTGGACCGGACGGCCAAGTGCCTGGCCGTCCAGCCCAGCCCGGACGGCCAAGTACTTGGCCGTCCAGAGCCCAGGACGGCCAAGCACCTGGCCGTCCAGGCTGGACGGCCGACTACCTGGCCGTCCAGGCTCTAGGACGGCCAAGTAGCTTGCCGTCCAGGCTCCGGCCTTTCTGACTGCCTGATTTTTTTTTTTTTAGTGTCCTTTTTTATATTTCTGATTAAATTGTTGCGCATTCTAGTTTGCTTTTTTTTTGTTTACTGTTCTCTTGTCTTTTCTGTTCTTTTCTGTCTGCTGGACTGTGGGTTAATTTCAGGGTATTCTCCGCGGGGGTTTTAAGGAAGAGCCGGCATCACATCTCTAGTCACCTCTCCCGCAGGATCTGACTCTCCACCTGAGGATTCCCACTCGGGTGTGACTAGTCTTATTCTGTTGGGAACCTCCGTCAGTCTCCGCGAGCCAGGGATTCCCACTTGGCCGCCGAGCAGGTTGTACCTTAAACCACCTAGTAGGATCCCGGGTTTTGTGTGAGGAATTAATTGAGCCTTTCCATTCACAATCACTCACCTATAGGTGTCACTGAGAAGAATTGTTTCAAAATTTAATGACACCTAATTAAACCTTGGTGGAACATGTCTTGAAAGAAAAATTCCAGGGTCGTTAAGGGTTTGAACTTGATTTGTTAGAAACCGACTCTCATAATACACAGTTAACCTTCCAAGTGAAATATAAAATGTCTTAGGATTTGTATTTCATAATGAACCAAATGTATGTTAACACTGTGTATGATGACATGTATGAGTTTAGTAACAATGTCACACACAACCCTCTGTTCGAGATTGAAGAGGATCCACAACAAACATTTGTGGGCATGTTCCAAACACCTGGAGAGGAATTTAGGAGAAGGTGCTTGGATGAATCTTCTTCTTCAGAAAGTGACCCTATAATCTCCAATAGAACTTTCCAAACCCGAGTGAGGATCCGGAACTTATTGCCGTGTTATCACGGTACACCCCTGATCAACTCATCCAGTTGGCCTCATGTGGCAAACCTCAAGATGCCACTCCTCAGAGAACTCACTTCCAAGGATCTCCCAACAGAGCTCAGACCCGCATCAACTAGCCAACTCCTACTCCAGTTGCTCCACCCGTCATGCCGATTCCAGTCTCTCCAACTACACCTCCTCCTGAGCAGAAAGAATTCATCTACAAAAATGAGGTTGAAACCTGTGTGCGTAAGTTCATGGCCGAGAAACTTACCCTGAAACAACCGCACTCTCTCTTGAGCTATTGCAAGCTCCCTCCGGCCTACTTTCCACCAGGATTCAAAGCCCCCGAGTACAGAAAATATGATGGCACCTCTGACCCTCATGATCACCTGTTAGGTTTCCTCATGGATTCCCATCAATGGCTCTACGACAGAGTCCTCCTTGTCCATCTGTTCCAAAAATCCTTAGAAGGTGAGGCCTTAAGATGGTTTTCTTCCTTGCCCGCCACAGACCTAATCAATTTTGATATGGTCTCCGAAAAATTCATCACTCAGTTTAGTCATATGACAACCATGCCTCCCACCTTGTTTGATCTTGTGATGGAAAAGATGAAGCCTGAAGAGGAGTTCACATATTTTGCCAACAGGTGGAGGGCAATGGCCTATAGGGCGGAAGTGGCAATCCCCGAATCTCAAGCTATCACCATGCTAGTCAATAATGCTACCCCACAGCTTCGGTTTATTCTCATGCTGAGCGAATTTCACATATTCGCACAACTTTATAATCGAGCTCGGGTAGTTCAATCTCAGATCTGGAGTTCCACTTTGCCATCCTTCTTTGAAAATCAGAACAGAGATAAGAGGACTCCACAAACTCCACCAATAGAGGGAGTGACAATCAATGAACAGGTGAGTGCCTTGGGGCAACCCTTTAGGTCACCCAGTCCTATGTCCAGATCAGACAACCAATCGAATCAGAAACCATATTCAGTAGTTCCCCCTTTCTCTAGCGCCAAGATCAATTGGGGGCACATGAAAGAGGCTAGTGAAACCTTGAAAGTCAAGGACCCTCCGCCCTCTTATCAGGTGGCTCAAGATCCATCTAGCTCTCTAGAAAGGGTGAGCACCCTTGTCAAAAATTTGGAACCAAATGTCGATCGCAGGGGACAGTACTGGGAGTATGAAGAGGTTGGGATATGGCGTGAGTGCCCCACTAGGGTGACCAAACCTAGAGAGCCGTTGCAAGGAGTCTCCACGGTTATCCAAGACAAACATTTGGTCTTGATACGACCTAGGGAACAACCAACAGCCATCAACCCAGTCACTCTGGTCCAAGGTCCCTCAGTCTCAATCAGAGAGCCTCCTCCATCCATCTTGTGTCCAACACCAAAGCCAGGTCCAGTAACCCAATTCCGCCTAATGAATTCACCACTAGTTCAACCACTAAAGTCAGATCAGGCAGTGGACCACAGTTCGATTGGTGTTACACTGAGAAATCGCATCATTCCCCCAACAAGTCAACCTTTAGACTCTCAAGAGGATTCAGATCTGTCTAAAAGGATTATTCAATCCAAGTATGACATCCTACAGCATCTAGGGAAAACTCCCACCAAGATGCCCGTCCTAGAGTTGATTAGGAGATCTCCTACACATAGGGAGACATTGTTCAAATTCCTCCAGCGAATTACACTCAATGAAGATCTTCCTATCAGGGGGCTCACAAATGTCATTTTCTCAGTCACCCGGACACCTACAATATCCTTCACAGATAAGAATCTAGCTCCCCCTGAATGCCAATCCCTTCCCTCATGCTTGACCCCAACACTCAAGGGTGACTCATTGGACTCCATCCTGTTAGATACCGGGGCATCAATCAATGTTTGTCCACTCAAGACCCCCAAGAAAATAGGGATTGATCCAGAAAAGGTTGAGTCTACTTCCATGATGGTCTCAAATGGAAAACTGGAAATTGGGCCAGTGGCCATGATCTTTGAATTCTACATCCTTGATGTCAAGCCCATAGACAACGTCATTCTAGGAAGGCCTTGGATGGACCAGACCCTGGGAGTGCCCTCCACTAATCATCAGTGCTATAAATTCCCATACAATGGGAAGATTGTCAAAATGAAGGGTACCCCCTATCTTGAGCCTTTGGATTTAGTCTCGACTGAACAAATTCTATCTATGATCACTTCTGGAAAAGGGGCAGAGCTCCTCCTTTCATCGGTTGACTCTCAGCTCAAGTCCCAGCCTAGCATAGGTTGGCAGCTTATGGACAAAATGGGGTATAGTTCGGGATCTGGGTTAGGCAAAGAAGAGCAGGGAATTCAAGAATCTATCTTTGAAAATCCGACCATTGGAGGATTCAAATTGGGTTACATACTAACCAAACCAACTGAAGGATCAAGAAAATAGAGTCTCTTGGATCACTTTGTGAAGGAAAGTCAAGAGGTACTCAAGATACACTATCTTGAGGATGAGTTGAAGGAAACAAGCAATGAAGCTCAAAGAGAAGATTCAGAAGATTTCTCTACACAGCTGCTGTTCTATGAATCAACCACTCGACGAGAAGGAGCCTCTTTAGTGAGGGATTAACCGGTACCCACCGCTCTCATTCCCTTCCTATTCTACACACCTGCCGTTCTCAGGCTCTTATCACCGGTCGTAGCACACTCCTGGGGCAATTCTGCCATCATTGGGTCTCTGTCTCAAGGACCCACCTTTGCAACATATTTGACTCACCCTCTGAGTCTTGTGCATAATCGCTTAGGGATTGGATAGCTTCCTCTTTACCTAAGACTTGTAGAGGTAAGTAGGTTCTTTCGTTTCCAGCAAATAAGTGTAAATATTTTGAAAAATATTTTCCTTTGGATAGGAGTCTATTTGAAGAAGTTTTTACCTTTAAAAATACAAAAAATTCAAAAATTCAAAAATTTCAAAAAAAACCGAATATCCTAAAAAGTATTAAAAATATTTGTAAATATGTACAAAAATCAGAAAAGACACAAAATCCAATTGTCTGGTGACTGCCACGTAACCCCCTGTCTAGGTCTAGTTGCATGATAGATTGGGTTAACATTGCGGTTTGGCTAAGGCTTTGGTCCACCAGAACCTTAGATGTGTCTACTTTACTTTCATACAGATCCTTATGATCATCCTAAGATGCACACACTTACACGTTTTTTAAAAGAGAACTTTTTTAAAATGAGTTCAAAGTCTTTAGTGCACTGTCAAATGCAACCTTTGCTCTTCGTCTCTCGACTGATCAGGACAATCGACGCCCTTAAACGGCCGAGCTCAGCAAACTGCGGTTCCTCTACAACCCGATAGATGTAACCCCTCAAAAAAGGGCCCAGAAATGAAATGTAAAGGACCAGAGCACGTGAAGAGGGCAGTGTTCCCGCCGGCGGAATATCAAATAACCCCAAAATGTCAAAAGCATAAAAAAGAAATACAAAAAAAAAAAGGGGTTCAAACAATCATACAAAAAAGCCTAGTCGTGACCGTGCCTGGCCATGAAATCTACCAAAGGCCTGAAAAGTCAAAATAGGGGCATCTAAGAGGTCAAAAGGGGTCCGCTTTGTCACAGCTCGCCCTTTTAACGGTTTTGTCGATCCTCCTGTGAGGTTTGTCTCCAAAATTTCTTCACTTTTTCTCCCTCAAGGTGTTAGCACGAGATAACTATCTAAAGACCGAACATCATTTTAAAATGGTTCGTTTTCAAAAATCGTCACATGCTCACATGATCACAGGAGCCCAAAATGGTTGAAGAGTAATGTCGTTGTTTCTGGTGAACCAATTCCTTAGCCATAATCTGAATGTGTACTCTCGAAAACTTCGGGCATAGGTCAATGCATGCGCGTCACCAATCAGTGCGACGGCGTCTGATTCCGGGTCAGCGTCGCACGGTTGACCGTTAGGGTTCCAAGGTGTTCCATCATATACCTTCTAGATTGTGAGGAAAGAGACCCGGGTCGGGCAAATCATTTACCTCGAAAACTTTTTGGGCAAACTTGGTGGTCGGAAGTAGCTGGGAGCCTAAGCATGGCATGGCGGTATTGTCATCAGTATGAGTCTTAACCGGTCAAGGTTAGTTTGAGGAGTCTAGAGGCCCAAATCAATCTAGATGTGAGCTTAGGATACCTGGGAAGTTGAGTGTGCATTTCCCTTTCATCATTCAACCAGCATAAGTTTGGGCAGCCACCAGGCAGGCTGAATCAAAAACATGTTTTCATCACACACCCCACTTGTTAATATCCACTAGCATTCGCAGGTTTACTTGTCACATTAGTTTCAATATTCTTCCTTTTGTCTGGTTAGTAACACGGCTCCTTGACCCTATACGAAGGCTAGGGAAAAGGTAGTTGCTCTTTTTAGGCAAGGGGCCGAAAGCAGATACTACTAACTATTTTCCCCTCATTATTGTGCATACAGGAAAAAGATTCTATATCCAAAAGGTGGATACTTTTGCTGTCGAGTCGAAGCCAAAAGCAGCTGGATTGACATTCTACTTTGAGAATGGCCATATCTTCCGTGCTGGCTTCGACTCGACATGGACCTTTGTCCCTCGTTTCCTTGCAGCTTGTCATTGAGATATTGTGGATCATTGATTATTTACATTTACTAATGTGCGTTCTTGCAGCTGCAGGGAATCTGAAGCAAGTAGAATTAAAGACACAGGAGGCTAATAACTTCGGGCGTATAGACTCTGAGTTCCTCTTTAAACAAAACAATGAGGAATCTATATTCCCCAAGTTATTCGATTGGCCAATAAATCCCTCCTGTTTGCTTTAGAAATTTGTTTGTTAATTTTAAACCATCATGCATTTGCATAAGCATCCATCCTCGCCCTAGGGGCAATGACCATAACTTATCACTATGCTTAATCCATTGTTGATCTGTGAGTCTGACAATTGTTCATCTGTTAACTCTTCGAATTGCAAGACCTCTTCCCTTTTTTTCAATACGTGTGCTTAAGATTCTCTCACTTGGCGATCCCATGATGCGCCAGGCCACCGCGCGCCCGTTGTGTCGAGAGTTCTTCAAGTCACACTCCTACACCTTTCATGCTCGAGATCCCCTTGGGCCAGATCGCTATATTCTGGTATGCCAAGGCCTCGCGGTTCCAGCACCCGAGGGTCCCACGGACAGTGATTCTCTAGTACTGAACTTTGTCCCTTTTCTTAAACCACTGTTGCAACTCGAATAGCTAGCTTTCATGCATTTGCCGCATTCGCATATCATCCTTGGATATAGCTCATTCCTTTTTTAGGTTGTCCAAAATCAGTTTCGATTTCCGGAATATCTATTTATCATTCCGTTCCACTCCACTGCAAAACAGGTGTCCCGGAGGGGCATTTGTAGACACCGATTTTGGACCACCCTTTTGGTCATAAATCCCCTCTATCATTAGCCCATCATCATCAATCCCCTCATTTAGCCATCTCAGTCCACTAACAATTAGGCTCATTAACCAAATCCCGACTTTAGCCACCTTTTCGTGGAAGGCCAGCCAGTCTGCCTTCCACCACCCTTCGAAGGCCACCCCTTGCCTTCCACCCCCTTCGAAGGCCACCCCCTGCCTTCTACACCCGTGGAAGGCCAACCACCTTGCCTTCCACCTTTTGGCCACCTTTTTTACTTTTCACCACCTTTTCGTGGAAGGCCAGCCAGTCCGCCTTCCACCCCCTTCGAAGGCCACCCCTTGCCTTCCACCACCCTTCGAAGGCCACCCCTTGCCTTCCACCTCCTTCGAAGGCCACCCCTTGCCTTCCATCCCCTTCGAAGGCCAACCGGGCCGCCTTCCACCACGGGATTAGAAGGCAAGATGGCTGGCCGTCCACTCCTCTAACTACCACCTTGACTTCGTCTTCCCCACGATCTCTTCTACTCGCCGCCCACATCCCCACTACTCCGATCACTCCCCACTCCGGCGACTGCCGCGCGCACCACCTCCGACCCTTGACCACTTCCTATTGGCTGAAGGTTGATTTACGGGGATTTAGACCCCTATTTTCTCCTATTCTTTCCTTCATCTATTTAAACCCCCCAGGTTCCCTCGAGCAAGGGGGTTGATAAATATAGTTATCATTGATAAATAACTAGTTTCTATGGACAACTATAGAATGTGATTGAGAAATATAATTTTGGATTGACATATACAGGATAAGAAAAATAAATACAGGTTATCATTGACTATACATGCTAGGATATATAAGTAAATGTTCGGGTTGACAAATATATGATATTGCTGATAATTATAATTTACGTTATCAAGTGTAAGTTTGATTGTATAAAGTAAGATTGGCAAACAAAGTTATAGATTGACCTAAGGTAGTACTAATAAATACAGGTTATGACGAGTATACGACAGCGGATTGACCTAAGGTAGTACTAATAAATATAGGTTATGATAACTAATACAAGTATACAATTCGATTTGAGAAATATAACTTCAGATTGACATATACAAGTTTTGATTGTGAAACATAGGCTAACGTAGATTATATAGGGTAAAAGTACAAATAAATTAGGGTTAATAAACACATAGTAAGGTTGACAAATAAGTATTTGGATTAAGAATAATTGTTTGAGATTAACAAATATAGGGTGATAGTGACACGTAAGAATTAAAATTTTTGATTGACACATTTCAATTCAAAAATGTATTTGTCAATGATGTGAGACCCATGCCTCATTGGGAACTTGTATTGTTCAATCTAACCTTCAATTTTATATTTTTAATTGTTTCTTTGTATTTTCTTTCAGAATTATCCTCGCATAGTACGACTCCTACAAAGGAGAAAAATGATGATGGGCATGCCAATATTGTAGAACCATGCAATGGCATGAACTTTGATACGGCTGAAGATGTGAGATGCTTTTATAACACCTATGCTAGACATGTAGGATTTGGTATATCTACTGTCCATAGCAAGTTTACACGTGGGTCTTATACGCACAAGATATTTGATTGCTGGAAGAATGGACAGAGTAGGAGAGACCCAAAAGCTTTATGTCATCGAGATAGTGCAAAAGTTGTTTGCAAAGCAGGCATGAAAGTGAAGTTAGATAAAGGTAGCGGAAAGTAGATTGCATATCATGTTCTACTTAAGCATAATTATAGATTGTCTCTAATGGTTGCTGTATACTTGCGGTCACACCGAAGGATATGCACACTTGAGAAGGTAGAAATAAAGAATATGCATAGTGTGGGAATATCAACATCAAATATAGTGTCCTGTATTGCGAGAAGAAAGGGTGGTGTTCGACAATTACAATTTACTGAAAAGGATTGTAGAAACTTCCTAGATAGAGAACGACAAAGTCAATTGAAGGAAGGTGATGCAAAGATAATGATGACCCATTTTCTACAAATGCAAAGTAAGAGTCCGTTATTCTTTTATGTCGTAGATTTGAATGACAACCAACAACTAAGGAATGTATTTTGGATTCATGGAAGGGTAAGGACGGCATGCACATATTTTGGAGATGTTATATGTTTTGATACTACTTTTCTCACAAATATCTACGAAATGCCTTTTGCACCATTCGTCGGAGTAAATCATCATGGGCAATTCATACTACTTGGATGTGCCTTACTATCAAATGAGAAAGTGCAATCTTTCATATGGGTTTTTAGTTGTTGGTTACAAGCCAACGGTGGTGTTGCACCAAAGGCAATCATCACTGATCAAGATAAGGCCATTGAAGCAGCGATTGTTGAGGTCTTCCCTGATGCACAACATCGATTTTGCCTATGGCATTTTTTGCAAAAGATACCTAAAAAGATTGGTCATGCACTACTCATCCTGATTTTATGGAAGACTTTGATGAATGCATATACGATTCTCTTTCTACTCATGAATTTGAAGAACGGTGGGACCAATTGTTGTGTAAGTATGAAGCATGCAAAAATAATGGCTAGTTCAATGGATTGTACGAAAGTCGTGCGAAGTGGGTTCTAGTGTTCTTAAAAGATACATTCTTCGCAGGTATATTTCATTACTTCATCATTATTTTACAAATCATGATAACTTTTCATTATTTATAGTTATCAATGTTCATATGGACTTGTCAGTCTGAACTTTTATATGTATTTTTCAACAATACTCTGTGTTTGTCAATTCGATGAGCATTTATTAGGTTATGTATGTTAATGAACATATATATTTGACAAGGTGAACATGTGTTAGTCACTCTAATCATGTATCAATGTTAATTTATGGTTACCAATTTTAAGCTGCATTTGTTTTGCCTTAACTTGTATTTTGAATCTGATAAATGGACTAGATATAATATGATTGTACAGGAATGTCAACCTCGCAACGTAATGAGAGCATTAATCATTTCTTTGATGAAATTGTGCACTCAAAGACCACACTTGCTGAGTTCATTGAAAAGTATACAATTGCAATTGACAGAAGATATGATGCAGAGAATCAAGCGGATGTTAAATCCATAGAAACGATAGCTTACTTAACAACATCCTTGCCTTTTGAGAAGCAAGCTGCCAATATTTACACAAGGCAAATTTTCAAAAAATTTCAGCAAGAGGTTATACATGTTGTTGCTTGTCATCCTACCATTATTCAACTTGACGAATGTACATGTGTATTGAAGGTGAAGTCATTTGAACGGGTGAAAGTTAAAGACAGAGTTAAGGAAATTGTGAAGGAGTACACCGTATCATGTGATCGGAAAGAAGGAACCATATCATGCCTTTGCTGTTGTTTCCAATTCAAAGGATATTTATGTAGGCATGTATTGATGGCATTTCTTCTTTGCGGCATCAATATGATTTCCGAAAGATATTTTATGCAGCGGTGGACAAAAGAGATGGGTATCGTTCAGCAATTGATGACTTTAATGTTCAGAATGACTTGCAAAATTCAAACTCTGCAAGGTACGGCAATTTAATTCACCGTCTCATGAAAGTTGCCGAGGCTGGGTCTTTGTCAAAACTTAGATTTGATGTAGTTTTGGATAAAATTCCCAAACTGATGAATAAGTTGATAGCTGCCACCAAAGCAGACAAATCCATGCTCATTGTCGTAGACAAAAATGGACCTATCAAAGATCCTCCAAGATCAGTTACCAAAGGTCGAAAAAGGAAAAAAAGGATTCAGAATTCTCTTGAGAAACTTAGGAAAAAATGTAAAAGGGCATCTCAAACTAACAAGGCTACTGTTGAGAGCAATATCCAGATGATGGAAACAACGAACACTGATGTTGCAGAAGAGACAATGCAGCAACATATAAATTGATGGTTGTCCATAAGCCTTTTTGGTGGCGCATGTTTATATGCCTTGCAGCTATGTATTTTGTGAAAGATGATGTTGAGATGGACATACATTATCTATATGGCTGTATAGGAAAAAAGTTGTGTGTGAGTATATGTATGTGATGTGAAAATTTAATACAAGTTTTGTATGTGAATGTACATTTCTCAAGCAATGTACATAGTTTCTTGACTTGTATGTAATACATCTTTGTATGTGAATGTGAAATTTTAAGTAATATAACGAAAAGTTGACATATGTGTTTTCTATTCATGAATGTAAAATTTTTGTGTTTCAAGTTTGAATTAAAATCAAATTTTTTTCATTGTTTTATAAGCTTTTAAGGATATGTAACCTCGTTATGCAGGTTACAGCCGTACCTATACTCAGTTGAGGGCATGCATACACATTCACGTAGTATTCATAAATACTGCAACCTATAGACACCAATACAGAAGAGGATTGACAAATGCATAGTAATATTGACAAAAACATAATAATATTGATAATTTTAGCAAGCCTTACAGTGACAATTATTATTGATAAATACGGCGTTTATGTTGATAAATTGAGATTATTGGTGACAAACTTTAGGTAAGATTGACAAACACAAACTAAGATCGATTAGTTCAAACTAACATTGACAAATACAGGTTAAGCTTGATCAAGACAGATTAGCATTGACAAACACAGTTTGACACTGACAAACTTTTACATTTATAAATGTAGAGTATGATTTACAAATATGAAATTTTATTGTCAACTACGGACTAATATTGACAAGTAAAGGATAATTTTAGCAAGCTTTACAGTAGCACCTAAGATTGATAAATAACGCATTTATGTTGATAAATAAAGAGTAATGTTGACAAATTTTAGGTAATATCGACTAGTGTAGACTAACATTCACAAACGCAAAGAAAAATTGATAAACATAGACTATCATTGATAAATAAACGCTGACAACGAGAAATATTTACATTTACCAATGCAGTGTACCATTGACGAATAAGGTATTCTATTGATAAATATGAAGTAATATTAACAAGTAATATTGATAATTAACAACCCTTACAGTGGCAACTAAACGGCGTTTATATTGATAAATAGAAAGTAATGGGGTAATGGTGACAAACTTCAGGTTAGATCGACAAACACAAACTAAGATCGATTAGCACAGGCTAACATTGACAAATACATGTTAATCTTGACTAAAATAGACTAGCGTTGACAAATAGAGTCTGACACTGAGAGACATTGGCATTTACAAATGCAGCTTATGACTGACGAATATGGTATTCCATCGATAAATACTAACTACTGTTGATAAGTATATGATAATTTTAATAAGCCTTACAGTGGCAACTACGATTGATAAATAACACGTTTAGGTTGATAAATATAGACTAATTGTGACAAATTCCAGATAAGATCGACAAACACAAAATAATATCAAGTAGTAGAGACTAATATTGACAAATGAAGGTTAACGTTTACTAAAGTCGACTAGTATTGATAAATATAGTATGACACTGACAAAGGTTTACATTTACAAATCTATCGTATGATTGACAAATATAAGTTTTCATTGACGAATACGAACTAATATTGAAAAATAAAGGATAATATCCGCAATCTTTAAATTGGCAATGAATATTGACAAATATGACGTTTATATTAATAAATAAATATTAATACTTACAAATTTAGGATAACATTGACAAACGCAAACTAATATTGATTAGCACTGACTCACATTGACAACTGCATAGTGATCTTGACAAACTTACGGTAGAAATGACAAACATTTATATTTACAAATGCAGCATATGATTGACAAATATGAGATTACATTGATAAATATGGGATAAATATTGATAAATAAAGAATAATATTGGCAACCTTTATAGTCACAACTAACATTGATAAATATGGCGTTTTTATTGATAAATAGAAACTAATAATGATAAACACAATATCGAGTAGTACAGACTAACATTGACCAATGCAAGTTAATCTTGACTAACATATACTAGCATTGATAAATTTTAAATTTACAAGTACTCCGTATAATTGACAAATACTGTATTACATTGATAAATACTTATTCTCATCTGCACAAGGATAATATTGGCAACCTTTACATTGGCAACTGACATTGACAAATGCGTTGTTTTTATTTGTAAATAGAGAGTAAAAGTGACAAATGATAGGTAAGATTGACAAAGACAAACTAACATTCACTCGTATAGATTGACATTGACAAATCTAGGTAGGATTGACAAACACAAAGTAACATTGAATAATAGAGGATAACATTGATTAATACAGGTCTGTGTTCATAAATAGAGAGTAACCCGGACAAATGCTGTCGGATATTAACAAACACGTAGTAACATTATTTTGATTTATATTGACAAATACATATTATTACTGACAAATAAAAAATGAAATTGACAATCACGGAGTAACATTGACAAGTAAAGGACCATAGTGATTAATGCCTTAGTTCACATTTGACAGTCTAAACGTTTATTTGTCAATGTTATTCTCTCAATGCGTACATTAATTTGTCATTCTTACGTGGTATTTGTAAATACCTACCTGTAATTTTCAATGCTAACGTGTATTTGTCAATCTTATCTTCTCAATGCCTATATTAATTTGTCAATCTTACTTGGTATTTGTGAATACAGAGTTGTATTTTTCTATGTTAACCTGTATTTGTCAAAATTATCCTATAGGTGCATACATTAATTTATCAATGTTACCTCTGTATTTGAGAATGCTTACCTGTAATTTTCAATGTTAACCTGTATTTGTCAACTGTAATCTGGATCACAGAGACAAAAAAGTATCTGTAACATCACAGACACAGGTTTCTTTCTATAGAAACTAATCACAGACACAAGCTTGCAAGACCCATGAGCAACCTGTATTTATCAATATTAACCTGTACTTGTCAATTGTAACCTGAATCACAGAGACATAAAAAATATCTAGTAACATCACAACACAGGTTTCTTTTCACATAAACTACTCACAAACAGAAGCTTGCAAGATCCATGAGCAACGCAACAACACAAGCTAGAAAATATTAAAGTGAATCATTTACAAGGTCACACCAGAAAATATTAAAGTGAATAATTTACAAGGTCACACCGATGCATACTCCTGAAAATATCACGTCATCGGGGAATACCCCTAAAAATATAACAACATCAACAGGGCATACCCCTAAGAATAACACAAGTGTGTGTGACAACATGCTGTACAAAGTTCTTACAAGATAACCAATCCAAATACATCCGATTGAAGGCTGTTCATTGAGCGCCCATGGTCACCATGTCGACTGCCAACTGTCCTCTCAATCGTGCAATATCGTCTACAGTGATGTCCATTTGAGTCATTGTACTCCTTACTGTCAATGCCTCTATGAACTTCACCACATACATCGCACAATCCAAACTATCAGGGGGCTGAGATGCGCATGATTCGTCAAACTCCAATTTTCAATTTTTTATTTCACTTTGCGCACCAGCGAGTTGGAAGTACTTTTTGATGATGAGAACTTGCAAAGATAATCAAGGAAATGTCATACAAATAATAGTAAAAAGGAATATAGTCACAGATTAATAAGTCAAATACTTCATTACCCAAGACCGTGCTGTGCCATTATGTAACACATCTCCTTTGATAGAATTATATGATGTAAAGCACTTCCTCTGTGTATCAAGGGTAAGCAGATGCCAATGATTTGAGGAGTGCAGCACAAAGACAACAAAGTCAACTTTTCCTAACGCCTCATCCGTACTGAACTCCTTAAATAGCTTCATGAGGCATTTTACTTTGGCGGCCGTGTTCTTTTTAACAATATCTGCCTTGTTTCGATGAATGGTAGACAAATAGCCCCACGGTTTGTAACTATCAGGAGATTGTAATTGCCTCTGTTTGATCCTGTGCACAGCATAATCAATCACCTGCAAAGATTTATATGTACATGTGTTTACATGAATGAATCTAATATTAATTTACTACCAATTGTCAATGTTAACATACAATACTTACATCATCGTGTGTCATTTGTCCAGATAATAAATAGGACATGTGTAGTCTTGTCAAATTTGCACCCCATGTAGTGCTCAGGACAACATGTTCACTGACAACATGAAGGCAGAATGTAAACACACACCCATACATAAAAGACATGTAATGGAAAATGGATCAATATCTAAAACATGTTTTTACTCTCCTACTTGAAATGAAAGGGAAATTTCAGTAAGTTACAGCTCTAGTGAAGGAAGTTTCAAACTGCTAATTCTCATATGCAATGGGAAATGGACACAAAATGAGTCCGTTGTGTTTGGTAGATGACTGAGTAGGCCTAGATGTCTCAGGAATGGAGGGATAAATGATTATCCTCTAAGAATAATGCTGAAAATATCAGAACGTCCATGTATGAAGCTATGAAGCTTTAAACTAACATAGGTGTACTAAAAGAAAACTGTAATTTTTCAAAGACAAAGACCACAAAACAAGATGAGATGCAAGCTTTCCTCTATAAAAAAGCTGATGGATGTGAAGGGTAAAAAGTAAATAAAAAATAAATAATAGTAAGGAAGACAATTTAAAAATGTAGTAACACAGTGCATTCTTATAGAACTTCATAACTTCCATTAAGGAAGACAACATTAAACTTTCGAATATAAACATATTTCCAAAACAGCTGCCACCCATTTTCCGGTATTCTCTTTCACAAACCATTTTCATCTCCATATTTGACAAAAAAAGGTTAACATTCTCTAATGAAACAGCCTATGCAAAAAAAAAAAAAACTTGTATGACACTCGTACAACAAAATTCGTATAGAAATTTCATACTACAAGCACCGACATTAAAAAGGAGAAGCAAGAGGCCCTTTTTCTGAATCGGACAGTAAAAAAAACATAAAGTCAACCACCATCAATGGTATTTATGATGCCATTTTTTTCCTTCTTTTACCACTTTAACCTGCACCAACACCAAGCATAATAAATGGGGGAGGAGGGCAAGAGGAAATAATCAAAAGGGTAGGCAAAGTGTTTAAAATTCCTGAATGGGGTGTTGATTCTATGAAACATAGAGAGAAGAAAAGGGAAAAAAGCCCACGCATGTGTTCGGGGAACTCCTTCTAGATTTTTAATGCTCTATGTTCTTGATCCTTTTTGTTAAATTCCCACAAAAGTGCAAATCGCCTCTCAGAGCTGCAAAAAAGTTTCTAAATGTTGCTGAATCTCTAGGATTTCCACCTTTTTTTCCTCCCTTCCTATTTTTTTTTTTCCCCTAAAACCAGTTCAACATGCAAGCCTATATCCCAGTATGCGGGTTTCTGCTTCCAGCATACATGTATCTATCACTATGGAAGCCCATATCCCACTATACAGCACTATTCCTAGACAAGAAGAGGCGGTGGAGGGACGGCTCCAACCTCTCTAAGTAAGAAGACATGAGTAATCTTTTGTGACTCCTAAAGTTTTCCTAGAGTTTTGTAGAGAATATACATGAAACGTGAAAAAGAGATTTCCTTCTATGCTTTTTTTTCATCTTTATCATTTTTTTTTCTCTTGTCACTGGTAAACTTTTCCGCAAGTGTTCACTTTTTTTTCTAAAGTGGATGAATGTAGTAAATGTATAGAAATTTACTTACTCGGTCATGTTAGATGATAAAAAAGTGTGAATGACTGCCTCATCGTTCACTCCTAGAAGACCCTTCCCAGAAAATTCATATTCCTCCTTTTTCAGAGATGCCTGCATTAGAGTACACATGAATCACAATAAGAACAAAATAAGGAAACTAACTTTCTAACAGTCCACTTACCATTGTCCCTTCAGAAATAACCCTCTTGGGTCTAGCAGTCCTCTTCTTCTTAAACATACGCAAAGATTTAGTCTTTCCCTTATGCTCAACCTTAGCAGATGCTTCCAACTGTTCATAAAGGTGCTCTCCCGATTCCGTACCAACGCTTGCAGCCCCGTCGTGGAGGTCCCCTTGCTCTTCAAGTCCATGTATCCCTGCATGCTCTCCCTCCTCCTCAACTGCAGCACCCATGGTAGGCACCTCCGCCTTCCAATGTTCATGACCCAAAGCCCTTACTTGTGCGAAAAGAGCATCAACTTTGCTCTCCAAACGATCAAATCGAGCATCTATTTGTTTTCGAACCTCCATCAACTCCCTTGCATGCTTCTCATCTAGACATTTGACCATGTCAACAAGCGCAGTAACTTGGTGTGTCAATGTCTCGATGGCATTAGAGGTGGCTGGCTCCTCCCTTCTGCTTTCTTCCCCCATCCCAAGGAGCCACCTTTCAGCGGGCTCCACCTCCAATTTCTCAACAACTTGTTTGAAAGTATTTAGATCATGTTGTTACTAAGAAAAAAGATAACATCAATGCACGTGGATTTAGTCACGTTTCATGGGTGAATATTACCTGATTTGTTCTCAAGGTGGATGCTGTCCACGCAAATTTTCGTACATTCATGGATGGCCACCGAAATAAACGGGGAAATGCAGACCTGTTTAGTGGCTGCCGGATGTAGGTATGCTCCAGAAACCACACCTACAAATACGTGCAAAATGAGTTAAAAATATATTATATGATATGTAAAATGATACAACATCAAATACAAAGAATAGTAAAACTAATAGAATACATACCGCTAAGGCAGCTGAGCAACAATACAAGAATATATTCCCTGTTGGTTCACCTCTCCCACGACTTCTCTTTCCTACAATTTTTCTGCCACTCCTCTTGTCCTTTACTGCATGTACCAGGACATCAAATTTGTGCATGATGAGTTGAAGAAATGCCACTGCTCAGGAATATTTACTAAGTGACTGTAGGTCATCCAAATAATGCAGTAGCTGACGGGGGCATCTATGCTGAGTTACTGGAGACAAAAATGTAGAGAACAGTAGGAGTATCCACAGCCGAACTGTGTTGGCTACATCTACCTCATCATCGGAGCCTACAAGACTATGAACTAGCTCCTGTACGATCTTTCTCTCGAACACTACTTTCTCGCCAAAATGTTCTCGAAGTCGGGAAGGCTGATCCTTTGAGCCGTAATGGTGCACTTCAATGCCTGTGCATGGTACTCCCAAAATCAAAGTGACATCTTGGGGGGAGAATTTGACCACCGTTGTACCAAGGACAAAGTCACACCCTCCCTGAAAGGCATCTATTATTTGCTCTAGGAAATAGAAAGGGAACGATGTGGGAGGCCGGTTGTCCATGAATGGCACAAATGGAGTTTGGCACATCAAACTCTTGTGGCAATCTCTAAAGCCCAAGGCATCGCGGTCATCCACATATGTTGTTAAAGAGCATCGGGCTAGCAAAATTTGTCCCCGTCCACCTGTGTTACCAATGAAGAAATAATTAGTCCTAAATCTTATGAATGAAATACTATAAGGAAACAACAACAATTACTTTACAAATAGCAGATTTGCTGCATAGAGTTTGGAATCAGTTGACAAATCTCAGTTTTCACTCACAAATACGGGATAAGATTGACAAATAAATGTTGTTGTGGATGATTACAAGTTAACAATTACAAGTTCGTGAATGGAATTAGAACTTAGAACCAAGTTCACTGGCTGTTAACTAAGTGCAACATCCATTCCACGTACACAATCATGTTTTAAACAAAATGAACTATGCAACAATTTGAGAACCAAATGAAAATACAGAAAACTACAAACACGTGATTAAAAGAATATGACAGTTTATGAGGCACTGAACTGTATAAAAAATAAAGTGTAAAAATATTTACTGTGGCCTAAAACCGACTGCCGGTGTGCAACATGGTTGAGCAGCAAATCATAGTCAATGGAAGAAGGTATGACTGCACGTAGGGTGGAACGATAGTACATGACCAGTTATCCAACGAATGTAATGGTAATCACAAGGGTGTATTGATTAGTTCCTTCCCATGTCATTCCACCATTGAGCAAAATAAGAGTATTGGAAGTGTGCCATATAAATGCGAAGGACAGATTAATTTTCCCATGTCCTTCCTATGTGTAGCCTTTGTTCAAGTTAAAAAAATTAATCTTTCTTCAGAATCTCATAGTTTATCATGCACTGTACCAATATGGAAAGCAGTAGCCATGAGAAAGAGAATAAAAGGAAATATTGAAATCAAAAGTCATCCTTACATCTTACCCATAAACTAGCTGTCCAAAGATGGCACAACAGTGCTATAATCTCCTATACCACTGACTACCTAAAGAATGAATGCTGAAATTGCTTTCTACGAATTCTTTTTGGCCCAAAGAATGTGTATGTTCTCTCCTAAAATTTTTGGGGTACAACATAGTATAAATAACATCATTTTCCCACTCGCCTTGTTGAAGGAATATGGCCTCAGGTTAAAAAACCATTTTAAACTTAATGGCATCTATGAAGGTGCACATTCAACATACACGAGAAATGGCCAAGATTGATGACCAATTTAAGAGGGGGTGTATTGTTGAAATAAAATTGGTAGTGCAATTCTATAACATTGTGAGCAAGCTACCTTTTTTTATATAAAGTATGCAAGCTGTTTTCAACATTGCTGCTTATCCTTTGTTAAGTTGTTCATAGGTATTACCTTGCCCACATGATTTGTGAGCCATGGACATAGATGTTTTGTGTTTATACAAACATGTAACTGGGTACAACAAAATTTTGGAAAGAAAACATCACAATACAAGAGATATACAAAGTTAAATATATTTGTATCTACACATCCATCTAAAAGAATATGATCAATTGAAACTTGTCCAAAACATAGAAATGATGAGTATGATATTAATAAGTTTATTGAATCTTACTTAATGTTTAAACAAGTGTTTGAAAAAAATGAAGTGGTCATCTAAAATCGTAAATGGAGCATGAACATGTATATTCAAGACTTGTGTTGTGTCCTAATGTCCAATATGGCACAGGGTGGTTTGCAAAGAACAATTTTTTTGTTCCTTGGGTGATAGGTATCTCACCTATCAATTTTTTATTATTAAAAAAAAAACCAATGTGAAATTCAATCAGGGGGAGGGACAAGTAATATGCTTATAATAGGTGGGCACAATGTAAGTTGGAAATAACACATGTAATTTTTTCTTTCTTGGGGGATAGGTATCTGACCTATCATTTTTGGATTATTAAAAAAAATAAAAATAAACCTCTTCACCATGTGGTTGTCAGGAATATTAGATAATGTGAAATTAAATCAACGGAAGAGGCATCTAATATGCTTATGATAGGTGGCCACAGGGTGGGTTGGACAAAATAGATGTAATATTTTCTTTCTTAGGTGATAGGTCTCTCACGGATCATTTGTTTCTTCTGATTTTTTTTTTTTTTAAAAAAAACTTCACCATGTGGTTATCAAGAATGTTAGACAATGTGAAATCAAATCAGGGAGAGAGGCAAGTAATATGTTTGTGATAGGTGACCACGGGGTGGGTTGGGTGGGTTGGACATAGATAATGTCAACATCCACAAATTAAGATTGACAAATAAAGGATATGATGGACAAACAGAAGTTAATGTTCACACAGACAGAATGTAAAAATTATCAAAAAATTGTTGACATGTTAACATTGACAAATCCAAGTTAATATTGACAAACTCAAGTTTAATTCACAAATACATGTTAACATTAACAAATAAAGGTCTCTATGAATGAATATAAGTAAACATTCACACATGCAGATTAAGATTGACAACTACAGATTTTCATTGACATATCCAAGTTAAGATCCACAAATACATATTAAGAATGACAAGTTCAGGTTGACATTGACAATCGTCAGACAACGTAGAAGAAATTAAAAAGTTTACAGTATCACATTGTAAGTTAAACAAGAGGAGGCCTGTATTGTAGTCAAGCTCTTTATTACCATCAGGCATAGTCATGTAAGGTGAGGTGGGGAGGATGTTGACTGGTGGAGGTTTAAGGAGAAAGAGAGGCAGGTGAAGTGATGCGCAGGAGAGAGACGATGAGTCAAGTAGGATGCACAAACATTTATTAGGAATGGTGATCACAAGTTCTGAGACCAAAGTTGACTTATGAGGATATGAATATCCTTAGTAAACTCTGCCTTTTGCGGTAAATTGATCATACATTGGAGAGCTTGTCTAAGTTAGATGTGTCCTAAGGCTCAGTTCGTATGTCATTGGAAAATGTATAAGATTTTCTGTCAACTTGTATGTCCTATTTGTTCTTTCTTCTTTTTTTCCCTTTTAACAAATGCTTACTTTTTATTTTACTGTCTACTTTGTAACTCAATGGGCTTCCCTAATGCTAACTTTCGGAACGGTGACAAGAAGAAAGGAAAATGTGGAAGTGGATGAGTGGATTTATTTAAAACGAAGGAACATGCAGAGAGGTGGACTTAGGAGATCTAGGAGTAAAAAAATTACGAAGAATAATGTACAGAAAAATCAAAGAACAAAATGTGTCTTCAAAATGATACCAGTAGAAGACATAATGGCATTTGAGATGAAATTTACCAAGTTGCAAGAAGGCAAAAAAAAAAAAATTCAGTTCCTACCTGACGTGGTGGATGTGGACTCTGGTCGGCTAGCCTTAGGGGTGGCCATCCTCTGCTCGGTAATAGCCTTCTTGCGATCGACTTTCTTCCCCTTTGGAGGGATCACTGCTATCCCCTTCTTTTTTGCCATACTTGCTATGAAATGTTTTGCAAAACAGTGACACATGAGGAAGACCAATGATGACAAAAACTAAATATGATTGAGGAACATTGACATTGCCACTCACCCTGATTCGTGCTCCGGTGGGATCCTTGCTCCGGTGGGATCCTTCTTGCAAGCTTCTTGCAGGTATACAGGAAAGACTAGGTAATCAGATTGGTTCTCTTGGTCGTCGCTACTGAAGCCCCTGCTTGCATGTTGCTGATCAAACCACCGACCAGAAGATGGGGTTGCCGCTTCACGACTAGCACGAGATAGGAGGGGGGACCTCGTGCGAACAAATGAAATTCTCTGAAGACAGTGGCCGTTGGAAGGAAATCCAGTGTGGGAGAAAAATATGATAGAGGAAGAAGGGGCATGATAGAGAGGAGGTAGGGAAGATGGCACAAGAGAGATAGGAAAGAAAGGAAAAAAGTGAAGGAGAAATACCTGGTCGTTACCGCCACTCGCTTCACCTCCGCTACCAGCCGCCCCTCCGCTTCCGGCCGCCCGCTTCACCCCTGCTCTCCTTCGCTCTCCTCCGCTCTCCTTCGCTTCGGGCCGTTTCAACGCCGCAGGTTCACGTCCGCCCGCTTCACCGCCGCTCCACTTCGGGCCGAGCCGCTTCAGCGACGCAGGTTCACGTCCGCCGCCGCTTCACCTTCGCTTCCTCCAACTCTCTTCCGCTTCCGGCCATGTCCCTCCTCTGGCTTCGTTGTTTCCCGCGTGGATGGCGATGGGTGGGAAAATGGAATTTTGGGTAGAAAATATTCAAACGCTCCGTAAATTTCAAACGGACAGGACAGGGTACTCATTACGGTGCGGGATTTGACGGGGGCGGATCGGGGCAACCGATTGGCGTAGCCGGTGTCCGGATGTCAGCGTTGGCGCAGCGGACGTGCCGATGTGAGCATTCCCAGTTGGCCTTCAACGCCACGTGGTTCAACCACACCTCGTTGTGCGTTGTGACTGGGCGTTGCTGCACACCCAGTTGTGTAGCAAGCATTTCTCTTCTCGGACATATACTAATTTCAAGTATGTGCTGCACGTGTTATTTTTTACTATTAAGTATTAGAATTGAATGTTCAACTTTATTATTTCAAGAATATATATTAATAATATTTTTAATATAAATAATATATATTTTTTGCTTTGCAACATACTTACAATTAAATAAAGTTTATTTTTGTATACTTGTAAGAGAATCTAACTCTACTAGTAATCATCATCAAAAACACATTTATAGATTATTTTGAGGAAATAAATCAAACGTATGGTTAGACGAATTTTAGGCATATTTTCCAGCAATCGTTATAATCCATTTTTCTCCTATTTACCAATTTTTTGTGTGCAAATATTTACCTACAAGCCCTTCTTGCATCATATGAGAAAATTAAAGAAATGTTTTTTGTTATTTTAAATTTTATTCAATTTTAAAACTAATACTTTTATCATTAATTATAACTTTACATACAATGTGCACCCTATCTCTACACGTTGTCTGGTCCGTTGTCTATCGGCTTCTCTCGTGTCATTGGGAACTTTTCCTAACACGGTTCTTGAATCATAGCAAGTGTCTTCCCATTTTGACTATGCACAATTTTCTAAATCTATTCAAAATGAAGTCATAATTTTTGATAAGTTTATATTATATATATATATATTCATAAAAGATGGTGATAAATGTATATTTTGATATCTACGTATAAATTATATTATATATCTTTTATTATTGTAATGTTAGTAGTACTTTTTTAAGAAAAAATTCATAAAAGATACGTGACTTTATCTAAGATCAAATAGATTGTATGTGTCTAATACACAAAAATATTTATTTTAAAAAATATGCATATGAAGCGCATTATAACACATTAATGAATTTAAATTAGACCAATTAACTAATTCTGAGAGTCTATTAACCAGTTTAAATAAGTTGATTTAGCCTAATTAATTTAATTGTGAAAGTCCATTAGATTAATGATATTAATAAGAACAATGTGCTAATTTAGTTAAAATTCTAAGTTTCATGTTTTAGATAGGAAGTAAGCAGCATAATAAAATAATGATAACTTTATATAGAAATCTTAGATTGAGGCATAGTTGGTATCATGAGAAAGATGATAAAAAGATATATAACTTTAAAGAAGTCATAGTTGATATCATTGGAAAGATGATAAAAAGATTTATAACTTTGAAGAAGATCATTTTGCTAATTCAGATATTTTAAGGATAAAAGATATTGGTGATAAGTTATGGAAATGACTACCAACAGGAAACAAGTCCTAATAAGACTAGTATTCAAATCAGGAAAGAAAGAAAAATGTAATTAAAGTTAACCACGACCCGAATTTTTTTAAAAGAGATATGTGAATTAGATTAAAAGTAGAACACAATATATTTGAATATATTTAAGATTTCAATTCGTAGGTAAAAAGTCATAATTTGAATTTTACTCGAATTAAAATTCTGCATACAGATTTACTTAACATAGCCTTCATATTTTAGGCTTTATGTATAAAATTTCAAATTAGATAAGGCAACTCTCATTATAAAGATTTTCAAAATTCTAGAACTTTCATGAAGACCATATTTATAAAAAAAGACGGTTACTAGTTCAAATTTAAATGTGTCTTTAGACGGGAACGAAATCTGCTAGAAATCTGGGTGAGTTCTATTTCGAGTTGGAAGCTTATCTATGAAGGGAAGGTTTGACAATGAAAAGATAGGAGGAGTTTGAAAAGGATTTGGAGAGGAAAAAATATTATTTATAACTACCTAAATTCATGCACACCATACCCTAGCCATAGCTTTGCTTGGAGAAGTTAGTTTGGATGTTGTTTTTGAGAGAAAGAGAGAAGGAAGACTACTGGATAACAAAAAGGTAGTTTTACAACGTGAAAAGACTCTTTTGGGGCCTTAGAAAGTGCGGAGAAGAGTTTGGAAGGGTTAGAAGTCGTGAAACTTGCTTGGAAGCATTTTAGGATCCACCAAGAACTAATCTTTTTTAAGAAGTATACAGATAACGCTAAGTATGATTTATTTTGTACCAAAAATTATATCATTTTTAAGATTTTTCAAAACTAATCAATGATCAAGAAACTAGATCTACATGCCTACTTCATGTTCACAAAATTTTATATTTATTTGATCTTGTTTACTATTCATGCCATGATTATTCTCTTAACACATACAATCTTTCCATTCAATCTATTTTGTTTTCAACTATGATAATTTGGGTTACATATATTAGTTCATTTTTTTTGATGTCATATTTACATAAAATTTTGACAAAAGACTATTTTTGATGTTTTATCTATGTTAGAAAAATTTTATAATTTTATAATTTTTATTCTATAATTTTATTTTCAGACTATATAATATGTCTGGACAATTTTAAAGTCACAACTTGTGAACCTTCTATCTCACTTAATGCTTGTCCAACCTTCACTAAATTTCGTAAAAACCTTTGTTATATTGTCCTTAATCTCTTTGTAAAGTCTAAGAATTTTTTGACCCCGTTTGTCTTTTATTTTACCCTTTATTTTGAGTTGCTGGAATTCTATTACAGTTAGACTCTCAGAATCAAAGTGGGAGTCTGAAACCATATCAAATCAATCCATAAAATTATGAAACTTTATCAAAACCTTTATATGATGCCACAAGACTATTTAATAAATATTATTATTTTTAATATTTATCTTAATTATTCTTGCTATTTTCTACCTTGAAATTTAATATTCAATCTCAAAAATTATGAGATTAATTCTGAAAATTTTTAAAAATTACTCATACATTCATAAATATATTTTGAGCCTGTTAAACCATATTTAACTAGATTTGTACTTTTAAATCAAAATACACTTCATTATGGAACTATACATAGCCTTCGATGAATAATAAATAATAAATCTATTTGAGTCAGTTTGATCATTAAATTTTCCTAGATTAACATCATTAATCTATGAAATATGATTAATGTGTATATGAAATAAGTATATATGGACAGTGCCATCATAGTAGAATTTTGGACAGACTATGTAAGTATTTGCAGGATAAGTCAGAACCTGGGAATAATGGGTGTATATAGATGGGGCATTTGCGGTTCTGCGTAGTAACTAAGATCTTTGTGCCGCTTGCCTGAGTGCATTGGTATTTGTGTAGATTGCTCCTTATATTATAGTTGGATGCATATCTGATACATTTAAGTGAGAATATGATAATTAATGTGTCTTCTGATTTGACTTATAATATTAAATTTGATATGATTTTACATACTCATATGCTATATAAATCACTTATTTGATCAGTCATGTTCTTACTTGATTAACAATTTATACAATCTTTTGATTAATCTATAAATCAACCTTTGTTTCTCTTTAAATTCAATAGATATATTCTACTATGATTAGCCTTTTATCCATGATCTTATGACCATGCTATAATATATGATCTGTGAACTATGAATCATAAAATATGAATAAGTTAACATGCTGCTAGTCATGTGAGATTTGATTTGTACTATATGAACCTCTTGTGGATTCGAGGTTATTTGATTAATAAGTGCACTGGCTAGATAACTATGATATGAAATATGAAATTTGCTATTTGAATATCTTGATTTGACCATATAATCATATTATTTCAGATCTAATTATTTGTACTAGAAAATATCTGTATCATACTATTTGGCAAATATGACATGCTTTGTATTATTTTCTTGTCATACTATATGTAGAATTTAATTTGACCATCATGTTTAGGATAATTATATAATGTAATTTGTAAAGTTATTATATATTAAGTCATGTAGGTAGTTTGAAGTCGCCTAAGTGGTGGACTCATAAATACGACCAAACATTTTTCAGGAAAAATCGATTTGAAATTTACTTAGATAGGGAGTGAAGACTATTGGATTATCCGAAGAACTTTTAGTTATCTTAGTTTAACAATTTATTTTTTAAAATAGTAGTTGATGTAAAAGAATTGACTAAGAGAGATTTGTTGTAATTTTCTTTATTTGGTGAGATGAAGAATTTAAATACTATTTGATGTTGTAATTTGTGAACTTTGATAATTGGCTACATATTTGAATTATGTGATAGTAGTGACATTGTTAGAATTTGGTGGCCTCAAAGCCAATCATTGTACATTCTAGTTCAGATTATTAATAAAGGCAATTATTTCTTCATTTAATAGTTCTCGCAAACGACTATCGTAATGAAGGTCCATAGACAAATGTATGGGATATTGAATCATAATGAGATCATGATAGTGAGATCAATATCCTAAGGCAATTGTCTTAAATAGTTCTCGATCATAGGATATTTGAGATGGACATTAAATATCCGATAAGATCGACACAAGTTATGTCTGCTCATATGATGAGGGTGAATGATCTCACATTCACTCGTGTGGTGACACTAAGACAAACAAGTGGGTGCTCATTAGAGAATGAGTTCACTGAACAGACCCAAATAAGAATTCCTGGATGGTAATTATACCTATTAGTCAACCAGGGAATTCATTTGTTGCAGTAGCACAGTTGGTCCTTTGACCTGAGTCACCAATGATACCTTGTTTGTGGACCATTGTATCTTGATTCTCTGACTCGTTGCCTTTAACCATTAAGCCCACCATAATCGGTCTTTCAGATACAGTGGAAAGCTTGCGAAGGTAATTGAGTGAACAACAAGGGATCACTCACTCTTGGTATAAGACTGGAGAGAGAATGTCCCATGGATGTGTACACAGAAATCCCTGGCCAGGGTCTAATGAAAGAGATGTATTTCTAGAAATTAACTGTGTACTGGAATCCATCTGGATAATGCGATAGAGGGTTTGACTATAAAACCATACCCTTGCGTTATCGGGACATTGCATGAGTGAAGGGTTATATCTGTGCGGTATCGGCAGACGGAAAGGTTCAATTGAAGGGAACAGTATCCCTTATATCTTCTGGGATCATGAGGTAGTGTTTGGTGCTGTTTATGATCAGAAGGCCAAGTGAATTAATCATCGGATGATAATTTACTTGTTTATTAAATTAATCATTTAACATATGATGTTTAAATGTTAATTAATAAATATTAAACTAAAGAAACAGTTCTAAGTTTAATGGGCCTGCAACCAGACTGATATATGGGCCTAGAGGGTCACACACATAAGAGTTCTCGTCAGACAGTGAGAGATGTTAAATTTTATGCTTATCTGGGTTTTTGTGAAAAGCTGCAGGATAAACATAAAGATTTAATGGAGAATTATCCAAGGCCAAACTTTTGGATAATCATGAGGATTAACTCTTGTGCTTATCCTTATTTCTATATAAGGAGGGCCAAGGGGGAGTGGTAAAAAGTGAGTTGGACGAATTTTACTCCCCAGATTCTCTCTCTCCTCTCTCTCTCTCCTTCTCAGAGTGGATCTGTCTCTCTCCGCGCATGGTGGATCTGAGATCTGGTCGGAGCACTCAAGTCGAGGAGGAAATCGCGTCTGCTGCGGGAACTCGTGTGGATACCTCTAGAGATCGTGCGCGTGCGCGATTACCGAGTCGGCATTATCCACGGGAGATTCGAAACCCCGCAAAGGTGAAGAACTGTTCTTCCCACTTATATTTTAATGTCCGTTTTACAACCCCAGCAACCGATACAAAAGGAATCATTTTTATTTCCGCTGCGTTCATGGCGATTCCTTACAGACATTTATTTAAATTATCTTGTAGTTTGTTTATTTCTTATATCCGTTTGTTAAGTTGATGTTATGTACTAAGAGTCCAATGTAAGTCGGTGTACTAAACAATATTTTGAGGACGTAACAATATTAACTAGTATATATATGGGGGCATATATACAATAAATCTTTAAATCATATTAAATATGATGCATATAGGTGTCCTCTAAGTCAATCATAAGGCACCTATTTCAATCTGGTTCATTAATAAATAGCATTAAATTCATTATGTAGATTGACATATTTATATTTACGCATAATGAAGTCTATGAATATGTGCAATAGTCATCAGATTTTGATGAGATCATAATAATGAGACTGATCAAACATCCGATTAGACTAGTACAGGTTATTCCAGCTCATATGATGAGGGTGACTGATCTCATTAGTTACTCGTGTGGAGACACAATGGTAAATCTATCGGTGCTCATTGGGGAATGAGTTCACTGAACTGATCAGACATTAATCGCCGAATGGTAATTTGCCTGACTGTCAATCAACTTGATTCATCGTCACAATGGCGTGGTTGATCCTTGGACTTGAGACACCAAAGACACCTTGTCGGTGGACTTCTGGACTTTGACCTTGACCTACAAATCCCTATCCACGGGATCTCTAATAGTCAAGGATCGAGTCCAGCGGAAGACCTTCGAAGGTGATTGTGTGTTCAATAAAGGATCGTTCGCTCTCAGGTAACTGGAGAGGGAATGCTCTAGAACAAAGCCGCAAGAGTCTCTGGCCAGAGCAGAAACAATATCAGAAATGAGGTTTTTCAATATTGTACAGCAGAGTCTGATTTAAGTGAGTTGACTATCTAGGGTTTGACAGTTGACCATACCCTAGGTTAACTCGAGAGCATTGTGCGAACGAAGGATTATAGCCATGCGGTAACTATGGACGGACAGGTTCCATGAGTGGATTGCTAAACCCCATTACCTTCCGGGATCATGCGGTGTTCCTTGGCATCCAACTTGATCGGAAGTCCGACCGAATTTACATGCAATGTTAATTCGGCTAAGTAATTAGTTAATATCTAGATATTAATTAATTACAATAAGTTAATAACTAGTTATTAGACTTAACGAGCTAAAAACTGGACTGGTAAATGGGTCTAGAGGGTCACACGCAATAAGATTCTTAGTCGGTGGTACATAAGTGGGATTTATATTAACTCAGGGACTTTTGTGAAAAGTCGCGCCGACTTAATATATATACGCGCTGTTGAGAAACCTGGGCCAAGCTCCAGGTTTTCCCCATACTGGACGTCATTCCCCCTTTCTCTCTCCTCCTCTGGGCGCCCTGTTCGAGGCACCAGGATTGTCTCCATCTCCTCCGCGCGTGATTCCCGAAAGTCGGGAATTCCAGTCGGCGGGTTTTCGGCAATCGTTACGGCGACGAATCTTCAGCGAGTGAGCTGATACGGACAAGGGAGCGAGGACAAACCATCGCGGAGGATCGTGTGGATACTGCTGGAGGCCGGACGCTTGTGCGGCTCGCGGCATCGCCTCGACGGAACCGAGACGGAAGCGGATTCGAATCCGCGCACGGTAATCAGATTACAACCCGGTTTTCGGTTTTAGTTTTTCGTTCCGAATCAGATCAGCGGGCATCGGGCGGAATTAATTTTTGTTTATCGTTTCCGCTGGGTTCTTTACGTCCCGCCCAGATCCCAACAAAATATACAAATAATTTATGAGCAAGCTCAAAGATGTCTTCTGGTTTTTTAAGAAAAGTTACTATAAACAAAAAGTAAAGCTTGTTATGAGATTTTTTAGAGATGGCTACTGTAATCAATCGTAGTTAGGGATTAAATCCCATAGTTTTTATATTTATGTATATTTATAAGCTATCACTCACAGTTTCAATTTTTTTACTTAATGAGCCTCTTTAAGGGATTAAGAATATCTCCTTAAAAGTTTTTTTAGAATCACCTTAAGACGTAATTTTATCAAATAAACATGTAGTTGTAAGAGGATAAAAATAAACATCATGGCTATGAGGATTCCTAAGTATGATAAATTATAAAGGTTAATATCTTAAAAATTACAAAACAAAAAAGAGAGAAGTAATGTCTTACACATTAATTAGTTGGAGAGAATCTTAATGAATTAAAGCAGTAAAATAAGCGGGTGTATTTGAGAGATTTTTGAAAGAAAGACTTGGCCTTCCGAGACTGCAATAAGTGCTTGGATAGTCGGATAAGCATGTAAAATTTGAGGGATCAATTGGATGAAATCAAAAAATTGAAACAAGTTGAGGGCTTGAACTAGAGGATAAAAGATAAGCATGTTAATCTGAACGAATCCAACGAACCAAAGCAAATTAGGTACATGAACTGGACGACCAAGAACCGTCCAATCCTTTTCATGTATATAGGTTATAGATATGCTCTTGACTTCCATATATTGCCATAAGTGTCCTTGACGTCTTTAGAAAGGGTACATTTATATCCTTCTATCAAAATACCATAAAACTCCAAACATAATATGTTGAACTCCAGTAAAGTATATATTTGCAAAAAATTTACTAAACTTAGGGGTACATATGTAAAAATATTTGTATTAGTTTGGTATATCAGTTGGAGTTTACTACATTTTGACAAAAGAATTGTAAGTGTAGAATCACAATGTATTTTAGATCTCGAAGAAAGTATAAGTATAGGATCACATCATTTTCCAAGGTGTCAGAGGTATCGATAGCAATATATATACAAGTCTCAACACATAAACTATAAGGATCGCAAGGAGAGATCGAACAAAAATTAAAGAACGATAACATAGAAGAAATTAAAACCATCCTGATCGTTCCTAATCCATTTCGGCTAAAAGAAATCGATTTGGAGATTTGAATCTCACCTTGCTTGGAATCATATCTACGTTCATTTGGTTCTGATGGAGTAATATCACTAGCTGCGCAGGTACCTGATCTCCAATAGTATCTACTCAATTCTCTAGTTGATGATTCATCCTCAATCCGTTAGCAGGTTTGGCATGTTCGCCAATCTTGCTCTTCGCGACAATACCCATTGTAATATTTGGTATTCTTATAAACATAAATAATAATAATAAATAAATAATAATGGTAGTAATAACTAAAGAGACAGATAGAGTGTAATATAGTTGTTGAGTAAGCCCATTAACTTAATTTCATAGGTGGTTTAGCCCATTATGGAGAAGGAAATTTTCTGACTTTAGGTACTTATGACACTAAGTCGGTATTTTGGCACAAACTCTTAGTATATGACTTAGATTTTGGCGTGGTAGGTGTCGTTAAAAAGTGCTCGAAGATATCTTCAACTTTGTAGAAGATCATTTTTATTGATTCATTCGTTTACTAAGCCAAAAAATTAAATGCTCAATTAAGGAAGGTAGATTTGCAGGAGAGGAGTTTAATTTGGAGTAGGATTCTTTCTAATTCGTGGAAGAATAGCTTAGTCCGATCCAAAGATAGTTTGTAGAGATTGTTTGACATCAGAAGTTGGGTGCTAATTCTATATATATATATATGGTTGGAGGAGTGGTTAACCCTAGACATCATTCTTTATTGTGAAAGGTGAGTATTTTGTTCTTGTTCTTGACGAAAAGGAAGAAGATGATAGTTGTTCTTAAGAAAAAGTTCATAATTTCATAATTCTCTTGTCTTTTAGGAGCATTAGAGGTCGAGGAGCAAGGCTAAAAATTATTACTTTGTGCTAGAGTCGAGATCTCTTGGCGGATTTTGAATTTGGGGTTCGAGTGTAAGAGATAGTTGACGATTCCCAAAATATAGATTAATTAGTATTAAATATGAAAAATAATATTTTGATTTCAAAAGTGGTCACAAGAAAAGTCTAGAATCATGTTCTTTATGTTTATGATCCAAAACATAAATTAGACATGTGAATTAATTGAAAAAAACTTGATTTTACTGTGTTCTACCTGGAAACCCATGTGGACGATAACAACCTTCGTCGTCTACATTACTGAACAGCAACTTGGACTGCCGTCCAGGTAGAATTAAATGGCAGCAAGGTCTGTTGTCCAGTGTTTTGAATGGCATGTTAGTTTTAGGTAGCCTACAAGCCAATCTAACTATGTATATCTCGTTCATTTATTAATTAAAATGACATTAATATTGTTTAATCTAAATGTTAGATTGTTTTAAATTATTAGAAATATTCTAATTAGCATGGAATATTATGGAACTATTAATTTGGAGTGTGTGCACATGTGATGCACTGTATATACTTTTAAATTTGATTTAATTACATGTTAAGATAATAAAATGAGTTTTTTGAAATTTAAATACTAATTTTGATTGGAACCTAGCTTTTTTTGAAAGCCAAAATTATTTATTTTGAAAACTCTTTTGTTTTAGCCATGTGATGCGCTTATTATGTGTGAAATGGTTAAAACACACTGCGGTCATGTATATGTACCTTTTAAATTATTCATGTGATGAATGATGTGTGTGGATCGTGGATGAATGTTGGAATGTTTATTAATTGTTAATAAATAAAGGTCTGCGTACCTCTCCATCTCTCATACTCTGACATATTTCTACTTCCCTCTCTTTTGTACTCGCCATAAAGCCTTCTTCAATTTACATGTAAATTTGGAATTTAATGTAATATGATCGAGGCAATCGAAGAAGGAGCGAGGATGATCCACAGCTACAACCAGGAAGGCGAAAAGATGGAGATCCTTTACCTATGTGTTTGCAAGATTGTCTAATGTAATCGTTATGTTAGATTTTGTGTGCGTTTGACTGTTGGCCCTAGTCAAACCCATTGTGCTATCCATGACCACACTAGACATATATGTGATACAATGTTTTTTTATTTTTGAATATGAATCAGAGCATCTACAATATGTAGTAAATATATACGATATATTTATATATTATCACCTTGGTGAGACTAAGATAAAAGTTATTTAAAAATCCTTGCTAAATTCTAAGTCATAACGCAAGTAGTTAAGAACTTACCGCGTAGTCTTCCATTATTATACTCATAGGATTTAAATTACTTTAGGTAGGTTTGTTGTGCTATCCACAAGGCCTGTCTAATTGTAAGGAGAGACTATGGCTATGGCATAAGATGCCTTTTGATCGGGGTAGAGGAACCATGTAGCCTTGTTGTGCTATCCACAAGGGTTGTATGCAAATATATGCTCGTCACATAACGATAGTAAAGCTTAGACTAGAATTACTGGTTTGTTGTGCTATCCACAAGGCCATTAAATCTCTGGGGACCGAAGCCGTGATCGGATATTGCAAGGAGTTACAAGTCTCATGAGATCGGTGCTCTTTGGTTGTATTACAGTTTGTTGTGCTATCCACAAGACTGTATTACAAGTCATTGAGATTCTGATCCCCACTAGGAGACTGTCGACATCTCCCGTTTTGTATATCTGAGGGTTATACAGTCCGTCGAAAGTTAGTGGGAGTTAAAACTTGATTAAAAGGGAATGTCTTGTTTTAAATTTAATAATTAAACATCTGCTAAATAAATTTTATTTATCTCCTGTAAGAAAATAATGTCGTCGAATAACCCATTTTGTGGCATAATTGATGCCAATCTTTTGATAGACCTGATCTACTCATATTGGTTCAAAAACCTGAAGAATGTCTTCAGATGTAAGCACATTACCTACGTCCTTAGAAGTGATCCTCCTGTTGAACCGGCATTAGATGCCCTTGAGGCTAAGATGATCGCATATGATAAATGGAAGAAGAAGAGGTTAGAAGCTATTGGGATTCCTTTGCCCAATGAGATGCATATTGACCTCGCATTTGCTTCACTCCCTACATCATATGCATCGTTCATTGTTGATCACAACATGAACAAGATACAGATTACCATGGTTGAGCTTCTGGATATGCTCATAACTGCCAAGGGCAACCTTGTGAAGGAAAAGTCCAATATCCGCTTAACTGGTGAGACCAATAAAATGAGGAAAGTTACAGTTGTCTTTGAGAAAGGTAAAAGCAAGAAGTAGAATAAGTCAAAGTCTGTGTCTGAAATGGACAATGGCAAAGTAGTAGTAAAGGGTGACTACTTCTACTATAAGCAAAATGATCACTGGAAGAGGAACTACAAGGAGTTCTCAACGATAAAGCTCGTGGAAAGTTGAAGTTGTTAGAAGCTTTAGATATCTATATGATATATATCAAATTGTCAGTTAGAGATTCCACATCTTGGGTATTAGATATTGGATGTGCTTCTCATATTTGCCATGATGTGTAGATGATGACAAGTAAACACAAGCTGAGAAAAAGCGAGGTAGAACTGAGGCTAGAAAAAGACGTAAAAGTTGTGGCAGTTGCTGTAGGGACAACAAACTTCAGACTTCTATCGGGAGATGTCTTATCATTGGAATATTGTTATTGTGTACCTAGCATAATAAAGAACATCATTTCTGTATCTTGTTTGGACAAGATAAAATATAGGTTGACTATAGAGAACAAAAGTTGCTCAATTTATTATGGTAATAAATTAATATCTTCGGTACCTTTAGTCAACGGTCTATATCTTTTAGATGTTTTTTTATTACAATCTTCACATTGATAATGCTCTTAAGAAGAGCAAGAATTGTGTGAACCAAGCCTACATGTGGCTTGTAGACTTGGACACATTGGTAAAAGCAGACTACAAAAGTTGTACAAACATGGTAATTTGTATGCATTCGATTATGAATCGTTTGCAACATGTAAGTCCTACCTTATGGGAAATATGATAAAATTTCCATCTATTGGACATGGAGAACGTGCTAAGGACATTATGGAACTAATACATTCAGATATATACGGTCCCATATCCACCCAAACCAAAGGTGGCTTCTCATACTTCATCATATTCATCAATGACTTCTCAAGATTCGGCTATGTGTACTTAATGAAGTACAAGTCGGAAGTGTTTGAGAAGTTCAGGGAGTTCAAGAATGAGGTGGAAAAGTTGACAGAAAAGAGTATCAAAGCTCTTCGATCTGATCGGGGAGGAGAATACTTAAGTATTAATTTCACACAATTCTTAAAGGATAATGGTATCATTTCTTAGCTGACCCCTCTATATACACCACATATGAATGGTGTATCTGAAATGAGGAATCGCACCTTGATGGGTATGGTGCGATCTATGATGATTTTTTCGGGTTTACTAGTGTCCCTCTGGAGGTATGCTCTAAATTCAGCAGCATACCTACTGAACATAATACCTAGCAAGTCTGTGACCTCCACTGTAACGACCCGCCACCCTATAATCGGGGATCCGATTACTAAATGGGTACCGAATCATTAATTTGGGACCAAACCAGGATCTAATAAGTCTGGGAAATAAATGATAAACTAAGCTAAATATTCACATCGCATTGACTTGAAATAAAAGTGCAGGAATTAAAATTATTACAATGCGACACGATACAGCAAATAATTACATTCTCCGACAGAAGGAAATAATTAAACATACAGGCCAAAGATAAATAACAACTACATCGGGGCATATCCCGGAACAACCGCTGAAGGCACACCACCCGGCCGCACACGCCGCTCTAAGTCTGCTGGGAGTCCTCACCTGAAAACCGCAGGGGTGAGTCTCAAGACAAGACTCAATAGGGATCCTTCGATCCCCACAGCCCACGCACACACCCACAAGTGTAAAGTACAACTAACAGTAAAGTAACAAGTGTAGTGGCAGGTACGATATCTAATTCTCTACGTGAGAATACATGCGGTCGAAATATAATAATCATGCACATACTAAGCCAACCGTTAGAAAACCCACAACAGCCGTCTCGATAGAACTCGCCGACCGTACAAACAACGGTGGGAAAAACCTCGACCCGCTGAGACCAAAGAGTAGCCCCTCGGATAGCACGCTTGCTACTCCGGCCCAACCGGCTCAGGTGACTACCCCTTCCCTCAGCATGAGTGACTCTCCGGATGTACCACTCCAACACCGGTACTAGCTGACCCCGGGGTTCACCAGGTGACCCTCTCTCACTAGGCGTCACCCCGCCCACGCCCCCACCGGCGCTGTGCTCACGCCCCCACCAGCACAGGGTGATAAAGCGCTACAATGTCACTCCAGGTCCACAGTAACTGAAAACCCAACACAGTGCGATCCGGTCACGTGAAAATCCCGCGATCGCTCAACACATATAGAACCATCCGATCGTGAGGAATCCGTCTCTATCGGGTGCACTAAAACATGTGCAAACTATCTATCTAGCAATGTGAACACGTTTTACTGGCATGCATTAGTGAGATTCTGTCTTGAATCGCGTCGACCGAGGTCGACGCCATTCAAGCTCCATATACAGGTTCATATAAATCAGTCTTCAGAATCTGGCCTTAAAAGGCGTCGACCCTCATGGTCGCCTTTCAAAAGGCGTCGACATCCCCAGACGCCTTTCAACATGAAAATCCGGAACTCCCAAGGCCTTAACCAGGGGATTTCTGCCGTTAAAACGCGTCATGGATGACCGACGCCGTTCAAAAACGCGTCGTTTACCCATGACGTCTTTCAGCCACAGAAATTCCAACCGGGCAGACTGTCTAACAGTCAATTCCTGTCTAAAAGGCGTCGTGATGGCCCGACGCCCTTCAAAAAGGCGTCGTCCATGCACGACGTCTTTTAAGCCCAGGAACCAGGAACGCCCTAAACCCGAGGGCTCCCTTCCCAATTCCAAATAACCCCGAAAAATCATTCAAACTGGAGGGAAACGAAGAGCAAGACAATTCATAGGCAAACACCCCCATAGAATTCCTAAACATGCTCATTCTAACCCCCAAAACCGAAGATCTACCACATGCATATTGAGGAAAACGTGATTTTAAACACAGTGCCACGGGGAACGTCACCCTACCGGACACTCGAACGCCTCCGAGCCTCAAGTCGTCCGCCTGTCTCGCCCCACGCCGCCGCCGGTACCGCCGAGGTCGTCCTAGCCCCACCGTGACGTCGGCCGCCGTCCGGAGAGTAGAACGCCGCAGTGGAGGTGGAGGTGGTAGGGGTTGGAGCCAGGTAGAGGATGGAGTGGAGGGAGAGGCGAAATGGTGTAAGGAAAAGAGGGAGGAGGAGGATCGCCGCCGAGTTCGCCGGAGGGAAAGAGAGAAAGGGAGAAGGAGAAAATGAGGGAAAGAAGGAGGGCTCGCGGGGTTAACCAGAGGCTGGCTAAAATGCGTCGACATGCACGGACGCCTATCAGGTGACATGACGGCTGCTCTCACAAGATTCTGAAACGCGTCGACCTTCACAGACGCCATTCAGACAACTTGTCAGGGCCGTACTCTGACACACCCAGAGTCTCAGTCTAAAAGGCGTCGACCCACACGGACGCCGTTCAGACGACCTGACAGGGCCGTACGCTCGCGGTCCAAGGTCAGTCCACGTGGCACCCACGTGGCAGAACCTGAAACGCGTCTTCCATGGTGGACGCCGTTTAAACCGCGTCTCGCGGGCTCGACGCGAAACAACACAGAGTTCCAGACCCCACTAGGGCCAGGATTACAGGGTCCGACCCCGAAAACCGAATCCGAAAACCTCAGTCCTTACATCCACTCTGTATGAGATATGAAAAGGCAAAAAACCAGTACTTAAACATGTTAAAATCTGAGGTTGTCATGTTAATGTAAAGAGACATGATCCAGACAAGCTGGATTACGGACTGATAAATGCAGGTTTGTAGGATATCCAAAGGAGACCTTTGGATACTATTTTTACCAATCTGGTGAACGAAATGTGTTTGCGGTCAGGAAAGCTGTCTTCTTGGAAAAGGAATATATTTTTCAAGAGGAAAGTGGGAGTAAAATAATACTGGAAGAGGTTCAGATCCATAAACAGTTGAGATATCATAAGATGATATATCAGTTCCTGAATCTGTTCAGGTACACATAGATGAGCCTCGTAGATCTGGTAGGAGTACCTAGACTACCCGAACGATATGTCGAACATATCGATGAAGGTGAGTCTAAGGTTGAATATAATAAGGATGATGATCCTAAAACCTACCAGGAGGCCATAGAAGGCCCAAAAGATGGATATAGGTGTCCTCTAAGCCAATCATTATGCACCTATTTCAATCTGGTTCACTAATCAATAGCATTAAATTCATTATGTAGATTGACATATTTATAATTGTGCATAATGAAGTCCATGAATATGTGCAATAGTCATCAGATTATGATGAGATCATAATAATGAGACTGATGACTTATAAACACATATTCTTAATTGTTCATAGTCGTAGGATGTTTGAGAAGGACATCAAACATCCGATAAGACTAGTACAGGTTATTCCAACTCATATGATAAGGGTGACTGATCTTGTTAGTTACTCGTGTGGAGACACAATGGTAAACTTGTAGGTGCTCATTGAGGAATGAGTTCACTGAACTGATCCGACATGAATCGCCGAATGGTAATTTACCTGACTGTCAATCGGCTTGATTCATCGTCACAGTGGCGTGGTTGATCCTTGGACTTGAGACACCAAAGACACCTTGTCGGTGGACTTCTGGACTTTGATCTTGACCTACGAATCCCTATCCACGGGATCTCTAATAGTCAAGGATCGAGTCTAGCGGAAGACCTTCGAAGGTGATTGTGTGTTCAATAAAAGATCGTTCGCTCTCAGGTAACTGGAGAGAGAATGCTCTAGAATAGATCCGCAGGAGTCTCTGGCCAGAGCAGAAACACTATCAAAAAAGAAGTTTTCTAATATTGTACAGCGGAGTCTGATTCAAGTGAGTTGACCATCTAGGGTTTGACAGTTGACCATACCCTAGGTTAACTCTAGAGCATTATGCGAACGAAGGATTATAACCACGCGGTAACTGTGGACGGACAGGTTCCATGAGTGGGTTGCTGAACCCCATTGTCTTTCGGGATCATGCGATGTTGCTTGGCACCCAACTTGATAGGAAGTCCGATCGAATTTACATACGATGTAAATTCGGCTAAGTAATTAGTTAATATCTAGATATTAATTAATTACAATAAGTCAATAACTAGTTATTGGACTTAATGGGCTGAAAATCGGACTGGTAAATGAGCCTAGAGGGTCACACACAATAAAATTCTCAGTCGGTGGTACATAAGTAGGATTTATATTAACTCGGGGACTTTTGTGAAAAGTCGTGCCGACTTAATATATATACGTGCTGTTGAGAAACCTTGGGCCAAGCTCCAGGGTTTCCCCATGCTGGCTATCATCCCTCCTTTATCTCTCCTCCTCTGGGCGCCCCGTTCAAGGCGCTGGGACTGTCTTCGTCTCCGCCGCGCGTGATTCCCGAAAGTCGGGAATTCCCGTCGACGGGTTTTCGGCAATCGTTGCGGCGATGGGCTCTTCAGCGATCGAGCTGATACAGACGAGGGAGCAAGGACGAACCACCGCGGAGGATCGCGTGGATACTGTTGGAGTCCGGAAGTTTGTGCGGCTTGCGGCATCGCCTTGACGGAACCGAGATGGAAGCGGATTCGAATCCGCTCACAGTAATCGGATTACTTCCCGTTGGTTTTCGATTTTAGTTTTCGTTCCGAATCGGATCAGTGGGCATCGGGCGGGATATTTTGTTCGTCGTTTCCGCTGCATCTTCGAGTCCCGCCCGGATCCCAATAGTGGTATCAGAGCCAGGTTGCCGCTTTGATCCGTTCCAGAACAATAAAATTAACGCTCTAAAATTTAATTCCACGCTTAATGTGTTTTTCTATCATGGAAATAGTTCATGGGATGAACTTGTAATAATTAGATTTTTTTTTTTTGGAGAAAAACTGAATTTAAGGGGTTTTTCGTATGGTTCTTCATGGAGATGAAGAACAATGTTTAACGTTTTGGTTAGGGGTTTATTGGTGATGGAAGGTCACCGGGAGGCAGGCTAGTATGACCAGCTGCTCCTCCCCATCGCCGGAAATTTTTTATTGGATACCGGGGGCCGGTGGTGGAGCTTTGTTTTTCTATATTTTCAAATGTTGAAAGATGGAACGAGGAGCTTCAAATGCTTAAAACCAGTCCAAACCGGTGCCTTTGGAAGGCCACCGGCGGCTTAGGGGATCGCCGGCCGGCGACCACCGGTGCCGGGGATGAAGGGGGTACCCCCCCCCTTGTAAATTCTAGTTGGCCTCACCTCCATCGCCGGCGGCGCCGCCGCCTAGATCACCTGCAAAAGGCTCGGGTGGGCTGGGGCAGCAAAACCCTAGCCGGTCGAGCGCCGCGCTGGTGGGCCGGCCGGTCCCGAGCGGCCCGACCGGGCCATGGCCGGGCTTGGCCAAGCGCGCCCTGGTCCAGGGCTGGCCGAGCCCAGGCCCGAGCCAGCCCGCCTGGCTCGAGCCAGCAACCTGGGCTAGGAGGAATTGGTCCAGGCCCGAGCCCAGGGACCATTCTAGTCCGGGCCTGGCTAGGACCTGGCCACGCCTGAGCCTAGGCCTGAGCCCAAGCCTGAGCCCAGGCCCAATAGGGCCAACCTACCCAGCCCATTAAAACCCCAAAACCCCTATACACTATCCAGATTAACTGAAAATTTAAATTTTAACATAGTTTTAAATATATTTTAAATAGTTTAAAATTTGTTTTAAACTGAAAGTTATAATTTTCAGTTAATAAAAGATGGTTTTTAAGATGAGATCTTAAATGGGTTATTTAAGATGTGATCTTAATTAATTAACAATTGTTGTTAAGTTCTTTTAATTAAATAATTAGAAGAATTATTTAAGATGTGCTCTTAAATTAAATTAATAAATGTTGATTAATTTATTTTAAGATATGATCTTGAATTAATTAACAAGTGTTGTTAATTAGTTTTAATTTAAGTTGTTAGAGGGGTGTAATATTTCAGATATGATCTCAATATTTCAAGTTGTGACTTTAAAATATTTAACAAATGTTGTTAATATTTGTTTACGTTAAGTGATTAGATTAATATATTAATTCTTAGCAAATGTTGTTATGAAATTATTGATTTAATTAGGGGACACTTAATAAAAGCTATTAGGCGATTAATTAACTATTAGTAAAGGTTATTAATAGTTAATTATCTTTTGAGAATACACCTTCATAAAAAGTTATTGAGGTATATAATTCACTCTTAATAACTGTTATTGAGATAGTTAATTATTATTCTCATAAATCTCTTAATTAAAGTTTATTGTGGATCTAATCTACTTGAAATATTGACCTTTTAATGAAAGTTATTAAAAGTTAGGATTAAGTCTAATTGTCAGACTATTTTAATTAGAATTGTTCTAATTAATATTTCTTATTAATTGTTATTGAGAAATATTAATTTATAAAAGGGGTTTATCAACAAAGAATTGTTAAGGGATTAATAATTGAGTTGAAAATTCTTTTATAAATGTTATTTAGGAATTTTTGATTCTATCTAAATGTTAGATTATTTCGCATTAATAATTGTTATTAATGTGATTTGAAATTAATCTAAGTGTTAGATTAATTAATTTAGAATTATTCTAAATAATGCATGGAATATTTTAGAATTTTAATTTTAGCTTTATGTGCACATGGTGATGTGTTTGATGCTTTAAATTAGATTTATTGCATATTAGAAAATAAGATTTTTGAAAATTCGAATTATCCAATTTTGATTGGTACCCAAGTCTTAAGAAAACCAAAATTATTATATTTTAAAAAATTTAGCCTTCATGTGATGTACTTTATCATGTGTGGATGGTTAAAATTTATGGTGGTCATGGACATGCACTTAGTTAATTTCATATCATGTGATGGTATATAATTTATGTGGATTGTTATGGAATGAATAATTGGATAATTAAATGTTAATTAATGAGGTCTACGTGCCTCCCTCTCACTATCATTCCATTGTGATTCTATCTCCCTCCATTATTGTACTCGGCCATAAGGCTTTTTCTTATAATTTATTTATATTTGAAATTGTTTCAAAATAAATATTATTTGTAATTGGTCACGCCGGCCGAGGAGAGGCGAGGATAATCCACAAATGCAACCAGGAAGGCGAAAGGAGATGAGATCACCAGTGCATGTGTGTTTGCATGTTGTTGTTTATATAATTGTTATATTCTTAAGGTGATTAATTGTTTGACTCTAGTTAACCACCGTGCTGTCCATGACCACATAATGAACATGTATAGTTGATGCATGTCTTGTAGTTTTTTATTATGAATCGATTGCTATTATCTAGGTATAGTTAAATATATACGATATATTTATAAACTATCACCTACGATGAAACCAACTTAACATAAACAAAACCTTCAACATAGAGTCTAAGCTGGAGCGCGAGTCATTGAGAATGCATCGTATGGCTCTCCATCAATATAGTTCTTAGAACTTGATTTAGTGATGGCAGTTTCTACGTGTTTACCCGAGATCTGCCATCATCTGATGAAAGGACTATTGACTATGGCATTATGATGCTTTGAGATTGGAATAGAGGAACAGTGTAGCTATCTTCGCGTTTATCCGGGAGTTACATTTTTACTTTACTCTGTCACGTATTGATGGTAAAACTTAGACCAGGGATAATGGTATACTGTGTTTACCCGGGACCATTAAAGACCTGAGAGTCGAAATAAGATCGGATATTGCAAGGAGTTGCAATTACCATAAGATAGTTGCTCTAAGATAATGGTACGATACTATGTGTTTACCTAAGGTCATATTGTGATTCTTGGAGATTTTGATCCTCACTAGGAGACTGTCGGAGTCTTCCGTTCTGTATACCTGAAGGTTATACAGTCTGTCGAAAAATAGTGGGAAATAATTCAAGATAAAAAACCATAATTGAATTATAAGAACTATTTGCTTAAATCACGTTATTTCCTTTGTTCATTAATCTATTCGAGATTTTGGCATATTGGATGTCAATACTTCTCATATTCAGATTGACTAGAAAACTCTGAAGAATGTCTTCAAGGGTAAGTAAAAGTCACTATCTTAATTAGATATCATGAATCCTCTTACTTGGATAGACCAAGGTGAAGAGGTACTCATGGTATGCCTTTTTAAAAGGCAATGGTTGTTATAAAATCTCTTATTTGGATAGACCAAAATGAAGAGATATTTATGATGTGCCTATGAGAAAGCCAAGTGGTAAGATTTTAAACGGTCGAACCCACACCTGAAAGGATGTAAGAAGGTCATCTGAGATAGAGAAGTAGCAGTTCTCCCACTGCGACCAATCTAAGAATATAGGCAAAACGAATATGAAAGTTGAAAGAAGTTTCGGGTATTCTTATTATCAACCTTTTGCATGTCTATTGGAGAATTAGCGTATCCAATATGAGATATTGGAAATGACTCTCAGATCTGCGATATTATGCAGACTTGGACAAGTAAAAGGAAATCGAGAAAACGTAAGTGTTGAGTTAGATTCAACAATTGATTCATGATATTCATAGGTTACTGTCAGACAGTAAATCTTTATATATCTATAGGAGTCAAATATGAAACTGAATAATTGTTATTTAGTATCATAAGATGTCAAGAATAACATTAATTGAGAAAGAACAATAGTTGTTCAAATCAATCAATGCCCTATAGATTCTTGATGTGACATTTCATGTGATGAATGTTCACAAGTCTCTTATAGAAATGAACTGTGTGAATTCTGATTATCTATGGTATTGTACATAGGGTTGTACAGTAAGGAATTATTGGTGCTGATACATACTGATGTAAACAGCTCAATATCCTCTTAAGGCCAAAAATAATCACTCCCATTGACTTACCTTATACTCTTGGAATGATTCAATTGTATGTACTTGCTGAAGTACAAGTCGAGTGCATCTAAGAGATTAAAGTATAAGATCAATATGAAGTATTAGAAATTGATTTGATCAAATAAACTAATACTTCAGTATATGATTCACGTAAATCATTAAGAGGATAATTGTATCCTCGCTCGATTGATCCTCATTGTACATTATAATAATATGATAGAATGAAGAATTGTACCATATTAAGATATGGTGCAATAAATATAATAAGATTTGCCTAATTCTTATCCTTGTGAACATGAGTATGAACATTAGATGTTCATACGTTACAGATGGTTCCAAATAAGTCAATGTGTGTCCATATAGGATATGGAAACCAAATAATTCATATGAGATGTGAATTATGAACAAACCTGATTTTAAAGTCAAGTGATACCGTGATGTGAATTTGTAAAATGTCTAAAGAGTTTGGACATTACATTTATTGGCCAGACGATAATTATCGTCCTGAAAGCTGTCTTCTATGAAGAGGAATATGTCTTCAGAGAAGACAGTGAGAGCTGATAAAACTAGAAGATGTTCTATATTCACAAGTTAACATAAGATTATTAGATAATTTTTAAGTTGTTTAGAATCACTCATAACGCACATCAGAGAGCTTAATAGATTTTTGAGATTCTCTTAGTGACTAGAAGGATATATTTGACATATCTGATTTAGTAAGATGAGAGGAGCTCAAAAATAGATTATAATCTAAAATCTATGATACTGATGCTCTCTGTCATTACAACTTTGAGATTGATAAGTTTATTAGAATTCTACTTACCAATACTGCCTATCATATGATGAGATGATGACAGTTGGATATGAAAAGCATTCTCTCAATGTGATTGAGGTAAAGATGTATATGATACACCTTTAAAACTTTTAGAATGTCCAGGAAGTAAGTTATGATTTCAAATATCATTTTGAATCAAACTAAAACTTCCTAAGTTGTAATAAAAGTTTTGACTTAATTCTCAAATACTACGTGATCATTAAGAATGATCACAGATTGTGTGTGTGTTCAAAAGGAATAGTGGGAGTACGATCGTTTTAGTAATACTTTGTGATAATAACATCAAAGTCATTGAGAATGACATCAGGATGTTACTATCGGTAAAAGCATAAATAACCATGCTTTCCTCCATAATAGGTTTAGTTATAATATTCTACGTATTGGAAATATATATCTATTAAGATAGATCAGTGGAGATATTATATTGACCTGTATGTCAAAATGTTTGGCATAAATTTCATAATAAGTCTCAATTGTTGAGATATTGAATTTATTCATTTAGAGAAAAAGTTCCTTAAAGGATACATGAGTGAATGCATCATTAAGCACTTGATAAGTGCCAAGGATGGACTCACGTATATGGAGAGGATGATTTGAAACTATAAGTTCACACTGACTCAAATTTCAAGTCAAATAATGGATTCAACCTTCTAGAGGAAAGGAATGGATTGGAAGAGTTCTAATCCAGAACTCGATATTAAGGTGACGACATAAACAAGTGATACTGTTATTAGAACGGTATGGATGAAAACGTTCATCCCTGAACTAAGATGTAGTTCTAAAAGGTCTCTGATAAAATCTCGTTGTTGTACGACAACAGTGGGAGCGATCATTTGTGTGATCAAGCCATGGTCTCTTCAGAAGTTGCAGAACATTCTGAGGCTCCTTCACAAGTTCAGAGACAAAGGATAAAATGAAATAACATAATAAAAATATTCCATCTATAGAAAATTTATCAAATCCCCGACCAAGTCTTAGTCATAGACTTTTTGTGAGCTTTACCTAGATTTGATGGAGATCAAATGCGAAGGTGATTGGCTTGAGTCTAAGTAGGAGATTGATTGATATAGGTGTCCTCTAAGCCAATCATTAGGCACCTATTTCAATCTGGTTCACTAATTAATGGCATTAAATTCATTATGTAGATTGACATATTTATAATTGCGCATAATGAAGTCCATGAATATGTGCAATAGTCATCAGATTATGATGAGATCATAATAATGAGACTAGTAACTTATAAACATATATTCTTAATTGTTCATAGTCGTAGGATGTTTGATAAGGACATCAAACATCCGGTAAGACTAGTACAGGTTATCCCAGCTCATATGATGATGGTGACTGATCTTGTTAGTTACTCGTGTGGAGACACAATGGTAAACCTGTAGGTGCTCATTGGGGAATGAGTTCACTGAACTGATCCGACATGAATCGCCGAATGGTAATTTACCTAACTGTCAATCGGCTTGATTCATTGTCACAGTGGCGTGGTTGATCCTTGAACTTGAGACACCAAAGACACCTTGTCGGTGGACTTATGGACTTTGACCTTGACCTACGAATCCTTATCTACGGGATCTCTAATAGTCAAGGATCGAGTCAAGCGGAAGACCTTCGAAGGTGATTGTGTGTTCAAGAAAGGATCGTTCGCTCTCAGGTAACTGGAGAGAGAATGCTCTAGAATAGATCCGCAGGAGTCTCTGGCCAGAGCAGAAACAGTATCAGAAAAGAAGTTTTCTAAAATTGTACAACGAAGTCTGATTCAAGTGAGTTGACCATCTAGGGTTTGACAGTTGACCATACCCTAGGTTAACTCGAGAGCATTGTGCGAACGAAGGATTATAGCCACGCGGGAACTGTGGACGGATAGGTTCCATGAGTGGGTTGCTGAACCCCATTGCCTTCTGGGATCATGCGGTGTTGCTTGGCACCCAACTTGATCAGAAGTCCGACCGAATTTACATACGATGTAAATTCGGCTAAGTAATTAGTTAATATTTAGATATTAATTAATTACAATAAGTCAATAACTAGTTATTGGACTTAACGGGCTAAAAATCGGACTGGTAAATGGTCCTAGAGGGTCACATGCAATAAGATTCTCAGTCGGTGGTACATAAGTGGGATTTATATTAACTCGGAGACTTTTGTGAAAAGTCGTGTCGACTTAATATATATACGTGCTATTGAGAAACCCTGGGCCAAGCTCCAAGGTTTCCCCATACTGGCCATCATCCCTCCTTTCTCTCTCCTCCTCTGGGTGCCCCATTCGAGGCGCCGGGACTATCTCCGTCTCCGTCGCGCACGATTCCCGAAAGTCGGGAATTCCCGTCAGCGGGTTTTCGGCAATCGTTGCGGCGACGGATCTTTAGCGAGCGAGCTGATACGGACGAGGGAGCGAGGACGAACCACCGCGGAGAATCACATAGATACTGCTGGAGGCCGGACGCTTGTGCGGTTCGCGGCATCGCCTAGACGGAACCGAGACGGAAGCGGATTCGAATCTGCGCACGGTAATCGGATTACTTCTCGCTAGTTTTCAGTTTTAGTTTTCGTTCCGAATCGGATCAGCGAGCATCAGGCGGGATATTTTGTTCGTCGTTTCCACTGCGTTCTTCGAGTCCTGCCCGGATCCCAACACTAAAAGCCGAAAAATGGTGAGAAGCCATGAACTCTGAAATCCAGTCCATGTACACAAACCATGTTTGGAACTTGGAGGACTTGTCCGAAGGTATTGTACCCATTGATGCAAGTGGATCTTTAAGAGAAAGATCGGTGCAGATGGACGGATCGACACATATAAGTCAAGGTTGGTGGCAAAGAGAAATCGTCAAAGGCAAGGAATTGACTATGACGAGACTTTCTCACTAGTTGTCATGATAAAGTCGATTGGAGTTCTGCTCTCTATAGCTGTACACTTCGATTACGAGATCTGGCAGATGGATGTGAAGACTGCATTCCTCGACGATAACCTTGAGGAAGAGGTGTATATGATACAACCTGAAGGTTTCACATCCAAAGAATTTTCAGATAGAGTGTGTAAGCTTCAAAGGTCCATGTATGGACTCAAGCAGGCTTACCGAAGCTGGAACATAAGATTTGACGAGGCTTTCAAGTCTTATGACTTCATTAAGAATGTAGTATATTGGATAAATATAAGTAGCAAGGCGATTAAAGATCCGAGGGCTATTGAGCAGGAGGAAAACTACTTGAATCGCATCGTTGTTCACAGACGCTATTCAATCCAGTAACCCTTCTATTCATAGTGGCTTGGGCAGTAGTGCAGACAAGAAGAACATGCTAAATAGCTTCTTGTTGGTGCGACGCGCTTTGAATAGGGTCGCTTTGCCGAGATGTTATTTAGAGTCTGAAAATAATTATTAGACAGTAAAATTAGGGGCAATCCCCTCTCCAAATAACAAAGTAAACAGCAATCAACTAAGCATACGAAACTCAGTTTAATAAGTTGATTATCATGCAAACAAACATGGATATCATTCAAACACACACATATTCTCAAACTAACAACTGAAGGCAATCAAGGGGAGGGCAAAATCTTGCCGCAAGGGGTGCGCACGAGGTGCATGTAGGGATGAAAATCAAACAACCAATCATCAAATGTGCCTGAGGGACACAAGTAGTGCACCGAGAGTGCCCAATGGAAATAACAAAAGTAAATAAGAAAAAGAACGGCAAGACAAGTCCTACTGTGATCGCCAAAAAACTATAGTGCTCAAATATGATGTGCGATTATCATGAATATCATGTTCATATGAATAATAAAAATAACTAAAATTAGAGATCGTGATCGCCAGAAACCAAAGGTTTCATGAAAAATAAGTTGATCGCTTACCTTGTGAATTAGGAGATTTGGGGTTCTTTCTTCCTCTCTTCCGGCCGGCAGAAAAAGAAGAGCCCTTCTTTTGATGTTTACTCTTGTTTTTGATTGATTTGCTCCTTTTATTCTTTCTCCAAGCTTTTCTTAAATCCTTTAAATCTTGCAAAAAAGAGATTAAACCATGAAAGAAAATATTAGAGCTATGATAGTTGTGTAGTATATATTCTAACGGTCAAATATAACATAAACTAAACAAAGAAAACTCACTTTTATTTGGTCTTTTAAACCGCTAACATCAGTATGGGTTTTAAGAAGGATGTTGTGAGTGTGTGTATGATGAAGTGATGAGATGACAAACTATATGAAAAACAATGATTTACTCTATGGAAAACAGTGAAAAAACAAATAATAAACTAGAGGGAAAGATGGTAGGTTGGTTCCTCTATAGTCTTGGTCTTTAATAGCTTCAAAAGATGAAGAGGAAGAAGCTTTGGATGAAACTCCTCTTGCTGTCCACGTTTTCTTCCTTGAGAGCCTTTAAAATCCTTGCCTTGGGCCTCAAATTCTTCAATTCCTAATCTTTTTCAAAGGTCCAAAGGGTATTATATTTATAATATAGGTTTTAAGATGTTTTAGGCTTCAAATGGACTCTCCCGTGGCTTCGCACTTGCCTTGGATGAGCATGGAGGAGTTTGAAGCCTTCCCAACCTCATAAACTGGATTATCTCGGTCAAATCATGTTTATCAGAAAACTCACAAATCGCATCGCCCAGACGGAACGCCATTTGACTAATTAAAGCGGCCAAAATAGAAAGGAAATCCGGAAAGAAAACCGAAAAAGATTAGGAAACCTAAATCGCGTCTCCCAAGAGTGATGTGCTTTAGACAATTAGAAAATTAATTCGAATTAAAAATCAGAAACTCAGACGGATTAGAATCTAAATGACGTCTTTCTGAGGTGACACTATTAAGTTAAACCTATTTGAATTTATGAATTTAATTCCGAATTGATATCTAGTAGGAATCTTAATAGCGTCGGGCGACGCTAATCGACAAATTTCAAAATGATTAAACATTGGACTATTTCAGAGCATTATAATTGTAACATGAAATTTACTCAATGTGATGTCAAAATTAACTTGTCTACACTTTTATGGTTTTGGTGATCTATTTATGTCCTAAGCAGGTTAGATCCATCAAAATTTTCCATATCATTTCATATCCTAAGTATTATTTTGATGGACAAGAAAGCCTTTATGAATGCTAAAGGCACGTCTTATCCTCCCCTAATAGTTATATATAAGACATGATGTTTTTGTATGCATAATGCTTGTTTTGCATGTACAACCCTCTTGTCAGAAGAATTGGATGTTCAACCTTCCTAAAAGCACGGTTGAACTTATCCAAATACCCATTCTAGCCTCTCCCTATAGTTATATATGGAAAATATTTTGCATGTATACCTCTCTCATCAGAGGAATTGCATGTACAACCTCCCTAAAAGCACATTTATCGATGTACTCTTACTGTGTGGAACTTTTGCTTATGTATGCTTGTATTAGTTTCACATTATATAGGAGTCAAATATGCCAAAAATATTTCTTTATCGTTTCATTTTCTGTTAGCTTCTTTTCTGCTGTGGACAAGAATGCTTGTATTAATTTCAAAGGGTTTGTTTACCTCGCCCAGTGTGGGATAGGGGAAAAAAATAGGGCATATTCATCCTTTTCCTTGGTGGTTAACAAAGAACCACATGCTAATCACGTTTTAATTTAGAGGGTTATCGTAGGCAATGGTACATGTGCAAAGAAAAGAAAAAGAAAACATGCAGCAATGGTGTACACAAGGTTAAATATATACTTTATCATATTAGAGGGTTATGTGTAAAAAGCCTTGGGTAAATTCATCTTTCTTGAGTCGTAGCATGGTTGTGGAAATCAGGTAGCATTTTGAGGAAGGTTAAAGTACACAATTTATGTGAGAGGGGCACATGGTCTTACATGCCCTTTTCCCTCATTTGGCAAATTGAAGCTCCAAGGAGTCCACGTCCTTAACAAGATGTGCAACAATTAAGTTTTAGAAGAGAAAATAATCTTATGGCACTTTTAATTCGTTGAAATTTTGGCCATGGAGTATATAGAAATATTATGTGGTTTAATTTCAGTATACTATTTTAACACAAGAAAGACTCAACTCAAGGCACTACCAGGTGGTGTAGCAGTCCTTTTTTTTTTATTTTTAGGTGGGTCAGCATGTCTCTCTTCTCACACTTTCCCTTGATCCACAAAATGTTGTGATAGATGCACTACATGTTTCCACCATACTGTGTATGTAGATACAAGTGTCTCATTACATTTGACTTCCTTTCATTAATCTTAAAATATGTTACTATTTATGTCCCTATATTGGCTACATCTATAATTGTGCTACCCTCTTAGGCTCAACGTTGTTCCTTTCTTTCCTTTTTTGGTTACAAAAGATGGCTTAATAGTAGCCTAGGGTTTGCAGTGGTAATGGGGGCAATCTTCAACATAGATTGTTATGAGCGCTAATGAGAGATCATGATTCAAGTGATTAGTGATTGCAGACTAACTAGCATTTGTAGCTAGCCAGTCGTGCCGCTTGATTAGTACTCCTATCTTCAAGGATATCTGACATGTTCCATCCTTGTGATAATGGTCTGATATTTTTGATCCAGTCTACTAGCGTCCAGCGAGTATTTCCATCATTATAAATGTAGTTGACACATGCAGCCGAATCAATCGCTACGATGAGATACTTGCTTGACCTCTACAACCTGCTTTTAGACCTTCCCAATAGCTATTAATTCTACTTCTTCCATAGATCTGTTCCCAAGAAGATTTGACGTACCTTACTAGGTCGCCCCAGAGAATTCCTCACCACAGTGTACTACTAATCTGCCCATGGACGGATCATGCGCCCTGTCAATGTTAATCTTCAAATAATCCTTTTTTTTTAGGGGGTTCCATCGGGTCAAATCTTCATTAGAAATGTGAATACCTGTTTATTTTGAACCCCATTTAGTGATTAAGTTGGCTTCCCCATCACTAGTGGGAAGGTTAGGATAATTTGCAGAGATGAAAGATAATGCTCTTTGATGAGCAAATTGAAACAAGGCTAGAACCGGAGTTAATTTATCGTCAGACACTTTTGCATTCCTTCTTTTCCACCATTCCCATAAGATTTAGCTGATGAAAGTGGCCCTGTAAATGATACTTGCTATAGGTGTTTCTGTGCTTGGGAGCATAAGCACTCAGAAGGTTAACAACGTTGCTGCAGCTAGCATTCCAGTATGACTATTCAAGATTCGTACAGTATTTGAGCTGCTACAGTTGAAGAAAATGTGTTAGATATCTTTCAGCAACTTGTTGATAGAGAGGGCATATATAATTGTCAAGTATGCATCTTCTATAGAGGAAACCTTTTATGGGGAGGCAATTTGGAGCAAGCTTCCATATAAAGACATGGATGTCTTCTTTCATAGGCCATTTTCGAATTGATTTCTAGATAGGATTATGTTGAACTTCATCATTCTCCTTGCAAAAATGTCATATTTCATGGTGACATGTCCTGATGCGCTATGTAACTAGAAAAAGCGGTCTTCCTCATCTTTGAAGGTAAATGGCAAGCTGGTAGCTATATTTTGTATCATATTAGGGTTCAAATGAGCAGCCATGGCATGATGATACTCATTCCCATCTTCAGCTTTCCAGATGTCAAGTTTAGCATTGTTGTCAACCCCCTCGACATTGATAAATATGGAGATTTCTTGATGATGTCCAAGCCTAACTAGTTGTCTTTGTTGAGCTATTTTATTGTCACTTACTTGATCCCCAAGTTTCGGTGATAACAAACAATTAAAATGTATGAAAATGTTAGCAACCAGTAATATTTCCAATATAAGTTAAATGAATGAATTAATAGATTACTCACTGATAGACTTATTGTCTGAACATCCTTGTGTTTGAGACTTGGTCAATCTTTCAACATTGCTTTCATCCTTTTAATTAAGGGATTACTGAAAATTTGATTAGATTTCTATCTATAATCATTTAATAGTGGGCAAGTTAATTATATTTATTTAGACTTTTAATTGATTAACTTAATCCTTCAGTGTTCTTGGAATCCCTATCACTAACTTATTAAGCCCATTTCTAAGGCCTAATCGATCAACTGTATCAATTATAAGATTATCGATAATGAATTAAGGTCTTCGTATAGTTGCTACCACTATCGATTACGTCCTTCACTAAAGGTTAATCGATTAGCTATATTGATAAACACACTTAACATTAATTGTAAGGATTGATGTTTCGGATCCAGTTATTAGGTCAGTTTCGGTGTCGGATCCCTTGGTTTGGGTCCTTGTGGGGCTGGGGTATAGGTTCTTTATCGCCTTGAGCATGCGAGACGCGGTTCAAACGACGTCCTATTAGGGGGACACGTTTTGGTGTGTGCTACGTGGGTGCTATGTGGGCGCCACGTAGGCCAGTTTTAGGCCGCGAGAGTACGGCTCCGGTCTTGTCGTTTGAATGGCGTTGGTATTGGGCGACACATTTTAGCTAGTTTCAGTCTAACCCCGCAAACCCTCCCTCCTTTCCCTCATTTCTCTCATCTTCTTCTCTCTCCTCCCTCTCTCCGATCTCTTTGCTCACCCTTCCCCTTCTCCTTCCTTTCCTCTCACTCCACTCCATCAAACCCCCCTTAACTTCCACCACTATTACCACCATTTCTTCTGCGGCGTATTGCTCTCTGGATGGCAACCGACGTCCCGGTAGAGAAACGATGTCCACGGTGGTACCGATGGCGGCTTGTGGCGTGGCGGTCCGGCGGCTTGAAGTTCGAAGGAGTTCAAGTAACCGGTAGGGTGACGATCTCCGTTGTGTTTTGAATAAAACAATATTTTTCCCGCTTTGTAGCACGTTTAGGAGATTTTCGAGGTGAAAATGGTCACTTTTATAAATTGGGGAATGGTAGGTTTTAACGGGTATTTGGATTCTCCTTCTCCTTCTCTATTTTGGTGTGTTTTTATGCAATTTGGGGGGGGGGGGGTGAGAAATTTCATTTTTAGTACTCGAGAAGGTTGGGGGAACCTGTTTTCAAATGCTAAATGGCGTCTTGAGACAGCGACTCCATTCTAAATGGCGTCTGCCTCTTAAGACGCGATTTAGCCCAGTTCATCCCGAGCCCTGATTCTATTTCTGTTGTGAATGGCAACTAGGGATAATGACGCCTTTTAAAAGGTGACTACCTTTCATAACGCGATTTAGGCCATCTTCTGAGGCCAGGTTTTACATGAACTAGTTTAGGAGTCTTGAATGACGTCGGCCACGGGCGACACGATTTAAGACAGAACTTCATTAATTTATGTAATTAACACGTGTTTACATTGTTAGATAGTTTGGTTAAAATGCATGCTTAAAACCATACTTCGTAGTTGAGGATTTCTACGTGATTGGATCGCACTGTGACGTGTTTTGTGCGATCGTGGACCTAGAGTGACAATTGTTAGCGCTTAGGCACCCTGTATCAGTGTTAGAGTGACATGGCGCCGGTGTGGGAGTGGTGGGGTGACATCTAGAGAGAGGGTCACCTAGTGCACCCTGGATATAGCTAGTACCGGTGTGGGAGTGGTACATTCGGAGTGTCACTCGTGCTGGGGGAAGCAGAACCACCTTGAGCCGGTCAGGCCGGAGTAGCCAGCGTGCTATCCGTGGGGTTGCTATTTAGTGTCAGCGGGTCGGAGTTGTCCGCGTTTGGCCACGTGGTTTGCGCGTTTAGCCGAGACACTGGTTGTGGACTCTGTGGTAGAGTGGTTTCAGAGTTGTGTTTACTGCTTTATTTATTTAAATTGCCTATATTCGTGTTGTTGCACTTGTGGGTGCGTGAGTGAGTGGTGGGGATCGAAAGATCCTTACTGAGTCCATTTTGATGAGACTCACCCCTTGTGATTTTCAGGTGAGGGTTCTAGGCAGGCGTAGCATGGAGGGTGTTGTCTCGGGTTGCGCGCCAACAGCCACTGTCTCGAGATATGCCCCAATGTAGTTGTTATTTTTCTTTCAGGCATGTATGCTTAATTACTTCTTTTCAGTTGGAATATGTAATTATTTGTTGAGTCAAGTTGAATTGTAATAATTTTTAATTCCTGCACTTCCTTTACAATTCAATGTGATGTAGTTGTTTAGCTTAGTTTATCATTTATTTCCCAGACTTATCAAGATCCTGGTTTGGCTCCAAATTTAATGATTCGATACCCATTTAGTAATCGGATCCCCGATTTTAGGGTGGCGGGTCGTTACACTAATCAATTAAGTGAACTAGTTAACTTGAGAGCTATCAATTACATGGCATGCACATAATTGGTTACCAATTGTTTCTCTAATTGATTACCTATTTTGTTTCTAATCGATTACTTGACCTATATCTAATTGATTATTTGTTGTTTTTGGCATCGACTGTATGTATTATCTTAGTCGATTACCTACAGTTTCTGAATCGATTAACAGACTGTCATGAAATCAATTATTTGTCTGATCTATTATCGATTACATGCATTACCTATGATTTTTTGGATAAGTTATTAGACTGTTCTGAACTCGATTATTCTTGTATGTTTACTTGATCATCTGAATTATTTTTAATCGATTATTTGTGACATCTTAAATCGATTTTCCGTGAGATTTGAACACAATTATGCTTATTAGTTTAATTGATTATTTGTAGTAATTTATTAAGCATTACTACATCTATTTTCGTCTTATTACTGTGCTAGATTTTTCTTATATATCTGATCGATTATAATGTTCAGTTGTGACTCAATTATGTGATTATTTTTGAATCAGTTATCTGCATATTTTTTAGTCCATTATAAGCATGTTTAGAACTAAATTTGATTTTTCTGTCAAAATGATTTATGAGTGCCCTCTGTAACTTGATTTAATTGTATATTTCTAAATTGTTTATATCACATTCGTCCAGTGATTTATCTATGCTTTGCCAGAGATTATTTTAGTTGTTACTTGAATAGATTTAACTTGCTATATTTTAATTGATTCTATGAGATTTTCGGTTCGATCTTCGGGAGGCTGTGTGCATCAAGTTATCACCTTTTCTTTATGTGTTCCTATGTTGCTTTCTCATGTACTTTCATAAACTTTGGCTACACTGATGCACTGGGCAGAAAGTCCAATTGCTTTTTTAGTTTTCTATTGACTACACTGATGCCTATAAATTGAAGACATCAGCTAGTAGAAAGAGAGAGAGACTAGAATAGAGAACAAAGAGCACCAAGTGAAAGCTGACTTGAAATTCAAATCTTCTCTCTGTGCCAATAGTTTCCTCCTCCTTATGAGCTTGAGAGAAAGCTTGAGAGAAAACCTGAGACTGCCTGAGAGAGATCTTCATCAACTATGCATGTTCAGGCTCTCAGGCCACTGTCAGCAACAAGATCGAGCTTGCTTGATTCATTCTTTCTTTTTGTTTTGTTTAATTGTGCTCATTGTACTTTTCTGCCTACTAAGAGGCATTTTCTTGTTCTTTTCACAAACAACTTTGTTGTTTCCTCTTCCTCATGTGGAAGAGAGGACTTGCTGAGTGTAGGAGGGTGTGCCTCTTCCTAGAGTGGAAGAGAGGGCCTGCTGTGGCAGGAGGTGTTCTGCCTCTTTCTTGTGTGGAAGAGAGGACCTAGTTGCAGGCTGGGGGGTTTGTGTGTTTGTGACTAGCAAAGGGTTTGTACTTTGTGTAGCTTGCATGCTAGTGGAACTGCTAAGTGGTTGCTTGGATGTAGGTCTGGATAAAGTGAACCAGTATAAATTCTTTGTGTGCTGTGTGATTGTTCCTTATTTTTCCTCTTTTTGTGCTCTTAATTTTGCTGCATTTAGTTGCAATTGCTATTTTTTATATTTAATATTTTGATAACCTATTCACCCTCTAGGTTCTCCATAGCCTGGACAATAGCCTTTGTGCCACCTGATAGTATCTCCATTGCCAATATGCCAACCAAATTGATATTTAGTATCTTCCATCAAAGCTTTCATTTTGTTCCATATTTGTGATTTGTTTTAGCTGCGGATGGGTGCCCTCAAGTCATAATCATGGTAATACTTAGCTTGCATGATGTCTGACCATAATGTTTTCTTACCCATTATTAGGTTTCCGACCGCTTTCAATAAGGCGGATTTGTTCATTTCCTCGAGCGCTTTGATGCCTAGCCTCCTTGATTCTTATCTCTAGTAACATGCGTCCATGATTTCAGATGGATACCTTTTTGTTCTTCCAATTTCTTCTCCTTATAGGGAATTTCTGCTGAGTCATTCAAGGTTTGTCATCGTCTTGCTTGGGAGCCAATTTGGACCTACCTAGTATAGGGAGATGGATGATGGACTATGTTGCACCATGGTGGCCCTACATGCTAAAGAAAGTGAAGATCTCATCCAACTAGCCACTTTTTTTCATTTTTTATGTCAATTTTGATTCCAGTTCAAGGATTGGCTAGTACCAACCATAGGAACTCCACAATGACTGGTTAGGTGTTCCTCATTTCTTATACCAAGTACTCGAGTGATCTTGGATATAGTAGTTGTGCTAGCTTTGGGGCTGAAAATGATTATAGTCTTCTTGAGGTTCACTTGCTGGCTGAACAAACTACATAGTGCTCCATAATGCTTTTGATGGTCTTGGCTTCCCTCATCTTAGCTTTGGAGAACAATAGAAGGCCATCTGTAAATAGTAAATAGTAAATAGTAAATGACAAATGATTTGAAACCTGATAATTTCTTCTCAAGGACTTTTTAGTGGAGAGAAGTTGATAACACCTTAGAGCAAAGGATGAATAGATAGGAATAGATGGGGTCTTCCTATCGGTTGCCAAGGCTAGATTTGAAGAAAGTACCATGTGTGCCATTAGTGAGAATACTGAATTGAGTTGTGGATAGGCATTGGTTAATCCAATAGACCCATTTGGCTCCAAAGTTCATGGCAAGGATAAAATTCCATTCTAGCTGTCAAAAAGTTTGCTCCATGCCAATTTTGATGGCCTCCTCCTAGGCTTGTGGTGCTTGAGACTATGCATTCCTTTGTGTGCCATTTGGATGTTGTCCATAATATTTTTACATGTAATAAAAGTAGATTGCTCAATGTATATTAGATTGTGTTGTACCCTTACTCAGCCATTTGCCACTTTCAGAACAAGTGTGATAAAGTGTCGTTGACCTTATCATTCAAAGTGCCAAATGTGAAAAAAGCATCCACAACTTCCATAACTTAATTATATGTCAGTACATTTCGACCATGTTGGTGTTGAACCATGCAATAATGATAACATCAGGCACTCATCTCTGTGAATAATTTTCCTTTTCCTTGTAACATATCAAATGCCTTTCTCTGTAACCCTTTGTAATCATAGTTGAATCGTGTGATTTTCTCCCATTTAATGACATGAGGTGAAGTAAAAAGGTTTTAACTTTTGACATGCACCATTAGCTAGCAGATGCATTTCAGATGGTAGCTGGCTAAGAATGAAAATGTATTTACAAGGAAACTTCATATTGAGTTATTCCACGTGGACTGGGTATAACTAACTATGGATCTTTCTTTCTTGGACATGAATATTTACTCGAAGTATTCCTCTACTTCTTTCTTGGACATGAATATTTACTCGAAGTATTCCTCTACTTCTTTCTTGGTTGGATATAAATATTTGTCTTAGTGTCCTTGTACTTCCTCTAAGCTTGTAAAACTTTTGTATAACTCCAATCCATGTTCTTAGCAGAATATGAAGACCTATCTTGAATACTAATATTAATCTGGATCATGGAACTCAGTAAAACCTATTTTGTGATAATAGATCTGTATTCAACTATTGGAACTTGGTGAAATTTATTTTTGATAATAAATCTGTATTTTAGGTTCATATTTGTCGATTAATTTTCTTTGAAGTCCTAAAAAATTCACTAAAAACGACACCGAATATTGGCCATTTGTTAACTCTTTTAATTTCTAATTCATCGTTCTACACACCCCATCTAATGGAAGTATGGTTAAAATGAAGATTCTAATTGAAAGCCTAATACCTGTTATTTGCGATAGAAGCGAAGGAAAAGAAGACGACAAAACTCCTATTATCATGAACACTAAACACAGATCTTCCAATCTTGCTCAATTAGCCACCTTTGCGACATTGCTCCACAAATTAGGGTTGTTCACAGTCCAGTTTTGAGCAAATTTTTTTAAAAAACTTGAACCAAACTTATGAAATTGAACTGAACAGGACGGGAATCTAAAATTTTTTCATTATGTTCCATATTAAATGCATATGTATGGTTTTTATAATTAAAGTTAAAATAAAGTATATGTATTTGTATAAAAATATATATGACACATATATTTACATATAAATATATACATATGACACTGAAACATTTATATATTTATGTATACAATATCAATATAAAGTATATATTTATATTAAAATTCACGTTATTCAGGTTTTTGATTCGGTTTGATTTCACGTGTTTGTAAAACTGAACAAAACCATATCCACTTTCAAGCCGAGTTGAACCAAACTAAATCACTCGATTGGGTTCAAATTTTCAATTTAAACTGAATTATGAATAGCCATACTGCAAATGAGTAAGAGTAATACTTGCTGCACAACTAGGTTCTGCAGTCAGTCCGGTCACACATTACAACTATAGGTGAGCTGATATGACCACCCCCGTAATATTTGGATTAACAAATATCATTTTCGATTGACAAGTACATATTTTGATTGACAAATATAATTTTTGATTGACAAATACAATTTTTGATTGACAAATGTAGTTTTTGATTGACAAATACATATTTTGAAAACTATATTGTCATTCGAAAACTATATTTGTCAATTAAAAATTATATTTGTCAATCAAAATGTCTCTGTCAATTGAAATTATATTTGTCAATCGAAATATTATGGAGGTGGCCATGTCAGCTCGCCCAGTTAATCGAGTTGGCCACGTGATCCAACTGCATGGAGTTGTGCAGTGTGATTGGACTTGCTATACAACTTGATTGTACAACAAGTATTACTCTACTGCAAATCTCCTTATGATTAACACGTCCTTTGAGAATACAGTTCATCAAACAATTCTTAAGTTGGTGGACATTTGAAATGAGAAGCTGTGTATTTCTTAGTCTGCCTAAAAAAATATAAGCTAATAAAAAAAAAATGGATAAAGTAATAGTCATACAGTTTGTTGTCACTTGTGTAAAGATATGTCATATGATCGGAGACTGCCATTAAGGCTTACATTGTGCCAATAACTCTGAACTTTCTTTTTAAGCTTCTCGTTAAGTTTCCATAACATGTTTTATTTGAAATAAGGTATAAAAACTCTCTCTAAACGACTATCATCTCAGTTTACATATGACACCGCTTTTTCATAAAAGCATCAATAAGGTGAGCACCAAGAGTTTTAAAGCCAACAATTTGGAGGCTAAGCTCAAAAGATCGTAAGGGATTAGTGGCTGATTTTTTTGATGAATATGAGGGTGTAACGTCTTAAGACAAATCTGTCTTTTTATTATGATTTGTATTTTCTCATGCTGAAAATAAAGGTCAACGATGTATTAACAATTTATTTTAATAAATTTAGAATTTTCTATGAACTAAAATTTCACATAAGGTATATTGTCTTGACTCTTAAGTTACTAATAAGGTGGATAAAAGAATGTTCTCTTAATGGTGATCGGTGTGGTTCCTGTGAAAGGTGTTTTTATTTTTCAATCCTCACAATCTAGAATATTCCCTTGATGGTGATCGTGTGGCTCCTATGAAAGATGTTTTTATTTTTCAATTCTCACAATCATTTAAGTTTCCGTATAAACTTCTGCAATCTTCATGTTTATTTAAAAAAATTTCGTGCAAGCTTTTAGCCCTTTTGAAAGGAGTGTTCATCAAAGGAAGAAATATTTGCAGAATATTTAAAAGATTGTAAGAACGGAAAGTAAACATTTTAAAGCGAACTTTGGAGTTGAAAATTTTAAAAATTTGGGTCCGGCAAAGACGAGGGCTAACGTCTCTTTCTACTAACTATAAATAGTACGACCCATCCCCTTTTCCTTGTTTCGTAAGTTTCCATACCCAAACCCACCCCGCTCCCAGGCTGCCCATCGTCTTCTCCCTTCGAAACCCACCCCGGTCCGAAGCCGCTCACACCGCGGCCAAGTCACCGGCGGACGCCTCCCTCCCCCTCACCTCCGTCCTCGGGCTCGATTCGTGGATGTCTTCTTCCCGCCGGGACTCTCTCTCTCTCTCGGAGGCAGCAGCGAGGAGGCTACCTCCCCCTACTCGTGATGAATCTCCTGCACTCCATACGGGGGACCTCCTCACCGGAGACCCAGCAAACGGACGGTTGTTTCCTCCCGCCCGACCTGGTCTTCTCCATCTCTCTCTGCAAATGGGGTGGCTCCAAGCCGGCCTCAGTCCACTGAAGTAGTTCATCAGGGACGTCGGTGTGTCACGGGGAGTAGGTAGGAGCTCTCACCCACCCCAGTGGAACCCCTCGCCATTCTCGGCGGAGAAGGCACCTGAATCCGGCGGAAATGTCGCCGTCCGTGGCGGACCGTTCAGGTTTGCATCTTTCACTCTCTTTCTCTCCTGCTTCTTTCTCTCTCCTCAAACAACCCATATCATCGTTTCTTCTTACCCCTCTGCCCTTATCTGACCCTACACAGCCGTTTCCATCCGCTCCGGCCAGTCATCTCCTGGCTCTTCTCCCCTCCTCTGCCTGTTCCTCCACCCTCCACCCCTCTTTTGTTGGTACTCTGTAGATCCGGATTCCCTTTTGAGTGCCCCTTGTGGCTTGTTGATATTTGGGACCTGTCTAGGTGTATCATAGGTGCCCTCACCTCTTTGCTCTTCCATCTTTTCCTTCGGCGACCTCCTATGTTTCCCTTTTCCTTCTTTAGGCTTGCCTCCAAGTTAATCGTTGTCTATGGTCTGTTTGAGCAAAATTTTGCAGTGGCTTCTTTGGCTCGGTTCAGATCCGTCTCCAGGATCTATTAAAATCGGTGGTGGTGATCGAGTCTTCGGCCATATTTCGTACACCCTCAATTGGTGTGTGCCTCCGAGCATACCCTCTTTGGCTGCTCATGGAGATGCAGCTCCTCCGACAACTCTCCATCGGCTTCTCAGTGGTGGAATGATGTCCTCCCTGTTCGAGCTTTGCCCCTGCAGTTTCTTTCAAGCACCAGTTCGTCCGACAATTGTTGACTGCACTGCTGGCAAGTTCTATCCTATATACTGTATTGTTACTCTTCTTTGTGCTGTGATAATATTGCTGATGTCCATCGGTGTAATGTTTCACCTCTCATCCCTTGTGGACATGTATCTCTTACTCATGTACTCTTTTGTTTGAATGAATGGTAGCCTTTATAGCCCAAAAAAAAGATATTCTGGGTCTAGGTAGCCATTCTAGATTCAAGGTCATCATTGGGAAAGACGTGAGGTACAACAGAGTTATCAACTCAACATAAAACAATGTGTAAATTTAAAAGCAATTAAGCCAGACCCCAGAAATTAAAATGGTTGTAAAGTTGTAATTGGTAGGGAAGAAAATCCTTGGAGATTCTTGGAACATTCAGTTGTATCCAATTTGCACTAAGTTCAAAGGGACAGAAGATTAAATGCTTGGCGAGGACAGGACCTCCTTGTCCACTCGTTTGTAGACAAAATGTTGCCAAGTCATGCCCGCAAATAGTTCAGTCTCAACGTAGGTCCTCTACCTCGGTCATCAATTAGTTGTAAGGTTATGTTGGAGCATATAATTTTGTGATGTTTCTCTGCAAATTTTTTGTCTCTGGAGAAGAAGAGGGCAGTTTTGTGATGTTTCTGTGTTTACATTGAGTGGGTGATATTTTGCACAGACTTGTCCTTCTTCTTTTACCTTTATCTTCACATCTAGTTTGCCATCCTTTTCTCTGGCGCTGTCGTGCCGTGTCTGTTGTCAGATGTGATTTGTCTTTTGCTTCTTTTTTCTTTTTTTTACTCCCCCCCCCCTCCTCCACTCCCCCCACCCACACCTTCTGATTTCTTCAAGTTTACTATCGTTCTTTGACTTGTGAAATTAGGTATGGGGTTGTTTGATGCGCGCATTTTGTTTTTATAGAATGTAAAGTTGCCGTTATTTGAAATGGGCATGTTATTCTATTGTCTTTTATTTTATTTTTCCCCCTTTTAGAAGGTGAGGATTCCATGCCTAGTTCGACCAACACGAATCAGGTACCTCCATCCTAAATGGACCTGTACAACCAACTTGACAGAAAATTCTCCACTGGCCACTGCTTTCCAACCTCCAAACCCAGGTGCCCATCTTGTTACCCATCTTGTTAAGGTCATTGTGCTGCCCCCTTGGAGGAGATCTAGTGTGTCCCTTTCCAAGGTAGTCATAATAGTACTATTTAGTCACAACCAAATTTTACAAATTTTCTTTTGTATTTCTTTTATTTTTTGTACCATGCCTTCTCCTTTTTGTTGGTCTATTTGTGCCTTTTGTCCTTGCCTCTCTGGAGCTGTGGTTCTATTGTCTGTAGAATGTAAAGTGCCTGGAAAGTTTATGCATATTTGAGACAGGTTTTTAACTGTTGGCTATCTTTCAGGCACTCTTCTTGGTGGTCAACTACTCATCTACAATGTCAAGCATGTACGAGTTTAATGCCTTCAATACCTGATAGTGGTGTTCCTTAACATGGAAAGTTCTGTAGCCATTTTCTCTTCCTTTGTTGAAGGGGTTTTAATTTTGCTCCATTACTAAACTTGTGAGTGTGATATGTTTTCCTTGTTACCTTACGTATCTTCTTCCTGGAATCTTTTAGAGCCCGCTCTGTCTAACGTTCTTTTCTATCCTTTATTTTACTGCACATTTTCTAAAAGCATCTGTTATTTTACTGCAATAGGAGCATTTGCCATTCTATTTTTCCTTGTAAACTGCTTCTTGATTGCCATTGATAAAGCTGAAGTGGATAAGTGTGGTTCTCACTTCTCATTTGTTGATCTGTGTAATTAAAGCAGTATCACTTATTCTCTTCCCTAATCGTCAATGGAGTCAACACTTAAAAGAGGATAATTAGACTTCAAAAGATTATGGAGTCAATCTAGCAAACACTTAATGTCAAGTTGTTGACTTCCCACTTAAATATGTGCCTGACTGCTTAGGTGCTTGGAGGAGTTCTCTGCTAAGGCTGCTTAGGTGTCTTTTACTAGCTTGACTGGAACTTTACTTTCCTGAATAGTAACTATTTTTATGGGGCATAGTCTTATGCTTGCATACATAATGGGGCATTTGTTAGCCATAATAATATATTATCTTGAAACTAATTAGTATGGCATGAGTAAGCTCTCAAAAGTCCTTCTATACAAAAGCGCATCAAGATTGTGCTGCACACTAGCTCCCTAATGAAACAAAAAGGAAGAAGTTTTCTCATCAAAATTGCATAAAAAGCATTGCTCATTCACACACTCTATCACATATGAATGAAACTATCCTCTCGGGGACCTTGGGCTCCCCTTGGAAGGTCCTACCATTCCTTCTGACCCAAAATCGCCCACAATGGCATGGAGGTTCAGCCACCAAACGTTATGATCAAAGAGCCTATCTTCAATTCCACCTTGCAACAACTCCTTGACACCATTTGGTAGTCATTGAGTGCAGTATAGCTTGTCAAGAATATGCTCCAACACCTGCTTTGAGAGTGGATATAATAGCCAATAGACTTCTGCTCGTCCCTGCAAAAACAGAATACAATACTGATAACCTCCAAAAACTTAGCAACTGGTCGCATGTACGAAGTTGTCCTATCCTACAAAATCCTCCATTAGCTTCAAGGGGATCCTGGGATTCCATACCTTTTCTTTTTGGGGAAGGTGAGGATTCCGTACCTAGTTGACCAGCAGGAATCAGGTATCTCCATCCTAGATGGACCTATAAAACCAACTTGACAGAAAATTTCCCACTGGCCACTGCTTTCCAACCTCCAAACCCGGGTGTCCTTGTTAAGGTCCCTGTGCTGCCCCTTGAAGAAGATCTAGCATGTCCACTGTTTAACATATTTCCTCTTCTCAGAAGGCTCTCCTGAAAGGCAGTCATAACAGTGTTTATCTCTTCCAAGTTCATAATAGTAGTATTTAGTCACAGCCAAAGTTTACAATTTTTCTTTCATATTTCATTTATTTTTTGTACCATGTATTTCATGTTTTTTCACATTAATTCGCTTCATCTTTGCGTATGAGAAGAAACCTTCATTTCAATGCAATACTACTTTGCAGGTTCTGAATGTAATGAAGCATTTTGTGTGGTTTACTGACAAGCCCAGGGCTTGGAGATTGGTGGCATATCCCCAATTTGTAGACACGGAACTTTTAGACTGGTATGCACTTGTGTAGCTATTCTAGGGAATCTTAAGTGCATTTAGTATTTTTGAATCTTATAATTCTTGTCAAAATATCGTCAAAACTAGATGTTTGTGATTTTTCTTGTGCATGCCCTATCTGCCTATCAATCTGTTCTTGCACTGTAGCTATCAATCTACCTACTTAGCTAGCCATATATCGAAGTATATACCTACCTACCTATCCATCTTTTTTCACAATCTATGAACCTATGCACTAGTTCCCTACCTATGTACCTCCCTCCTTCCTATGTGTCGATCGATCTATCTACGTACTTATCTATCAAACTACCTAGGGTCCTAGGTAGCAATCTGTCTATCTATTTATCTACCTACCTACATATATTCTGTTTCTATCAATCTACCTTTTTACTATCCTATCTACCTCCTGTCCATCTACCAACATATCTATCCATCTATGTCTAGCCATCTAGCTATCTATTTATGTGCCTACATACGTAGGTCCAACTATCTATCTATCGATCTACATATCTCCATCCATCTAACAATCTATATTCCTCTTTGTCTATCTTATGTACCTACCAAGCTATATGGCAGTCTATCCATCTAGCCATTATCTGTCTAGCTTCCTGTGTATCCATCTATATCTAGCCATCTAGCTATCTATTTATGTGCCTACATACGTATATCCAACTATCTATCTATCAATCTACATATCTACCCATCCATCTAACAATCTATATTCTCTCTGTCTATCTTATCTACCTACCAAGCTATATGGCAGTCTATCCATATAGCTATTATTTATCTAGCTTCCTGTGTATCCATGTAGCTGTTTAGCTACCCGTTTTTTTTTTTTTGAGTGGATTGTACCACCAACTTTATTGAAGATAAGTAGAGGAAACTCCAATTGAAAGGATAGGAGAGATTCCTAAAAGAAACTACTAATCAAATAGCTACTTAATCAGCTTCGTCCAGGTATCAACTGGAATTCCCAAAATAAAATGACTCCAATTGTACAATGAGGATAGTTCTCTAAGGGAAATGTTTTTTTAGATGGAGTTTACTTCCCCGGAAGACGATGTCATTACATGCCCCCTAAATGCTCCAGCATACTGCAGGTGGCAGAATTCCAAGTACTTCTTCTTAGTAGATGCAGGTATACCTTGATGAAGCGTTTAAAAAAGGACCACATTTCTGATACACTGAAGGAATCTCCCTGAAACAGAAATAAAGTGCTGAAAATTCTCCATACAGCTTGGCTGACTGAACAAGTGATTAATAGGTGATCCACATCCTCATTGTCTGACCCACAGAGGACAAAGGATATCATTATCCTTGTCCCATTTACTTCTGTATACTTTAGTAATGATTCTTTTTTCCAACACTAACCACATGAAAGCCTTCACCTTAATGGGTGATTTCACCTTCCATGCATCATCATAGTTCAAGCAATTAGGCAGATTGACCTCCAGCAAAGAATAGTAAGACTTGATTGAAAACAGTCCCTTTTTCCCCCAGATAATTCTATCAGGATCATGTATATCAACCAATGTTTTTGTACAGCAAATCCATGAATTCATGATCCAGGATCTCTTCATCCTTTAAGTTTCTTCTTAAAATCACAATCCAAAGAATAGCACCATTTTCCTGTATGAAACAATCCTTAACCATGCACCATTTGTTAACTGCTACCCTGTATAGCCATGTGAATGTATCTTTAAAGCAAGTATCACCAATTCGCCCATCTTTCCAGAACAGAGTGCATTCTCCATTACCCACTTTGACATAGATATGCTTATCAAACAAACAACCAGCTTAAGAATTCCAGACCACATTGGAGACATCCATGTTAGATTTTCAGTCTGAACATAACTTTGTGTTGCTTCTGGTAATGTTTATGAAGAATAACTGCTTCCATAATACACCATCTTCACTCTATAACTCCTATAACCATTTCCCCAAAAGAGCTAGGTTCATGATTTTAAGATTCTCAACTCCCAAACCACCCTTATTTCTGGGTTTACAAACCCTTTTGCATCTCATCAATGGTACAAATGTCGATTTATCCTTCACACCTCCCCACAAAAAGGATCCTCTAATTTGGCCTATGCATCTGCGAACAGAACTGGGTGCTAAGAAAACTGCTAAAAAAATGCTGAGGAATGCTTGTAATGACTGAATTCATTGTTATGATCCTTCTCCCCAGTGAAAGATTTCTAGCTTTCCAGTTAGATAGCCTGTTTTGCATCTTCTGGATTAGGGGATCCCAATCAGAACTTTTAGGTTGCATATAATGGAGAGGAAGTCCCAAATATGTTACAGGTAATTTACCCACATAGAAACCCATCACCTTATTCAATTGGACACACAGAGAGTCTGAAATATTAATACCAATGAGGGAACTCTTATCATAATTTATCTTCAGTCCTGAGCATGCTTCAAAGTCTTGAGAATAACCATATTCCTCACATTGTCCATATTACCATTGGAAAATAAATGAGAAATTCTTATGGACCCTCTGTACACTTACTACACTGTGAATCCAGCCTTATTGTTCAGCTCTAATGCACATTCTGCTCAGCATATTTGCAACAATCACAAACAGTAATGGTGAAAGTGGGTCACCCTGCCTAAGACTTCTTGAACTTGGGAAGTGTCCATATAAGACTTCTTGAACTTGGGAAGTGTCCATACACACTACTGTTAATGATGATGGAGTACTTAGCGGTGGTTACACAATTTATAACGACTCCAATCGACTGTGATAGGAAATTTGTTGCTTGCAAAATGTTCCATAAGCAGCTCCATGAAACTCTGTCACAAGGTTTATTAAAGTCAAGTTTACAAGCCACTCCCTTGACACCTCTTCTCTTGATAGAATATATAGTTTCATGAGCAAATAAGAAATTATCCTTAAGCTTTCTTCCTTAATAAATGACTGAAATCTCCCACAAGATTGTTTAACACTGCGCTCAGTCTTGTTGCAATAATCTTATATGAACCAATTAATAGGTGGATAGGGTGAAAATCCTTTAATTCCAGTGCATTTTCCTCTTTCTGGGAAAAGCACTAGGAAAGTATGGTTCTAACATTCACACCCAACTCATTGACAGATGTAATCCTTAACAGCTTTGACCACATCATATTTAAGTCTTCCAGAAATGCTGATAAAAACTGATAGGAAAACCGTCTAGGCCAGGTGCCCTTTCCCCACCTAAATCAAATCTTGCAATTCTGACTTCTTCCTCAGATACATCCCGAGTTAAGAAGAGCTGCTCCTCATGAGAGAGTTTATAGGCTTCTGGATTCAACCATTGAGGAAGCCATCTATTTTCTTTCGTAAATAGATCCTTGTAAAATTGAATAACTCCCTTTGCAATCAAATCTTCGTCTTCCACCCATTCCTTACCCTTTTTAATGTGCTGCAACACCCAAAAAAGCGAAAGTTCACTCTCGATGGAGTAATGAGGGAGCGCACTATATCAGGTCCCTGTGTATATATTCTTAAATACAAATAGACAAATAGTCAATCTTTAATCATGGAAACAATAGTTGTCTTATCCTTGGCCCAAATAAAAGAACATGAATAGTCTTATTATTCTTAAATATACATCCACATCTTATAAACTTTAAATAAGAATAGATATCTTGAATTAGACCCATATCAAGGAATTCTGGGTCGGATCGGGTCCCCAAATCGGGACCCGCCGATCCTGATCCGAATCAGGATCGGATCAGCTGGAATCAGTCGGAATCGGCTAGAATCGACCGATTCCGTCCGGATCGGGACCCGCCGATCCCGATCCGAATCGGCCGTTGGGATCGGGATCGGCTGATTCTGCATTCCATGACCCATATGGCATGCATAGAGCAGAAGAAACCATCAAGCGCAACCTCTTTTAATCATTTGGGACTGGAGTCGAGCTCTATTCTTCTTCTTCTTCCCCTTGATCTTTATCCTTTCAATATATTGAACTGTCTGGCCTACAGAAGGCCAGAACACCATCCACCACCACTGCCCAACTGCTATTGAGAAAAAGGAAAAGAAAGGTGTCAGGAGAATGTTAATCTGCTAGTCAGCATGCCATGAGAGAGCTCTCATCAGCACAAGCCCCACACACCCATTCCCTTTTGCCTTTATCAATCTTCTCTTCTGGCCTTCTCTGCTGTGGGTGTCTCCTCTAACTGGCGGCACATGGGAAGCCTCTGGGTTATCCAGAAAACACCAGCAACTTCATGGAGGAAGGTCCATTAACATCCTTTGTCCTCTATCTTTGAGGATCATTAATTAACTAGGGAGCAACACAGACATGTGGTGTGTTTGTGGTGCATAAAAGCTGGATACTAAAAGGGTTGGGCTTTTTTATTCCTTTTTTAAGCATTAGTGGCGGAAAGCAGAAAGACCCTTGCTTTGTTGATTTCTGTTCAATTTTCTGGCTTTGAAGTGTCCACTTTAGTTCAATTTAGGAGGATAAAAAAGTAGAATTGAGATGCTGAAGAAGGAACTAAGCTCAATAGACATGGAAGACTGCACTGAAACCAATCTGCAGAAAGTGGAAATAGAAACCAAAGAATTGGAAGACCTCATCAGAGAGGAACTCTATTGGCATCAGAAGACAAAAAAACATGTGGATAAAAGTAGGAGACATGAATACTCATTTTTTATACAATCACATCTAGAAGAAAATCCCATAACAAGATTACTTGGATAGCTAGGCCAGATGGGAGCACAACCAACGATAAAAGGTATATCATCAACACTTTCATTTCCTACTATCAGAAACTGTTTACCACATCTTACCCTGATCCCGTCACCATTTCTATGACTACCAACACCCACACCGTTCCTTTTTCTGACAATTCCTTGATCTATCAAAGACCCAATAGAGACGAAATTGAATGGGCCCCTGGGAGAGTTCCATCCCACCAAGTCCCCCGGACCTAACGGACTCCCTACAGCCTCCTATAGAAACCATTGGGGCGCTATCAAGAATGAAGTCATCCACTATATTTAGAATTTCTTCACATCCAGAGACATCACCAAGACCTTTTCCATGCCCGCCTTTTCCTACTCCCTAAGAAAAGACCAGCGGCCACTCCAGAAGACTTCTGTCCTACAAGGTTGTGTAATGTCCTTTATAAGGTCATCACTCACATTATTGTTAACTGGTTGAGACCCAACCTCAAGTATTTGATCTCTGAGCATCAAGGTGCCTTTGTTCCTGATAGGCACTCTGTGGACAATTATTTCCAGGAAGTACTCCATAGCATGAGCACTCATGGGGGGAGAGTAGTTGGTTCTGCCTTAAATTGGACTTGAGCAAAGCCTATGATAGATTTGAATGGAATTTCATCGAAGCTATCCTTCCCACTTTTGGTTTTAGTCTGAAATAATAAAGATAAATTTCCTCCTCCTCCCATTAGCTACATGGTGGAAAATTTTAGTGTTCAAGTTCCCTTCCCTTAATTCCTGCTGTGACAAAGGTCTCTTTTCTTCAATATTCTAATTTATGCGTACGATCTAGTAATTCCTGCTTCCTCTTAAATCTCTGCTGCTTCCATCTGTAAGCCCAATCTTTGTCTTGTATTTCAGAGATATGAGTTTCAATGCTAGTGATTTTGGCCCTGACTGATCCCCATCTATTTTTTTCCAAAATTCAGTTACAAGGACAATTAAATTCCTCATTCTGTAACCAAATCTTTTCCAATCTGAAAGGTTTATTCTTAATCCCTTTTCAACAGCAATCAAGTAGAACAGCATTACAATCAGATATTTGGTGTGGTTGAGTCATCACCTTTGCTGCAGGAAGCATTACTTCCCAAGAGTCTTCCACAAAAATTCTATCAATTTTGGACATTGAAGCAACCTCCCTGCCAATTGACCATGTAAATATCTGATTGGTTATTTGAAGTACCATCATACTAACGCAGGTATTGAATTGCTGCATGCGTATGTTGAACCTACTTTCCCTATTTCTTTCATTAGGCTTCCAAACTTGATTAAAATTTCCAAGAACACACAATGACCACATGAACTTCTGTTTACATTGAGTCAACTCCCTAAGTGCATGTTGGTCTCCAAACTGATATGGACCATATACCCCCGTTAACAATCTCCACAGACTCCTTCTGTTAACATCTCATGACTACAAGTTGTTTTCCTCTGTCATGAGGGCTATGGATATTCCATGAAAGCAGAATCATACTGTATTTTTCAATTCCCTCCTACCTGCGGCTTTCAGATCACCTTGTACTATTACATCTGTGTTGGACTCTACATGCAGGTTCTTCAATTTTCTCTGTACCCTCTTTCTAAAGGTAGACACAATCGGATGACTCTCACTTTCATTACGAATGTTCCAGAACTGCCCTATTTTGCCGGAAATTTGAACCCCAATATTGGTAGCTTTTTCTTGTATTTCCTCAGTCCAATCACTCAATATTGGTTCGATCTGTCCAGACCTATGTCCAGTCTTCAAGAAACCACTTTGGATTTCTACTGACAGTAAGGTAGCAATCCTTTGCAAGTTACAGACCAAAAAAAACTCCTTTAACTGCAGGCCCTATCTTCAACAAGAAGTGGAACAACCTCCTACTTCCAGCAGGCCCTCTTTTCCACAATCAGGAAGAGTAAACAAAGTAAATGTGGAATACAGAGAGTGCCTAAGAAGTACGCAAGTGTTCACAAAGAATACATCACAGATTAAGATAGAAAATAAACAACTATGCTGCTACAAAGAGATTTCTCTCATTCTCATAGAAAAAAGTCCTGATATTTTCATAGTGTTTATCATCAAAATATGGGGAATATAAAAACACAAATTACTTAATAATCTCTCCCTTTTATTGATGACAAAATTGTTTGAAAATGGCAGCACTACTGACGAAATAAAACCACGACCAGAAACAATTCAATCATACAAGGAAATGAAATGGGTATCAAAGCTAAAGAAACAAAACAACACAAATAAAATTGTTAGAACTAAAACAAGTGTATAATTTATTTCTTTTATATGCAAATGCAGTTACATAAGAATGTTGGATAATTTATTTCTCCCCATTTTTGCCATTCACATAAAAAAGTAATTACATATATAGAACAAATGAAAAAGAGACACTAAGGTAGGAGAATGCAATGAGATAGATATATTGGATTCCAAAATTGATTTACAAAGTGTGTTTGAGGAGATATAATGATGTAGTATAGGAAAAAAATAATAATGCGGAGAGGGTACAATGACTCAGAATTGAAAGAATTTATCTAGACAGGTCATATCAAAGGTTATGACTATCTCCCAGGTCTTCTGCTCAATGGCCTCTAATTTGGCAATATATTCCTAGAGAGTCATCTTGACTCGTTGTCCTTACTTTGTCTTCTTCTGGTAGTATTGAGCATAACCTGATTGCATCCTGGCCATGTACACTTCACTAGACACTTTGTGCCTTAGATATCTAGGCACTAGATTCTTCACATAGAGAATGAAACCATGTATCTTAAAGGGAGAAACCCGGCCTTCATTCTTCAATGCCTGCTTCATTTGCCCTTACCTATGTACTCCCGGGGCATATAGCAAAAGAGAGATTCCTCCACTAAACTACCACTCTCAGGAGCTGTTGTACCCACATGTTCATCCTCTGGTGAGTTTATCTCTAAGTCTGTCCTTCCTATCAAGAAAGGCTCAAGAGCTTGTACTCGTCACCCTATTTCTCATTTTATTTCTTACTCAAGATTATCACCCGATTATTACTCTTGTTTACTACCATTTCTTGATATCACATATCTCACTCCTATTTTGAGGCAGCTAAAGATTCGAAGTGGGTACAAGCAATGAATTAAGAATTGATAGCTCTACATAAAAATGGCACCTCATAATTGGTGGATCCGCCCAAAGGGCATAGCCTGGTAGGTTCCAAGTGGGTCTACACTATCATGTTTCGTGTAGGTGGGTCTATTGAGCAATACAAGGAACAGTTGGTTGCCTGAGGGTTTACTTAGACTTACAAGATTGATTATTCGGAGACCTTTGCTCCTGTTGCTCGTTTTAAATTTGTTTGGGTAGTGTCCGCTCTTCTCGTTCATTTCTCTTGGCCTTTGTATCAGTTTGATCTGAAAAATACTTTTTTGATTCATGATTTAAAGGAGGAAGTATACATGCAACCACGTCTAGGACTTGATGTAAGGGGGAGAACGTCCAAGCTGATCAAGGGTCTTTATGGGCTGAAACAATCACCATAAGCATGGTTTGATCGCTTTAGCAAGGCTATGCTTGGATTTGGCTATTGTCAAGGTAATGCTAATTACACTCTTTTTTCAAAAATGACAGGATAGAAAGATTATTTTACTGTTAGCCTATGTAGATGATATGATCATCACAGGTGATAATGTGCAAGAAATGGAAAAGTTGAAAATAGATCTTGCCTAAGTCTTTGATATTAAAAACTTTGGTGAGCTCATGTACTTCTTTGGTATTGAAGTGGCTCTTTCTAGGAAAGGTATATATATTTGCCAAAGGAAGTTTGTTCTAGATATGTTGCAAAAGAGAGGGAATTTGGGTTGTAAACCAGCAGAAACCCCTATTAAAACAAATCATGGTCTGAGTGATGATACAAATGGTGATCTCTTATTAAACTCAAAGAAAGGAAAATATCAAAGATTGATGGGTCATCTATAGGACTTTCTCGTCCTGACTTGACCTATGCTGTCAGTGTAGTCAGCCAATTTATGTATGCAACCAGAGTGCCTCATATAAAGGCAATTGAAAAGATATTTGGGTACATCAAGTCTTGTCCAAAGAAGGTACTCTTATTTTCAAAGTGCGACAAAGTATTGGCTGAAAGCTACTCTACTGTTGATTAGGTGGGTTCCAAGGGCGATAGAAGGTCTACTAGCAGCTATTGCTTGTTCATCGGGGGCAACCTTGTTCCATAGAGGAGCAAGAAACAATCAGTTTATGTAAGGTCTAGTAGCTGAAGCTGAATATAGGCCTATGGCAAACTGTGCTATAGAAATGATTTGGCTGAAGCTTTTCTTGGTTGATCTTGGCATTTAATTATGCTTACCAGTGAAGCTCTATTGTTACAATAAAACTACAATCAGCATTGCAAATAATCATGTCCAGCATGATCGCATTTAACATATAGAGATTGACGCCACTTCATCATATAGAAGCTCGACTCCAAAGAAATTTATTTTTCATACGTCAAGTCCTAAGACCAAACTGTAGATATCTTCACAAAAGGGCAATCGGCTGATCAATTTCAACTTTGTTTGAGCAAGCTGAGTATGCTTGATATATATACTTAACTTAAGGGGGAGTGTAGTTGCAATGATAAGTGAGAGGGCATTTTGGTCCTTCTATTTTTTTTTTCTTGTGTTAAGTATTTTGAGGGTAGCTAGAGTCCTTTTTTATGTCTCTTTAGCCCCTGTTATGGGAGATTTTTTATTTGTAAACTTATTGTCCTAATGAATAAAAGAGAGAGAAAAAGTTGCGGACAGCAGTGCATATGTGGTTGCATACATGGCTGCCATCCTCCTCCTCATTCTCTTCTCTTTCCATTATCTTCTCGGGTTTTTTTTTTTGTCTCCAAATCTTCAACTCAATCCTAGTCCTATGTTGCTTTCTAACTTTAACATAGACAATATTTGCAGTTTTATAATAAGTAGTTCAAGCCATCAAATTAGGGGGCAGCTTGACAATATCTCAATAGTAAATCGGACTTCAGTGTATCTCCTTTTAGGTAAGGTGGCGCATTCCTACTCCTTTGGTCTTTTAACTTTAATATAAGCTTTGGAATTCCTAATAAGCAAGAGGTGTCAAATTTGGGGGGAGGGGGCAGCTCGACAATATCGTAGTAGTAACTCACACTTCGAAGAATTTCTTTTCTGGTAAGGTGATGCATTCCTACTCCTCTTTTGGTTCCTAATTTTAATATAAACTAGATTTAAAGTTTTTAGTAAGTAGTTGGAGGCATCAAGTCGAGGTTAGTTTGACAATATCTTAGTAATAATTCGGATTTCCATGAATCTCCTTTCAAGTAAGGCAATATGTTCCAACTCCTCATTTGGTTTTTAATTTAGCACAATTTGTAGTTCCAAGTAAGTAAGAGGCATCAAATTAGTGGCCGCTTGACAATATCTTAGTAGCAACTCAGACTTCGATGAATCCCCTTTCATGTAAGGTAATATATATTTATGCTCCTCCTTTACTTTCTAACTTTTAACATAGATAAGAATTGCAATTATTAGGAAGCAGTTGAAGGTATCAAATCGTGGGCAGCTCTACAAGATATCAACAATAGTTCAATTTTCGATGAATCTCCTTTCAGGTAAGCAAATACATGCATACCCCTCCTTTGCTTTTTAACTTTAAATTGTAGTTCTTAGTAAGTAGGAGGAATCAAATTGGAGGCCACTTGACAAAATCTCAACAACAACTCGAACTTTGATGAATGTCCTTTTAGGTAAGCAATACATTCCTTCTCCTCCCTTGGTTTCTAACAACATATGATTTTAGTTTCTAGTAAGTCAAAGACATTGAATTGGGGGCAGATCGACTATATCGCAGCAGCCAATTGGACTTCGATGAATCTCCTTTCTTGTAGGATCATACATTCCTGCTCCTCCTTTAGTTTCTAACTTTACATAAAAATTGCAGTTTGTAGTAAGTAGGCGGCATCACATTGGGAGCAACTCGACAATATCTCAGTAGCAACTTAGAGTTCTAAGAATCTCTTTTTAGGTAAGGTGATGCATCCATGCTCCTCCTTTGGTTTCTATCAAACTTTTACATCGATAAGATTTGTAGTTTTTAGTAAGTAGTTGGAGGCATCAAATTGGGTAGCGCTCAAGAATATCTCAGCAGCAACTCGAATTTCGATGAATCTCCTTTTAGGTAAGGTGATACAACCTTGTTCCTCCTTTGGTTTCTAACTTTAATATAAAGATTTATGGTTATTAGTAAGTTGGAGGCATCAAATTAGGGATAACTTGATGATATCTTAGCAGTAATTCGGACTTCTATGAATCACCGTTTAGGTAAGGTAATACATTCCTTCTCCTCCTTTGGTTTCTAACATTGACATAAGATTTGTAGTTCTTAGTAAGTAGAAGGCATCATCAAATCTTCGCAACAACTCTAACTTTGATGAATCTCCTTTCAGATAAGGTGAAACATTTATGCTCCTTTGATGTTGAGTTTTTGTTTAGTTAGAAGATGAATGAATTATCTTCTTAGCAATTTCGATATTAACTTTATATAATAAACTAGAATGGTTTTAATGTTTGATTAAAGGTTAAACATAAAAGTAGACTGGTAGGGAATTAATATTGTGGGCTTAAAGTATATAATGGTACAAGGTTGATTGGGTTTTGCGAGGGATATAAATAAGTTTGTAAGATTAAAATTGTAATTCTCTTTCTTTTTCTTTTTCTGATGAAAAGGGGACTATACCACCAACTTTATTAAAACAATAAATAGAGATAGTGCAATTCTTTCACCCCAACCTTAGCAGAAATGCCAAGAATATGGCGATTGTAGTTGTAAATAAAAGAAATAACAAGTAACCGAATATACTCCAATAGATAGCATGCAACAATATTAAAGGATTGTTCTGCGATTACTTTTGTCCATTGTAGACATCATCCTTTGAAATCACTTCCATTTGTCCTGCATATTCTGGAATGAGAGATAAAATTCAAATAATATGCCCATACTAATCCAAATTTCTTTACTGAGTGGGCGTATGATAAACAAGTGGTCAACATCTTCCTTATCAGTTCCACACATAATACAAGCTTCATCGCCATCAGTGCACCATTTGCTCTTGTATAAACTTTAGTAATAATGCATTCTTATGTACCAGCTAGATAAAACTTCTAACTTTTAATGGTGACTTCACTTTCCATATGGCCTCAAAATGCTTGAAAGTTGTATGACTCCCTTTCGTTAATTTATAGGACTTTGTAGAAAACATACCATTATTATTTTTTTAAAAGTTGATCGGATTTGAACGAGTTTTAGTTTCGGTTCCGATTTTTGCCTTTTCAAATATTATTCAAGGTTATATTACTTATAATTGTAACCAATATGATGCTTTCTCGGCAAAAGTTATGTCCTATAAACAAAATGAATTATTCTACTAATTAAGTATAACTCATTCATGCGCATGCACACGACATGTGCATGGGTCTGGCAATGCATAAAAGATAAACATCATCCATATATTGAAGAGGTGCTCAATGAAACACTGCAATGGCATATAAATGATGTGTAGTTGGCCAACGCATGATGTCATGATAACGTTAATTATCCTTGTAAGTCTTGTTAATTTTTATGAATCTGACCCACCTTATACTAAACTAGATTAATTACATGTATGCGAACGACATGTGACAAGATATCAAACACACTAGTTCATTATAATAAGATGATCTAGTAGAGTTTTATAAATAACATACATGTGTCACCAGTATTCATTCATACTAACGTACGTATCCTACGCATGTCATCAATATAGATCTTGCATCGTAGTGGTATGTAGCATGCATGTAGTGTACGTCCACGCAGGGATCCTGGACTCCCTTCCATTAATTTATAGAAGGACTTTACAGAAAACATACCATTGTTATTAGCCCAAAGAATTTGATCATGACCATCCACCTTAATTTGTGCTCTAACAAAGTATGAAATCAAGAAATGTATTTCACCTCTTCAGCCTTTTTAAGATCCCTCCTTAGTTGAATTTGCCACTGAAAAGTGCCATTATGTGTCGAATATACATCTTTAACGTGGGTAAATTTATAAAAGGCCAATTGAAAAAGCTACCTTGATTTGATTGAATTTTTCAAATATTTGGGGCAGCTCAACAATATCTTAAGAACAACTCGAACTTCGATGAGTCTCCTTTCAAGCAAGGTCTTAGATTCCTACTTCTCCTTTACTTCCTAACTCAAATAGATAATATTTGTTGTCTTTAATAATTAGTTGGAGCCATCAAATTAGGGGACAACTCAAGAATATCTTAGCAGCAAATTGGAGTTCGATGAATCTACTTTCAAGTTAGGTAATACATTCCTTCTCTTCCTTTGGTTTCTAACTTTGATATAAAAGATTTGTAATTTTTAGTAAATAGTTGGTGACATCAAATCGGGGGCAACAAGACAATATCTAAGCAACAATTCAAATTTTGATGATTTTCCTTTCAGGTAAGGTAATACATTCTTGCTCCACTTTTGATATTTAACTTTAACATAACATTTAGTTCCTTGTAAGTACGTAGGAGGCATCAAATTGGGGGTAGCTCAATAAAAGCTCAGTAGCAACTCAGACTTTGATGAATCTCCTTTCAGGTAAGATGATTCATTCCTTCTCCTCCCTTTGGTTCTAACTTTAACATAGATAAAATTTGCAGTTTTTAATAAGTAGTTGGAGATATCAAATCATAGGCAGATCGACAATATCTCAGCAGCAAGTCACATTTCGATGAATCTCCTTTCAAGTAAGCTAATACATTCTTGCTCCTCCTTTGATTTCTAGTAAGTAGAAGGCATCAAATCGGGGACAACTTAACAAAATCTAGGTAGCGACTCGAACTTCAATGAATCTCTTTTCAAGTAAGGTGATACATTCGCGTAACATTTGCAGTTTTTAGTAAGTAGAAGGCATTGAATTAGGAGCAGCTCAACAAAATCTCAGTAGCAATAGAGACTTCGATGAATCACCTTTTAGGTAAGACGATACATTCTTGCTCATTTTGTATCTAACTTTAACATTTATAAGATTTACACCTTTTAATAAGCAGTTGCAATCATTAAATTGGGTGCAACTCGTTAAAATCTAAATAGCAACTCGGACTTCAATAATCCCCTTTCGAGTAAGATCATACATATATGCTCCTTTGGTTTCTTATAACTTTAATATATATATGATTTGTAGCTTTTAGAAAGTAATTGTGGTCATCAGATTAGGTGCAACTCAACAAAAGATTAGTAGCAACTTGAATTTCGATGAATCTCCTTTCAGGTAAGGTGATACATTCTTGCTCCTCCTTTGGTTTCTAACTTTAGCATAAGATTTGTAGCTGCTAATATGTAGGAGGCATCAAATTCGGGGCAGTTTGACAAAGTCTAAGTAGCAACTCAAACTTCGAAGAATCTCTTTTCAAATAAGGCGATATATTCCTGCTTTTTCTTTGGTTTCTAGCCTTTACATAGATAATAAGATTTGTAGTTTTTAGGAAGCACTTGAAGGCATCAAATCGGGGTAGCTCGATGATATCTCAGTAGCAACTCGGATTTGGATGAATCTCCTTTCAAGTAAGGTGATACAGTCTTGCTCCTCTTTTGATTTCTAACTTAAACGTAAATATTGATAGTTTTTAGTAAGTAGGTGCCATTAAATTAAGGGTAGCTCAACGATATCTCAGCAGCAAGTCAAACTTTTAATGAATCTCCTTTCGGGTTAAGTATGATACATTCCTTCTCCTCTGGTTTCGAAATATAAGATTTGTAGTTCCTAGTAAATGGAAGGCTTCATTAAATCTCAACAGCAAGTCAGACTTCGATAAATCTCTTTTTAGGTAAGGTGATACATTCATGCTCCTTTGATTTTGAGTTTCTGATTAGTTAATTTTTTATCTTCTTATCTATTTAGATGTTAATTTTTATATAATAAACTAGAATAATAATATTGTTTGATTCATGTTTAAATGCAAAAGTAGATTAATTGGTTATTAATATGTTGGGCCTAGAATATAGAATGCTATAAGGTTGATTGGGTTTTGCAAATGATATACATAAGTTCACAATATTAAACTTGTATTTCTCAAGACTAATATGTTATTAATATTCATGGCCTAGAATATAAAATGCTATAAGGTTGATTGGGTTTTACGAAGGATATACATAAGTTTGCAATACTAAAATTTTGCCTTTCAATTTTAAGGCAATGGTGATGATAAATGACATCACAGTTATACAAGTTAAGAATCAACAAGATGAAGAGAGAGTCCTTAAACAATTTAGTCAAATAAAGGTTAGCTTGATATGTGTTATCCTAATGAAAGCATGTAACCCTTTGGAAGCCATAATTAGTTCCGTTCACTGTACTGGCAATTGTTGCCCAAGGCTAGACTCACCCAGACAAGGAATTCCGGGTCGGGTCGGGACCCGGAATCGGGACCCGGCGATCCCGACCCGATCCGATCTGGATCGGCCGAGTCGGCCGATCCAGACTCAGTCTGGCCGGTCTGACTCGGCCGGAAAAAAAAATCAGAAAAAATCAAGAAAAATCAAGAAAAATCAGAAAAAATTAAAAAAAATCAGAAAAAATTACATACATATTATTCAATTGATGTACAATAAGAATGAATGCAATTCATGTACATCCATAAAAAACTCTAAACCTTAAACCCTAAACCCTAAACCTAAAACCCAAAACCCTAAAACCCTAAACCCTAAACCCCTAAACCCTAAACCCCAAACCCCTAAACCCTAAACCCCAAAACCCTAAACCCTAAACCCTAAACCCTAAACCTTTAAACCCTTAAACCCTAAACCCTAAACCCTAAACCTAAAACCCTAAAAAAAACCCTAAACCATAAAACCCTAAACCCTAAACCCTAAACCCTAACCCCTAAACCCCTAAACCCTAAACCCTAAACCCTAAACCCTTAACCCTTAACCTTTAACCCTTAAACCCTTAAACCCTTAAACCCTTAAACCCTAAACCCTTAACCCTTAACCCTTAACCCTTAACCCTTAACCCTAAACCCTAAACCCTAAACCCTAAACGCTAAAACCTTAAAACCCTAAAACCCTAAACCCTAAACCCTAAACCCCTAAACCCTTAAACCTTAAGGGGGGGATCGGGACCGGCCCGAACCGGACCAGATCGGGTCCGGACCGGCCGATCTGGCCGGTCCGGCCCCGATTTGACCGGTTCGGGCCAATTTCGGCTGTTTTTTTTCTTTTTTTCAAATCGGTGGGGGGGGGGGGGAACAGTGAAATCCCCCCCGAATCGGATTGGAACCCGCCGATTCCGATCCGAATCGGCCGATTCGGATCGGAATCGGCCGATTCCGCAATCCATGCACCTAGAGGGAGATGAATGGGTTATTAAAAATTACTCTAAAGAAATTAAGTGCGGAAGCTAATAAATAGATAGAAAGAGATAGAAATAGGGAAACAATCACATAATAAATGCTTAGGAGATTTATTCTGGTTCTATCTGTCCATACATATGCCCAGTCTTCAAGAAACCACTTGGGATTTCTACTAATAATAAGGTAGCAACCCTTTGCAAGTTACATACAACAACTTTCTACAACTGCAGGCCCTCTCTTAAACTAGAAGAGGAACAACCTCCTGCTTCCAGCAGGCCCTCTCTTCCACAACCAGGAAGAGGAAACAAAACAAATGTGAAATACAGAGAGTGCATAAGAAATAGGCAAGTGTTCACAAAGAATACATCACAAATTATGATAGAAAATAAACAACTATGCTGCTACAAATAGATTTCTCTCACTCTCATAGAAACAAAGTCCTGATATTGTCATAGTGTTTATCATCAAAATATGGGGAATATGAAAACACAAATTACTTAATAATTTCTCCCTTTTTGTTGGTGACAACTATTTAAAAATGGCAGCACTACCGACGAAATAAAACCACGACTAGAAACAATTCAATCACACAAGGAAATGAAATGGGTATCAAAGCTAAAGAAACAAAACAACACAAATAAAATTGTTAGAACTAAAACAAGTGGACAATTTATTTCTTTTATATGCAAATGCAGTTAAATAAGAATGTTGAATAGTTTATTTCTCCCCATTTTTGTCATTCACATAAAAAGGTAATCACATACATATAACAAATGAAAGAGAGACACTAATATAGGAGAATGCAATGAGATAGATGTGTTTGATTCCAAAATTGATTTAAAAAGTGTGTTTAAGGAGATACAATGATGTAGTATCGGAAAAAAAAAAAGTGGAGAGGAATTTGTCTAGACATGTCACATCAAAGGTTGTGACTATCTCCTAGGTCCTTACTCTGTCTTCTTCTAGTAGTACTAAGCATAACCTTATTGCATCTTGGCCATATGTACACTTCACTAGACACTTTGTGCCTTAGGTATCTAGGCACTAAATTCTTCTTACTAAATTCTTCTTATAGAGAATGAAACCATGTATCTTAAACGGAGAAACCAGGCCTTCATTCTTCAGTGCCTGCTTCATTTGCCCTTACATATGTACTCCCGGGGCACATTGCGAAAGAGAGATTCCTCCACTAAACTACCACTCTCAGGAGCTGTTGTACCCACATATGCACCCTCTGGTGAGTTTATCATTATGTCCTTCCTATTAGGGAAGGCTCAAGAGCTTGTACTTGTCACCTTATTTCTCATTTTATTTCTTACTCAAGGTTATCACCCGGTTATTACTCTTTCTTTGAGGCAGCTAAAGATTCCAAGTGGGTACAAGCAATGAATTAAGAATTGATAGCTCTACATAAAAATGGCACCTCATAGTTGGTGGATTTGCTCAAAGGGCATAGCCTGGTAGGTTCCAAGTGGGTCTACGCTATCAAGTTTCGTGCAGATAGGTCTATTGAGCGATACCAGGCCCTATTGTTTGCCTGAGGGTTTACTTTGACGTATAAGATTGATTACTCGGAGGCCTTTGCTCCTGTTGCTCGTTTTAAATTTGTTTGGGTAGTGTGCACTCTTGCCGTTCCTTTATCTTGGCCTCTGTATCAGCTTGATTTGAAAATTATTTTTTTGAATCATAATTTAAATGAGGAAGTATACATGCAGCCACGTCCAAGACTTGATGTAAGGGGGGGAGTGTCCAAGGTAAACAAGGGTCTTTATGGGCTGAAACAATCACCATAAGCATGGTTTGATCGCTTCAGCAAGGCTATGCTTGGATTTGGCTATTGTCAAGGTAATGCTAATTACACTCTTTTTTCAAAAATGACAGGATAGAAAGATTATTTTACTGTTAGCCTATGTAGATGATATGATCATCACATGTGATAATGTGCAAGAAATGGAAAAGTTGAAAATAGATCTTGCCTAAGTCTTTGATATTAAAAACTTCGGTGAGCTCATGTACTTCTTTGGTATTGAATGGGCTTGTTTTAGGAAAGGTATATATATTTGCCAAAGGAAGTTTGGTCTTTTTATATTTTTCTTTTTGTGTTAAGTATTTTGAGGGTAGCTAGAGTCTTTTTTTATGTCTCTTTAGGCTTGTTATGGGAGATATTTTTTATTTGTAAACTTATTGTCCTAATGAATAAAAGAGAGAGAAAGAGGTGTGGACAACAGTGCATATGTGGTTGCATACATGGCTGTCGTCCTCCTCCTCCTCGTTCTCTTCTCTTCCATTATCTTCTTGGGTTTTTTTGTATCCAAATCTTCAACACAATCCTAGTCCTCTGTTGCTTTCTAACTTTAACATAGACAATATTTGCAATTTTATAATGAGTAGTTAAAGCCATCAAAATGGGGGCCAGCTTGACAATATCTCAACAGTAAATCGGACTTCAGTGAATCTCCTTTTAGGTAAGATGGCGCATTCCTACTCCTTTGGTCTTTAACTTAAATATAAACTTTGGAATTCCTAATAAGTAAGAGGCGTCATATTTAGGGAGCGGGGGCAGCTCGACAATATCGTAGTAGTAACTCACACTTCGAAGAATCTCTTTTCTGGGAAGGTGATGCCTTCCTACTCCTTTGGTTTTTAACTTTAATATAAACTAGATTTGTAGTTTTTAGTAAGTAGTTGGAGGCATCAAATTGACAATAGTTTGACAATATCTTAGTAATAACTCGGATTTCCATGAATCTCCTTTCAAGTATGGTGATATGTTCCAACTCCTCCTGTTGTTTCTAATTTAACACATGATTTGTAGTTGCAAGTAAGAGGCATCAAATTAGTGGCCGCTTGACAATATCTTAGTAGCAACTCAAACTTCGATGAATCCCCTTTCAGGTAGGGTAATATATATTTATGCTCCTCCTTTGCTTTCTAACTTTTAACATAGATAAGATTTGCAATTATTAGCAAGAAGTTGAAGGTATCAAATCGTGGGCAGCTCGACAAGATATCAACAATAGTTCAATTTTCGATGTATCTCCTTTCAGGTAAGCAAATACATGCATGCTCCTCCTTTGCTTTCTAACTTTAAATTGCAGTTCTTAGAAAGTAGGACGCATCAAATTGGGGGCCACTTAAAATCTCAGCAACAACTCGAACTTTGATGAATCTCCTTTTAGTTAAGGGATACATTCCTTCTCCTCCCTTGGTTTCTAACGTTAACATATGATTTTAGTTTTTAGTAAGTCAAAGGCATTGAATTGAGGGCAGCTCGACTATATTGCAACTGCCAATTGGACTTCTATGAATCTCTTTTCATGTAGGATGATACATTCCTGTTCCTCCTTTGGTTTCTAACTTTACATAAGAATTGTAGTTTGTAGTAAGTAGGCGGCGTCAAATTGGGAGCAACACAACAATATCTCAGTAGCAACTTAGACTTCTATGAATCTTCTTTCCTATTCCTCCTTTGGTTTCTCTCAAACCTTTACACCGATATGATGTGCAGTTTTGAGTAAGTAGTTGGAGGCATTAAATTGGGCGGTGCTCAAGAATATCTCAGCAGCAACTCGAATTTCGATGAATCTCCTTTCAGGTAAGGTGATATAGTCCTGCTCCTCCTTTGGTTTCTAACTTTTATATAAAGATTTATGGTTATTAGTAAGTTGGAGGCATCAAATTAAGGATAGCTCGATGATATCTGAGCAGTAACTCGGACTTCGATGAATCGCCAGTAGGTAAGGTAATATATTCCTTCTCCTGCTTTGGTTTCTGACATTAACATAAGATTTGTAGTACTTGGTAAGTAGAAGGCTTTATCATATCTTAGCAACAACTCTAACTTTGATGAATCTCCTTTCAGATAAGGTGATATGTTTTTGCTCCTTTGATTTTGAGTTTTTGGTTATAGAAGATGAATGAATTATCTTCTTATCAATTTCGATATTAACTTTTATATAATAAACTAGAATGGTTTTATTGTTTAATTAATGTTTAAACATAAAAGTAGATTGGTAGCGAATTAATATTGTAGGCCTTAAGTATATAATGGTACAAGGTTGATTGGGTTTTGCGAGGGATATAAATAAGTTTGTGCGATTAAAATTGTAATTCTCTTTTTTTTTTCTGATGAAAAGTGGACTATACCACCAACTTTATTAAAACAATAAATAGAGATAGTGCAATTCTTTCACCCAAGCCTTAGCAGAAATGTCAAGAATATGGTGATTGTAGTCGTAAATAAAAGAAATAACAAGTAACCGAATATACTCCAATACATAGCAAGCAACAAGATTTGAAGGATTGTTCTGCGATTACTTTTGTCCATTGTAGACTTTATCCTTTGAAAGCACTTCCACTTGTCTTGTATATTCTGGAATGAGAGATAAAATTCAAATAATATGCCCATACTAATTCAAATTTCTTTACTGAGTGGGCGTGTGATAAACAAGTGGTCAACATCTTCCTTATCAGTTCCACACATAATATAAGCTTCATCGCCATCAGTGCACCATTTGCTCTTGTATAAACTTTAGTAATAATGCATGCTTATATACCAGCTAGATAAAACTTCTAACTTTTAATGGTGACTTTGCTTTCCATATGACCTCAAAATGCTTGAAAGTTGTATGACTCCCTTTCGTTAATTTATAGAAAGACTTTACAGGAAAAATACCATTATGATTCTTTTAAAAGTTGATTGGATTTAAAAGTTCAGGTAAGTTGACACAATCCTGCTCCTCCTTTGGTTTCTAACTTTAATATAAAGATTTATGGTTATTAGTAAGTTGGAGGCATCAAATTAGGGATAGCTCGATGATATCTCAGCAGTAACTTGGACTTCGATGAATCGCCATTTAAGTAAGGTAATACATTCTTTCTCCTGCTTTGGTATCTGACATTAACATAAGATTTGTAGTTCTTGGTAAGGAGAAGGCATCATCAAATCTTAGCAACAACTCTAACTTTGATGAATCTCCTTTCAGATAAGGTGATATATTTCTGCTCCTTTGATTTTGTGTTTTTGGTTAGTTAGAAGATGAATGAATTATCTTCTTAGCAATTTTGATATTAACTTTATATAATAAACTAGAATGGTTTTATTGTTTAATTAAAGTTTAAACATAAAAGTAGACTGGTAGGGAATTAAGATTGTGGGCCTAAAGTATATAATGGTACAAGGTTGATTGGGTTTTGCGAGGGATATAAATAAGTTTGTGAGATTAAAATTGTAATTCTCTTTTTTTTTCTAATGAAAAGTGGAATATACCACCAACTTTATTAAAAAAATAAATAGAGTGCAATTCTTTCACCCAAGCCTTAGTAGAAATGTCAAGAATATGGCGACTATAGCTGTAAATGAAAGAAATAACAAGTAACCGAATATACTCTAATATATAACATGCAACAAGATTTGAAGGATTGTTCTGCAATTACTTTTGTCTATTGTAGACTTCATCCTTTGAAAGCACTTCGACTTGTCCTGCATATTCTGGAATGAGAGATAAAATTCAAATAATCTGTCCATACTAATCCAAATTTCTTTACTGAGTGGGCATGTGATAAACAAGTGGTCAACATCTTCCTTGTCAGTTCCACACATAATACAAGTTTCAACGCCATCAGTGCACCATTTACTCTTGTATAAACTTTAGTAATACTGCATTCTTATGTACTAGCTAGATAAAACTTCTAACTTTCAATGGTGACTTCGCTTTCCATATGACCTCAAAATGCTTGAAAGTTGTATGACTCCCTTCCGTTAATTTATAGAAGGACTTTGCAGAAATCATACCATTATTATTCTTTTAAAAGTTGTTCGGATTTGAACGAGTTTTAGTTTCGGTTCCGATTTTAGCCTTTTCAAATATTATTCAAGGTTATATTACTTCTAGTTGTAACCACTACGATGCTTTCTGCGTCAAAAGTTATGTCCTAATAACAAAATGAATTATTCTAGTAATTAGGTATAACTCATTCATACACATGAACACGATATGCGCATGGGTATGCCAATGCATAAAAGATAAACATCATCCATATATTGAAGAGGCGCTCAATGAAACACTACAATGACATATAAATGATGTGTAGTTGGCCAACACATGATGTGATGATAAAGTTAATTATCCTTGTAAGTCTAGTTAATTTTTACTAATCTGAGCCACCTTATACTAAACTAGATTTATTAGATGTATGCAAACGACATGTGAGATGATATCAAACATACTAGTTGATCATAATAAGATGATCTAGTAGAGTTTTGTAAATAACATGCGTGTCACCAGTATTCATTCATAATAGCATACGTATCCTACGTGTGTCACCAGTATACATCTCGCATCATAGTGGTATGTCGCATGCATGCAATGTACGTCCACGCAGGGATCCTGAACTCCCTTCCGTTAATTTATAGAATGACTTTACATAAAACATACCATTGTTATCAGCCCAAAGAATTTGACTTTACAAAAAGCTTACCATTGTTATCAGCCCAAAGAATTTGATCATGACCATCCACCTTAATTTGTGCTCTAACAATGTATGCAATCAAGAAATGTATTCCACCTCTTCAGCCTTTTTAAGATCCCTCCTTAATTGAATTTGCCACTGAAAAGTGCCATTATGTGTCGAATATGCATCTTTATTGTAGATAAATTTATAAAATTGAAAAATCTACCTTGATTTGATTGAATTTCTCAAATATTTGGGGCAGCTCAGCTTCTTAAGAGCAACTCGAACTTCGATGAATCTCCTGTCAAGCAAGGTCTTAGATTCCTATTTCTCCTTTACTTGCTAACTCAAATAGATAATATTTGTTGTCTTTAATAATTAGTTGGAGCCATCAAATTAGGGGACAACTCAAGAATATCTTAGCAACAAATTGGAGTTCGATGAATCTACTTTCAAGTAGGGTGATGCATTCCTACTCTTCCTTTGATTTCTAACTTTAATATAAAAGATTTGTAATTGTTAGTAAATAGTTGGTGGCATCAAATCGGGGGCAACTTAACAATATCTAAACAACAGCTCAGATTTTGATGATTCTCCTTTCAGTCAAGGTAATACATTCTTGCTCCACTTTTGATTTCTTACTTTAACATGAGATTTTGTTCCTTGTAAGTAGGAGGCATCAAATTGGGGGTAGCTCAATAAAAGCTCAGTAGCAAATCAGACTTTGATGAATCCCCTTTCAGGTAAGATGATGCATTCCTTCTCCTCCCTTAGATTCTAACATGGCATAGATAAGATTTGCAGTTTCTAATAAGTACTTAGACATATCAAATCGTAGGCAGACCGACAATATCTCTGCAGCAAGTCAAATTTCGATGAATCTCCTTTCAAGTTAGCTAATACATTCTTGATCCTCCTTTGATTTCTAGTAAGTAGGAGGCATGAAATCGGGGATAGCTTAACAAAATCTAAGTAGTGACCCGGACTTCGATGAATCTCCTTTCAAGTCAGGTGATACATTCGCGTTAGATTTGTAGTTTCTGGTAAGTCGAAGGCATTGAATTAGGAGCAGCTCGACAATATCTCAGTAACAATAGATACATCGATGAATCACCTTTCAAGTAAGATGATCCATTCTTGCTCCTCCTTTTGTATCTAACTTTAACATATTTAAGGTTTACACCTTTTAATAAGTAGTTGCAATCATTAAATTGGGTGCAGCTCGATAAAATCTCGGTAGCAACTCGGACTTCAATAATCCCCTTTCGGGTAAGATCATGCATTTTTGCTCATTTGGTTTCTTCTAACTTTTATATATATATGATTTGCAGCTTTTAGAAAGTAATTGCAGTCATCTGATTAGGTGCAATTCAACAAAATATTAGTAGCAACTTGAATTTCGTTGAATTTCCTTTCAGGTAAGGTGATACATTCTTGGTCCTCCTTTGGTTTCTAACTTTAGCATAAGATTTTTAGCTGCTAATATGTAGGAGGCATCAAATTCGGGGTAGTTTGACAAAATCTAAGTAGAAACTCATATTTCGAAGAATCTCCTTTCAAGTAAGGTGATACATTCCTACTTTTTCTTTAGTTTCTAACCTTTACATAGATAATAAGATTTGCTATTTTTAGTAAACACTTGGAAGCATTAAATCGGGGTAGCTCGATGATATCTCAACAACCACTCTGATTTGGATGAATCTCCTTTCAAGTAAGGTGATATAGTCTTGCTCCTATGATTTCTAACTTAAACGTAAATAGTTATAGTTCTTAGTAAGTAGGCGGCATAAAATTAAGGGTAGCTCAACGATATCTCAACAGCAAGTCAGACTTTTAGCCTCACTTTGTTTGCGGGATTGCTTATTCTAGAATAAGTTATGCGGGATAGCTTATTCTAAAATAAGGAGTGTTTTGATTTGGTAAGGGGTATCAATTCAAGCTAGAATAAGAGTTGGAGAATAAGTTATTCTAATTGCTTTGACTGCAAAGGGGGAATAAGAGATAAAAGAGGTACCTTTTTATGTCAAAATTACCCTTCTTATCCCACTACATACTATCCCAATTTGATAGAATAACAACTAATAAATGTTATTCTATGCTTATTGATATAATTGTTCACTTTCATTGTTGCAGGTATACAATGTAACATTTAAATATAATAATATATAATACATGTAATGATAAACAAAAGGGAAAAAAAGGGGAAAAAAATAATATATAAGTCATCCTATTCAAACGAACACTTTGCCTTGGCAATCTTTCTACAGAAGCAATCACTTGATTGTCATTCCTCTAGATACGATAATTTATGTAAAAAAACAGTATAACATATGCTATTTAACATCGGACCAGCAACTGTGCCATTTTCATAAGTGGTATTTGGAAGCAATTTAATAATCAATGCAATGCCTCAATGGTGTGGTGATGACATGAAGAACACCAGGTTCTGTGCAAAACTTCAAAACCAAAGATAATAATTATCAAATATAGTAATCATACAAATCATAGCATCACTGTTGGTGACAATGAACATGGACGGATGTTGTGACATAAAATTTTGTTACAAAATGGCAATCAACTAAAGTTGATGCTAAACGTTTCAAAACATCGAATATAGTACGACTCCCTAGGATATGGACTATTAAAATTTGCATAGCTAAAGATGGAGAAATAAATGATACAAGCCCTCTTTTCATGTGTCAGCTCCGTATCCTTTTCTCCTCTGGCTACCCCAGCAGGACGGAATGGACCAAAAACATGACCTCTTGAGCACTGCAGCTGCTTCTGCGCTGTCAGATTGCATTCCTTGATAATCTCACTTCTACTCCGTGCTGAAGGGATTGGCTTCCTCTACTTAAAATCCGTATTGGTGATATCTGAACCAAACACCCGTTTATTCAATTGTTTCACAGTTGGAACGACAACAACTAACATCATTCTGTGGCTCTCCATCCAAACCCAGCCATCTAAATGCCGGCTTTCTGCTTTCAGCTTGTTGGGTCTGCAAGAATAACGAACAATTTAACTCACAAAAAAAAAACATTTTGGTTGGTTATTAATTACAAGATCTGAAGATTTTAGATGTTACCTTCTCGATCAGATTCACAGAGGACAGTAGTTAGTCTGTGATGTGATTTCTTCATTTATTCAAGATACACATTGAGGAGAAAAACAATGCATGTGGAAACTTCTTCATCCTATTCAAAAACAATGTACAAGGATTAAGGTTTAACCAGGCCCAACACTGGAGAGTCATGTAAATTGGAACAACTAAATGACAATTTAGCATTTTACATCGAACCAAACACTTTCTTTCCAAGTCACAATACTCCCTGCACTTCTAAGTAGTATCCTTCAACTGATATCCTAAAGGCCCCTATATCAGAAAATGCATAGTTTGCTTCACTCGCAGTTCTGAACAATGGGTTTAAGGTCTATAATATCATACCACAGCCCATAGGGCTCATGAAGCCACAATAATCCATGCAATACCTTCCAGCAAAAGGACAAAACGGGTGGCCCTCAGCCTTGATTCGTTTTCTTTTGGAGAGAACCCTGCTTGTGTTGGGGAAACTCAGGTAGAGCACCATGTAGCTCTCCACATCATGTAAGCTCAGCGTTAATCATCTGATATTGGCTTTTCCAGAGACTGGTAGTGGGCAACTGTACTCAGGATGCAGGTGCTACTTAAGTCATTTGTAGTGACCAGCTAACAACCTTGATAAGACCATTTCTTGAAAGTTCCTGATATTAATCCATGCATCTAGTCCATAGAAAACTTCAATCACAAAAAAATGACTGATAATGCATCTAGTCCAGAGAAAACTTCAATCACAAAAAAATGACCGATAACATAGACAGATTCATTTTTCCCTAAGGAAGATAATATCAAAAGCATAGGATCCAGCAGGTCGATCATGCCATTCATTTGTAAAAATCAAAGATCTCCTAGCCACTGTGATTGATATATTTCATGCTTACTTTATAATTCACAAGAAGCAAGAAAGAATCATAGGCAATGCAAATGACGATGTTGCTGAAAAAACAAATGAAGCAGAAATAATAACCTTTTTCATTAATTCTAAGAAGAGGAAGGATTCAGATCATTCTGTAAGTACTTTGAATGTAGGAGGAACAGATCATGCCATACATTTTGAATGTTGAAAAAGAACAAAAGAGAAAAGTTAGATGACATTAAGCATAGATAAAGCTCCACATGCTTATGCAGAATTTCAGAATTGTGTTTTGCAGCCCTTATCTGCCTCACACTACCATTGAACATATGCACATCTTGAAAAAGTGTAACAGTAAAAAAGGGAAAAAAAAAAAAAAACTTGACAATGGGATTTCGGAAAGTTTAGCATGTCTGGACCATTTGTGATTAAAACCTTTAGAATGAGCTGGAAAACCTGCATGCTTAGGTACTTGATGTTTTTCTTCAATATAATAAAGGAACTTCCTTATAGTGAGGTGCAAGAATCAAGAAGTGGCACCAGCTTGGCAAGCCTCATTTGAGAGGCACTCTGATGAGAATTCAAGACCAATGCAAGCTCCGTTTGCGCTCAGAAGCTTCCCAAAGCCCGTTTACAGCATAGATTATTTTTAGATGAGTCCATAGTTATTTTATGTTAACTACTTGGAGCTCATTTAACATGTTTTTTATTTTTCTGAATTTTAGGTGTATTTTTTGTTTTTCAAAAGTTTTTAGTGGGAATTTTCGCAATAATTATCTACTTAGAGATGTTTGATAGTCAAGTTTGAGTCAGAAAGGTCTCTAAACATTATATATAGATGTATGGTCTCTTTTTAATTTATGAATGATTCTTTGCACAAATTATGATGAATTATTGTGAGTTCCTCTCTGCGATGGAAAAGACGACCCTACGACGGAGTCGAATCTATCATGTGACGAGACAGGGTGTGACGTCCTAGCTACCGGTGTGATGCTGGAGGCCTCCCCACTATCGGTGCGACACCAGTAGTCTCTCCAAACCCCCCGACTTCTTCCTCTGTCCCCCATCACACTCTAAAGACTGATATATCATGAACATCCTATGAGACTCATCAACAAATACAGGGTCCTTAATTTAGTACACGACACAGGACCAATGGTTTACAAAGTCAATGTAATTTTACATGAGGGCTAAGAAAACTCCTATAGCACCGTCTGATCTTCCTGATGCAATGTAATTTAACATGAGTGCTGTGGAAAATCCCAAATGACTATCTAATCTTGTTGATGCTGACTCTTTTCAGCTATGGGTCTCTTGTAGACTAAAATCCAGTTAATGATATTGAATTACTCAATCAGGATACTTTACTCATTACAAATTTCAACTACCATGACAGATCAAATTTGAAAGCAAACAAAATGTTATTCACAAAAGTTTGAAGAGCCAACAGGTGACTGAGGCCATAGTTTAATATTTTCCTTATAATAAAGGTGGGAATAGAACCCTTTAAGATAATATTGAAAGGCTACAATCCAGAAGAACAAACTCATCATTTGTTTACAGTCAGAACTCTGGACTAATCTGAAAATCTGTCATCCTTGAAATTCACAAAGAGGCCAAACAGCATTAGATCAAGGCAGCAGAAATGACAAAGCTAAGTTAGTATATACAAACTAGGTGCAGTAGAGGTAGGTGCAGTTGAGGTAACATCTTTGCCATCAATATCATGCAAAATTGATCTTGCAGTACTTACTGATACGTGTAACCAGGGCTGAGCGCTGAAATTATGCTATGGGTTTTCTGAAGAACACGAACACACTAAGATGAAAGATAATACTAGGCAAAAAATAAGTGATGGAAGCAAAATTTCAAACTACTACCAACAGCCCTCTAGCCTCAGGCTAAAAGTCTAGAATTAAGTAGCTGCAAAATACTGCAACCACAAAACTATAAAATTTCACTCAAAGGGGCAGACTGACCTAATTTAGAACAGGTAGCCTAGTAGAGGCTAACCTTGTGAGTCCTTGAGGGTGAGACTATGGAACCTTCTATGATGCAATCTTGTTTACAGTAATTACTTACATGTGTAATTAGGGACTGGATGTTCAAAACATATCATAAAGTTTATGTAATAGCTCAAGTCATCTGAATAAATTGGATACCAATTACAAATGGCACATAAAACTCACCTAGAATGCTACAACATGAGAAAAATGCTCAAGCTGTTTTCCTCCACAGTGCATGAAATTCTAAAATCTCCCATGGAAAGCATATTAGCATCAAGTCATAAACTCTCCCTCATTTTCTTTCTCTCCTCTTGCCCACCTGCTCCAACCCATCTACCCCATCCCTTCTCCATCAGCTTCCTTTTTTTAGGTCAAAACTTCTTGAACACATCAGATAATTGCCATCTTCATAAGTACAAGTTCTTTTGCTTGAACTGAAAAACTGTGAGTACCTCATTATTGATGGGGAAAGGAAAGTATACCTGAAGGATCACTGATGATGTAATAAAACCAAATGCATATTCGCCAACACGGGGGTGACAGATTATTGCGACCTCTTTAAATGCAGTTGTATTTTGGTTTGCAGAGAAGTGATAAGTTAGATATATTCATTCAAATCATGATAAAGCTACTAAAGATTTACTTTAAAAACAATTGTATCTAATATAATAGACAACGAGAGTTTTGGCAAACTGGGCCTTCTCTATTGTTGGGAGTAACCCTTGCTGCCATTGCTATGTCTTTCTCCACTTCTTCCTTTCTGAGTCTCTTGATAGAGTCAGGAATCCCATCTTTCTTCTCTTCAGTTTCAGCAGTCTACATAATAGAGAAAGAAGCATAGAAATCAACCAAATTGCATAAACCATTCATAAAGAAAGTCCCAACAAGGAAAATGCAAAGCTGAAAGACCCCACTTACTTGAACCCTGCTAAATGGGAATTGGGAATCCAAAGCACCACATTCTGGCATCTTCATCCTCTTCTTCCCCATGGAACCCTTTGCAATCCCATGCACATCACTTGAGTTGAAATCAGTTGAACACAGAGGCCCTGTAAGCTGGACTCCCTCAAGCCACAGGGTTGTACAAGCTTGCCCAAGAAACAAGAAGAGCTTTAAGTAAAAAGCAAAGGAGTACTGGACACTGTAGTTTTGACCGGTAATTTCTTGCAAGGAGGAGGAACAAATCACCTTGGCAGCTTTAAACCAAAGGGCTAAAGGCAAAAGTGATTCCCAGAACTAGAATCCAACACGGGGGAAGGAGAAAACCGTGTACTATTATCCACCATCCAACAGCTGGATGACTTCTATATGATCAAATCTATTCTACTGCAAAGTTAAGTTCTCCAAGGACAAGAAAGTAGGCCTTTCACCATAGCATATAAAGAGACAAAGAAGAAAAGAATCCGAGTAGTTCACAGCTCACCATCCTACAGTAATAAGGGAAAGCTGTTGCCTTTATTATTTTTCTCACCATCCGAGCAGTTCACAGCTCATCGAATACTTCTTCAAATTCTAAATGGCATGAAATCAATTGAGGCTCATGCAACCTCCAAACCATTACCACATTTCAGTCAATTGACATTTAATCTTTATTCTAATAGCATGAAATCACATGAGGCTCATGCAACCTCTACCACATTTACACATACGTATATTTATAAGGAAATTTAAGATGGACTCAGGAAAAAAATGTTTCATCATCTATTGGGGTTGCTTAAAAGCCATCCAACCAATAGACTCACTGCTTCTTTCTTCATCATTGTCCATATATTACAACATTCAGATAGGGTTGCAATCATGCCCTCATAATATCCGAAGACATATTTGGGTAGGGTTGCACGTATGCCTTCCTACTACCCAAATGTGCAATCGGTATACAACTGCAATTATGCCGTCCTGCTATCTGAGTGTTTGTGTAAGAAAGAAGCATTCCAACCATATTTGCGCACCACCTGTAAGAACAAATGACAAGAAACAATATCAATTTTCAGTGTATATGAATGAAAAGAAACAAACTCCAAATATGAATTAAAGTTAGATGTCATACAGTCAACAAGAGAAGTAGTAATAGAATATCCACTAAATAGAACCAAAAATAAAACATACATGCCATAAAAATGAAGCATCATAAAATGGAAAAGAACTAATGTCAGACAGAACCCTTAAAAGAGCAAGCAAACGAAACATCTATCAACTCTAATTATGCTCGTCCCAAAGTTGGTTTGCAATTTCGTCTCTGATATGATCCCCTACAACTAGCTCAGCTTGGCTAGGTGCAATGTCAATGGGATAGTCAATATCACCATCATCTTCTGCAAGTCCACGTTCATTTGCCATGTTCAAGTATGCATCATGTCCTTCCCTTCGACGAATGAAGTTATGGACGACACAACATGCTAAGACTATCTTACGTTGTGTTGGCCATGGATACATACAACCCTCTCTTAAGATCTGAAAACGATTCTTCAAAACACCGAAGACACGCTCTACACAATTCCTCAGTTGTGCATGTCTATGATTGAACTTCTCCCTTTCATTTGCATAATGGCGACCACGACCTCTAAAGCTGCCTATGTGGTAACGTTCTCCACGATAAGGAGCTAAGAAACTTCGTGTGTTTGCATATCCAGAGTCGACAAGATAATATTTGCCGCGAGGGACCCGAAATCCACCATGATCCAATGCCCATTTCAACACTCTCATATCAGCTGCAGAGCCTTCCCAACCAACAGCAACATATAGAAAAGTAAGGTCGAAAGAGACTACCCCCATGACATTTTGGCTTATATAACCTTTGCGGTTACGAAACCGACCATGATCTTTTCGTGGGATATTGGCTATTATATGTGTCCCATCAATCGCCCCAATAGCATCCTACACAGTACAATGAAAATATAAGACGATATATAAGGACTTTGATTAACGATTGAAAATTAAATGCAATAAGAAAGTTAAGTACCTTGAAATAAGGATAGAAATAATCCTTTCCTCGGATATGAGGGTGGCATTGACTCACATTAGAAGGAAGTTGAATAAACTCCGTCTTTAGAGATGCCAATGCCATAGCAACGTTATTTACATAATAGCTAATTGTCTGTGAAGAGTGTTGAAAGTACTCACACAATGCCCCAGTAGCAACACCATGACCAGCAGCATGCAAGAACATCGCCAGTTGCTCATAGGCAGTCACATGTCGTGAGTCAAATAGTAAGCCCTTGTCCACTAAGATGTCCCTCAGTGCAATGAACATGCTAGGACTAAGCCTGAAGGCCCAATAGGCCCTCCGTTCATGGCCTTGTAGCACCTCTTGTATCCACACATGACCAGTATGCAGCGAAGTAAACATCTTTCGTCTAGGAACAACGGGGGCATACTGATCTGATATTGCTTCAAGTATTACTTCTTCAATCTCTTCAATCATCTCGTCGTCTTCGTGAATGAACTCCATTATGAAATCATTGATGTCTACATGAAGCACCCTTAATTGTCATTCCAACTCAATATGGTACATGATTCAAACAAAAATAACGAGACATTATGCGAGAAGAACGAAGAAAGGTGTGTAAGATTAAGGAACTTTAAAATACATCAACGGCCCCTCAAGGGCATTAAAATCACACCAACCAAGATTAAAAAAAGTAAGAGGACAATTACAAACAAAAGGATTATCATGATACAATATTGGTATGAGAAATCTGTTGACATGCGTGATGTTGGGGGACTACTCAAGGCTCGTACAGTACTTGGAGTGCCCATTGCATATTCCTCGCGTGTGATTCTTGGTCTCGGTATAGGCTGCTCCACAACACCATATAGTGCTGTCTCTCCCTCTTCAATTGAGTGGAACCCCTTGTATCGAGCTCCTGGAAAACCATTCACTTGGGCATAACATTCTCCCCAAGTAAGGTACAAACTAGGTTCACGGCCAACCCACACAACGTAACACTTAAAACGTCCCATTCTTAATTAGAATGATACACCTGCACGGGACATACAAGTAGAAATAGGACATTATACTAGCACAATAGACATAACTGACCACATGTGAATCAAGTACTAAGGAGTACAACGTTGATTAAATTTCAGTCCAAAACATAAGAACATAAGATAGAGGTTCAAGTGGAAGTGGGCCTAGTACGATGAAGACATAATAAGATACAATCCCCAAAGTAGAAAAGAACAGATGATGACCACAAGAACTCAATCAACTCAACTAGTCCAAGCAATAACCCAATCCAACTTCTCCTCCTCTGGCAGAGCCATGTAGACCGACCGAATACTTGGTGTACCAAACATGTTCACAATCCTGAAGTACAAATTACGCGGCATGTTTGGAACACGGCGTAGATCATCCATACACTCCTTCACTGTTGGGATCGTATCTTGTACATCCGCCGGTGTATCAGACACATTGGTACTGCCACTAGAACACTTGGACGAAGCCCGATCTGCTCTCAAGTCCCTAAGAACTTCAGTGCGCTCGCGTAACGCAGCGGAGAAAGAAAGCACTGCTTCGTCCCCAATGCTTCTTTTACCCCGACGCTTTGAGCAAGATGCTTCTTTGTTATGAGGAGAAGTGATCTCCTCTTCATTAACCATATGTGTAGGCGAAGCTGGCGGAGGGGTTGGAGTTCGAACGGAGTAATGAGATTGGGTTGGGAAGTAACCGCCACTGTAGTGTTGCTCATATCCACCGTACGATGAGGTATGAAGTTGCTGGGATATGGACATAAGATCGTCACCTGTTATGGAACCAGCATTGGCATAACCGATGTCAAAGTCATAATTTGGGGCTACTGATGCATAGCGAAGGGCATTAACGTAATCACCAATAGCTATATGACCTTGGACATATTCTTCATTGACCTGTACAGAGGGCGGTGGGGCTTGCACTGGTTGTGGCAAATGTTGTGGCTGTGGTGAGGGCTCCACTGGCTGTGTGAGATTGTTGTGATTCACAGTCCTGCGTCGACGTGTATTCACATATTCTGACGCATGCATAGACCCTTCTGCATCTCCCCCATTGGCCGTGCTACTAGCTGTCATGTATTCCATCTGTCTCAAGAACTCAAAGGTTTTGCCTTTTAATGTACGAAAGTCACTATTTGCCTGAAACATTTGGGGACATGTCATTACCTAAGTTACTGAGTAGCAATAGGAAAAGAATATGGTATTATTTTAAAATGTTCTTACTTCAATGGCTTGCTCCCATATTTCATTTCCAGGCACAGGCATTTTTGCTTCGTCATCCCAACCCCACCCTGTCCTTTTAAAGAGTGCATTAAGTTTAACATAAATCCCTTTGAGGACCTTCCATCGATTTTGCAGATGGTCCTTGTTGTAATTTAGATGACTTGCAGCATTGAAGCTGGGCGCGATCTGGTACCAAACTTGCGTTTTGAAGGTACCCTCGATATGATTTCCCTTCTCATATTGCTCCATGAGCAGGTGAATCAGGATTTTGTCTTGTTGATTGGTCCAGTTTGGGGCACGAATTCTACCAGCACCCCCAATTCTAGCTGGACGTTTACCTTTGTTTCCTTTTAATACAGATAAGCATTCGATCAATGTGGATGAGCATTAAATTTCATGAAAATACTATTCTAAATAAAATCTAATAACAAAAGTAATAATAGGAAAGTATATATATGGTATACTCAAGATTGTTCTCATCAAGCATATGAAATTTAACATTAAAAGAAAATACATAATATGACAAATAAGCATAGACTTACCGGAAGTGGACATATTATGTTTGCGCTTTCTACACTTCCTAATCATAAGAAAAAACAAAGCATAAGTGAAGCGAATTGAGGACTAATTCAAATAACTGTGTAAAGAATCAGAAAGTGAGAATTCAGAAGACAGTGGCATAATAGGGAAGGAACCCCCATGATTTTACATAAACAAGAAAAAGGGAAGGGCATTATGGGGTTGGTAGGTGGATTAAACTGTGAAAATTTCTTTTACTGCTACAGGGGGGAAGAAAAATCATACACATCAAGATTCTTTTCGTTGCTGCCTATATAGAGGGTCTATCACAGAAAAGAGGGGGAAAATAACTATCATCAACAAATTTAGGAGCACATGGAAAATAGACCCATACCTATACCAAGATGAAGGTAAAAGGTATCATAGAAGAGGGGGACATGAAAATAAATTACAGAAGCTTCAAAACAATTTAGAGCATGCTTACAGAAAAGTTGTATAAAAACCAAAGTATCTTTTATTGGTTTAAAAGTTCCAAAAGGCCATTAAAGACTAGGCAAGCAATACTCCATATTTGTCCCTAAAAACCCATTTAATGGTCCAATGACAGTGAATCCTCCTTGGTATGAGTTGAAACTTCAGAATGTGAGGGGTGATAGTTTGATATGAGTTGAAACTTCAGAATGTGAAAGTCATCCTTGGGAATTTCAAAGCACGAAATGATACACTGACTTATTCTAATAGACCCCATAAAAAGTTTGGTTTGTTCGTGCGTGCGTGCGTGCGTGCGTGCGTGCGTGCGTGTGTGTGTGTGTGTAAGGGGAAAAATGGAAGAGGAGAGGGTAGATGTGTCAATTTTAAATACATCCAAACCGTACAGCTTTACTTCAAGAGACATAAAAATGGAATGAGTGGCAAATGAATTATTCATTTATATAAAACAGAGTTGAAAATTCAGAATATGAAAGTGCTCATTGGGAATTTCGCACTATGATATGATGATAAAACCTAATCCAATATAGCCTAATCAAAAAGAAAGATTTGTTGTAGACTAAAAGCAGAAATTTGATTAAAATGACCTTAAACATGTATATGGTTTCTCATATGCCCGGCCATGTTGTGGACTATATGGTGTGAGAGAAATAGAAGAGAATTCAGTGACCAATTCATCAGTGCTAATGAACTATTGAAGAAGACATTCAGATGGGTGGAAGAGTGGGGACGAGTTGCTGGTATTCTGACTGATGGTAGCTCTGTTATCTTTGACAAAGCCAGATTGTGGAGGAAGCTGATCTCTTGATGATATCTTCTTTTGTAACCCTGTTTTATCTTCTTGATAAAACAATTTATGTTAGGTTCTTTTTAAACTTTTGTGTTTTAGTTTTCCAATTGGATAGGGGAGTGTCCTATCCAGGTGGACTGAGATGTGAGCTTGATATGAGGGGTGATATCTTTTCTTTTGGAAAGAGGAATAATAGAAAAAAATCCACAAGATAGAAGCACGAAGACAACCTACAAGATAGAACTCAAGATAGAAGTATGAAGACAACCCACAAGATAGAACTCAAGATAGAAGCATGAAGACAACCCACAAGATAGAACTTAGAAGTATGAAGACAACCCACAAGATAGAACTCAACATAGAAGCATGAAGACAACCCACAAGATAGAACTCAAAAGATAGAAGCATGAAAACAACCCACAATATGTCACAGGAACAGCACGTAGGAGAAGATGAAAAGTAACACAGAGGGTGTAACGACCCGCCATCCTATGACCAGAGACCCGGTCACTAAATGGATGTCGGCCCATTAACTGTAGGTTCACACCCGGATCTTATACACACATCTGGAGGAGTAAGCGTTAAACAAGATTAAATATAACGTACATACGGACTACAAGGGGTACAGTGCGCAGGAAGTAAAATAATAATGTCCGTACACAGTCCAACAATAATTACATGTCCAACAAATTAATTAAGTACAGGCAGAAATAAAGTACAACAACATCGGGGCATACCCCGGGAACTGAGATAGCTGCTGGTCCGCACACCAAGGAGAACACCACGCTCCGCCACACGCCACAAGGTCTATACCTGAAAACGCAGGGAGTGAGCCACACCAGAATTGGGCTCAGTAGGGATCATCCGATCCCCTGCCTCCCACACCCACACCCACAAGTGCAGTAGCAGAGATACAGATAATAAGGCAAGTAAAGCTGTAACACACTACTACTAAAACCTCGATATGAATCATGTGCCTTCGGAATGTAACATGCATATTTCTAAAATTATTCTATCAAGGAGCTTACAACTCCCGTCTCGGTAAAACACGTCAACCACTCCTCCGAAAGTGGGAAACACCAACCACACAACCGTAAGTGGAAAACACCGTCCACACAAGCACAAGTAGGAAACACCGACCCGCTGAGACCAAACAGTAACCCCTCGGATAGCACGCTAGCTACTCCGGCCCAACTGGCTCAGGTGGTTACTCCTTCCCTCAGCACGAGTGACTCTCCGAATGTACCACTCCGACACCGGTACTAGCTGACCCCGGGGTTCACTAGGTGACCCTCTCTCACTAGGCGTCACCCCGCCCACGCCCCCACCGGCGTTGTGCTCACGCCCCCACCAGCACAGGGTGATAAAGCGCTACAATGTCACTCCAGGTCCACAATAACTCAAAACACCAAAACCCGGCACGGTACGATCCGGTCACGTGAAAAGCCCGCGATCGCACTACACACAACGCAGTGCCATCTGGTCACGAAGAATCCGAGTATACTAAGGCATGCACTAATCAACTATCTAGCAGTATGAATACATTTTACTGGCATGAATTAATGTTGTTCTGTCCTGAATCGCGTCGCCCGAGGCCGACGCCATTCAAGTTCCCTAAACTGGTTCATAAAACAGAGGCCACGGGAATCTGGCCTAAAAGGCGTCGACACCAGCGGTCGCCTTTTAAAACGCGTCGACATCCTCCGACGCCATTCAGCTGATAAATCCAGAATTCCAGGAAAACATTACCCAGGGGATTTCTGCCTCAAAAGGCGTCATGGTTGTCCGACGCCATTCAAATCGCGTCGTCCACCCATGACGTCTTTTAGTCCCAGAATCCCGAGTTGACGGACCCTCAGTCGGGGTGATTTCCTGCCTAAATGGCGTCATAGTGTCCCGACGTCCTTCTAAAAGGCGTCGACCACTCATGACGTCATTTAGCGCCAGAACCCCTAACCTGCGAAACCTCGAACAGGGGGAGGTTTCTGCCCTAAAACGCGTCGTACTGACCCGACGTCCTTCTAAAAGGCGTCGACCAGGCACGACGCCGTTTAGTGCCAGAAACCTGGTTCCCTGGTTCGAACCGAGGGCTTCCCCCTTAACCCCAAATGCCTCGAAAAAGCCTCCAAAACAGAAAGGGGGAGGAAGAGAAGTTCATCCACCACAACATGCTACGAAACCACGATCACAAGCACGGTTATTCCCACAAGAAAACCCCCTAAACATGCTCATTCTAGCCCAAAACACCTCACATCATGCTTAAGGAAACACGAGCAGCACATACAAGGTTCGTCCCCCTACCGGATACTTAAACTCCTCCTAGCTCCGTGTCGCCGAACCGCCGCACCGCAGACTGCCGCCGGTACCCTCGAGGACGCCGCCACTCCGCCGGGACGTCGGCCGCCGTCCGGAGAATGGAACGCCGCGAAGGAAGTGGTGGTGGCAGAGGTGAGAAGTAAGGAGGCGTTGGAGTGGTGGAAGAGGAAGAAGAGGAAGGAAAAAAAGGGAAGAGAGGGGTCGGAGGAGGCGGAGAGGGAGAGGAGAGAGAGTGAGAGGTGAGAAATGAGGAAAAGAAAGGAGGGCTCGCGGGGGTCATCAGAAACTACCTAAAACGCGTCGAGCAAGAAGGACGCCTATCAGATGACAGGACGTGCCGTACTGACAGCTGTCTGAAACGCGTCGACCACCACGGACGCCGTTCAGCTGACATGTCAGGCACCGTACTCTGACATCGCAGGGTGGCAGTCTGAATCGCGTCGTCCATCATGGACGCCGTTCAGACGACAAGACAGGGGCCGTACTCTCGCGGCCCGAAACCCGCCCACGTGGCGTCCACGTGGCGCAACAGCAAATCGCCTAAATGGCGTCCACCTATCAAGACGCCGTTTGAAACGCGTCGTGATGTGTTGACGTCATTCAGAAGAAATTCTCAAGACCCTTCAGGGTCCGACCCAGGGGATCCGGCCCGAAACCGACCCGAAACCGAACCCGAAACCTCAGTCCTTACAGAGGGCGTTCAAAGGAACCGGTTAATCCAGGCAGATAGCTTGGCTGACGAAGGCTCAGAGTTGGAACCAGATGAGGAAGCGTTCAAAGGGCGCTCCTCCCTACAGGCACGAACACTTGCGCACTTCGCCTCCTCCAAGTTGTGCATCGCTCGCAAGGTAGGATTTTGCCTCAGAGGGGTACAAATAGGAGAAGGTGGGTATTGTTTATAGCGTTCAAAGGAGAAGGGAGCGTCAAAACGATGGGAACCATCACTGCAAAAGGGAACCATCACTTCCTTCACCCCCCGTGAAGCCTATTAGGAGAAGAGAAAGGACGCATGGAGGCCCAGCTCGGCTGGAAGTTTGACCTAAATCCTAAACCCGATGGTGGAAGAAATCGCAAACCAGTGGATAAGGGCAAGCGCAAGGTCTGGATGGCGTCATGGACGTCTCTGGAGCATTCGGCGCAGCAGAGGGAGTCGGTAGGGCCAGGCGAGGACGAAGGAGGCGGCAGTGGGCAGCAGAGGCAGGGCCAGGCGAGGACGAAGAAGGCGGCGAACCAGGCACCTTTCGCAGCGGCACGGGCGACGATGTGCTGTTGTCCCGTCCTACCCCTCGCAAAAAAGATTGGAATAAGGAATTCGAGGGGTTCCTGCCGAATTGGGTATTCGGCTTATTCCGCAGATAAGCAATCCTGCGGGTGGGGCCCACCGAATAACCCATTCGGCTCATCAAAGTAGAATAGACCTTATTCACAGAATAACACTTCCTTATTCCACGTTATTCTGCAAACAAAGTGACGCTTAATGAATTTCCTTTCAGGTTAGGTACAGCAAGTCAGACTTTTAATGAATTTCCTTTTAGGTTAGGTATGATACATTCCTTCTCTTCAGGTTTCGAAACATAAGATTTGTAGTTCCTAGTAAGTGGAAGGCTTCATTAAATCTCAACAGCAAGTCGGAGTTCGATAAATATCTTTTCAGTTAAGGTGATACATTCATGCTCCTTTGATTTTGAGCTTTTGATTGATTAATGCTTTATCTTCTTATCTATTAGATGTTAATTTTTATATAATAAACTAGGATAATAATATTGTTTGATTAATGTTTAAATGCAAAAGCAGATTCATAGGTTATTAATATTTTGAGCCTAGAATATAGAATGATATAAGGATGATTGGGTTTTGCAAAGGATGTATATAAGTTTACAATATTAAACTTGTATTTCTTAAGACTAATCCGGGGCCTAGAATATATAATGCTTTAAGGTTGATTGGGCTTTACGAAGGATATACATAAGTTTGTGGTATTAAGATTGTAACTTTCATGCCTTTCAATTTTAAGACAATGGTGATGATAAATGACATCATAATTATACAAGTTAAGAATCAACAAGATGAAGAGAGTCCTGAAACCATTAAGGAGAGTCCTGAAACAATTAAGTCAGATAAAGATTAGTTTGATATGTGTTATCCTTATGAAAGCATTGAACCCTTTTGAAGCCATAATTGGTTCCGTTCACTGTACTAGAAATTGTTGCCCAAGTTTCGTGCAGATGGGTCTATTGAGCGATACAAGGCCCGATTGGTTACTTGAGGGTTTACTTAGACTTACAAGATTGATTACTCGGAGGCCTTTGCTCTTGTTACTCGTTTTAAATTCGTTCGGGTAGTGTGTGCTTTTGTCGTTCATTTCTCTTGGCCTTTGTATCAGCTTGATCTGAAAAATATTTTTTTTAAGTCGTGATTTAAAGGAGGAAGTATACATGCAGCCACATCTTCGACTTGATGTAAGGGGAGAGTGTCCAAGCTGAACAAGGATCTTTATGGGCTGAAACAATTACCATAAGCATGGTTTGATAGCTTCAATAAGGCTAATTACACTCTTTTTTCCCAAATGACAGGATTAAAATATTGTTTTACTGTATGTCTATGTAGATGATATGATCATCACAGGTGATAATGTGCAAGAAATGGAAAAGTTGAAAAGAGATCTTGCCAAAGTCTTTGATATTAAAAACTTTGTTTAGCTTATGTACTTCTTTGGTATTGAAGTGGCTCGTTCTAGGAAAGGTATATATATTTTCCAAAGAAAGTTTGCTCTAGATCTGTGGCAAGAGACATGGAATTTGGGTTGTAAACCAGCAGAAACCCCTATTAAAACAAATCATGGTTTGAGTGATGATACAAATGGTGATCTCTTATTAAACTCAAAGAAAGGTCAATATCAAAGATTGATGGGTCATCTACTATATTTTGGACTTTCTTGTCCTGACTTGACCTATGTTGTCAGTGTGGTCAGCCAATATATGTATGTACCCAGAGTGCCTCGTATGAAGGCGGTTGAAAGGATATTTGGGTACATCAAGTCCTGTCCTCAGAAGGTACTCTTATTTTCGAAGTGCGACAAACTATTGGTTGAAAGCTACTCTGCTGCTGATTGGGTAGGTTCCAAGGATAATAGAAGGTCCACTTGTTGTTATGGCTTGTTCATAAGGGGCAACCTTGTTGCACAGAGGAGCAAGAACCAATAAGTTTATACAAGGTCTAGTTGTTGAAGCAGAATATAGGGTTATGGCAAACTGTGCTATAGAAATGATTTGGCTGAAGCTTTTCTTGGTTGATCTTGACATTTAATTATGCCTACCAGTGCAGCTCTATTGTGACAATAAAACTGTAATCAACATTGCAAATAATCAGATCCAACATGATCGCATTTAACATATAAAAATTGACGCCACTTCATCATATAGAAGATCGACTCCAAAGAAATTCATTTGCCATATGTCAAGTTCCAAGACCAAATCGTAGATATCTTCACAAAAGGGCAATCGGCGGATCAATTTGAACTTTGTTTGAGCAAGCTGAGTATGCTTGATATATATACTCAACTTGAGGGGGAGTGTAGTCGCAATCATAAGTGGGAGGGCATTTTGGTCCTTTTATATTTTTCTTCTTGTTTTAGGTATTTCGAGGGTAGCTAGAGTCCTTTTTTATGTCTCTTTAGGCCCTGTTATGGGAGATATTTTTTATTTTGTAAAGTTATTGTCCTAATGAATAAAAGAGAGAGAAAAAGGTGCGGACAGCAGTGCATATGTGGTTGCATACATGGCTGCCATCCTCCTCCTCATTCTCTTCTCTTTCCATTATCTTCTCGGGTTTTTTTTTTTTTGTCTCCAAATCTTCAACACAATCCTAGTCCTCTGTTTGCTTTCTAACTTTAACATAGACAATATTTGCAGTTTTATAGTAAGTAGTTGAAGCCATCAAATTGGGGGGCAGCTTGACAATAACTCAACAGTAAATCAGACTTCAGTGAATCTCCTTTTAGGTAAGGTGGTGCATTCCTACTCCTTTGATCTTTAACTTTAATATAAGCTTTGGAATTCCTAATAATTAAGAGGCATCAAATTTGGGGGGAGAGGGCAGCTCGACAATATCGTAGTAGTAACTCACTCTTCGAACAATCTCTTTTCTGGTAAGGTGATAATATAAACTAGATTTGTAGTTTTTAGTAAGTAGTTGGAGGCATCAAATCAAGGATAATTTGACAATATCTTAGGAATAACTCGGATTTCCATGAATCCCCTTTCAAGTAGGGAGATATGTTCCAACTCCTCTTTTGGTTTCTAATATAACGCAAGATTTGTAGTTCCAAGTAAGTAAGAGGCATTAAATTAGTGGCCGCTTGACAATATCTTAGTAGCAACTAAGACTTCAATGAATCCCCTTTCTGGTAAGGTAATATATATTTCTACTCCTCCTTTGCTTTCTAACATTTAACATAAATAAAATTTGCAATTATTAGCAAGCAGTTGAAGGTACCAAATCGTGGGCAGCTCTATAAGATATCAACAATAGTTCAATTTTCGATGAATCTCCTTTCAGGTAAGCAGATACATGCATACTCCTCCTTTGCTTTCTAACTTTAAATTGTAGTTCTTAGTAAGTAGGAGGCATCAAATTAAGAGCCACTTGACAAAATCTAAGCAACAACTCGAACTTTGATGAATCTTCTTTTATGTAAGGGATACATTCCTTCTTCTCCCTTGGTTTCTAACATTAACATATTGTTTTAATTTCTAGTAAGTCAAAGGCATTGAATTGGGGGCAGCTCGACTATATCGCCGCAGCCAATTGGACTTCGATGAATATCCTTTCATGTAGGATGATACATTACTGTTCGTCCTTTGGTTTCTAACTTTACATAAGAATTGTAGTTTGTAGTAAGTAGGCGACATCAAATTGAGAGCAACACGACAATATCTCAATAGCAACTTAGACTTCTAAGAATCTTCTTTCAGGTAAGGTGATGCATTCTTACTCCTCCTTCGGTTTCTATCAAACCTTTACATCGATGTGATGTGCAGTTTTTAGTAAGTAGTTGAAGATATTAAATTGGGCGCCGCTCAAGAATATCTCAACAGCAACTCGAATTTCGATGAATCTCCTTTCAGGTCAGGTGATACATTCCTGCTCCTCCTTTGGTTGCTATGTTTAATATAAAGATTTATGGTTATTAGTAAGTTGGAGGCATCAAATTATGGATAGCTCGATGATATCTCAACAGTAACTCGGACTTCGTTGAATCACCATTTAGATAAGGTAATACATTCCTTCTCCTCCTTTGATTTCTAACATTAACATAAGATTTGTAGTTCTTAGTAAGTAGAAGGCATTATCAAATCTTAGCAAGATTGATAACTCTCCTTTCAGATAAGGTGATACATTCCTGCTCCTTTGATTTTGAGTTTTTGGTTAGTTAGAAGATGAATTATCTTCTTATCAATTTATATATTAACTTTTATATAATAAACTAGAATGATTTTATTGTTTGATTAAAGTTTAAACATAAAAGTAGACTGGTAGGGAAATAATATTGTGTGGGCGTGAAGTATATAATGGTACAAGGTTGATTGGGTTTTGCGTGGGCTAAATAAGAGGGTTATAAATATTTTGAAATGACCCCAAGACGTCCGCTTACTGTGTCGACTTGCTAGCGACGCACACGTTTGACAACTGGGAAGAATATAAGTCCCTAAACTTTTTTTAAATACTCGATACTAGACTAAAGCTCTTCAAGACAAAGCTGCCAACTGTTACACCTGTGAAGGCAGGCGGGTGGGGTGCAATTCTCACGAGTTTAGTTCGATATCGGCTAGTAGCTATTATGCACCTCTCCAGTTTTCCTATAAATTAAACCTACCTTACTGCTACGCTCTGTTACCTTACTGCCACGCTCTTGGCCTAACCAAAGTTAATGGGTTTGGGCCATCCAAAGTGGGTGGGCTCTTATAGTTAAAGTGTTATTTGGGCTGACCAAATCATTGGCTCTATAACAACTTAAATTAAACATGTCAACCTGGCTAAGGAGGGCCCGTCCGTCTTAAATGAGCTGGGCTCGGGCTCGGCTCATGTTTGATGGGGTTTCATTCACGCTCGAGCTCGAGCTTAGCTTGGAGCTTGAAGTGTGGCTCGGGTTTGGCTCGAGATTGAGAATTTTTTAATAAGCCGAGCTTGAGCGTGACAACGCTCGACTTGGCTCAATTCATTGCCAGCCCTATGGGCAACCTCTGAAGAGAAATTCTCTATTGGAGAACCTTGACCCTAAGAGGACTTTTAGGAGACCAAACATGCTCGTAGAACATATGCTAGGTGCCCCACATGCAAGGACCCTGTAAGTAGATCTGATTAAGAAAGATCAAGGAGCTTCCCATCTGCACCCTATAAATAGATAGGAATAGGATGACAAGTGTCCCCTCCTGTTGTTGTGACACCATGATGTAGAGACTGGTGGATGTGCAAGAACCATTTGCAACTGTTGTCGGGGTCCCATTTTAGGAACTTTGTTAGAAGTATTACTCTATTCAACCACGGAGTATCATCATATAGTGTGCCACTGTGTTTTGAGTGGTTTCTCTAATGTTCTTATTCTACAAATCAAGATATGGAGATCTGCTTCTTTTTACAAGATTTTTGAAGATTATGCCAGTGATATCTACCATAAGCTTCATGGGGACGCTGCGCTATGCAATTCTGTTCAACCTGTTGATGACCAACCAATTCAAAAGTCTGAAATTTTCTGACTTAGGAACTATTTGATGTTTTATGTAACGACCCGCCATTCTATGACCGGAGACCCGATCACTAAATGGATGTCGGCCCATTAACTACGGGTTCACACCCGGATCTCACACAACACATCTGGAGGAGTAAGTGCTAAACAAGGCTAAATATAACAATCACACGGACTACAAGAGTAAAAGAGTGCGCAGAAAGGGAAATAACAATGTCCGTATACAGTCCAACAATAATTACATGGTCCAACAAATTAAATAAGTACAGGCAGAAGGAAAGTACAACAACATCGGGGCATACCCCGGAACTAAGACAGCTGCTGGTCCGCACACCAAGAAGGCACCACACGCCTCCACACGCCGCGAAGTCCACACCTGAAACCGCAGGGAGTGAGCCACACCAGAATTGGGCTCAGTAGGGATCATCCGATCCCCTGCCTCCCACTCACACACCCACAAGTGTAACAACACAGATATATGGCAATTAAGTAAAGCAGTAAACACAGCACCCAAACCTGATATGAAACGCACGGTAAGCAGTGTAGCAAGAACAGTTCTAAGCAACCCGAAGAACCCAACACAGAGTCACGTCTTACAGCCAAAGTCCACGAAGCGACTGAACTACACTGTCGACCGAAGTCAAACGTCGCCTCCCAACACTACCACTCGGATAGCACACCGGCTACTCCGGCCCGTCGGGCTCAAGGCGATCCTGCTTCCCTCAGCCAAAGGTAAAACACACATGTACCCCTTCTCACCGGTACGGCACAATGCCTCACAGACACCATGACCCTGTCCCCATCGGTCCATGGTGACAAACGTAAACCACAGTCATATCGATCCACAGTCGTATAAGCACACACACACATATAACATGATGTAATTCCATTCACACAGAAGTCCTCAGTCTCAGTGTACAACGCAAAACATACCATAGAACCGCCAACAGTAGAACACAAGCTAAAAACCAGCATTAAGACAGTTTCTGTCTTGAATCGCGTCGACCGAGGTCGACGCCATTCAAGCTCCTCAGACAGGTTCATTAAAAGCCAGATTATCCCTTAAAACGCGTCCACCTGTGAAGCCGCCGTTTAAAACGCGTCAGGGTCGCCAGACGCCATTCATCCCGGAAATCCAGATAGCAGAACCCTCAAACGGGGGCATTTCCTGCCTAAATGGCGTCATGATGGCCCGACGTCCTTCTAAAAGGCGTCGTCTATCCATGACGTCATTTAGCGCAAGAACCTCTAATTCGGGAAACCTCAAACAGGGAGGTTTCTGCCCTAAAAGGCGTCGTACTGCCCTGACGTCTTTCTAAAAGGCGTCGACCAAGCACGACGCCGTTTAGCGCCAGAAACCAGGTTTCCTGGTTCAACCCGAGGGTTCTTCCCTTAACCCCAAAGCACCCCGAAAAGCCCCAAAACCAAAAGGGGGAGGAAGGGAAAGCCAACCACCACAATCGAGCTACGAAACCACGTTCACAAGCACCGCCATTCCCACAAGGAACCCCCTAAACATGCTCAATCTAGCCCCACACATCATGTCACGCCAAGAAACACACGAGTAACACATGCAAGGTTCGTCCCCCTACCGGTTCTTGAACTCCTCCAAGCTCCTCGCCGCCGACCCGCCGCACCGCAGACCGCCGCCGGCACCCTCGAGGACGCAGCCACTCCGCCGGGACGTCGGCCGCCATCCGGAGAAGGGAACGCCGCGAAGGAGGTGGTGGAGGTAGAGGTGAGAGGTAAGGAGGCTATGGAGTGGTTGGAAGAGGAAGAAGAGGAAGGGAAGGGGAAGAAGAGCGTCGGAGAGGGTGGAGAGGGCGAGGAGAGAGAGAGTGAAGGCGAAAGTGAGGGAAAGAAGGGGAGACTCGCGGGGTCAATCAGAATCTAGGTAAAACGCGTCGATCGAGGCAGACGCCAATCAGTCTGACAGGACAGCCGTACTGACAGCGCTCTGAAACGCGTCGCTCACCGTGGACGCCGTTCAGACGATGTGACCGGCCGTACTGACAACGCTCTGGCGCCGTGCCCTGACATCGCAGATGTCGCAGTCTGAATCGCGTCGACCCACCTGGACGCCGTTCAGACGAAATGACAGGGGCCGTACCCTCGCGGCCCGAAAACCGTCCACGTGGCGCACACGTGGCACAACAATCTGCAAACCTGAATGGCGTCCACACACCCTGACGCCTTTTGAAAGGCGTCGACAAGTGCTGACGCCATTCAGCCAGAAATCTCAAGACCCCACAGGGTCCAAACCAGGGGATCCGGCCCGATCCCGACCCGAATACAGAACCCGAAACCTCAGTCCTTACATTTTATGTTAAGACAATGCCTTGCAAAGGAGATCAAGCTTTAGCGTACCTCACAACTGTTGAGTGCGTTGGGGAGGTGAATGGGTGATTCTATGGTAGTGCTTATTGCTTAGGCCATGCCTAACTATTAGGTAGGAATAATCTGAACTCATATTCTTTTTGACACAAAATTGAAATGTATTTTGTTTTTAATTAGGTACTTTAGAAGTAGCAAATATGTAGTTATATGTACTAATGCATTTTTTTGTCCAGGTTCATACGGGGAGGTCTACCGTGAAGATTGGCATGGCACTGTAAGTCATTTAATTGTATATGCAAAGAGACTAGTGTTCTTGCTTTGGATCTAAGGTTACTGTTTTCTAAAATTTGCACATTATTTGGCTTAATAAATTTTCCAAGTTGTTCAATGTCCATTCCTCCCCTGCTCCCTTACACACGCGACGCATTCGTTCATGTGAGCATGGTTCGAGTTGACACATATCTGGGCGAGCTTGAGCTGCAGATATGCATCGACTCGTTGAGTCACATTTGACTCAATCGCAACTCAATGCAACTTGCATCGTATTGGACGAGTAGGTGCAGTTCGCTGTGATCCGGCCCGATTCAGATGGGTTTTGGGTTTTGTTCTATATTTCACTACTATAGGTTCATTTACATTTATAATGACTTGGTTTTTATGAGTTTTCATCTAAATGCGTATGAAGTAAATTTTTTTTCTAATTTGGTAAATAATAGAAATTTTCTCTATTTGGTAAGTAATTGGTCTTTTTTCTCCAATTTGATAGGTAATTTACACATTTATATTGTTTAATAGGGTATATTTCTCCTAAATTTGGCTTAAAGTCATTGTTATTAACAAACCACTAGAGTTAAAAGTTTATTTGTCATATTTATTCATAAAATTAAAAGATCTGCAAAAAAGATCATAAATTGGCCTGAACTTGCGAGTTGGACCGAGTCGGTCTGATACAAACTTGTATCTGGGAGGATGAGTCAGTAGTTGGTGAACCTAAATTTGTCTTAAAGATATTGTTATTAACAAACCACTAGAGTTAAAAGTTTAGTTGTCATATTTATTCATAAAATTAAAAGATCTGAAGAAAAATCATAAATTGGCGTTAATTGGCCTGAACATGCGAGTTGGACCGAGTCTGTCGGATACAACTTGTATCTGGGAGGATGAGTCAATGGTTGGTGAACTTTGTATATAAGTAGGAATCTTGGTTTGAAATTTATCATCACTCAGTGATTTAGAAATTTTCATGTGAAGTGAGCAGAAGATAGTAGAGCAAATCTATTCTAAGAATCCACTCATAATTTGCAGACTATTCTTTTTTGCTTCCGAAGTTGTGAGAAGCTAGTATATAGGGTTTTGTTGGTTGGCTTGCTTTTAAGGTACAAAAGCTGCTTACCAATTCTCTTCTAGATAGAAAAGAAATCAGATGCATCAATGCATCAAATTAACATGAGAATGAAACCCTCTATACTCCATCTTCTATATATAAGTGGACGTCTATACACACATTGTCCCATGGACGTGTATACATACATTGTCCCATGGAAATATGGAATAATATTGGCCAGAAATCTCTCTAGGGATGGAACAATCTACTGCTTGGCTGCTGGTATCAAAAGATCTGGCAGATGTGAATTAGGGAAGAGGAGGACACAGATGATGCTATTTTCTTCCTGTTTCCTTTTTGTTAGTTTTTAGCCTTTTATGCTTTTAAGCAACTGATTTGAAAAAGTTTTCCCTAAGTACCTGATTTGGCAGACAGTAAAGATCGGGATCAGTTAGCTGCATTTCAGATTTGGATTTCAATTGATGGACATGGTTGTGGATCCAATGCTTTCAGACAGTCATGATCGGGATCAGTTAGCTGCCACTAATTTGGATTTCAAGGTATGGTAATGCATCTAATGTAGTAATCGAGTCTAATAAATGTTATTAATTGTTACTGAGACTTTGAATAAATGTTATTAATTGTTACTGAGACTTTGACAACAACCTTTCTCAGGAACACAACTAAGTTGGCGACCTTCAAGGCTAAAGTAAAAGATGAGATATGATGGAACATAATAAAATATTAGATGCAATAGAAGCATTTCTCATGAACAAACCGGCATATATTCATTTAACATGAAGAACAAAAATACAACTTAATCGTTATACAACCATCGTATATCACACTGATTTGCTGATCTTCTCCTCAAAATAAACTTGTGCTTAGTGTCATGCTTCCTTACCTGCTGCCCTCATAAAAAAGAGTGGCACACTAGCAGTAAGTATAAAACCCATGTAGAGCTTATTCTTTCTCTCCCTCTCTCTCTCTGTGTGTAGTTTACCCAGGAGGGGATGCCCCCTCGTGTCTTCTACCATCCCCCCAGCCAAAGGGGGAGCTGGGGCGTCCTCCTGCAGTAGTGCAGTCCCCACTGGTGTGTGCAACTTTTCCTTCCCGTTCCCCTCTATTGCAGCGTCTTTTGTAGCTTTTCTCGGTTTCGGTGCCGGCTCTCACTCTTACTGGCTAACCTCTGACGTGGGGAGCTCGTTTGTTACTGCCGACTACAAATACTGCCCTCACGCTGCAAATGTCCCACCGTCAAGGACCATGGATAGGGGAGAGGGCTCTGCATGCCCCGGCAGCTCGGCAGGAGAGGGCTCTTCCACCTCCAGCTTCTTGTCCGGCCTCAGGATGCTCAACTACGCTCCTCTCTTCAACACTAGCTCCACTGCAACGGCACCCGGGTACCAACTACCGGCTCCATCTCTTCAGTTTGACATGTCTGAGTTCCTCCAACTTGGGAGCTGCAACAAGGGCGCCGCCTGTTCGAGCAAAGGCAAGCAGCCTGTGGGGCATGCTGATGGGTTCCAATACCTGTTGTCTGCCGGCGATGGCCATCTGGTGGGTTTAGGCCTAGGTGGCGGCCCCAACTAGGTGACCCCTACTGATGTCTCCACCTGACTGTCCTTCTCGAGCGGGAATAAGAAGGTGGCTGTTGAGGCGCAGTCAGAGCCCATGCCACAGGTGACATCACAGGCTATGTTCGAGCTGAAGCTCCTCCAGTCGCACCTAGGAGAGAACCCCTAGGGAAAGAGTGGCATCTCTGCGCTCAGGCCCTCGGGCTTCAACCTGACATTAACTCCCACAACCCGAACTGCATGGAAGTCGGGCCGAGCACACCCCACCCGACGGAGCTGAGCACTCTGGATCTTCTTGGGGGCGAAACCCAGACTTGAACCTCAACCTTTAAATCTCACCCGGCCCCTCCTCCCAGTATGGACTCCCATACAGTCAGTACTAAATACCGTCTGGAGCTAGGCACTTTGGACCACTGGGGGTGCAAAACCCATACTTAAACCTCAACCTTTAGATTTCCCCGGCCCCCTCCCTATATGGATTCCTATGCAGTCAGTACTCTTAGTAGCCTATGGATATGGTTGGCCTTATGCTGGACTTTGTTATGGTGTAGGGCAGAAGCTAGGCTTATGTTGGTTTAGGCTCTTTTTTTAGGCTTCAAAGGACTTTTGTTTCAATGCAGTTTATTTACTTCTGTAGGGTTTAGGGTTTAGAGCAGAAGCTAGACTTCTGCTCCAGTTTATTTACTTCTCTAGGGTTTAGGGTTTAGAGCAGAAGCTAGACTTCTGCTCTAGTTTATTTATTTCTATTTCAGTTTATTTACTTCTATAGGCATTAGGCTTTAGAGCAAAAACTAGACTTCTGTTCCAGATTATTAACTTCTATAGGGTTAAGGCTGTAAAGGAGAAGCTAGACTTAACTGTTCTACTTCATTTACTTCCACTTCAGTCCATTTATTTCAGTAGGGTTTTAATTCTAGGTCCGTACTTTTGAGACACCATGTAAAGTTTACGTCTGTTTACTCTGCATGGAGTGGCTTTGTTCTGGTTCATATTAGGAAGTTAATATATGGTTGTGAAGTTAACTGATATTGCTAGTTGTACGATAGAGACTAACTTCTTCGTCCCCTAAGGCAACAACTGGTTGGCACTAGCTAACACCAGTTTGCCTCATTGTTTCTGTGAGCGAGGAGATTGGAGTTACCTCAAGGACCCGCAGTAGTGGCCAACTGAGCTGACCTCTTTGGGGGGCTCATATGCACGTGTTCTTAGTACATTTGCATTATTATGCCATGAGGAGGGAATACTTCTATCTTTTTAGTATTTATCTCTATTAATGAGAAGGGAGACAGAGATCCATGGAATTAGCTATAACTTTAGATATGATCTCATGAGAATTCATGTCAGGTCTAGTGTGCTACTACATGATCCAACCTATGTGCAAAGAACTTAAGAAGACATTGCATGCAATGTAATTGCAATATCCTTAATGATTGTAGTAAAAAGAGAAGGGATCATATGAACAGTCGCAGAAGATCTATGGGAGCCTTTAAAATCTATTAATGAGGAGGGAGATAGACATCCATGGAATTAGCTATAACTTTAGATCAGATCTCATGAGAATTCATGTCAGGTCTAGTGTGCTACTACATGATCCGACATGCGCGCAAAGAACTTAAGAAGACATTGCATGCAAAGTAATTGCAATATGCTTAATGATTGTAGTAAAAAGAGAAGGGATCGTATGAATAGTCACAGAAGATCTATGGGAGCCTCTAAAATGTACCAATTCTAAGGGATCTTGCTGCCTATCCCCTCTAAGAGGGAGATCCTGAAATAGTAAGGACTCTTGTTCATATTATTGTGCACTGTATGAAGCCTGATTGAAGAATGTTGTAGTACCATATTTTTCAGAATAAAGATCCTCTAAGTGCAGGTTTGGATAGGATTGGGTCAGTGCAGAGTGAAAAGTTTTGTTAAAAAAAACTCCTTTGCGTGGTGCTTTTCCCATTCCTAATGAAGGTTCTTTACGAAAAATCTCTTTCTCCCTTTCTGCACTTATCCCGTCCCATCTAAATTTACACTGACCGAAAACCGCACTCTATTTTTTACCATATTCAATGGAAGCCATGTAAGATGACTCTAGTTAAATGCAGCTTTAGTGCATTTCTCTTTATAATTGATATAAATATATATAGAAACCGCATAGGGTTTATGTTTTTAAAAAAGTAACAAAAAATGGAAACAGATGTGAGCTGGCGCACAGGTGGAGAAATTGCCCCGCACACCACCCGCTCGGATGAAATGCGGGACGGTTCCACATTTCAGATAATGTGATAAATTTCTGCTTCTTTGCTTTTTATTTTCTAATTAGTTTAGATGTAAATTTTTATTGTGAACTACAATGATTGGATTGTTTGTTTAAAATTTAAATGAAAAAGTAGATTGATAGTTTAACAATATAGGAAATTAATATTGTAGGCCTTGATATATATTGTAATATGTGGGATATACATAAGTTTGCTGGATTAAAATTGTAATTCTCATGTCCTTACATTCTAATGCAATATGGTGATAAATGACATATGCAGACGAGTTAAGAATCAAGAAGATGTAGAGAGAGTCTTTAGAAAATTGAGCGACATAAAGAATTGCTTAATAAATGTTATCCTTGTAAAAGAATGATTTCCTTGAAGTGATGACATTAGATCTCATATTATTCGAATACTCTTATTATGGAACTCTTTTGGAGCCATAAGTAGTTTACTTCACAGTTTGGGCGTGCTGCATGACTAGACTCTATGATTTCTTGAGAGTAAAGTACTAGTGTTTCTGGTTTTAGGCAAAGAGGAGATTTGTGGTTCTTGATAAGTAATTGCCTGTCGGGATTGCATACTAAGTTTGCACATGAATTCTTGCTGATCGATTGATTTACGATAAAAGTTTTACTACATTAGTCGACTCTTTTATGTATTTTCTTGATGTACCGTAGTATGCGGTCTTATAAGAAAATATGGCACAAATGACAAAGTAGAGTTGGTTTGTGCTTAAAGTAATATTAATTTAAATAAATAAATATACATTAAAGCAACTAAAATTCATACACTGATCTAAAAGCAAATTAGGTAACTAAAATTCATACGATGACCTAAAAGCAATGTGTATGATTTTTCGATCATTGACTGTGAAGTTGAATTCATAAGAATACATAGATCAGACAGGGAAATAAAGAGATTAGGAAAGGAAGGAAAGATTTGGGGAAGGGGATTATATTGAATGTTTAAGTTAGTTTATTGTGTTTGAAAATGAAAACAAAATGTAGTAGTGGATTATCTTGCAAGGTGCCTTATTTAAAGTGTACTTAAGTGTTTGATTGAACATCTAACTAGTGTGATAGTTTAACTTTTGGTTTTGACAATATACTAGAATATTATCTATTTTCAAATAAAAAATAAAATACATTTGGACTAATAGCTCATCACACAAGGTGCCTTATTTGAGGTTTGAGTAACTCTTTGATTAAAATTCTAATACAAGTATAGATTATAGTTCAATTATGTAGGTATTTGATATTCAAAGTTTAGAAGATAGTAGCCTTTTTACGGGACTAGCCATCTATAGTTTTGTTTAGGGGGAAGCATAAATGTTTATGACATTAACATAGATAAGATTTATTGTTCTTATTATATAGTTGGCAGCATTAAGTCAAAGGCAACTTGACAATCTCTTTACAGTAATTTTGTAAGGTGATATATTCATGCTTCTCCTTCGGTTTCTAACTTTAAGATAAGATTTTTAGTTCCTAGTAAGTAGAAAGCATCAAATTAAGGGCAATTCGACAATATCTCAGCAGCAACTTGTACTTTAATGAATCTCTTTTTAGGTATGGCGATACATTCCTTCTCTTCCTTTGGTTTCTATGTTTAATATAGATAAGATTTGCAGTTTTTAGCAGGTAGTTTGAGGCATCAAACTGGGGGTAGCACGACAGTATCTTTGATGTAGCTCGGATTTTAATGAATCTACTTTTAGGTTAGGTAATACATCTCTACTTCACCTTTGGTTTCTAACTTTAACATAAGATTTGTGATTCATTGCAAGTAGGAAGCATCAAATTGGTGGCAACTTGACAATATCTCAACAGTAACTCGGACTTCGATAATTCTCCTTTTAGGTAAGATTACATTACTTTACCTCCTTCGGTGTCCAACTTTAACATAGGATTTGCAGTTCTTAGTAAGTAGAAGACATCAAATTGGGGGCAGCTCGACAATATCTCAGCAACAATTTTGACTTCAATAGATCTCCTTTCAGGTATAGTGATAAATTCATGCTCCTCTTGTTTCTAACTTTAATATAGATAATATTTGTAGTTTTTAATAAGTAGTTGAAGCTAGGGGTGGCCACGAGCCGCCGCTCGTGAGCTACTTGAGCTTAGTTTGAGTTAAGCTTACTTTAGCTCCTCTCATTTAACCAATCGAACTAAGCTTGAGCTCTAATTTAGGCTTATCTGATCATAAGAGCCAAGCTCGAGCTTGACCAAGATCGGCTCGGCCGGCTCGCGAGCCTTCTCGAGGTAAGAATATTTAATTAGATTACATATTCTATGTCAAACTTCTCCAGCCAATGGTAAACCAACCGTCATAGCGTACCATGCCAGCTTTACTTCACAGGTCCCAGCCTACTAAGTGTTTACATAGGTTTTGAACATGATTATTATGAGCTTGGCTGAACTTGGCTGAATTGGAGGTGGGTCGACAATATCTCAGCAACAACTTGGACTTGGATGAATCTCTTATCAGATAAGGTGATACATTCATGCTCCTCTTTTGGTTTCCAACTTGAATATATGATTTGTAGTTCCTAGTAAGTAGAAGGCCTCCAATTGGGACAACTCGGACAATATCTCAGTAGCAACTCTGATTTTGATGAATATCCTTTCAGGTATGGTGATACATTCCTTCTCCTCATTCGGCTTCTAACTTTAATATAATAAGATATGTAGTTCCTAGTTAGTAGGAGGCATCAAATTGGAGGCAACTCGGCAATATCTCAGCAGCAACTCGGACTTCGATGAATCTCCTCTCAGAAAGGTGATATAGCTCCTCCTTTGGTTTCTTTAACTTTACCGTAGGATTTGTAGTTCCTCGTAAGTGGAATACATCATATTTGGGGCAACTTAATAATATCTCAAGAACGACTCGAACTTCGATGAATCTCCTTTCAAGTAAGGTCTTAGATTCCTAGTTCCCCTTTACTTTCTAACTCCATATTTATAGTCTTTAATAATTAGTTGGAGCCATCAAATCAGGGGACAACTCAAGAATATCTTAGAAGCAAATTGGAGTTCGATGAATCTATTTTCAAGTAAGGTGATACATTCTTATTGTTCCTTTGGTTTCTAACTTTAACACAAAAGATTTGTAATTTTTAGTAAATAGTTGGTAGCATCAAGTCGTGGGAAACTTGATAATATCTAAGTAGCAGCTCATATTTTGATCGTTCTCCTTTCAGGTAAGGTAATACATTCTTGCTCCACTTTTGATTTCTAACTTTAATATAAGATTTAGTTCCTTGTAAGTAGGAGGCATCAAATTGGGGGCAACTCAACGAAAGCTCAGTAGCAACTCGGATTTCGATGAGTCTCCTTTAAGGTAAGATGATGCATTCCTTCTCCTCCCTTTGGTTCTAACTTTAGCATAGATAAGATTTGCATTATTTAGTAAGTAGTTGGAGATATTAAATCGTAGGCAAATTGACAATATCTCTGCAGCAAGTCAAATTTTGATGAATCTCCTTTGAAGTAAGCTAATGCATTCTTACTCCTCTGATTTCTAGTGAGTAGGAGGCATCAAATCGGAGGCAGCTTGACAAAATCTATGTAGCGACTCGGACTTCGATGAATCTCCTTTCAAGTAAGGTGATACATTCACGTAAGATTTGTATTTTTTAATAAGTAGAAGGCATTGAATTAGGAGCAGCTCGACAATATCTCAATAACAATAAAGACTTCGATGAATCACCTTTCAGGTAAGATTTACTCCTTCTTTTGTATACCACTTTAACATATATAAGATTTATACCTTTTAATAAGTAGTTGCAATCAGTAAATTGGGCGCAACTCGATAAAATCTCAATAGCAATTTAGACTTCAATAATCCCCTTTCCAGTAAGATCATACATTTCTGCTCCTTTGGCTTCTTCTAACTTTAATATATATGTGATATGCAACTTTTAGAACGTAATTGCATTCATCAGATTAGGTGCAACTCAACAAAATATTAGTAGCAACTTGAACTTCGATGAATCTCCTTTCAGGTAAGGTTATAAATTCTTGCTCCTACTTTGGTTTCTAACTTTACCATAAGATTTGTAGCTGCTAGTATGTAGGAGGCATCGAATTGGGGGTAGTTTTACAAAATCTAATTAGCAACTCGAACTTCGAAGAATCTCCTTTCAAGTAAGGTGATACATTCTTGCTTTTCTTTGATTTCTAACCTTTAGATAGATAATAAGATTTGCAATTTTTAGTAAGCACTTGGAGGCATCAAATCGGGCTAGATCGATGATATCTCGGTCTTAACTCGGATTTGAATGAATCTCCTTTCAAGCAAGGTGATACCATCTTGCTCCTCTTTTGATTTGTAACTTAAACGTAAATATTTTAGTTCTTAGTAAGTTGGCGCCATAAAATTAAGGGTAGTTCAACAATATCTCAGTAGCAAGTGAGACTTTTAATGAATTTCCTTTCTGGTTAAGTATGATACATTCCTTTTGCTCTGGTTTCGAAACATGAGATTTGTAGTTCCTAGTAAGTTGAAGGCTTCATTAAATCTCAACAGTAAGTCGGACTTCGATAAATCTCTTTTCAAGTAAGGTGATACATTCATGTTCCTTTGATTTTGTGTTTTTGATTATTTAATTTTTTATCTTCTTATCTATTTAGATGTTAATTTTTATATAATAAACTAGAACAACAAGATTGTTTGATTAAGCTTTAGACGCCAAAGTGGATTGATAGGTTATTAATATTTTGAGTCTAGAATATAGAATGTTATAAGGTTGATTAGGTTTTGCAAAGGATATACAAAAGTTTAGAATATTAAGCCTGTTCTCAAGACTAATATGTTATTAATATTCAGGGCCTAAAATATAGAATGCTATAAGGTTGATTGGGTTTTACGAAGGATATACATAAGTTTGCGGTACTAAAATTGTAACTCTCATACCTTTCAATTTTAAGACAATGGTGATGATAAATGACATCACAGTTATACAAGTTAAGAATCAATAAGATGAAGAGAGAGTCCTGAAACAATTAAAGAGGCTCCTGAAACAATTAAGTCAAATAAAGATTCCTTGATATGTGTTATCCTTATGAAAGCATGGAACCCTTTTGAAGCCATAATTAGTTCCGTTCACAGTACTTGCAGTTGTTGCCCAAGGCTAAACTAACCCAAAGGGAGGTGAATGGGTTATTAAAAATTACTTTAAGGAAACTATGTGCGGAAACTAATAAATAGATAGAAATAGGGAAACATTCACATAATAAATGCTTTGAGTTTTATGCTGGTTTGATTGTCCAGACCTATGTTCAGTCTTCATGAAACCACTTGGGATTTCTACTAACAATAAGGTAGCAACCGTTTGCAAGTTACAGACAAGAACCTCCTACAACTGCAGGCCCTCTCTTCAACAAGAAGGAGAATAACCTCTTGTTTCTAGTAGGCCCTCTCTTCTACAACCAAGAAGAGGAAACAAAGCAAATGTGGAATACATAGAGTGCCTAAGAAATAGGCAAGTGTTCATAAAGAACACATCACAGATTAAGATAGAAAATAAAAAACTATGCTGCTACAAAGAGATTTCTCTCACTTTCATAGAAACAAAGTCCTGATATTTTTATAGTGTCTATCATCAAAATATGGGGTATATGAAAACACAAATTACTTAATAATCTCTCCCTTTTTGTTGATGACAAAACTATTTGAAAATGGCAAGACTACCGACGGAATAAAACCACGACCAGAAACAATTCAATCATACTGGGAAATGAAATGGGTATGAAAGCTAAAGAAAAAGAATAACACAAATAAAATTGTTAGAACTAAAACAAATGGACAATTTATTTCTTCTTTGTGCAAATGCAGTTAAATAAGAATGTTGGATAGTTTATTTCTCCCCATTTTTGTCATTTACATAAAGAGGTAATCACATACATAGAACAAATGAAAGAGAGACACTAAGATAGGAGAATGCAATGAGATAGATATATCGGATTTCAAAATTGATTTACAAAGTGTATTTGAGGAAATACAATGTAGTATAGGAAAAAAAATAATGCAGTGAGGGTACAATGACTCAAAATTGAAAGAATTTGTCTAGACAAGTTAGAGCAAAGGTTGTAATTATCTCCATGATCTTCTACTCAATGGCCTCTGAATTGGCAATGTATTCCTGGAGAGTTATCTTAACTCGTTGTCCTTACTCTGTCTTCTTCTGGTAGTACTAATCATAACCTTATTGCATCCTGGCCATGTACACTTCACTAGACACTTTGTGCCTTAGGTATCTAGGCACTAGATTCTTCATATAGAGAATGAAAACATATATCTTAAAGGGAGAAACCAGGCCTTCATTCTTAGCTGGAGAAATTGTATGGGTAACCACAACAATTGAGATTTGGCTCTAAATTTAACATAGACAATATTTGCGGTTTTATAATAAGTAGTTGAAGCCACCAAATTGGGGGGGGGGGGGCAACTTGACAATATCTCAACAGTAAATCGGGCTTCAGTGAATCTCCTTTTAGGTATGGTGACGCATTCCTACTCCTTTGGTCTTTAACTTTAATATAAGCTTTGGGATTTCTAACAAGTAAGAGGCATCAAATTTGGGGAGAGGGGGCAGCTCGACAATATTGTAGTAGTAACTCACACTTCGAAGAATCTCTTTTCTGATAAGGTAATGCATTCCTACTCTTCCTTTGGTTTCTAACTTTAATATAAACTAGACTTTAGTCTTTAGTAAGTAGCTGAAGGCATTAAATGGAGGATAGTTTGACTATATCTTAATAATAACTCAGATTTCCATGAATCTCCTTTCAAGTAAGGTAATATATTCCAACTCCTCCTTTGGTTTCTAATTTAACACAAGATTTGTAGTTCTAAGTAAGTAAGAGGCATCAAATTAGTAGCCGCTTGACAATATCTTAGTAGCAACTCAGACTTCGATGAATCCCCTTTCAGATAACGTAATATAAATTTCTGCTCCTCCCTTGCTTTCTAACTTTTAACATAGATAAGATTTGCAATTATTAGCAAGTAGTTAAAGGTACCAAGTCGTGGGCAGCTCTACAAGATATCAACAATAGTTCAATTTTTGATAAATCTCCTTTCAGGTAAGCGGATACATGCATACTCCTCCTTTGCTTTCTAACTTTAATTTGTAGTTCTGAGTAAGTAGGAGTCATCAAATTGGGGGCCACTTGACAAAATCTCAGCAACAACTCGAACTTTAATGAATCTCCTTTTAGGTAAGGGATACATTCCTTCTTCTCCCTTAGTTTCTAACATTAACATATGATTTTAGTTTCTAGTAAGTCAAAGGCATTGAATTGGGGGCAGCTCGACTATATTGTAGCAGCCAGTGGGACTTGGATGAATCTCCTTTCAAGTAGGATGATACATTCTTGCTCCTCCTTTGGTTTCTAACTTTACATAAGAATTGTAGTTTGTAGTAAGTAGGCAGCATGAAGTTGGGTGCAGCTCGACAATATCTCAGTAGAAACTTAGACTTCTAAGAATCTCCTTTGAGGTCGGGTGATGCATTCTTGGTCCAGCTTTGGTTTCTATCAAATGCTTACATCGATAAGATGTGTAGTTTTTAGTAAGTTGTTGGAGGCATCAAATTGGGCGGTGCTCAAAAATATCTTAGCAGCATCTCGAATTTCGATGAATCTCCTTTCAGGTAAGGTGATACAGTCCTGCTTCTCCTTTGGTTTCTAACTTTAATGTAACGATTTATTATTATTAGTAAGTTGGAGGCATCAAATTAGGGATAGCTCGATAATATCTCAGCAACAACTCAGACTTCGAATCACCGTTTAGGTAGGTAATACATTCCTTCTCCTCCTTTGGTTTCTAACATTAACATAAGATTTGTAGTTCTTAGTAAGTAGAAGGCATCATTAAATCTTAGCAATAATTCTAACTTTGATGAATCTCCTTTTCGATAAGGTGATACATTCCTGCTCCTTTGATTTTGAGTTTTTGGTTAGTTAGAAAATGAATGAATTATCTTCATATCAAGTAGATTGGTAGGGAATTAATATTGTGGGCCTAAAATATATAATGGTACAAGGTTGATTGGGTTTTGCGAGGGTTATAAATAAGTTTGTGAGATCAAAATTGTAATTCTCTTTCTTTTTCTGATGAAAAGTGGACTATACCACCAATTTTATTAAAACAATAAATAGAGAGTGCAATTCTTTCACCCAAGCCTTAGCAGAAATGCCAAGAATATGGTGACTGTAATTGTAAATAAAAGAAATAACAAGTAACTGAATATACTCCAATAGATAGCATGCAACAAGATTTGAAGGATTGTTCTGCGATTACTTTTGTCCATTATGGACTTCATCCTCTAAAAGCACTTCCACTTGTCCTGCATTTATGGAATGAGTGATAAAATTCCAATAATCTGCCCTTACTAATCCAAATTTCTTTACTGAGTGACCGTGTGATAAAAAAGTGGTCAACAACTTCCTTGTCAGTTCCACGCATAATGCAAGCTTCATCGCCATTACTGCACCATTTACTCTTGTATAAACTTTGGTAATAATGCATTCTTGTGTACCAGTTACATAAGACTTCTAACTTTTAATGGTGACTTCGCTTTCTATATGAACTTAAAATGATTGAAAGTTGTATGACTCCCTTCCGTTAATTTATAGGACCTTGTAGAAAAAATACCATTATTATTCTTTTAAAAGTTGATCGGATTTGAACGAGTTTTAGTTTCAGTTCCGATTTTAGTCTTTTCAAATATTATTTAAGCTTATATTACTTATAGTTGTAACCACTACGATGCTTTCTGCGGCAAAAGTTATGTCCTAATAACAAAATAAATTGTTCTAGTGATTAAGTATAACTCATTCATGCGTATGCATACGACATGTGCATGGGTATGCCAATGCATAAAAGATAAACATCATCCATAAATGATGTGTAGTCGGGCAACTTAATTATTCTTGCAAGTATAGTTAATTTTTATGAATGTGACCCACCTTTTATGTAAGGTGATACGTTCCTCTTGCTCCTTATTCTAACTTTAACATAAGATTCATAGTTCCTAGTAATATGTAGATTGAGGGTTGCTTCACAATATCTCAGCGGCAACTTAGACTTCGAAGAATCTTGTTTCAAGTAAGATGATACATTCTGCTCCTCTTTTGGTTTCTAACTTTAATGTAGATAAAGATTTACAGTTTTAAGTAAGCTGTTGCAGTCATCAAATTAGGGGGCAACTTGACAAAATCTCAATAGCAACTCGGACGTCGATAAATCTCCATTCAGGTAAAAGTTGATACATTCTTGCTTCTCCTTTGATTTCTAACTTTAAGAGAATTCATCAAATTAGGGGGCAACTTGACAAAATCTCAATAGCAACTCGGACGTCGATAAATCTCCATTCAGGTAAAAGTTGATACATTCTTGCTCCTCCTTTGATTTCTAACTTTAAGAGAATATTTGTAGCTCCTAGTAAGTAGGAGGCATCAAGTTGGATTCAAACTTCTAAGAATCTTCAAGGTGAAACATTCGTACTCCTCCTTTGGTTTCTAACATTTACATAAAAAAAGATTTGCAGTTTCTTTAACATATCAAATTGGGGGGTTGCTCGACAATATCTCAGGAGCATCTTAGATTGCGATGAATCTCCTTTCAGATAAGGTGATACATTCCTGCTCCTCCTTTGGTTTCTTTAACATAAAATTAGTTCTTAGTAAGTAGAAGGCATCAAATTAGGGGCAACTCGATAATATCTCAGCAACAACTCGGACTTCGATGAATCTTCGTTGAAGTAAGGTTATACATTCTTTTGCCTCCTTTGGTTCTATTTTAACATAAGATTAGAAGGCGTCATCAAATCTCAGCAGTAACTCATACTTTGATGATTCTCCTTTCAGTTAAAGTGATTCATTCCTAGTCCTTTGGTTTTGAGTTTCTGATTAGTTAAAAGATCAATGAATTATCTTCCTATCAATTTAGACATTAATTGTTATAATAGACTAGAATGACTAGATTACTAAATTCAAGTCTAAACCTTAAAGTAGATTGATAGGGAATTAATATTGTGGACCTAAAATACTTGATGAGATTGATTATGTTTTGCGAAGGATATAAATAATTTTGCGAGATTAAAATTGTAATGCTCATAACTTTACATTTTAAGGCTATGGTGATGATAAATGACATCACATATATGCGAGATAAGAATCAACAAGATGAAGAGAAAGTCTTGAAAAAATTGAGTTACATAAACAACTTCTTGATATGTGTTATCCTTATAAAAGTATGATTGCCTTGAAATGATCAACACCGGATCTTATATTGTTTAAGTTTTCTTATTATAGAACCCCTTTGAAGCCATAATTAGTTTTGTTCACAGTACTGGCCGTACTGTATGCTAGGCTGTTTATGATTTCTTTGAGGGTAGTATAAGTGTTTCTTGTTTTAGGCGGAGATGAGATTTTTGGTTCTTGGTAAGTGATTGTTGGTTGGAAGTACGCATTAAGTTTGCACTTCAACTCATGTTAATTAGTTGATTTGCGGTAGAAGTTTTAGCACACTAGTTCACATTAGGGCTGTTAATGGATACATGAGTTCTGATTATCCGCTCTATTTTCGTTTTTATTAGTGGATAGGGAACTCCGTTAAAGACCATCATTAATTTATAGGAAACGAAAATGGATTTCTGATAATTATAGGAATAAAAAATAGAAACACTCATTTTCACATCCTCTAACTCGTTTCTGTTTCCGAATGATAATGTACCTTATATATATATATGTATATATATATATATATATATATACACACACATATGTATATACATATATAGTGAGAATATCTCTTGACAGTTTGATAAAAGTAAGACTACAGTAAGAGGTTAGAAACTTTTCAAAATTTTAATATGATTCTATGGCACACATTTAGGTATATTCATATGTAAATTTTGATCGACATAGTGGATTTCAAAATTCAAAATTCATAGATTGTTAATTTTTACATATATCAAAACTTCGTAGGTTTAAAATTTTAAAGTACTAGAAGAAAATTTATTGAAAAGTGAATAGTAATAATGATTTTAAATAGTTTTTTTGATAATGATAGTTAAAACTTCAGCTTTCGTTTCGAATTTTCGATTTAAAAGCGGAAATGGATGCAAAAGTGGAAACACTCACTTCGTCTCCGCTTCCATCTCCAATAAAACTTATTGGAAACAGAAGTGAAAGGTGCCATTTCCATTTCTGTCTCCAAACTGTTGACAGTCCTAGTTGACATAATAGGGAGATAGTGTTTTCATTTTTTTGTGTTTTACTAAGCCATATCATAATTTAAATAAATAAATATACATTGAGGCAACTAAAATTCATATAGTGACCTAAAAGCAAAATATATGAGTTTATGATCGCCGATCGAGAAGTAGATTTTTTAGAATACTTAGACAAAATAGGCAAAGAAAGTGTAATATCTTGGCATTTTGGAGTAGGTTATTAGGTTCGGATCCTGTTTATCGGGCCGTAGATAGGTTTTGATCATGTTAAGGTGTCATTCTAGGGCCACACTTTTATTTGAGTTAAATGTCTGGTTGATTGGATGTTTTATAGCAAAACATCCAATAAATTGGACATTTTCTCTGTCTGCATACAAACTAGCATGCGCTCTGTATGGTGCTCTCGTGTGCCTTTTTAAGATCCCTCCTTAGTTGAATTTGCCACTGAAAAGTGCCATTATGTGTTGAATATGCATCTTTAATGTGGATAAATTTATAAAAGGCCAATTGAAAAATCTACCTTGATTTGATTGAATTTCTCAAAGTTACTTGTTGTTTTAAGTATATTTTCCACACTGGTGCCGACCTGGTGTCATTCTCTAGATGCACATAAAATCTTCGAGCTGATCTGTCATGTTTTAGCTTAGTAGCAACTCAGACTTTGATGACTCTCCTTTAAGGTAAGGTGATACATTCATGTTATTCCTTATCTCACTTTAATATAAGATTTATAGTTCCTAGTAAGCAAGAGGCATCAAATTGAGGACAACTTGATAATAACTGAGTAATAACTTAGACTTCAATGAATCTCCTTTCAAGTAAAGTGATATATTCCTTCTCCTCCTTTGGTTTCTAACTTTAACATAAACTTTGTCCTAGTAAGTAGAACGCGTCAAATTGGTGGTAGTTTAGCAAAGCAATGCTCATACTTTAATGAGTCTCCTTTTAGGTAATTTTCTACTACTCCTTTGCTTTCTAACTTTAACATATATAATATTTGCTGTTTTTAATAAGCAGTTGAAGCCATCAAATTGGAGGGCAGCTCGACAATTCCTCAGTAGTAAGTTGGACAAAAACCTTCAGAATTCCCTCAATAAATAAAGTACTGAAGTGGTGCAACGCTCAATCTATTCTAAAAGAACAAAAAAGGAAGAATTCACATTACAAAGTTAGATGTCCACTCCCTAACCTTTCGACAAACAAAAGAGGCAAGAAACCCTAGAATCAATACTTCATGCTTGAAAAATCCTCCTGTTCCTTTCACCCCATCTTGCCCACAAAGTCACATGTAGAATCAGCTACCACATCTTCATATCCTCCTTGGCCATACAATGCATACTTCAAGCGAGGAGAAGGTTGTCCCTTGTATCAATCGAAGACAAGAACCCCTCTGAGCACTAAGCTTATCTAATAACATCTACCACATCTCCAGAGCGAATGGACACAACCAAAGCAAATGATCGAGGGATTCATCCTCCTCCCCACATAAAGGGCGCATTAGGTGTGGTCCATCAACAAAGTGGACTAGCCTATCACAGGTGGGCAACTAGGGGTGGCAATGAGCTGAGCGTCTCGCGAGCTACTCTGGTTCAGCTCGACTTGTTCATTCAAACGAGCCAAGCCCGAGTCCAAGAGATAGCTTGTTCATATAAACGAGTCGAGCCCGAGTTCGGCCGAGCTCGGCTCGGTTAACTCGCGAGCTGACTCGTGTCAAAACAAATTATTACATATTTTGAAACGACCCTATGATGTCCGCACGCTATATTGACTCGCTAGTGACGCATACATTTGACAACTGGGAAGAATATAAGGTCCTAAACTTTTTTTAAATACTCGATACCAGACTAAAGTTGCCAGCTTTGACACCCGTGAAGGCAGGCGGGTGGGGTGCAACTCTCACGAGTTTAGTCCGATATCGGCTAGTAGCTTTTATGCACCCCTCCAGTTTTCCTATAAATTAAACCTACCTGATTGCCACGCTCTGATACCTTATTGCTACGCTCTTGGCCAAGCCAAAGTTAATGGGTTTGGGCCGTCCAAAGTGGGTGGGCTCTTATAGTTAAAGTGTTATTTGGGTTGACCAAATCATTGGCTCTATAATAACTTAAATTAAACATGTCAAGTTGGTTGAGGAGGGCCCATCTCTGTCAAGTTGGTTGAGGAGGGCCCATCTCAAATGAGCTGGGCTTAGTCTCGACTCGAGTTCGATGGCGTTTCATTCGAGCGCTTGCTTGAGCTTAGCTTAGAGGTTGAAGTGAGGCTTGGGCGCGGCTCGAGATTGAGAATTTTTTAGTGAGCCGAGCTCGAGTGCGACACAGGTCGGCTTGGCTCAATTCATTGCCAGTCCTATGGGCAACCTTTGAAGAGAAATTCTCCATTGAAGAACCTTGACCCTAAGAGGACTTTTAGGAGACCAAACATACTTGTAGAACAGATGCCAAGTGCCCCACATGCAAGGACCCTATAAGTAGATCTGATTAAAAAAGATCGAGGAGGTTGCCATCTTTGTACCCTGTAAGTAGAAAGGATGCCAAGTGCCCCCTCCAATTGTTGTGACACCCTAATGATAGAGACAGGTGGATGTGCAAGAACCCTTTGCAACTGTTGTCGGGGTCCCTTTTTAGGAACTTTGTTTAGAAGTATTATGCTATTCAATTGGAGTATCATCATATAATATGCCATTGTGTTTTGAGTGGTTTCTCTAATGTTCTTATTCTACAAATCAAGATATGGAGATTTGTTTCTTTTTGCAAGATTTTTGAAGATTATGCTAGTGATGTCTAAGTTTGTTTCCTCCTTTTCTTGATGATGATACCATAAGGTTTATGGGGGCACTGCGCTATGCAATTCTCTTCAACCTGTCGATGACCAACCAATTCAAAAGTCTGAAAATTTCTAACTTAGGGACTATTTTATGTTTTATGTCAAGAGAATGCCCTGCAAAGGAGCTTAAGGTTTAGCGTACATCATAATTGTTGAGTGCATTGGGGAGTGAATGGGTGATTCTATGGTAGTGCTTACTGCTTAGGCCGTGATCAGCATGCCTAACTATTATGTGGGAATAATTTGAACTCATATTCTTTATGACACAAAGTAGAACTGTATTTTGTTTTTAATTGGGTACTCTAGTAGTAGCAAATATGTAGTTATATGTACTAATGCATTTTTTTGTTCAAGTTCATATGGGGAGGTCTACTGTGCAGATTGACATGGCACTGTAAGTCATTTAATTGTACATGCAAAGAGACTAATGTTCCTGCTTTGAATCTAAGGTTACTGTTTTCTAAAATTTACACGTTATTTGGCTTAATAAATTTTCCAAGTTGTTCAATGTCCATTTCTCCCCGACTCCCCAACACACACGCATGATGCATTTGTTCATGTGAGCATGGTTCGAGTCGGCTCATATTTGGGCGAGGTGAGTCACACTTGACTCATTGCAACTCACATCGTATTGGACGAGCCAAGTGCAGTTTGCTGTGATCCGGCCCAATTCAGATGGGTTTTGGGTTTTGTTGTATATTTCATTGTTATAGGTCATTTACATTTATAATGACTTGTTTTTTATGAGTTTTCATCTAGATGTGTATTAAGTAAATATTTCTTCTAATTTGGTAAACAGTAAGAAATTTCTCCATTTGGTAAGTAATTAGTCCTTTTTCTCCAATTTGATAGGTAATTTACACATTTATATTGTTTAATAGGGTATATTTATCCTAAATTTGGGTTAATGTCATTGTTGTAACCAAACGACTAGAGTTAAAAGTTTACTTGTCCTATTTATTCATAAAAATAAAAAGATCTGAAAAAAATCATAAATTGGCCTGAATCGGCCTGAACCTGCCTGTCGGACTGGGTCGGTTTGATACATCTTGTATATGGGAGGATGAGTTAGTAGTTGGTGAACCTAAAGTTGGCTTAAAGTCATTGTTATTAACAAACCACTAGAGTTAAAAGTTTTGTTGTCATATATTTATTCATAAAATTAAAAGATCTGAAAAAAAATCATAAATTGGCTTGAATCGGCTTGAACCTGCAAGCTGGACCGAGTCGGTCTGATACAACTTGTATCTGGGAGGTTGAGTCCGTAGTTGGTGAACCTTGTATACGAGTAGGAATCTTGGTTTGAAATTTATCATCACTCAATGATTTAGAAATTTGCATGTGAAGTAAACAAGAGATAGTGGAGCAAATATGTTCTAAGTGAGAATTCACTCATGATTTGCAGACTATTCTTTTTTGCTTCCGAAGACGTAAGAAGTAAGTATGCAGGGTTTTGTTGGTTGGCTTGCTTTTAAGGCACAAAAGCTGCTTACCAGTTCTCTTCTAGATAGAAAAGAAATCAGATGCATCAATGCATCAAGTTAACATGATAATGAAACCCTCTGTACTCCATCTTCTATATATATAAGTGGACGTGTGTACGCACATTGTCCCTTGGAATGATATTGGCCATAACTCCCTCTGGGGATGGAACAATCTACTGCTTGGCTGCTGGTATGAAAAGATCTAGCAGATGTGAATAGGGAAGAAGAGGACCCAGATGATGCTATTTTCTTCCTTTTTCCTTTTTGTTAGTTTTTAGCCTTTTATGCTTTTAAGCAACTGATTTGGAAAAGTTTTCCCGAAGTACTTGATTTGACAGACAGTAAAGATCGGGATCAGTTAGCTGCCTTTTATATTTGGATTTCAATTGATGGACATGGTTGTGCATCCAATGCTCTTAGACAGTCAAGATTGGGATCAGTTAGCTGCCACTAATTTGGATTTCAAGGCATGGTCATGCATCCAATGTAGTAATCGAGTCCAATAAATGTTATTAATTGTTACTGAGACTTCGAATAAATGTTATTAATTGTGACTGAGACTTTGACCACAGCCTTTCTCAGGAACACAACTGAGTTGGTGACCTTCAAGGCTTAAGTGGAAGAAGAGATATGATGGAACATAAAATATTAGATGCAATGGAAGCATTTCTCAGGAAGAAACCGGCATATATTCATTGAACATGAAGAACAAAAATACAACTTGATCGTTATACAGTCACCGTATATCACATTGATCTGCTGATCTTCTCCTTTAAATGAACTTGTGCCTAGTGTCATGCTTCCCTACCTGTTGCCCGCATAAAAAAGAGTGGCACACTGACAATGAGTATAAAACCCATGTAGAGCTTATTCTCTCTCTCTCTGTGTGTGTGTGTGTGTGTAGCCTTTTATGTTTTTAATCAACTGATTTGGAAAGTTTTCCCTAAGTACTTGATTTGGTAGATAGTAAAGATTGGGATCGGTTGGCTGCCTTTTAGGTTTGAATTTCAATTCATGGACATGGTTGTGCATCCAATGCTCTCAGACAGTCAAGATTGGGATCAATTCGCTGGCTAATTTAGATGTCAAGGCATGGTCATGCATCTAATGTAGTAATCGAGTCCAGTAAATGTTATTAATTGTTACTGAGACTTTGACCATAGCCTTTCTCAAGAATACAACTGAGTTGGTGACCTTCAAAGCTAAAGTAAAAGTTGAAGTACGATGGAACATAATAAAATATGAGACGCAATGGAAGCATTTCTCTGGAATAAACCGGCATATATTCATTTAGCATGAAGAACAAAAAATACAACTTGATCGTTATACAATCGTTGTATATCACACTGATCTGCTGATCTTCTCCTCAAAATGAACTTGTGCCTAGTATCATGCTTCCCCACCTGCTGCCCTCATAAAAAAACAGTGGCACATTGGCAGTGAGTATAAAACCCATGTAGAGCTTATTCTCTTTCTCTCTCTCTTTGTATGTGTACTGGCAACATAGTATATCAAAGACTGTTAGATCTTAAGCATAGGGTGTATGTTTTAAAAAAGGCAACAAAAAACGAAAACATACGTGAGCTGGCGCACAGGTGGAGAAACTGCCCCGTACACCACCCGCCCGAATGAAATGCGGGACGGTTCCACATTTCAAATAATGTGATAAATTTATGCTTCTTTGCTTTTGATTTTCTAATTAGTTTAGATGTTAATTTTTTTATTGTGAACTACAATGATTAAATTGTTTGATTAAAACTTAAATGAAAAAGTAGACTGATAGTTTAACAATATAGGAAATTAATATTGTAGGCCTAGATATATAATGCAAGGTTGATTGTGTTTTTGTGTAGGCTCTTTTCTGTGCCCCCCCCGGTAGGATTCATATTTGGGCCTTAGTCTGACATCGATTACTTTACAAAAACTTCACCCAACTTTCTCTATTGCACCTTCCCAAGCTTAGCGATTCGACTGTTTCTAGTTGGGTAAACTTAGTTTATTGGCCGAGTTAACTTAATAGTGCTTTAACGAGCTGAGCTCGGCTAAATACGAGCTGAGTTCCTTTCTTGGCATTCCAAGCTCGAGCCCACAAAATGAGCTTAGGTTAGGCTCGGGCTCGGGCTCGGGCTTGAGCTCGAATAATCTTAGTCAAGTTTAGCTCGAGCGAGTTGTAGCTCGGCTTAGCTTGGCTCGTGGGCACCCTTAGTTGGAGCCAACAAATTGAGGGCAGCTCAACAGTATCTTAGTAGTAAATCATTCTTCGGTGAATCTCCTTTTAGGTAAGGTGATATGTTGTTGTTCCTCCTTTAACATAAGATTTGCATTTCCTAGTAGTGAGTAGGAGGCATCAATTTAGGGGCAGCTCGACTATGTCTCCACAGCAACTCAAACTTTGAAGAATCTCCTTTCAAGTAAGGTGATATATTCTTACTCTTAGGCTTCTAACTTTAGCATAAAATTTTTTTTGTAGGTTTTGGTAAGTAGTTGGAGGCATCAAATCCGGGACAGCTCGACAACATCTTAGCCAAAACTCAGACTTTGTTGGATCTCCTTTTAGGTAATGTGATACATTCTTACTCCTCATTAGGTTTCTAACTTTGACATGGAAAAGATCTCTAGGTTTTAGTAAGTAGTTGGAGGCATCAAATTAGGGGCAGCTTGGACTTCGAAAAAATCTTCAACCAGGAAAGGTAGTATATTCATACTCCTCTTCGGGTTTCTAACTTTACCATAAGGTTTGAAGTTCCAAGTAAGTAGAAGGCCTCAAATTGGGGACAATTTGACACTATCTTAGCATCAATTTTAACTTCAATGAATCTCCTTTAGGTAAGGTAATACATGCCTTCTCCTCCTTTGGTTTCTATCTTTAACATAGATAAGATTTGTAGTTTTTAGAAGGTAGCTGGATGCATCAAAGTGGAGTTGCTCGGCAATATCTTAGTAGTAGTTCAGATTTCGATGGATCTCCTTTTAGGTAAGGGACATTCTTGCTTCTTTTTTGGTTTCTAGCTTTAACATAAGATTGTAGTTTCTAGAAAGTTGAGGCATCAAATTGAAGGCGGGTCGACAATATCTTAGCCGCAACTCGGACTTGGATGAATCTCTTATCATATAAGGTGATACATTCATGCTCTTTTTTTAGTTTCCAACTTGAACATATGATTTGTAGTTCCTAGTAAGTAGAAGGCTTCCAATTGGGACAATTCGACAATATCTCAGTAGAAACTTTGATTTTGATGAATATCCTTTCAAGTAAGGTGATACATTCCTGCTCCTCATTCAGCTTCTTCCTTTAACATAATATGATTTGTAGTTCCTAGTTAGTAGGAGGCATCAAATTGGAGGTAACTAGGCAATATCTCAGCAGCAACTCAGACTTTGATGAATCTCCTCTTAGAAAGGTAATATAGCTCTTCCTTTGATTTCTTTAACTTTACCATAATATTTGTAGTTCCTAGTAAGTGAAAGATATCATATTTAGGGCAGCTCAACAATATCTCAAGAATAACTCGAACTTCGATAAATCGCCTTTTAAGCAAGGTTTTAGACTCCTACTTCTCCTTTATTTTCTAACTCAAATAGATAATATTTGTAGTCTTTAATAATTAGTTGGGGCCATCAAATTAGGAGGCAACTCAAGAATATCTTAGCAGCAAATTGGAGTTCGATAAACCTACATTCAAGTAAGTTTATACATTCATGTTGTTCCTTTGGTTTCTAACTTTAACATCAAAGATTTGTAATTTTTAGTAAATAGTTGGTGGCATCAAATTGGAGGCAACTTGACAATATGTAAGCAACAACTCCAATTTTGATGATTCTCCTTTTAGGTAAGGTAATAGATTCTTGCTCCACTTTTGATTTCTAACTTTAACATAAGATTTAGTTCCCTATAAGTAGGAGGCATCAAATTGGGGGCAGCTCAACGAAAGCTCAGTAGCAACTTGGACTTTGATAAATCTCCTTTCAAGTAAGATGATGCATTCATTCGGACCCTTAGGTTCTAACTTTAACATAGATAAGATTTGCAGTTTTTAGTAAGTAGTTGGAGATATCAAATCGTAGGCAGATCGACAATATCTCTGCAGCAAGTCAAATTTTGACGAATCTCCTTTCAAGTAAGCTAATACATTCTTACTCCTCCTTTGATTTCTAGTAAGTAGGTTGCGTCAAATCGGGAGCAGTTTGACAAAATTTAAGTAGTGACTTGGACTTCGATGAATCTCTTTTCAAGTAAGGTGATACATTCATGTAAGATTTGTAGTTTCTAGTAAGTAGAAGGCATTGAATTAGGAACACTTCGACAATATCTCAGTAATAATAGAGACTTCGATGAATCACCTTTCAGGTAAGATTTGCTCCTCTTTTTGTATCTAACTTTAACATATATTCGATTTACACCTTTTAATAAGTGGTTGCAATCGTTAAATTGGGCGCAACTCAATAAAATATCAATAGCAACTCAGACTATAATAATCCCCTTTCTAGTAAGATGATACATTTATGTTCCTTTGGCTTCTTCTAACTTTAATATATATGTGATATCCAACTTTTAGAAAGTAATTGCCGTCATTAGATTGGGTGCAACTCAACAAAATATTAGTAGCAACTTGAACTTCGATGAATCTCCTTTCAGGTAAGGTGATACATTCTTACTCCTTTGGTTTCTAACTTTAGCATAAAATTTGTAGCTGCTAGTAAGTAGGAGGCATCAAATTGGGGGTATGTTTGCGAAGATTTTTCTAACCTTCGTCGGGACCTGACCTAGACACATCTCTCCTATGTCGGATTATTCGGAAATCTATTTTTTTGTTTATCTAGAGAATTATAGGTCGGTTTTATATTTTATCGGACTATGAGAGCTTGGGATTAGCCCTCAGGGAATCCGGGACTTCGAATCAAGCGAAGATTCGAGTATATGACCTCTCTCCATTGACCTCGGTCAGTGTTAATTACGCTGAGCGACTGTTCGGCAACCCTTGATTAACCGTCCGTATGATGCCCTTATAACATGCAACACTACTACTACAGGCAGCACATGCATATGAAGATATATTTTAGGTTAAACTCTTGGCCTCACCCAAGTTTAGGATGTGTTTATATGATTTTGGATTGATTCCAAGCTATCTGGATTAATTCCAAGTATATTGGATTGACTCCAAGTATTCCGGATTGATTCCAAGTATTTTAGACCCATAAGGGTATTTTTGTAATTATGCCAAGTTGGAGGGTATAGGGACATTATGATTATTTAAGTGTATGAAATGAGTTTTAATGATTTAGGAAGGTTTCAAAACCTTAGGAGGTATTTTAGAGTTATTTCAAGTGTGTTTGGATTGTAAGGGTATTTTGGTAATTTTGCCTAAATTGGATTTTTAGACTTAAAGTCTATTTTTATATTTTTCTGAGATTTTTATTTATTTTTATCATATTGAGGGTATTTTGGTAATTTTACCCATCGTATTAAGGTTTGGAGGGTATTTTGGACATATGAGAGATTTTGATATTTTTAAGAATTTTCTGTGACTTTTACAGATTTTTAACATGTATGAGGGTATTTTTGTAATTTGTATTAAGCTCTAGGGGCATTTTAGTCATTTCAGAATTTTATATATTTTCAGATTTGGTTCTCTGTTTTTTACTGGTTTTTACTGAATTTTACTGATTTTTTTATTAATTTTACTGATTTTTATTAATTAATTAGGTATATGAAGGATATTTAAGTTATATTTTGGATTTATGTAATTTCCAGATTTTGTTTTCTGATTTTTATTGAGTATTACTGATTTTTACAGAATTTTACTGATTTTTATATTTATTTTATTAATTTTAGATAATTTTCACAGATTTTATTAATTAATTAAGTATGTGGAGTATTTAAGTCATTTTTTAACTTAAGTATATTATTTTATGTCTCAATGTTTCATTATTAAGTTTTAATTATGAGTCTAAGATTAGTTATGTATGGGATGAGGCCAATGATATTTTAGAATATTTAATTATATGTTTTATGTATTTTAATTAGTTATAAAACTAATTATTTTGCATATGAAAATATAGTAACATAGTGTTACTTAAATAGTAGATTCATGAACACACATGCACACACATATGCTCAAAGAACAAATAGTAGCATTTATTTATTATTTCGGCATAATCCCGTCTTATAGGACGGTGATTTTACAACATAAATTTGGCAGAACTTCCCCTTAGGAATAAACATTAGGAAGAGAGCCCTCCAAGAAAATATCTCCTCCAAATCGCAGCAAACTCGGGCAAGAGCACCGGATTTGGTCTTCAAATTGACAGAGTTTCTCTTAGGAAATTTAGGGCCAAATGGGCATGGGGCTTCTTCTTACCCCTTGGGGGGTATTTATAGGCTTCAAAGTCTTAACCGGTGGGGTTACCCACCGGAATGCTTGAGGTGGGGGGGTACCCACCGGTTGCCTCTTCCTCCTCTCCCTCTCTTTTTAAACTTTTTAATCACATGGGTGAGAGAGAGATGTAAGAGGACATTAAAAAAAGAGAGAGAGAGAGGGGGAGAATCCGGTGGGCACCCGCCCACCGGTTTGGGAACCGGTGGGGGGAGGGTTCTCCTCCCCCATTTCCTCCACTTTTTGCTTTTTTGGGCTCTTTAATGCCTTGGTTTCAGGTTTTGGGGGGGGGGGTTTGGCCAATGTGAAAAGGGTTTAGACCCAATAAATTCAGGTTTTGGCCTCATGTGAAAGGGGTTTTTAGGATGAGTATTAAATGGGGTTCACATGGGATTCTTAACCCATGTGTGAATGGGGTTAAGACCCCTATTGTAACGACCCGGCATCCTATGACCGGAGACCCGATCACTAAATGGATGTCGGCCCATTAACTACGGGTTCACACCCGAATCTCACACAATACATCTGGAGGAGTAAGTGCTAAACAAGGCTAAATGTATCAATCTCACGGACTACAAAGATATAACAAGTGCGCAGGAAGGAAGATAACAACGTCCGTATACAGTCCAACAATAATTATATGGTCCAACAAATTAAATAAGTACAGGCAGAAGGAAAGTACAACAACATCGGGGCATACCCCGGAACTGAGACAGCTGCTGGTCCGCACACCAAGAAGGCACCACACGCCACCACACGCCGCGAAGTCCACACCTGAAACCGCAGGGAGTGAGCCACACCAGAATTGGGCTCAGTAGGGATCATCCGATCCCCTGCCTCCCACTCACACACCCACAAGTGCAACAACGGGGATATATGGCAATTAAGTAAAGCAGTAAACATAGCACCCAAATCTGATATGAAACGTACGATAAGCAGTGTAGCAAGAACCATTCTAAGCAACCCGAAGAACCAAACACAGAGTCACGTCTCATAGCCAAAGTCCACGAAGCGACTGAACCACACTGTCGACCGAAGTCAAATGTCGCCTCCCAACACTACCACCACTGCTCACGCCTGTCCACCCCTACAGTGTTCCGGGGCACTGTAGGGTGAGGCAGTGAGCCAAACTAGGACTAGCTGGAACCAGTGTACCGCCACTGTCAGCTACGTGTGCACACAAGCAGTTTAGACTACTGTCCTACCGTCCGGATTGCCTCCACGCTAGGCCTCAGCGCTTCAGGAGGGCCCTGGGGACCGGCGAACCCCCGTCAAGCCGAAGCTACAGGAACTACCCACAACCTTAACCTCCCGGGCTGCGTCAGGCCAAAGGGCTAAGGGTACCACTCGTAACCTTGATCAAAGGTCACATCAGGCCCAGTAGCTACAGGGGTAAAACAACTCCACAACCAGCTCCACAGCAAGAAACGCGCCGGAAGCTGCCACGACAAACAGGGAAACCCGACCCGCTGAGACCAAACAGCAACCCCTCGGATAGCGTACCGGCTACTCCGGCCCGACGGGCTCAAGGTGGTTCTGCTTCCCTCAGCCAAAGGTAAAACACAACATGTACCCCTCCTCCCACTGGTACGGCACAATGCCTCACCCCCATTGGCCCATGGTGACAAACGTAATCCACAGTCTTTCCGATCCTCAGTCGTATAAGCACACACACATATATAACATGATGTAATTCCGCTCACGCAGAAGTCCTTAGTCTCAGTGTACAACGTAAAACATGCATTTGAACCGCCCAACAGTGAAACACATGTTAAAACCAGCACTTAGACGGTTCTGTCTTGGATCGCGTCAACCGAGGTCGACGCCATTCAAGCCCCTCAGACAGGTTCATTTAATAGCCAAATTATTCCTTGAAACGCGTCGTCATAGGGAGTCGCCCTTTAAAACGCGTCCACGTCCACAGACGCCATTCACATCGAAATTCCAGATTTACATACCCTTACTCGGGGTGATTTCCTGCCTAAATGGCGTCATGATGGCCCGACGTCCTTTCAAAAAGGCGTCGTCCATCCATGACGTCATTTAGCGCAAGAACCCCTAATCCGTGAAATCTCGAATCAGGGAGGTTTCTGCCCAGTACGACGCCCTTTGAAAGGCGTTGACCAGGCACGACGCCGTTTAGCGCCAGAAACCTGGTTCCCTGGTTCAAACCGAGGGTTTCTCCCTTAACCCCAAAACACCCCGAAAAGCCCCAAAACAAGAAGGGGAGGAAGAGGAATTCAACCACCACAAGCATGCTACGAATCCACGTTCACAAGCACAGCCATTCCCACAAGGAAATCCCCTAAACATGCTCAATCTAGCCCCAAACACGTCATGCCATGCCAAGGAAAACACGAACAACACGTGCAAGGTTCGTCCCCCTACCGGTTCTTGAACTCCTCCAAGTTCCTCGCCGCCGACCCGCCGCACCGCAGACCGCCGCCGGTATCCTCGAGGACGCCGCCACTCCGCCGGGACGTCGGCCGCCGTCCGGAGAAGGGAACGCCGCGAAGGAGGTGGTGGAGGTAGAGGTGAGAGGTAAGGAGGCTATGGAGTGATGGAAGAGGAAGGGAGGAAGGAGGGCGGAGGGAACGGAGAGGGCGAAGAGAGAGAGGGTGAAGGCGAAAATGAGGGAAAGAAGGGGAGGCTCGCGGGATCAATCTGAATCTAGCTAAAACGCGTCGATCGAGGCAGACGCCAATCAGTCTGACAAGACGGGCCGTACTGACAGCGCTCTGAAACGCGTCGCTTACCGCGGACGCCGTTCAGACGACAGGACAGGCCGTACTGACAACGCTCTGGCGCCGCACCCTGACACCGCAGGGTCACAGTCTGAATCGCGTCGACCGAGCTGGACGCCGTTCAGACGATATGACAGGGGCCGTACTCTCGCGGCCCGAAACCCGCCCACGTGACGCACACGTGGCACAACAGCAAGCAAACCTAAATGGCGTCCACACACCCTGACGCCTTTTGAAAGGCGTCGAGCAGTGCAGACGTCATTCAGTCTGAACTCTCAAGACCCCCCTCCAGGGTCCAAACCAGGGGATCCGGCCCGAACCCGACCCGAATACAGAACCCGAAACCTCAGTCCTTACACCTATTAACTCCCATTCATCCTAATTAATCCCCCCCCCCCCCCTTTTCTTTGAATTTAAAATGGGAAAGAAGGGAGGGAATCTCCTCCCCCCCCCCACCGGTTTCCCTCTTGGAACCGGTGGGGGGTTCCCTAACCGGTGGGGGGGCTTCTCCCCCTCCCTTTTGCCCTCTGTTTTTTTTTTTTTTAAAAAAGGTTCCAACAGGGTAGTTGGACGAAATCTAAGCAGTAGCTCGAACTTCGAAGGATCTCCTTTCAAGTAAGGTGATACATTCCTGCTCTTTCTTTGGTTCCTACCTTTTACATAGATAATAAGATTTATAGTTTTTAGTAAGCACTTGGCGGCATGAAATCGGGATAGCTTGATGATATCTCAGTAGCATCTTGGATTTGGATGAATCTCCTCTCAAGTAAGGTGATATGGTCCTGCTCCTCCTTCGATTTCTAATTTAAACGTAAAGATTTATAGTTCTTGGTAAGTAGGCACCATAAAATTAAGGGCAGCTCAACGATATCTTAGCAGCAAGTCAGACTTTAATGAATCTCCTTTTATGTTAAGTATGATACATTCCTTCTCCTTTCGTTTCAAAACATAAGATTTGTAGTTCCTAGTTAAGTGGAAAGCTTCATTAAATCTCAATAGCAAGTCTGACTAGGATAAATCTCTTTTCAGTAAGGTAATACATGAGGGTGACTTGCTTGCAAGCACAAGGGTCAGTATAGGGTAAAGACCGGGGTCGGCCCCATTGTGAATTTGAGGCAAAGATAAGTAGAATGCTAAGACTTTTTTGTGAGGCATCGAGTATTTGAGTTCAGAGTCGCCAAGAGTTCTTCAAATCCTAGGAGAGTTTGAAAGTAGTCAAGCAAGAAAGACAGTCCGAAATCGAGTAAGGTTTAATAGTTATTAGCTTATTGCCATTAGAGTGAAATACTGTCCCGAAGTAGTGAGAGAAGGATTTTCTTCTCTTAAAAGAAATCGAATATTAAAATAGAAAGACTTGGCTAAGGCAGAACTTGGAATAGCCATTTCGCTATCGCTTGCTAACTCATTTGAAGAAAGTCAACCCATGCGCCAATCAACGGTTCTGAGTTCATTCTATTAAAATCAAAAGTAGACGGCTTTGTCGGGCGATTCCTCTTTGAGCAATTTGGCTTGGCCACTGGCCCTCATTAAGGAAAAGCCCCGGTTTGGTCTTATGGGAAGTGACACTTATCAGTGCATTGAGAAGTGGTACCTAGGTCTATAGCCAATGACCTACATACTTCACTGTAAGATTTGTCGCCAACACCACATAGGAGGGAGCAAGATCTACCCTGTCGGGGACTAATCATCCGGTCTCATGGCTATTGAATAAGCGGAAACCCTCTAATGAATGGGAAATGTTTTTTGGTTTCACTCTATACTTTACTTTAAGAAGTCAACCAAGCTAAGTTCTTAAAAAAAGGAAGTCAGTTGAGTAGGATCGGCAGCAATAGGAAGATCACCATCGTGAATATGGATAGTAGCAAGCTATCGTCTAGCCATCCTTATAACGTCATTATAGGCATTACCGATGGAATGGTTTTGCCCAATGTTTCGTCCAGAAGACTAAAACAAAGGAATTCCTCCCAGGGTGTGGGTCAAGACAGGAGTTCACCATCGATTCTTTTGGTTTACCCTAACACCTTTCCTCTCGCTTTCTTGCTCTGTCAATTCCGTTACCTAGTTACGAGCAACGGGGCCCGAGCTGAATTGATTGTGATCTATGATCTATCTTCATTCCCTCGGGGAATTTTTGCCATAGGAGTAGGACTTCCTTTTGTTTCTAAAATCGGGATTTCGTTAAACGTCCTCCTCTAAATTGTTGCGTTCGTATAGAAGCTATCTTTTTCAAGTGAAGCGTATGTGTAAAGCTTGTGTATCCATTGAGTCTAACGATTGAAATCGAGGGTTGGCACTCTCGTAACTCAAAGAGGTGGCACAACCAAACTGAAGTTGCGAGCGGGGAAGATGACTGAGATTGAAGAAGTAGATGAAGGACCTTTATGGGAGGATTAAGATGCTGTCAGACCAAGAAGGAATATTAGACAAGTATACCATTGCCATATGGTGAACAATATGCCAACCCGAACTGTAAAGAAGTTGGGCAAAAGGAAGGAAGACCTCGAGCCAGCCGATGTGATCATCTCTAGATGAAGGGAAGTCCAAGGCCATCTGCTCCGTTCCATTTGAGGTACGACTAGGAAATTAGAAAAGCCTGGTAACCTTCTTTGTTATTGATGCACTTGTCCAATACAACGCGATGCTCGGTTGGGATTGGATCCACACCAATCTTTGTGTTCCCTCTAGGCTTCATTAGTGTAGAATGCTGTGGAAAGGTGATAGGGTTATAGTGATTGAGGCCGACCGACAACTGTTTGCTAGATAAACTGGAGTTCCTAGGGAAAAGGAATATTACTCTTGACGTCCTAAAAGGCTGGACAGGCACAACCCTCGAAGGCAGACTGATACTTGTAGCGTAAGCCTCATCTTGAAACAAATGATGCAGTAACCATTTTGACAAGGCTATACCAACTTACCAGGGGCTCTTCTTTTTCTTTGCTCACCACAGGGGGATGGAATTCCAATCAGTGGGGCCTCTTTATTCAATCTCTTTCTCTTTAGGTCAGGGATTGACAACCTATTGATCAAGGAAAGCACAAAGGCAAAGGAACTCTTCCTTCTCTAGCTTGGGTTTGATTTCCGGATCTATGCTTCTAGTTTGAGTTTTTTAGCTCCTTATCCAGTAACGGGCGGAGAATACTGTTAACAATGCACATCTCGTCTTTTTTCACTTCTTTAATGCTAGAAAGCATAACCTTATAAGAGTAGAATGACAAGTCAGAAAATTCCCCGAAGGGTATAGAAGAAGTAATTGCGCAAGAAGCCCTGTGACCGGGATAGGAATTGGATTGGACGGAGATGTCGTTACACGATTTCGTCACCCATATCCTGACCCATCTATTTTGCATAGTGAGCGTACATCGTACATAGTCGCATTCGCTGAGTTGTCTATGAAGAGTAGTGCAATGTCACCCCAGTCAAAAATCAATGAAGTGAGGTACTGTTGGTTGGGCAAAAATTGTTTCAATCCTCCCCTTCTATTGTTTATGGTATCCACATTGTGAACTCTGAAATTAGTCCTGTTTCTTTTTTTAGACAAGAGACTAAAATTAGAAGAGTGTCCATGGTATGCTTTTAGTGTGTGCTGCTTCGTTTAATAGTGTGAGCATAGTGAGGAAGAGAATTTCATACACGATAGAAGCACAGGAAGGGAGCGGTAAGGTAAGAAAGATAAATTGAAGCACGAGTCCCCTTCATGAAATTAAACAAACTTAGTGGAGTTTGGTCCTAGTTGGTCCAAAGACATTAGCTTTTGCTTTTCGTTTAGTGCTTGCAGGATTACCTGAAGTATGCTTACGCGGAAGAACTACACGAAGGAACCGAACCCTGGGCATCTAAGTTGATAGCCGCTACATCAACAAGAGCTTAACGAACCGCAAGAACAGAAAGATCTTGTTTTTATAGCTGTTGTTTGTTTGGCCAACGCTCGTCTTTCTCTTTTGAGCCGGATGGGTAACCATTCCTTCTAATCTCCCCCCTTCTCTAATGCGCATGTTGAGACTGAGCTTCCTTCCATCTGATCTAAGCCTATTGCACCTCCCTATCACCTGCCTTCAACTGCCTTTCTATTGCGTGTGTTGTTAACTCCTCTTCACCTTCCATACGGAAAGTGTCTTACTCAGAAGTAATAGACTGATTAGATTAAAAGGAGGAGATATTCTTCATTAAAGTCAATTTCAATTATTTATTGAATTATTGAATTCAGAGAAGAGAAGATTGCGCGAATGAAAGAGATAGAAGAGCAGTATGAAAGAGCTCAACAAAGGAAGCGATGAGAGTTTCTTTTAGTTATTTAGAGTCGCTGCAGAAGGGAGGGCTTTAGCAAGATAGCATGAATTTCAATTTCAAGAGATAGACTTGAAGATGTAGAATTATTTACCAGAGGATCGTGATCGTCTCTTTGAGATGCTAAGAAAAGAGGGTAAAGAGGCATTAGGCCGACTTATTCATCTTTATGACTGATAGTGCTAGCACATTCGTTACGCCGAAAAAAGGTCAAAGTCATTGAAATTAGCCCTTATGAGGCCTCCCAACAATTCACTTATGCCAGTAAACGCTCCACCAATACCTTATACCAATGCCTTACATTGATATTCATTCAATACTTAAGACCTTGCTCTGCATCTTCTCTTTCCTCGTCTTCAATTTCCTTCCTAAACTATTGAATTCTTTATAAAAGTAGAAGTTCCCACCATCATCATTTTCCTAATGTGGTTGCAGTTTGGACTTCCCCTACGTCCAATCAACTTTAACGGAAGGCTCATCATCAGATTTTAGGCAGGATATAAATAGAAGTAAACATCACCATCAACATCATATTCACTATCTGCATCATCACCAGTATCAACATCACGACTTTCTTAAATGCGGTTGTGCTTGCGAGAAGCACAGATGAAGCTCTTTTATCTTTAGGAGAGCGGGGTAGCTCAAGAAAGACAGTCAGGATAGAAGCTTGGGCCACATAAGGCATTCCTGTTTTGGGTAGACATACCAACCGAGATTCAGTGTATTTTAAGAACCGAACCAACCGTTACAGTGCTCAAGAACAACAAGCAGCTGACTTTCCAGAAAGCACTTACTTTGAAAAAAAACTTTTTCGATTGTTGCGAGAAATGCACGGAAGAAAGAAAAAGCAGAGCCTTGAACCTCATGTTTTTCTCTATAGAACTTGGCCTCTAGGAGGCTTTTCATAAACAAGAAGAGTGAGCTTAGAACAGTAGATGGATTTCCAGCATCTGATAGGAAAGTCAGAGAAAAGCGCATTCATGGAAAACCTGAAATACGGTAGTTGCTAGAGTAAGTCTTCTTCTTTCTCTTCTCCACCTATGCCCGCACGACAGAGTAGTTAAGAGTCCTTTAAGCTCTGTTGTTGCTCTTAAAGTCAGAAGAGGATCCCGGGTGCTCTCTTCTGTTAGCGGTTCTTCCATTTTATTCTCGTAGGTAGTGTGTTTCATTCGTTCTCCGTTCTTGTAGTCAAGGGAAGGGAACTCTGCTCTTAAATCAAGTTATGGATCACTTTCTCTCAGGGTTACTGCTATGGGAAGTCATGTTTTCGGCTCTGAGACTTCTTTGCTTTATAGTAAGCATTGGTGGTATGATTCCATCTACTCTCTCTATTTTCTCGTGGAATAATAGTAATATTCCTTTCTTTACCAGATACCTCCTCTGATAGTAAAGACTTTATCGAGCTATCTTTTAATAGTGGATTGAAAGCACACTAAACTCAAGTCAAAGAAAAGCTCCTTTCAGGAAAGGCATAAGCTAGATCACTTTAGTTCTTTCTCTTTCACCGCCCCTACTGTATGTAGGAAAATAGCCAGATCCCCTTGGCATGAAAGTGAGAGCTCTGCCTTACTTACTGCTCTTCTTGTAAGCTTTTGTATAGCATCTACATATGAGAGAAGAATGCAGTTTTTGCCACATTCAACCCAAAAATTTTCCAATGAATCCGCAAGTCTATTGCCTTCTCGACATGAATGATTGATTATCAGATGGAATCTTTCATACAACCTTATAACTTCTTGCCACCAAGGTAATGTTATCCAAGGGGGCTTCAACCTCCTCACAATCATATCAACAATGATTTTTGAATCCATCTCCACGATAAAAGGCCTGCAATTCAAAACCTCACAGATTCTAATCCCTGTCAGCAAGTAGGTCTTCATCCCCTAGCATAGAGTCAGTTTAGGGTATCCGTCAATCTACAAGTGAGGAATGGGATTCAAAGCTAACCCCGGAGCTGGTGTATGAGTTTTTGACCCGCCTTTTTGCTATTATATCATAAGTAAGGAAGTTGAGATGAGAAAGTCAGCGTGTTGGTTAAAGGGTGAGAGCTCCCACGGGATAGAATAGTGAAGTTGACTTTTGCACAACATCTGAAAGAAAGTGAGAACCCTCGTCACCCTTTTGAAGAATAAGCAACTAACTAACCCTTGATAGAGTCACCCTAGCCCGCAAGCGCCTCGTCTTTGCTCAGTTGTCATTGTTGTTTGCAGCCTTCTACGGAGAGCGTGTACATAGCTATCTAGAACCTCGGTATCCCCTTTGCGTCAACGTGCCATTGTTGTTTGCCGCCTTCTACGGAGAGCGTAGACCATCTTCTATTATATGGGGACCTTACTGTAAGAGTGTGGTCTTATTTTGCTGATCTGCTGAACATTCAATCCTTGCCACAGAGTGTACTATTGAGGTGCTTTTGCTTCTTCACTAGATTCCCCACGTTGTCTATGTTGCATTTCTTAATGTCTGCCTTTCCACCCTCCGCGACAGAAGATCTAAAGCAGTCATTTGTAAGCAACTAACTGACCGATAACGTTGGTCAGCTATATGAAACACATCATATGTAAAGTCTATTGTTGAGACATATATTGCTAACAAGGGTAATGTTGACTTGCCGAGAACAAGAACTTGGAACCAATAAGAACATAGTTGTAGATAGAACAACATGTGCAAATCGATATTATTTATAGGAACCAGAATTTAATAAGAGTAGCGAAGGAATTTCACGGCTGGTTGGAAGCGTCAGAGTGGATTATAGAGAACAAGCGAGTGGAGTATACGTAACTCAAATCCTTTTCTCGCCAAAAAGAACGAGAAAGCTAGTGCAGTTGAAGTTAGTATGTTCCACTCTTTTCACTCTTTGGGCAGTCGAGCCAGTAAAGCCGTCCATCTGTCTGTGGTAGATCAAAAAGCAAGTAGGGTAGTTCGGTTTGAGATTTGCACTCTTTCTTTAGTGGGCTTTGGGTTGGTTAGTCAGCAAGTGGGGAAGTCTTTAAGTCTCTTGTCAATTTATCGGTCAGCGATAAAGCCATTCTGGAAGGAAAGCCGTGTTGCAAGGAGGGAAACCCTCAGGTGGCGTTGCAAACAGGGGTGCAAGTGAAGGCGACTTAAAGGGAACCGCTACAAACAGGGATTAGGTTCTTTTCTTTACCGTCGAGGTTCTCTTGAAAGTGAGGCGCTGTTAAGCACTGACAGAAAAGCATTCAATCGAGACAAGGGAAAAAAGCTGTCATAAAAAATGGTAATTGTCTTTTAAGTTCAGTGGAAGCCACTTCTTTCGCAAGCCAAGGCAACCCATAATCAGATGGGCTAGCAGAATTGGAAGATCATGGATGCAGTAAGATCAAAATCATATGTAGCAGAAAGTCTAGCTTCATCAGAGTAGAGGAATAAGTACCCAGTGGAGAAGATGCAGCAGAAAGAGAGGTGCTTTCACTTATGCAATGCAAATTGTTCACGTTTCTAAAGTCGCAAGTGTGAAGGCAGAGCAACGGGTTGGCTTAGCATTAGGAAAAGATGTTCGGGCAGGTCCTTGTCACTCACTTTGAAACCTGGAAAGAAAGAAGGGCTTTCTTTTTTTAATAATCGGGCTTCCAAGTACTAATGCTTAATGCTGATATGAACATTTAGGTTGTGAGGAAAGAAAGAGGTCATTGCTTCTTAAGTAAAATCCTGGTCAATGTTAAATACGAGTGACGGGGTCGGCTATGCATAGAGTGGTTCAATTCCTGCTTTCAGGCTTAAAAAGGTCAGAAGGGAAGGCCGTGGAGGAGTAGACTTGACGGCTTTTGTGACCAAGCAAGTGAAGATTGTTAGCCATGGGGGAGAGGGACTAGTCCCAAGTAGTGACGAAAGCAAACCTTAGCATATACCGGAGTTGCGCCATAGAGGAGACCGACCAAGGACAATAGACCAACGCGCTAGTGAGCAGTGACCAAAAGAGATTAATGAAAAGCGAAGAGGCCAGGAGGTGGCACCTTGACTTTTGACATGCCAGTTGCGAAGGTCGTTCAGAAGCAGAGGATCGACTAGACTAATAAGGAAAAGGAGGTTATAATTGACATAAAGATTAAGAGCATGGAAAGCTATTCTAGAGCAGAGCCAAAGTCTCATTTCATTTTTCATAAAAAAAGCTCCTAAATAGGTTCTACAAAGAGTTCATAACAAAGATCAGATAGCAGAGCAGTCAAGGAAGTTGGTTTGCGACAATTAAAAATGGAAGTTGCATGCTCGTCGGCCACCTTCACTGGAATAGTCAAAAGAGGATAAGGAGGGGTTTGCGGGGACAGGGATAAGGAGGCTGAAAAAGTAGCCTAGATTGGTGGCATACATATCTGTCTGTCAGAGATGGAAGATAAACATTACACTTAGTCGAATTGTAAAACTGGATAATCGATTTAGGTAGGTGAACATCTAATCGATCAATATATAAAGCAAGTAATCAATTCTACATATTCAATTAATCACATACTTAAGGTATTGATGATCGATTTAAAAGGATATGCATAATTGAACTGACAAATTAAACAATTAATCGATTTACAATATTACACTGAATCGATTTCATAACATGAAGTTAATCGATTGAGAAACAATGCATTAAATTGATTTGAAATACAACATCTAATTGATTAGACAAGCACAATCGAGTTCAAAACTGTCTGATAATCGATTAGAAGAACTGTAAGCAATTGATTCAGAAATTGCTCAGTTAATCGATTAACAGTTATAGATAATTGCAAAGAGACAAGGCTGTTAATCGATTAGAAACATAATAAGTAACTGATTGAAAACAAAATATGTAATTGTTTTTTAAAAGCAATAGAGAATCGATTAGAGATACTGTAAGTAATTGATTTCAACAATTAATCGATTAGAAATCCTACATGTAATCAATAACTTAAATGTTCAGCTGATCGAATACAACTAACACAAAAAATCGATTGAGAGACTTCAGTTAATTGATCGTGGGGGAGCATGGGAAATCAATGCACCTAATCAATGTGCAACAGAATATAATCCATTTTATCAAGGCAGAAAATTGTAAAGTGTATCTAATCGATTAGGGGAATCGATTAGCTGAAGACTCAATGCCACCTGATAACCGATAATCGATTTGGCACCTAATTGATTAGAGCATTGAGCTTAATCGAATCGATGCTCTGGCTAACTGATAGACTTTAATTGATTGATACTAATACAGGTAATCGATCTAGCTTATCGATTTGCCTTTAAACAAGGACTTAACTGATTTTGCGATATCGATTAGCAAACGATATCTTAATCGATTAGCGATAGCCTTGTGTTTGGAACCTGACCTAGAATCTCTCCTATCGGATTTTATTAAATCCTATCGTTTGTTTTTTTTTGTTTTTTATTTTATCTGGAGAAATATAGGTTGATTTTATATATTTTATTTCTCGGACTATGAGAGCTTGAGATTAGCCCTCAGGGAGTTCGGGACTTCGGATCAAGTGAAGATCCAAGTATATGACCTCTCTCCACTGACGTCAGTCAGTGTTAATTATGTCGAGCAACCGCTCGACAACCCTTGATTAACTGTCTGTTGATGCCCTTGTAACATGCAACACTACTACCACACGCAACACATGTATATGAAGATATGTTTTAGGTTAAGTCTTTGGCCTCGCCCAAGTTTAGGATGAGTTTATAATTGATTGGGAGACTTTTCAAAAGGTTTTGGTTTGACTCCGAATTATCTGGATTGATTCCAAGTATTTTAGACTTATAAGGGTATTTTTGTAATTATGCCAAGTTGAAGGATTGAGGGGCATTATGGTTACTTTAGTGTGTGAGGTGAGTTTTAATAACTTAGGAAGGTTTCAAAACCTTAGGAGGTATTTTAGAGTTATTTTAAGTGTATTTGGGTTGTAAGGTTATTTAGGTAATTTTACTTCAAATTGGATTTTTAGACATTGAGTCTATCTATGGGTATTTTGTAATTATGTTACATTAGGGTCATTATCGTCATTTTAAGTTTTTATAGCATTTTAGGGAAACTTGAATACCCTTAGGATGTATTTTAGGATTATTTTAGACATATTTAAGTTATAGGGGTATTTTGATAATTTTACCTCAAATCAAGTTTATTAGACTTAGTCTATTTTTATATTTTTTTGAGATTTTTACTTATTATCATATTGGGGGTATTTTGATAATTTTACCCATCTTATTAGGGTTTGGAGGGTATTTTGGGTATAGGAGAGGTTTTGATATTTTTTAAGAATTTTCTGTGATTTTTACAGATTTTTATCATGAGTGAGGATGTTTTTGTAAGTTCATTAAGTTATAGGGGCATTTTGGTCATTTCGGAAATTTTATATGTTTTCAGATTTGGCTATCTATTTTTACTGGGTTTTTACTGAATTTTACTGTTTTTTATTGATCTTACTGATTTTTATTAATTAATTAAGTATATGGAGGCTATTTAAGTCATGCTTTTGGGTTTATGTAATTTCCAGATTTGGTTTTCTGATTTTTTACTGAGTGTTACTGGTTTTTACTGAATTTTCTGATTTTTATATTGATTTTACTGATTTTATTAATTCCCACAGATTTCATTAATTAATTAAGTATGATGATGGGTATTTAAGTCATTTTGTAACTTAAGCATATTATTTTATGTCCTAATATTTCATTATTGAGTTTTGATTATGAGTCTAGGTTTAATTATGTGTAGGGTGGGCCAAAGATATTTTATAGTATTTAATTATATACTTATGCATTTTAATTAGTTATTAAACTAATTAATAAATTAATTATGTATGTGAAAATATACTAACATAATGTTACTTAAGTAATAGATTCATGAACACACATGCACACATATATGCTCAAAGAACAATATTAGTATTTCATTTATCATTTCGGCATAATCCCGTCTTATAGAGTGGTGATTTTGCAACATAAATTCGGCAGAGCTTCCCCTTAGGAAAAAACCTTAGGAAGAGAGCCCTTCGAGACGAAAAAATCTCCTCCAAATGCAGCAAACCCGGGTAAGAGCACCAGATTTGGTCTTCAAATGGGCAGAGTTTCCCCTAGGGATTTTTGGGTCAAAGTGGTATGCTTTCTTCTTACCCCTTGGGGGGTATTTATAGGCCATAGGGGCCTTAATCGGTGGGGGTACCCACCGCGGGATTTTGAGGTGGGAGGTGCCACCGGAGGTTTTGAAGGTGGAGGGTACCCATTGTTTGTTTTGAAGGTGGGGGGTACCTACAGGTTATTCAAGTGAGAGAGAGATTAAAGAGGAGGTGTAAGGACTGAGGTTTCGGATCCAGTTATCGGGTCGATTTCGGTGTCGGACCCTTTGGTTTGGGCCCTTGTGGGGTTGCGGCATGGGCTCTTTTTCGCGTCGAGCTTGCGAGATGCTATTGGAGACATGCGTCGGTCAAAGGGGATGCCATTTAGGAGCCATGCGGGGGTGCCACGTGGGCGAGTGTTGGGGCGCCAGTGTACGGCCCCGGTCTGATCATCTGAATGGCGTCGGCCATGGAAGACGCCATTCAGAGATCTGCCAGTGTACGACCTGCGTCCTATCGTCTGAACGACGTCTTCTTAGGACGACGCAATTCAGGTTTTTTCGGTTTGACGCTCAAGCCTTCCCTCATTTCCCTCATTTTTCTCCCTCTCTCTCTCTCTCTCTCTCTCCTCCCTCTCTTCGAACCTCCGATGTCCCCTTCCCTTTCTCCTTCCTTTCCTCTCCCTATTCTTCCTCTTCCTCTATTCCATCAACCTCCTACCCCTTACCACTACCACTACCACCACCATCTCCTTCGCGGCGCATTGCTCTCCGGACGGCGGTCAACGTCCCAGTGGAGTAACGGCGTCCACGGCAGTACCAACGGCGGCTGGTAGCGTAGCGGTTCGGTAACTAAGAGTTAGGAGGAGTTCAAGTAACCGATAGGAGGACGATCTTTACACGTGATTTGGTTGTTTTATCTATGTTTGCCCGTTTTAAAGCATGCGATGCGTGAGGAGATTTTGGGTTAAATGAGCATGTTTAAGGGGCTTTCTGATGGAAATAGTCATTTTTATGAAATGAGGATTAGCGTGTTTTAAGCGGTTATTTGGGTTCTCCCCCTCTTTCTTTATTTTTGGGTATTTTTGGGGCGATTTTGGGGGGAGGAAATCCCGTTTTGTAGTTCGGTGGAGGCGGCAGGAAAACTAGATTTCGGGCTCCAAATGGTGTCGGGTTAGGGCGACACCATTTAAAATGGTGACGACCATAAGTGACGCCATTTTTACCAGATTTCCTCCGAGGCCAGTTTCTGCGAGAATCAGTTCAGTTTTGAATGGCGTCCAGACCAAGTGACTCCATTTAAATGGTGACGACTATGGACGACGCCATTCAGGCCAGTTTTCCCTTAAGAACCAGTTTAACGATCTTGAATGACGTCGGCCACGAGCGATGCGATTCAAGACAAAACCTTATTAATCCCTGTAATTACCATGTGTTTACATTGTTAGATAGGTGTGGTGACGCCTAGAGAGATGGTCACTTAGTATACCCCAGGGTATAGCTAGTACCGGTGTGGGAGTGGTACCTTCGGAGTGTCACTCGTAACTGGAGAAGTAGAACCACCTAGAGCTAGACATGCTGGAGTAGTCAGCACACTATCCGAGGGGTTACTATTTGGTTCTAGCGGGTCGGTGTTTTCTGCGTTCGGCTACGTGGTTTGTGGGCTAAGCCGAGACGCTGGCTTTGGACTCCATGGTGGAGTGGTTTCAGAATTGTGCATGTTGCATTTATAAATGCATGTGTTTTATATCAGAATTGAAGAACCTTTGGTGTTGTATCTCTTGCTTTACTTATTTAATTGCCTATATATTTGTGTTGTTGCACTTATGGGTGCGTGAGTGGGTGGTGGGGATCGGAAGATCCCTATTGAGTCCATTTCGATGAGACTCACCCATCCGGTTTTTAGGTGAGGGTTTCAGGTAGGCGTAGCGTAGAGGGTTTTGTCTCGGGTTGCACGCCAACAGCCACTATTATGGGGCATGCCCCGATGTAGTTGTTATTTTTCTTTCAGGCCTGTATGCTTAATTTTTTTTTTCCAATTAGAATATGTAATTATTTGCTGAGTCGAGTCGAATTGTAATAGTTTTTAATACATGCACTTCCTTTACAATTCGATGTGATGTAGAGTGTTTAGTTTAGTTTATTATTTATTTTTCAGACTTATCGATATCCTGGTTTGGTTCTAAATTTCAATGATTCGGTACCCATTTAGCAATCGGATCTCCGATTATAGGGTGGCGGGTCATTACAATTGGTATCAGAGCATTCGGTCTGGCAAATAGATGAATAACTAGGTTAAATACCGTAATTTCAGTAAATAAATATATTATCCCGTACAGGCACGATGGTATTGTAGGTTTTGAGTTCTAATTAGAAATTCTCGATGCTTGTGACTGTAAGCAATTAGATGGCTCCTAGGAAGAGAGTACTAGTTATTAGGGAGCAGGGAGATGTTCCTAGTGGGTCTGAGGCCGGTAGGCCGAATTTGAAGCGTTTTATGGAGGCTATGATGGATACGATGCCTATATATCAGACCCAAGACCCTAGTGAGAGTTCTAGTACTCGGCCTTCAACTGCTCTGGAGAGATTCTTGAAGCTGAAGCCGCTTCATTTTACCGGTCGTCCCAATCCTGATGAGGCCGTTCATTGGCTAAAGGAGTTAGAGAAGACTTTCGATATCATCGACTGTGCGGCAGTTGAGAGGACTCCGTTGGCAACTTTCATGTTAAAGGATGATGCCTATGACTGGTGGACTATTTTGAAGAGCTTGTCTTATACAGATAGGAATCTTAGGGAGATTCCATAGGAGACATTTGTCAAGGAGTTCAATGCACAATACTTCCCTAGGCATATTCAGAAGGCCAAGGAAAGGGAATTTATGGAGTTAACCCAAAGGAGTATGACAGTGCTCGAGTATCAGATGAAATTTGTTTCGCTTGAAAGGTTTGTACCCTTCATTTCAGGGGACGAAGAGCGTTGGGCTGAGAGGTTCGGGGATGGATTGAGGTCCAACTTGAGGAGTTTTGTGGCATCCCACTGTTGTACGGACTTGGCATCGACAGTTAAGTGTGCCGTAACAGTAGAGGCACAGCACAATTAGTCAGTTCGGGAGAGGGGACTAGTTACTCAGGGGCCAACTTATGGTAAGGGGAAGACAGCAACAACAACAGTTCCTTCATCTGAATCATGATCGTCTTCACTCGGCTCCCGATTCAGGAGGTTCTTTCGAGGAGGTGGCGGCAACAGCGGAAGGAGTGGTAGTAGTAGACCTAGGCAGACCCAGTAAGGTCAGTCAGTGTCCAGCGCTCAGCAGGAGGCAACTCAGAGACTTCCAGCAGTTTGTCGTCATTGTGGTGGTACTCACTGTGGGACTCAGTGTCCTGCATTTTCTGGGAGGTGTTATACTTGTGGCCAGTAGGGCCATCTGGCGAGGAGTTGGTTGTAGGAGCATAGTTAGGGACAGGGATTGGGAGATTAGAAAAAGCCAAGGACCCAGGGGAGAGTTCTTGCTATCACCAGGAAGGAGGCTCGTGCGTCTAACTTGGTGGAAGGTACACTTTTTGTCTTTGGGAATTCCACACATGTGTTGATTGATTTGGGTGCTTCGCATTCCTTTATTTTGAGCAATTCATAGATGTTCTTTTTGTACCCGTTGATGAGTTATCTGATGGATTGATAGTTGAGGTTCCTTCTGGGGATTTCATATTGACTTATAACTGTTTGAGTGAGGTTCCCTTGACCATTAAGGGTCATTAATTACCTGTCCAGTTAGTTGTGTTTGCCATTCGTGACTTTGATGCCATCTTGGACATGGACTGGTTGGAGGTTTATTATGCTGAGGTGGACTGCCACAGGAAGAGGGTGCGTTTCTCCATCCCGGACATCCCGGCCTTCTACTTCCAAGGTATTAGGCTCACTTCTCGTGGTATTCTTATTTTTGCTTTTAAGGCCCATAGGTTACTTGTTGGTGGCTGTGAGGCTTTCCTTGCCTCAGTAGTTGTAGTTGGTGTTAGCAATAGTGCCAGTCCTTGGGAAGTGCCTGTAGTCTGTTACTTTGTTGATGTGTTTCATGAGGAGTTACCTGGCCTTCCTCCTCAGCGGTAGGTTGAGTTCACTATTGAGCTTGCACCGGGTACGACGCCCTTATTTAAGGTCCCGTATCGGATGGCTCTGGTCGAACTCGCTGAGTTAAAGGCGCAGTTACAGGAATTGTTGGATAAGGGTTTTATTCGTCCCAGCACTTCTTCGTGGGGTGCTACAATTCTGTTTGTTAGGAAGAAGGATGGTTCCTTGAGGTTGTGTATTGATTATAGACAGCTGAACCAGATAACAATAAAGATTAAGTACCCACTTCCGAGAATCGATGATCTGATGCATCAGTTGAAGTCTGCTAAGGTATTCTTGAAGATTGACTTAAGGTCAGGGTATTACCAAATGAGGATCTATGAGGCTGATGTGAGTAAGACGGCTTTTAGGACTCGGTACAAACATTTGGTTATGCCTTTCGGTTTGACCAATGCTCCGGCGACTTTTATGTATTTGATGAATCGTATCTTCAGGGCCTACCTGGATCAATTCGTAATGGTGTTTGTAGATGATATTTTAGTGTATTCTTCTGATGAAGAGCATGCCACGTATCCTTAGGTGGTGTTGTAGGTTCTGAGAGAGCACCAACTCTATGTCAAGTTTAACAAGTGTGAATTATGGCAAAATAAGGTGAACTTCCTAGGGCATGTCATTTCTGGTGACGGTATTACTGTAGATTCAGTCAAGATTGAGGCAGTGATGGACTAGGGCAGACCGACGACAGTAACTGAGATTAGAAGCTTACTGGGGTTAGCAAGGTATTACAGACGGTTTGTCCAGGATTTTTCCTCAATAGCAACCCCCTTGTCGAGGTTGACTCGTAAGGGAGTTCGTTTTGTGTGGATTGAGGAGTGTGAGCGGAGTTTTACTGAGTTGAAGACTCGTCTCACTTCATCTCTAATTTTAGTGCTTCCATCTAGTTCTAGTGAATTCGTAGTTTACTCAGATGCATCTCGTCGAGGTTTGGGTGCGGTTCTGATACTGCATGGTAAGGTTGTGGCCTATTCTTCTTGGCAGCTGAAGAAGCATGATGAGAACCCCACTCATGACTTAGAGTTGGCAGTTGTGGTATTTGCACTGAAGATCTGGCGGCATTACTAATATGGGGAGAAGTTTCAGGTCTTCACTGATCACAAGAGCTTGAAGTATGTATTTACGCAGACGGATCTGAACTTGCGGCAGTACAGGTGGATGGAGTTTATCAAGGATTATGATCTCGACCTTTCTTATCATCCGGGTAAGGCAAACGTGGTGGTGGACGCCTTGAGTCGGAAGACGGTCATATCACATCTTATGATTCAAAAATAGAGGATATATGAACAAGTTGTAGAATCGTTCTTTAGGATTCCTCAAGAGGTTGATAGAACCGTATTGGCCAGCTTGACTGTGAGGCCAGCGGTGTACCATTATGTGATTGAGGCTCAAAGGGCGGATACAGAGTTACCACAGATTCTCCAGATATCAGAGGTTAAGTTGTGGGATGATGGTACGATCAGATTTAGAGGCAGACTTTATGTTCCAGCTGAGAAAGAGGTGCATATGAGTGTCCTAGATAAGGCGCACCGTTCTAGATATACAGTGCATCCCGGAACGACTAAGATGTATCATTGTTTGAGAAGGCACTTTTGGTGGCCTGGTATGAACAAGGACGTGGCTGAGTATGTGACAAGGTGCCTGACTTGTCAGCAAGTTAAGGCAGAACATCAGAGACCAGGAGGGTTGTTGCAGCCATTACCGATCCCAAAATGGAAATGGGAACATGTGACTATGGACTTCGTGATGGGATTGCCCGTGTCACCCAATAAGAGAGACGCGATCTGGGTTATTATTGATCGATTAACCAAGTCAGCTCACTTTCTAGCCATTAGGAAGGACTGGTCAGTCGGTAAGTTGGCTAGATTATTTGTGGACCAGATCATCTCTCTACATGGGGTGCCCTTGTCCATCGTGTCAGATCGAGATCCGAGATTTACTTCTAGGTTCTGGAGAAGTTTTCAAAAGGCCTTAGATACACAGTTAGTCTTCAGCTTGGCTTACCATCCTGAGACTGATGGGCAGTCAGAGAGGACCATTCAGATACTGGGGGATATGCTCAAGGCTTGTTGCCTAGATTGGGGAGGTTCTTGGGAGCAACACTTATTTATGGTGGAGTTTACTTACAACAACAGTTTCATTCTAGTATCGGCATGACGCCGTATGAGGCATTGTATGGGCAACTGTGTCGATCTCCTGTGAATTGGTCTGAAATTAGCGAGAGGCAAATAATAGGGCCAAAGTTGATACAACAGTGTGTTGAGGTTGTCAAAGTGGTGCAGCAGAGATTGACTGCAGCTCAGTGTTGGCAGAAGAGTTATGCAAATATCCGTAGGAGACTGCATGAGTTCGATGTTGGAGACCACGTGTTTCTCCGAGTTTCACCTTCCAAGGGTGTGATGAGATTCGAGAAGCGAGGTAAGTTGAGTCCGCGATATATTGAGCCTTTTTCCATTCTTGCTTGAATTGGGGAAACGACATATCAGCTAGCCTTGCCACCTAGTCTTGCAGGAGTGTACAATGTGTTCTATGTTTCTTTGCTGAAAAGTATGTCAAGGATCCATCTTATGTCTTGGGTTTTTCAAAATTGGAGGTCGTTGAGGACTTGTCCTTTCCGAAATTTCCAGTACGTATCGAGGATTGCAGGGAGTAGGTCCTTCGAAACAAAGTTGTTCCTTTAGTTAAGGTGATTTGACAGCATCGCTCCGAAGGCGAGGCGACCTAGGAGCGAGAGAATGAGATGCGAGAACAGTTTTCTTACCTTTTTTTGTAAGTTTTCTTGTGAGCTTGTATCATCATTTTCGATCTCGTTATTTTTATCAAAGCAATTTTGAGGACAAAATTGTTTTAAGGGGGGGAGGATGTAACGACTTAGATTTCGTATATGGTTATTGGAACGGTTTCGATGTCGGACCCCTTGGTTTGCGCCATTGTAGGGCTGGGACATGGGCTCTTTTCGCGTCGAGCTTGTAAGACGCTATTTGAGATAGGTGTCGGCCAAGGGGGACGCCATTTAGGAGCCATGCGGAAGTGCCACGTGGGCGAGTGTTCGGGCGTGAGTGTATGGCCCCGGTCTGATAATCTGAATGGCGTCGGCCATGGAAGACGCCATTCAGAGATCTGCCAGTGCACGACTCGCGTCCTATCGTCTGAACGATGTCTTCCTAGGACGATGCGATTTAGACTTATTTGGTTTGACGCCCGAGCCTTCCCTCATTTCCTTCATTTCTCTCCCTCTTACTCTCTCTTCTCCCTCTTTTAGAACCTCTGACGTCTCCTTCCCCTTCTCCTTCCTTTCCTCTCTTACCCTATTACCACTACCACTACCATCTCTCCCGTGGCGCATTGCTCTCCGGACGTCGGCTGACGTCCCAGTAGAGTAACGGCGTCTACGGTGGTACCGGCGATGGCTCGTGGCGTGGCGGTTCGGCGGCTAGGAGTTAGGAGGAGTTCAAGTAATCGGTAGGGGGGCGATCCTTACACGTGATTTGGTTGTTTTATCTATGTTTTCCCACTTTGAAGCATGCGATGCGTGAGGAGATTTTGGGTTAAATGAGCATGTTTAAGGGGCTTTCTGATAGAAATGGTCATTTTTATGAAATGGGGATTAGTGTGTTTTAAGCGATTATTTGGATTCTCTTCTTCTTTCTTTATTTTGGGTATTTTGGGGCGATTTGTAGTGGAGGAAATCCCATTTTGTAGGCAGCATGAAAATTAGATTTCGGGTTCTAAATGGCGTCGGACTAGGACGACGCCATTTAAAATGGTGACGACCATGAGCGACACCATTTCGACCAGATTTCCTCCGAGGCCAGTCTGTGCGAGAATCAACTCAGTTTTGAATGGTGTCCAGGCCAGATGACGCCATATAAATGGTGACGACCATGGACACAATGCCATTCAGGCCACTTTTTCCCTAAGAACCAGTTTAAGGGTCTTGAATGACGTCGGCTACGGGCGACGCGATTCAAGACAGAACCTCATTAATCCGTATAATTAATGTGTTTACATTGTTAGATAGTTTGGTTAAATGCATATTGAAAACGTACTTCGAGGACGAGGATTTCTATGTGATCGGATCGTACTATGTTGCGTTTTGTGCGATCGTGGACCTAGAGTGACAGTTGTTAGCACTTAGGCACCCTACGTCGGTATTGTGTGGGAGTGACACGGCGTCGGTGTGGGAGTGGTGGGGTGACACCTTGAGAGAGGGTCACCTGGTGTACACTAGGGTATAGCTAGTACCAGTGTGGAAGTGGTACCTTCGGAGTGTCACTCGTAGCTGGGGGAAGCAGAACCATCTAGAACTAGACAGGCCGGAGTAGTCAGCGTGTTATCCGAGGGGTTGCTGTTTGGTCCCGGTGGGTCGGTATTTTCTGCGTTCGGCTGCGTGGTTTGTAGGTTTAGCCGAGACGCTGGTTTTAGACTCCGTGGTGGAGTGGTTTCATAATGTGTATGTTGCATTTACAAATGCATGTGTTTTATATCGGAATTTGAGAATCTTTGGAGTTGTATCTACTACTTTACTTAGTTAATTGTCTATATATTGTGTTGATGCACTTGAGAGTGCGTGAGTTGGTGGTGGGGATTGGAGGATCCCTATTGAGTCCATTTCGATGAGACTCACCCTTGCGGTTTTCAGGTGAAGGTTCCAGGCAAGCGTACTGTGGAGGGTTTTGTCTCGGGTTGCGCACCAGCAGCTACTATTCCGGGGTATGCCATGATGTAGTTGTTATTTTTCTTTCAGGTCTGTACGCTTAATTATTTCTTTTCAATTGGAATATGTAATTATTTGCTTAATCGAGTCGAATTGTAATAATTTTTAATACCTGCACTTCCTTTACAATTCGATGTGTTGTGGAGTGTTTAGCTTAGTTTATCATTTATTTTCCAAACTTATCGAGATCCTAGTTTGGTTCTAAATTTTAATGATTTGGTACCTATTTAGTAATCGAAACTCCGATTATAGGGTGGTGGGTTGTTACAAGAGGGGGGAAAACCGGTAGGGGGGGCGGGTGCCCCCGGTTAGACCCCCGCCGGTTTAGGAACCGGTGGGGGGGGGGGGGGGGGGGGGAAGATGACGGTGCATGTTCCGTGCCCTATTTGACTATAAGAATCCTCATTTTGCATACTTGAGGAGCCCTACATGCGGCATGTTGGTGCTGTCTTAATGAACTCTCGTGTTTTGCCTTATGTATTTGCGGCTATTGGAGGAAGTCAAGCCTCGTTGCCAGGCGACCCATCGCTTCGGCTTGCTATGCATATGCTCTATCCGAGCTTATCTAGGTCCCGATAACCCTCAATTTTGGTACTTGGACACCTCAAGATACGTCCAGGAAGTCTTGTTTTCATAACTTTTCGACTCTTTAGGTGTATTTGAAAGCGTTCAACCCCTCTTTAGGTATATTTGTCTTCCAGGCAGGCAAAATTTTGGATTTTGGGATACAATGCCTTCTATAGGCAGAAAGAGAAATTTTGGCCTTTTGCAACGCCAGTGGGACTGGTGTATGCCGAGGGCAATTTTAGGATACAACGCTTCCTCGGGGCAGAAAGGGAAATTTCAACCCATCGCGGCACGCCAGTGAGACTGGTGCATGCCAGGGGCAATTTTAGGATATAACGCCTCCTCGGGGCAGAAAGAGAAATTTTCGGGATACAATGCCTCCTTAGAGTGGAATTGAAAAATTTAGGATACGCCTCCTCGGGGTGGAAAGGGAACATTTAGGATACGACGCGTCCCCGGGGCGGAAAGAGAGATTTTAGGATACAACGCCTCTTCGGGGCGAAAATGGGAAAACTTTAGGATACAACGCCTCCTCGGGGAAGAAAATTAATTTTAGTCAAATTTCGAGATACAACGCCTCCCGGGGGTGTAAGGTAATTTTGGTTGAATTTTGGGATACAACGCCTCCCGGAGGCTAAAGGATTTTGGTGTTTCAATATGAATTGTTGACAGATATTTGTCCGGTGGGACCAATGATTTTAGCTAAGAAGGTAAAATGCTTTTCTTGGCCTTATCAAGTGAGAAATCGAGTTTTCCACTTTCTTGCCGAGTTGGGAGGACGTCATCATCGTCGCGTCGGACGTAGCTCTTGATGGAATACTTTATGTGCCACTTACCCAATGTAAAGTGACACCAATGATTTTCTCGTCATTGACGACTTTGATATCCTCCCTAGGTAGGAATGTGGGAAAACTCGATCCCCGCCTAAGACAGGCCGAGAGAGTTCTCCCCACACCAAGACATGACTATGTACATATTTTTTAACACACTTGGTACGAACAGCTTCTGTGAGCCATACCCCAGTGAGTCGTTAGATGATTGTGATTTCTTTCTTTTTTTAAAAAAAAAAAATACTAACATCGACGCCCTTACGGGTTTTCGCCGAAGCTAGCCCCTTCTTATTTTTGCCTGTGCGCCCTTACGGGTTTCACACAGCAGGGTTTGCCTATTTTTGCCTGAGGCGCCCTTTCGAGTTCTCATCTTAACCAAATTTTGGACTTTTTTACCCTTAATTGGCCCCTTACAGGAGCGGGACTAATCAAGTCTGTCGAGGCACCTCGTTTTTAAGCCTCTCTCTCTCTCTATATATATCTCTATCTCTCTTTTCCATCTATGTATTAGATCTTATGGCACCTAGGCCTCTCGTTTTTTTGTTGACCCTCGGGGACTTCGTTCGCCGGAGCATAATACAGCTTCATATGACGGCCATTTAGTGGATAAAAGGCCAGGTTCCCTTGGACTCAGGTGAGATGCATATGATCTTATCATATAGGTGTCCTCCACCAGAATATACTGACATCATCTGAGACTGAGAGATAATCCTCTTTTGTCCCCTGCATATGCTCACGAAACTATAGCAGCTAGGCCTCTAATTGAGCTCACCTTTTTAGTTCTTCTTATGAGATGCATCCATCCAAGGAACACCTTTTGTCGACTGCCCTGGTTGGTATTCTTCCAGCTCATCAATGATATTTTGGAGCCTTTGTAGAGGCATGACTCTATCTTTGGCCATAGTTGAGGAACTAGCCAATGCTTCATGTCTATTCAGCTTTCTCTTTTCATTTTTCTTATTGTTCTTTTCTTGTTTCTTCCTCCTTACCACCTCTTTGATGAAGTGGGACTGAGGTTTCATCTTTAGAGGCGGAGCACTCCTGACTATTGTCTTGTTCTTTTTATCTTTTGCCTCTAGCAGTTTGGTCAGCGTTGACCTCTTCTTTTGGACCTTAGTCCATTGTTGTTCTGGCTGGCTGCGGTCAAAAGTTACTTTAGTAGTTTGTTCGACTACTATATCTGGCAACATTTGGTATTCACCCATTGTGTTTTTTTCTTTTCTTTTGGAGGAATTGCCTTCTGCTTCTTCCTCTTGAGCTCCCTATTGTTGTCCAAGGGTATGTCTTTCCATGCTTTTTGCAATTACTGCTATGGTGGCCTTGGTTCGAGTAGTAGGCGGCCTATCCAAGGCTATCCCTCTATATTGATAGCGAGGGACTTCTTTAGGTTGAGGCCTGCACATTCCCTCAAGTGGAGTGTTTTTTTTTTTGCCTCTAAAAAGGTTCTGCGAATTGCGTTCACTGTGTAATTGCATGTGGCTGTAGGGGATTCACCAGGTACTTCCCCATATTTATCTTTCCTTCTTGAATCAACTTTTCCACTTCATCTTTAAACATGGAGTAACGTTCAATTAGATGGGTAATGAAGCGATGGTATGGACACTAGTTGGGTGTATCTGTCCGATGCATTTCTTCTTCCTTTTTCGGTTTGGGCAGAACAATTACTTTTCTACTCATGCATAACTTGAAGAGTTCCTGGGTCTTTTCCTTCGGGAAGGAATATGGTCTCTTGAGCCTTTTTGCCAAGGATTTAGTCTCTTTAAAGTTTATCTGTTTCTGCACCGGCAACTGGTTTCCCCTGAGAACTTTGTCTAGCTGCAAACGTGGCCTCTGGAGTGTATCATGACTTTTATAACATTTCCATTTGAACACCATTCCCTCTCGTTGCTAGACTTCTGGTGCTTTATTTAAGTCTATGACAAGTTTGCCCTTCTTCTTTAGGGGACGGCTACATTCTGGTCTTGGCTCCTCAAAGGAGAAGGGCCTATTGACTCTGTTTATTGTTAGGACTTCTGTCTACTGCCTTGCAAGGCCTTCCATTACTTGAGTGTGTTCATACTGCTAATGAGAGATTTGTCCTAGACTCACTTGAATCCCCTCCAGTGTTGCTATGATGGGCCCCTCTAGAGTGGAGGTCACTGGAGTGTATGTGAGATTTGCTGGTGGGAGAGCCCTTCCATACTCATTTGAATATCCTCTAGTGTTGCCATGATAGGCCTTTCTAGAGCAGAGGTCACTGGAGCGTATGATGGTCGCCTCTTGCTCCGACGAAGCTTATTGATGGGAGAGCCGTGACATACTCATCTGAATCTCCTCTAGTGCTGCCACGATAGACCCTTCTATAGTGGAGGTCACTAGAGGGTATGATGGTATCACTTTATGCTTCGGAGGGGCATCCATGTTCTTGTTTGTAGGCTCCTCTTCTGAGGAGTTTTCATCCATGTGGCCGACATTTGTTGCAAATGTCTGTCTGGGCATTCGATGTGGCTGAGACGGGTCTACCAGGTATTTTCCCATCTCCACAGCCCCTTCTTGGATGAGCATTTCAAATTCCCCTTTGCAATTATAGCAATCCTCTATTACAAGTCCCAACATGCGATGGTACATGGAATAGTTGGGTTCATCTGTTTTGCCAACTTCTGTTGGCCTTTTTGGTTTAGGTAGCATCAAGAGATTTGCCTACATGCAGACGTCAAACAACTCTCTTATATGCTCTTTGATCAAAGAGTAAAACATTTTCCTCCTCTCATTGAGGGTGGCATATGATCCCCTTCTATTGGATGTTGAAGTATTTGCATTGTTCTTGCCCCTATGTTTTCTACAGTGGAGGCAAATTCTACGGCATTGACCTCTTCTATATCTATATTTTGCTTCTTTGAGACTTTCCCTCCAATGGAGGCAATAGTTGGATGGTCTGCAAAGAATATTTCGACCTTTGTCACAATGTTATTTAACTGATCAAAGTTTCTAACATTTGCGCCAATCAACTTTTCACTTATTTCAGGCTTTAAGCCTCTTTTGCACAATTGCACCACATCCTCGTAGGCCGGCGGATTGTCACATTTCATGCAAAGGTTCCACCATTTTTCGATATAGTCGGTGGCAGGTTCATTCGTGCCTTTCTTTAGCGTCACCAGTTCAGTGATTGTGACCTTTCGCTCTGACACTTTGAAGTGGTCGAGGAACTTTTTCTACATTTCTTCCCAACTGCTGATAGAGTTAGGCTTCAACTTTGCATACCATTGGAATGCAGTGCCCATGAGGGAGGTAGAAAAGAACCTCAGAAGACAGGGCTCATCAGTAGCCAACTCTCCCAAGTCACTCATATAGTAGGCAATATGTTCTTAGGCCGAGCCTTCCCCATCATACCTGGTGAACTTGGGGCATTTGTTGTGATCTAGCGGGAGCTTCTTGAACATATGACGTACTGGGAATGACACTTTGTATAAGTCGAATGTGCCTATTTTGTCGTCTTGTTCTGTCATTTTGGCTTCAACAATTTGCTCGATAAGATGCTTCTGCCATGTTATAGCATCATTTGCAGAAGCATGGGATTGCTGAGCATTATGATTGGGCTCCACAACCTGATCTTCTTGTATCTGATCAAGGTTGAAGTTGACCTCTGTAGCTTGTGGTCTTATCACCGTTGGCATAGGTACTGCCCTTGCAGGTGGTGCATTTACTGAGGGGACTTGAGCTGCCCTCTGTTGCTCCTTCATCTTTTATATTAGGCCATAGAGCAAGGCCCTGAGTTGTTGATTTTCTTGCCTTATCTCCTCCATAGTCTGAGACCGTATTTGATCTTGGGGTTATTCTAGAGCGGCTTTGATATTGGGGCATTTGCCCCACCTTCATCAGCTCCTCCAGCAGCATTGCTACTGCCAATTTGGGGTGGCTCTACCCCCTGGTTCTCTCGATTCAGCAGGTACATAGTCTGCTCCATTTGACGGGTTATGGGCCCGACTTGTTGCATCAGATCGACGACAACATTTGGATCTTCCAGCTTGGAAAGTTGCCAATTGGTGCTGCTGGAGGTGTAGCATGTATAGACTCGTATGCCATTCTTTATCATTTTGGCAGTTCTCTTCTTCTTCTGAGTCGATCGGACAAATACGCCCAATCGGCTCGAAAACATATGTCCGCTGTCGAACTTGCTCGTGTGCCTCATACGCACCTTTTCTCTTTTGACCTCGTGGGGAACGAGGCTAGGTAATTGAGTTGATTATCTGCCCTTTAGGCTCTATGAGCTGTTGAGGTTGTTGTTCTGCTAGGGTGACCTTAGCCTGGTGAATTTTGCGGGCCTCCTCTTTGGTTACCCACATGTTCTTTATGCGGAGGTAATTATCCTGCGTTGGATTGTTCCCAATCTGAGGCATAGATTTGCCCCCATTCTGAGGCATGAAGTTGCCCCTTGCTCGGGGCATAGCATTGCCCCATGCTCGAGGCATGGCGAGCTCTGGTATAATTATTAGCTTCCGACGAGTAGGGTCCTTTGGAGTCTCTTTTTTTTTTTTGAACGTTGCCCCATCTTGGGAAACATTCGGTAGAATCCCGAACCGATTTTGGACAGGAACCGTCGGGATATGATGGATCTTGGGAATGATGGGTTGCCCGCCATCCAGACGAATGTGCAGGTTCCCCATCAATATAGTTTTTCCCGTCCTGGACGGGCTTGCGGTTAGAACCTTCCGCTTTTGCCTCTTGTTGGACGAGGAGGCTGGAGAGATGCTAATGGTATTGACGGCGAGCACTCGCCTATGTCGGTCGCCGTTGTTGCTTCTTCTAGCACAAGAAGCATGCCTCTTCTTCTTCTTTTTCGGAGCAGGCTCCAGCTGTAACGACCCACCATCCTATGACCGGAGACCCGGTCACTAAATGGATGTCGGCCCATTAACTGTAGGTTCATACCAGGATCTTATTCGCACATCTGGAGGAGTAAGCGTTAAACAAGATTAAATATAACATTCACACGGACTACAAGGGGTACAGTGCGCAGGAAGTAAAGTAACAATGTCCGTACACAGTCCAACAATAATTACATGTCCAACAAATTAATTAAGTACATGCAGAAATAAAGTACAACAACATCGGGGCATACCCCGGGAACTGAGATAGCTGCTGGTCCGTACACCAAGGAGAACACCACGCGCCGCCACACGCCGCAAGGTCTACACCTGAAAACGCAGGGAGTGAGCCACACCAAAATTGGGCTCAGTAGGGATCATCCGATCCCCTGCCTCCCACACACACACCCACAAGTGCAGTAACAAAGGTACAGGTAATAAGGCAAGTAAAGCTGTAACACACTACTCCTAAAACCTCGATATGAATCATGTGCCTTCGGAATGTAACATGCATATTTCTAAAATCATTCTATCGAGGAGCCTACAACTCCCGTCTCGGTAAAACACGTCAACCACTCCTCTGAAAGTGGGAAACACCAACCACACAGCCGTAAGTGGGAAACACCGTCCACACAAGCACAAGTAGGAAACACCGACCCGCTGAGACCAAACAGTAATCCCTCGGATAGCACGCTAGCTACTTCGGCCCAACTGGCTCAGGTGGTTACTCCTTCCCTCAGCACGAGTGACTCTCCGAATGTACCACTCCGACACCGGTACTAGCTGACCCCGGGGTTCACCAGGTGACCCTCTCTCACTAGGCGTCACCCCGCCCACGCCCCCACCGGCGCTGTGCTCACGCCCCCACCAGCACAGGGTGATAAAGCGCTACAATGTCACTCCAGGTCCACAGTAACTCAAAACACCAAAACCCGGCACGGTACGATCCGGTCACGTGGAAAGCCCGCGATCGCACTACACACAACGCAGTGCCATCTGGTCATGAAGAAACCAAGTATACTACAGCATGCACTAACCAACTATCTAGCAGTATGAATACATTTTACTGGCATGAATTAGTGTTGTTCTGTCCTGAATCGCGTCGCCCAAGGCCGACGCCACTCAAGCTCCATAAACTAGTTCATAAAACAGAGGCCATGGAAATCTGGCCTAAAAGGCGTCGACACCAGAGGTCGCCTTTTGAAAGGCGTCGACATCCTCCGACGCCATTCAGCTGATAAATCCAGAATTTCAGGAAAACATTACCCAGGAGATTTTTGCCTTAAAAGGCGTCATGGTTACCCGACGCTTATTCAAATCGCGTCGCCCACCCATGACGTCTTTTAGTCCTAGAATCCCGAGCTGACGGACCCTCAGTCGGGGTGATTTCCTGCCTAAATGGCGTCATGGTGTCCCGACGTCCTTCTAAAAGGCGTCAACCACCCATGACGTCATTTAGCGCCAGAACCCCTAACCTGCGAAACCTCGAATAGGGGGAGGTTTCTGTCCTAAAACGCGTCGTACTGCCCTGACGTCCTTCTAAAAGGCGTCGACAAGGCACGACGCCGTTTAGCGCCAGAAACCTGGTTCCCTGGTTCGAACCGAGGGCTTCCCCCTTAACCCCAAAGCCCCGAAAAAGCCTCCAAAACAGAAAGGGAAGAAGGAGAAGTTCACCCCCTACAACCCTATTACAAAACCGCATACATAAACCCGGCCATACCCACAAGAACACCCCCTAAACATGCTCAATCTAGCCCAAAACACATCCAAACACGCCTAGGAAAGCACAAGCAACACAAACAAGGTTCGTCCCCCTACCGGATACTTGAACTCCTCCTAACTCCGTGTCGCCCAACCGCCGCGCCGCAGACCGCCGCCGGTACCCCCGAGAACGTCGCCACTCCGCCGGGACGTCGGCCGCCGTCCGGAGAATGGAACGCCGCGAAGGAAGTGGTGGTGGCAGAGGTGAGAGGTAGGGAGGCGTTGGAGTGGTGGAAGAGGAAGAAGAGGAAGGAAAAAAAGGGAAGAGAGGGGTCGGAGGAGGCGGAGAGGGAGAGGAGAGAGAGTGAGAGGTGAGAAATGAGGGAAAGAAAGGAGGGCTCGCGGGGGTCATCAGAAACTACCTAAAACGCGTCGAGCAAGAAGGACGCCTATCAGATGACAGGACGTGCCGTACTGACAGCTGTCTGAAATGCGTCGACCACCACGGACGCCGTTCAGCTGACATGTCAGGCACCGTACTCTGACATCGCAGGGTGGCAGTCTGAATCGCGTCGTCCATCATGGACGCCGTTCAGACGACAAGATAGGGGCCGTACTCTCGCGGCCCGAAATCCGCCCACGTGGCGCCCACGTGGCGCAACAGCAAATCGCCTAAATGGCGTCCACCTATCAAGACGCCGTTTGAAAGGCGTCGTGATGTGTAGACGTCATTCAGAAGAAATTCTCCAGACCCCCCAAGGTCCGACCCAGGGGATCCGGCCCGAAACCGACCCGAAAACTGAACCCGAAACCTCAGTCCTTACACCAGCGCTGGGACGACCCCCAGAAAGTATGAAGATCCAATCACCACGGGGAAGTCCCCGAAGCATGTTGGTGTGGTCAGATATTAACACCGTACGTGGGTCGCCACCACCAGTGGGCCATATGTGATCCTTGTTGCTATTGTCGTCTTTTGAGCAGAAACTCGATCACCTGCATAAGACATGACAATTTTAGTAGTAGAGTTGTGGTGAGGGCATCATCGGACGGAGAGATGAAGGGAAAGAGAGATCCCACTGTGCGTACCATATGTTTGGAACCTGACCTAAAATCTCTCCTATCGGATTTTATTAAATCCTATCGTTTGTTTGTTTTTTCTTTGTTATTTTATCTGGAGAAATATAGGTCAGTTTTTTCTATATTGTCTTTTGGACTATGAGAGCTTGGGATTAGCCCCCAGGGAGTCCGAGACTTTGGATCAGGTGAAGATCCGAGTATATGAACTCTCTCCACTGACGTCGGTCAGTGTTAATTACGTTGAGCAACCGCTCGACAATCCTTGATTAACCGTCCGTTAATGCCCTTGTAACATGCAACACTACTAATACACTTAACACATTATGTGAAGATATGTTTTAGGTTAAGTCCTTGGCCTCGCCCAAGTTTATGATGGGTTTATAATTGATTGGGAGACTTTTCAAATGGTTTTGGATTGACTTCGAATTATCTGGATTGATTCCAATATTTTAGACCCATAAGGATATTTTTGTAATTATGCCAAGTTGGAGGATATAGGGGCATTATGGTCACTTTAGTGTGTGAGGTGAGTTTTAATAACTTAGGAAGGTTTCAAAACCTTAGGAGGTATTTTGGAGTTATTTTAATTGTATTTGGGTTGTAAGGGTATTTAGCTAATTTTACTCCAAATTTGATTTCTAGACTTAAAGTCCATCTATGGGTATTTTGTAATTATGTTACATTAGGGTCATTATCGTCATTTTAAGTTTTTTTAGCATTTTAGGGAAACTTGAAAACCCTTAGGATGTATTTTAGGATCATTTTAGACATATTTAAGTTATAGAGATATTTTGATAATTTTACCTCAAATCAGGTTTATTAGACTTAAGAGTCTATTTTTATATTTTTTCTGAGATTTTTACTTATTTTTATTAGCTTGGGGGTATTTTGATAATTTTACCCATCTTATTAGGGTTTGGAGGATATTTTGGGCATATGAGAGGTTTTGATATTTTTTAAGAATTTTTTGTGAGTTTTACGGATTTTTTCATGGGTGAGGATGTTTTTGTAATTTCATTAAGTTCTAGGGGCATTTTGGTCATTTCGAAAATTTTATGTTTTCAGATTTTTATTATCCGTTTTTACTGGTTTTTACTGAATTTTACTGTTTTTTATTAATTTTACTGATTTTTATTAATTAATTGAGTATATGAAGGCTATTTAAGTCATGTTTTTGGGTTTATGTAATTTTCAAATTTGGTTTTCTGATTTTACTGTGTTGCTAGTTTTTACTGAACTTTTCTAATTTTTATATTAATTTTACTGGTTTTTATTATTTCTCACAGATTTTATTAATTAATTAAGCATGAGGGGTATTTAAGTCATTTTTTAATTTAAGTATATTATTTTATATCTCAATATTTCATTATTGAGTTTTGATTATGAGTCTAGGTTTAATTATGTGTGGGGTGAGGCGAAGGATATTTTAGACTATGTAATTCTGTACTTATGCATTTTAATTAGTTATTAAACTAATTAATAAATTAATTATGTATGTGAAAATATACTAACATAATATTACTTAAGTAATAGATTCATAAACATACATGCCCACGTATATGCTCAAAGAACAATATTGGTATTTCATTCATCATTTCGACATAATCCCATCTTATAGAATGGTGATTTTATAATATAAATTCGGCAGAACTTTCCCTTAGGAAAAAACCTTAGGAAAAGAGCTCTCTGAGACGAAAAAATCTCCTCCAAAAGCAGCAAACCCAAGCAAGAGCACTGGATTTGGTCTTCAAATGGACAGAGTTTCCCTTAGGGATTTTTGGGCCAAGGAGGCATACTTTCTTCTTACCCCTTGGGAGGTATTTACAGGCCATGGGGACCTTAACTGGTGGGGGTACTCACCGTGGGATTTTGAGGTGGGGGGTGCGACTGAAGGTTTTGGCAGTGGGGGGTACCCACCATTTGTTTTGGAGGTGAGGGGTACTTTTGAACCCAAGAAGTTTAATACTTGGGGAAACAAATCTTGGTATGTATGGATATATACATCCAATAAAAAATTGGGGTTTTGAAACCCACATGTAAGTACATGCTTGCACACAAGAATGAGGTTTGTAAACCTAGAAATCTGCAACATACACAAAAGAGGGAAAAGATGCATGCAGATTTCTCTTCTTGGATCCAGCAAATAAAAAAGGAGGGATGCACACACCTCAAATCCCCATCAACACCTCCCAAAATCTGCAACAAGAAGTTCCAAGGAAACCCCGAACCAGCACCCTTCAAGCCTGCTCCAACTTCCAGCAAATCTGCACCAATAGAAGCTCCAAGACAGCATCAACTAGAAGCCTCAAAACCTGCAACAAGAAGCCTTAAAAAAAAAAATTGCAACAAGAACACCACAGAAAATAGAAAAAGGAGGATCCATACCTCCAAATCTGCAGCAACTTGGACCTCCAAAATCTACAACCAGAACTCCAAACGAAACCTCCAACTACAGCCTCCCGAAGCACCAAAGACAGCCGTTAATGCTGCTCCAACAGCTCCCACAACAGCAAGCTCCAAAATCTGTGGCTAGGGGTTCCAGCAGCAGGAAGGAAAGGCTCGGCCAGGAGGAGAGAGAGGAAGAGCCACAGGGTGAGAGAGAGAGGGAATTGCATGGGGGGGTTTAAAAAAAAAAAAAAAGGGAGGAAGAGAGGACCGAACGGTCTCTCCTTGAGAATCGCCGGCCTCCTTCCCCTCTTCCATCTCTACCCACTCCCGCTCTAACTCCTTCTCATCCCTATCCTTCTCCATCTCCAACTCCTTTCATCCTCATCCTCCTTCATCCTCATCCACTCTCCCTCCCATCTCCAACTCTCTCTTTCACACCCGACGCACACCCAGCCCCCTACCAGCAGCTACTTGGCACCAGTAGGGGGTGCTACCGGCCTTCCCCCCATATCCTGCCTCAAGGCCTATAAAAGGCCATCCCCGGTAGCCTCCAAAGCCCCCCGGTTCCAGCGCCCAAGAGCCCCAAGGCTGCTCCCAATCCCAGCGTACAAGGCTCCTCTCTGCACCGCCTCCTTGCTCCTCCGGTTCCAGCGTGCCAAGAAGTCCCTGCCGTGGCTTCCATCTTCCAAGGCTCCAGGTCCTGCAAGAAAGAAAGGAAAAGGAAGAGAAGAAGGCCTATATTCTTAGGCTTGTAAATATTTTTGGGGGAAATAAAGTTTACAATCATATTTTGTTATGTAAATCAATGTCGACATGTGATTTTTTATTTTTAGATGGTTCTGCCATATTGGTTGGCCGGTCATCAAATAAAAAAATCAGAAGATTAAAAGAATGGTTTTACTATATCGGTTGGTCGGCCATAAAATTAAAAATAAAAAAATAATGAAAATAAATAAAGTTTAATAAATAGTTCTATCATATCGGTTGGTTAGCCATAAAATTAAAAATAAAAAAATAATGAAAATAAATAAAGTTAAAAAAAATGGTTATACCATATTGGTTGGTCGGCTATTAAATTAAAAATCAGAAAATAATGAAAATAAATAAAGTTTAAATAGTGGTTCAGCCATATCGGTTGGTTTGGCCATAAAATTAAAAATAAAAAAGATAATAAAAATAAATAAAGTTTAAACAATGGTTTAGCCATATTGTTTGGTTTGGCCATGAAATTAAAAATAAGAATAAAAAATAGAAAATGAAAAGAAAATGAAATTAATAATTTTAAGTAAAATAAGAAACATAAAACAAAAAAATGATAAAGTTAATGATTCTTAAATAAAAAAAAAATGATAAAACTAATGAATCTTAAATAAAAATAGAAAATAATAAATTAAATTTAGTGGTTCTTCTATATTGGTTGGTTGGCCATTAAAAAGATGAATTAACTTAATAAATTAAATTAAAATCAGAAATTAATTAATGGTTCTTCTATATTGGTTGGTTGGCCATTTAAACATTAAAAACATAAAATAAAATCAGAAATTAAATAAATGGTTCTTTAATATTGGTTGGTTGGCCATTCAAAAATAAATTCAAAATAAAAAAATAAAAAATAATAAGTTAAATTAATCCATATTAGTTGGTTGGCTATTCAATAATAAATTAATTTAAGAACAGAAAAGAAATAAATTAAATAAGATGGTTCTTCCATATTGGTTGGTTGGCCATTCAATAATAAATTAAATTAAAAACAGAAATTAATTAATAGTTCTTCCATATTGGTTGATTGGCCATTTAATAATAAATTAAATTAAAAACATGAATTAAATAAAATGGTTCTTCCATATTAGTTGGTTGGCCACATTAATAAAAAAAGAAAGAAAGCAAGTTAAATAAAAATAAGTCAAAAGAAATTAAATAATAAACATGGTTAGTCCATAATATTTGATAGACTAAAAATCAGCTAATCAGTCAATCAAATTAATTCAATTAATTATGTTAATAAATATGTTAACCAATTAATTAAATTAATCAATTATGTTAATTAATTCAACCAAACAATTAATTTAACTAAATAAGGTAACAAACTTAGTCTACCAATTAAATCAACTTGGCCCTTCCATACCGATTGGTTAACTACGGTCCCTCTTTTTAAATAACAAAAAAAAATAAAAATCAGGTTCATTCATACTGGTTGAATGGCCTAAACATAGTGGTTCTATCCTACTGGTGGATTGACCACTTGATCAATGGTTCACTCTTATTAGTAGAGTGACCAAAGGTTATGATTATTGATTCATCCCTATCAATAGGTATAATCAGTGCATTTTATGGTTCTGTCCTAATTAGGGGTCATACTATAAAGTCGTGATTATCTTATAAATAGATGGATCAATAAAAATAAATCTTTGTTCATTTTATATTGATAGGGTAACCATTAATTAAAGTGGTTATTTCATATTAATGGATTAATCATTAAGTTCTGGTTCATTTATATTGGTTAAATGACCTAAAATAATTTTATGGGTCCTTCATATTAGTTGAAAGACTATTAAAGACTATTCCTAATTATGTGGCGGCCTTTATGTCTCATCAATTAAGGATATCTTTTAAGCAGTCTATATCTTTTCAAAAGATTTTAAATGAAAGGACATGCTGCTCAAATAATTCTTCATCTTTTTAAAGGATACTTAAAGGATAATTTTCAAAAATCTTCCTCAAAGATACTCACCTTTTTGTGAGAACTTCATGATTCTTTAAGTATCCTTTAAATGATACTCATGGATTCTTCTTTACTAAAAAAGAACAAAAAAATGACTTGTATGCTGTATTAAACTCCTACTTGTTTTTTGTTTATTTCAAGCCTTATCTGGATGATTAATCAAGGGTTACCAATCATTGATTGGTGTAATTAACACTGACCGAGGTCAGTGAGGAGAGATCAAGAACACGGATCCATAGTCGATCCAGAAGTCATTTAGACTTTAAGGATTAATCCTAAAAGTCTGCCTAAAAGAAAAGTGAACATGTTTTCAAAACTTAAAACTCTCTTTTCAAAATTAAGATTTTCCCAAAGATTTTCAAATCCGACAAAGATTTTTCAAAATCAAAGGATAATAAAATCATAATAAAAAAGGGAGTCTCACAGGTATCTACCGGTCATCCAAGTGAGAGAGAGATTAGCGAGAAGTGAGGGAAAACCGGTGGGCACCCCCCACCGGTTGGGAACCGGTTGGGGGGGGTGCCACTGGTTGGACCCCCACCGATTTGGGAATCAGTGGAGGGGGGGGGGGCTTTCTTTTATGAAAAAAAGCCCAACACCTTGTAATCGATACTTCCAATTGATTTGCATTTAGATAAGGACTTAATCAATTAGCGATAGCGATTATAAGAAGGAAGTAGAATATACTCTAACCGATCACGGGTTTTAACAAGTTATTGGCTCTTTCACTGTTAATCAATTATTGATAGGTTCTTAATTGAAGTTCAAGTAAGCTGTTAATCGAAATGATCAAAGGCTTCTGAAATGCGACTAAGTCCCAGAACAGCGAGTGTCCAGATAGTGACTAAATCAGTATATAATCGATTAATTCAGTTAATTTTCCTGAACAAAAAGTTTTTTAAATTTCTGACATTTTCATTGTATGTTATCAGCAAAATATGGGGATTAAAATTAAACACAAAGTGGCTCAACAGTGGGAAGATTAAGATGATTTGGTTACCATTGGCAGTCAGATTGCCCTAAAATAGTAACTTTTGATATCTAGGTTCTATTATTCAAGAGAATGGGGAGATCCAGGATGATATTGCAGATGAGTTTATGGCAAGCTAGGTGAAGTGGAGAAGTCCAGCTAGAATCCTTTGTGAGTGACAGGTCCCCTTAAGGCTCAGACGGAAGTTTCATAGAATTGTTGTGAGACCTGTTGTGCTGCATGGGCCTTAATGTTGGGTGGTAAGGAAAGACCATATACAGAAGAAGTTTGTGGAAAGGATGAGGATGTTGAGATAGATGTATGGAAAGACTAAAAAGCATATGATCTAGAATGAATGTATAGCTGGCGACTTAAGATAGCTCCAAGCTTCCAATAGACTTTAAGTTTAGTGGCATTCGATCGGTTAGAGTAAAGGGGGCTTTTCCTCCCTTTAGTGGCATTTGATAGATTAGGGTGGTGGGGTAGGATTCTTGTAGCCAACTCCAAATACATACGGCTGTTGATGATATTGATGATGATTGGTGTAATGTTGATGCTATGGGATCCCCTTTTCATGGTCTTTTTTTGGCCTTCAGTCAGTGTTTACTCATTTTAGTGCCATTTGTTGCTTTAGTTTTTGGTTTAGGAATTAGAAGATGGTTTTGCTGCATGTTTATGAACCCTGGAGGGTTTCCCATTTCGATTGGGTGATGCATGGTTTAGGTCTCCTTTCCATTTATGGCTATCTTGATTTTGCTGGCTACTGTTTACAAGAAAGTGCTATACTGAAGAATGTTTTAGTTTTTCTCCCTTCTTGTGTTTCCCATTTTGTTTCACTTTGATCTGCAAGGGCCGATTTGCATCTTTACTTCTATGGATGTGTTATCTCTATTTCATGTCATAAAAAATGGTGGCATTTGTATCTTTTTCTCAAGGAAGACAATTTCATTAATCCTGGTTGGCTAGTCATAGCATGGCATTGAGTTAATCACTGATTCTTGTATATATATTTATTATATGATCCTGATCCATTTTGGAAGAACTAAAAAAGATTGTAACTTTATCATTTTTCTGTATTCTCCAATCTTTAATAATTTGTTGGTGTCCTGCAGGTAGCTGACCTCGTGCCGTTGGAAAAAGGACCCCACGTTTCCCTGTCTCATATACCTATGACAGAGAAGACAGGAATAAGTTTGTTTCACCATACAAACAAGTTAAATCGGAGGGTGATGGTGATGATGATGAAGGTGCCCATGTAGCAGCTCTGGCTTTGGCAGAAGCTTCCCGAAGAGGAGGTTCACCACAGGTTTCCCGAACTCCGGGCAGAACAGGGCGCACAAAGTCAACTGCAGTTCAGAGTGGTGAAAGAAAGGTAGTGGATGCAAGTGGCTCTTGTACCTTGAATCTTCTTTCTCATCCCTGGAATAAACTTGTCACTGCATTTGCTTTTCAATGTAGCACATTGCATCAGAGGCAGCAAATTCCAAGTTTACTGGTCTCCAGAAGGGTAATGATGGTCCAGAAGGCAGTCTGGGAAGCATTGAAGCTGAAACTGGAGACTTCGTTCTAGACAATGGATTTCATCGTGATTCTGAAAATACCAGTGTTGTTGAAAGTCAGCAAAAAGTTAGAAAATCCAAGGGAAAGAAACCAAAAGCTATGGGCGTTGAGAACAGTCTGCTTGATGATGATGTAAGTAAGAGAGGCATGTAGCGGTACTGAGGAAGGGCTCAGTATCAGAGGCACAAAAGCTGAAATTGACACAGAGGTGTCAGATAGGAAAACAATACGATATTCTCAAGGCCCAAGAAAGAGAAAAAAGCAGCTTTTCTCTGGAGGTATGCTGCTTAAGCCATCCTTTATTTACTGTGATTGTGAATCTTTCAATTTTGGATGACCTCTTGCCGATGAAGAATGTTTTCTACTTTTCATTTTGATGCTTAGTGGCTTTTTTATTCTTTTATCCTGTAACTCACACATGATGCTTTTAGTATAAATTAATTTCTGGTGAGTTTCCCCCCACATGATGACTAGTTGTTAGTGCTTTAAATGGTAATCCATTTATCCGTCTTTTCGACCTGTTTCTGATTAGCGGATTCAGATAGGGAAAATCCATCTAGTTATCTGTATTTGCTGCTCCAATCATTTTTTTTTAAAGTGAATAGTACTACAAATTCATTAAATTGAAAAAGAAGTGTACAAGTATGGAAGCAAAAAGGAAAATCCCAAAAAGATCCTCCTATACAAAAACACCAAGTAGGTGCATCTCATAAATCCCTCGTATGAGCCAAAAAAGGAGGATTTACAAGTATGCATATGACAGAGATAGGAAGCCCATTTCCTTACCCTCTCTCCAACAAAAGAAACAGTCCTCTCAGCTATCAAAACTTCATTGCGAAATATGCTTCTGTTTCTTTCTCCCCAAATAGCCCAAAAAGTGGCATGTAAAATCAGCCACCATATGTAGGAGTCGTCCTTGTGCATCTTGCAAGAAACCCACTTCTTGATAATGTCCTCGCTAGAGTTAGCTTGTATCAGCTGCTGACGAAGTCTACTAAAGATCATCTGCCCTACTTCCACAGCATAGGAGCATCGGACAACATTTCATTTTGATCCCCACAAAGGCAGCACGAGCTTGGAATATTGTCCAAAAATCTTGCCAGCCTGTCTGAGGTAGGCAATCTACCAAGTGCAATGCTCCACATAAGTACGTGGACCTTCAAAGGTTTCTTAATAGACCAAACCATGTTATGAAAGGGGAAGCCACCATTTGCTGCTCCAATCATCACAGAACCAATATCTATTCTGTTTGGTACTTCAGGTGTTTCTGTAGCATATAATGTAAATTCCATAGTGGATGAATTCAAACGAGCTAAGCCTCATCAATTAGTTTTAAGGATGTTCTCTGTATACTCTCAGAATATCCTGTAAGTGGTTTTAGAAAGTGGAAATTTATTTCAATTTAATTCTTTGTCAAAAATAAAACCTCTTTCTCTTGCTCTGCTCTTGTTGGAGCATCAGTTACAGAGGGAGAGAGGCAATCTCCCTCACTAGTTACAAAGGGAAAAATATCCCCACGCTTATCCGTCTCCCCACCTCCTGATTTCCGAACACCATTGCCCCTGTTGGGGCATCATAGAGGGAGAATATGCTCTTCCTTCACCGTTATACTCGGGGGAAAATATCCCCACTCTAATTCCCTGTCTCTTTGATCCACCTGCCCTCCAAGATCCTCTCCCTCTCCCTCTCTCTCTCTCTCTCTCACACACACACACACACACACAAAGGCAAGAGCAAGAGAGCCTGATGTGGTGGCATGGAGACTGTGCTGTCCACTGTGGAGATTAACAACATAATTTTCCCCTGCCACCTAGGTCAAGGCCCTTTATTTCCCTATATCCCAGTGCAGGCGACTGCTGCATGCTCATCAGCTTCTGCCATTGCCCGTTAGAACTGCAAGAAAATCGAAGATCCTAGTTCCAATGGTACAGGTGGTTTACCACCCTCTATCTCATTTCCTTCTCACTCTCTCTAACCCCTCTCCCCCACCCTCTAGAAGGAGGGGTCAACAGCACAACCCTCATTTTGGACTAGATGCAGAGGCAGCAGTTGGTACCGATGTTGGGACAAGGTTGCTGGAGATCCAAAGACCTGCCATCTCTCTCCATCACTTTAGTGTTTGAACATGATAAGTTTGTCTAAAGTTTAAGGGTTAACATGTTTTTTGTTGTTGGGCTAAGATCTAATTCGTTGTGGATGAGTTACATGGACAAATGCTGACGATAGGGGTATAGGAGATGGTATACATTAATTTTAAGGCTATATGGGCTAAAATGCTGGTTTGAGGGATGATGAGTTGTCATGCCCCAACCTATGTTAGTCAAAGCTCCTGAGTTGGGTGGACTCAATTTGTTTCTAACATATTGCGGACATCAGAGTGGGAAGAGAATAACAATCTTGTTACCAATAATACAGACCATCATTTTCAACTAATCTGTATGATCTTCTTTAACATTTTTTCTGCTATCTTCTTTATCACTTGCTTCAAGCCATGTTTTAATTTGGGTTATTTCTACGTAATTCAGTTTACAGTTGTGATTGAGTCATCATTCTTTAAGCCTACCTCTCTTGTTAGCTATAGCACATGCCTCCATAGATCCTCATATCTTTAGAGTCATAACTTAATCACAATATTTTATCATAAATATTCTTCACTGAACATAGAACCATGGAGGCCTCACTCCACGTTTGTATTAGATGGAGGTCAAATCTTAGGATTAACCTATTGCCCATGGGTCATAGGTTTCTCCTATCATTTTAAGGATGCTAACAGTCAAAATGAGGGGACGGGTTTCCCCTTACAGTGGCACTGTCCATCAGCAATTCTTATAGTTAAAACTGCTTAACTAATTTCCTGGGTGTATCTATGCATTAACAACAAAATCTATCAATTGGAATCACGTGAAACTTGCATAGACCACAATTTAAAGCTTTGTTCATTAATATACATTTTATAATAAAAGTACTACATGTATGTGGTACTATACACGTTTGAAAATAGTAAACGGACTACATGAAACTTTAAACATAGATATGGTCATTTTTTTAACATGCATCAAAATATAAAAGAACCATGGGAGATGATTTATCTGCCAACTACATAAACCTTTGACAAAGAAAATCATCATTATCAAATAGACATGCAATATTCCATTCTTTAAAATTTTACAAGAGAACATACAGCTTAGTACATCATTCTCCTATTTCATTTAGTAAGGATTGGGGGAGATGAGCGAGGGAGAGAACGAGGGAGAGGGAGACAGCGGGAGCGATGATAATAAGGCTGCAAACAGGGAGGCCCCAAAGGATCTTGGTCACATCGTTCTGTCCGGCAGGCAATCATGCCCTTCTCCACACACAAAGGTGTGTGGAAAAATGTCTTTAACTCCAACAGGCATAGTTCCAACCAGTGTTGAAGCAAATCAGAATTCATTGGTCAACCCATGGAGGCCTAGTGTCTACGGAAACAAATGTTTTTGTTGCCTAGGAACGGGGCATCATGCATCCACATGCTGGAATGCTATTGTCTGTTGGCATTGTAATGCCGTTGGTCAGAGAGGTGTGATGTGTAGTGATAGTATATCTTCAAATCTGGAGGATGATAAATTCCACAAGGCTAGAACAGAGAGATTTGTGGAAAAGGTGGTTAATAAGATTTCTGCAGTTGCAGAGGATGGAAGGATGGAAAGCCAGATACTTATCAGCTGGAGTCAGAGTGGGTGTTATCCTAAACAGTCCTTTCATTGTTGGCGACTTATTGCCTCTCAATATTCAAGATTCCAAAAAAGGTGGAAAGATTAATCGAGTCTAAGAGAAGCCTATTTTTTTGGGAAGGTGGGAAGAGAGATACAAGAGCTTTGCACTTAGTAGCATGGGATAGGGTTTGTAGGAGAAAGGATCAAGGAGGTGTTGGCCTGATGAAAGTAGGTGCTCTTAATCAAGCTTTACTATCTAAGTGGATTTGGAGAATGGGAGAGGAGGAAGATGCTGTGTGGATCAAAATTGTTACGGTGCATCTAGATGGGACTTTATCCTACCTCTTCATCCAAATATGTCCCCTATTTGGAGGAATATAAATAAGATGGTTGACCTGATCAGTTCCACCAATTTTCTTATCAAGTGGGTAATAGATGTTTGGTCAAAATTTGGGAAGATAGGTGGGTTTCTTGCCAGCCTTTGGCAGTGGAGTTCCCACACTTGTATCAACTTTCAGAAGATAAACAGAAATTTTTGGCTCAGACGTACTCACATGGGCAGTCTAATCCATGGAACTTGACATTTAGAAGAGATCTTACAGTTCAGGAATTTCAACAATTGGTGGCAGTCTTGAACACTAAACTGAAGATTGGGCTGCATATAAACTGCGATGATAAAGGGGGGTATGGAATTCTAAAGGTTACTTTTCTGTAAGTGCAATGTTAAGAGTGATTAATGATAGTGGTACTAGAGTCCCCTGGGAGCTTACTGTATGGTCTAATTTATTACCCTGTAAGGTCAATCTATTTCTTTGGAAGATGGCTTTGGGGAGGCTCCTACTGTGGACAGACTCAAAGTGCTCTTTCCTGTGCAGAAGCCTACCTGTACATTCTGTGGAAGATTTGATGAGGACGCTGATTATCACTGTTTGGTGGATGTCCTGCTGCAGGCTTTTAAATATCACTTGGGAGGAACCCCTTCAGTGGTCCACATGTTGGAA